>CM067316.1:2500-1202500 GCA_034231615.1 Meghimatium bilineatum
AATTTCCGCTTCATTAAACTCTCAGTTTATAACGGCTGATGGTTCCGGTTCTATGTTGGTTTACTGCTCTTTTTGAAATCTTTGTTAGGGGTTTCTTTTAGGGCCACGACCATCTTCATTCCCAATTCGCGCATTATCAATATTGACTCATGCATTTCATAATTCTCCAATCGTGAGGATTCATGAAGAGAAATAATGAGTTTGTATGCGTGGTCCATAGGCTGACCGTTGATGTTATTGATGACCATTCAGCTCAACTAGGGTTATGATGATGATGTCTGCGGTGTGCCTTACAGTGACTAATTAATCCTATGCATGCTTGGAACTGTCTACCACACTCTGGGTATGTGTGGGAGGAGTCTGTAGGACATTGAGCAGTTCTTGCCTTTATTCTAGCGCGTTTTTGTTGCTCTGCTTGATGTCTGAGGTTCTCTGCAGTTGATGCACCACTCTTCATTCCGCAGCGCAAGTTGGGTCTTGTGCAAGATTCTCCCATGAATTTGTGTGTATTTTGAAGTGAGTCAATGATGGTGGTAGACGACAAACATAGACGGCACTTGATGACTAGTTCCGGTTCCGGTTACCACACAACAGCGCTAACTTTGAGAAATTGAAAAAAAAGTTGGTTTGTTATATTATGTGCATATTCTGTTCACTACACTCATATTAGACAATGCAATTGTTATTTATCTTCTCTACTGACTTAATTTACCCCTTTCAATAATAGTAACCTGTTATCATGTGCAAGCGATAGCTACCAAAAGCCTACATTACTTGTTTGTAGCCGTGCCGTAGTAATTTTTTGCCATCCATCATAACTTATTTGACTTATTATAACTATTTATTAAGTTATTAACTACTAGTAGTACTACTACCACACTCAGGTTAACTAACAACACAACTATAGGACCAAGCATCCATATAGTAACTCATATAGCTTTTGATTGAGTGATTACTAATTCTAAGAAATGGATAGGCTGCCTGCTTGGACAAGAGATAATCATAAATAAAGCTACAGTTTTGGATTTATATTGAAAACGTCTGTTGCTTTATTATATTTGAATTATTATTATTTGTGTAGGGTTAGAGTTAGTCATTCATTTGGACAAAATTTAGAAAATGTAGGCATTAGCGATAATCTGAAATGTTGTGACATGATGGGATATTTTGTGACATGTCCTGTGATATTTATTTCATGAGTGGCCATATAAAAGTAGCTGATAATGTTTAGGTATTAGGACAAAATTTTCAAAATGGGTTTACATCATTATAAATACCAGTTAGATAGCCCTTGAAAATTGCAATCCAATACTTCAACCAAGTCTCTACGTCAATTCTGAAAAAAGTTATGAATTTTTTTCGAATTAATTTTTGCCTCATGATAATTACATGGAACATATAAGGAAATATGAAATGACAGTTGTCAAAAAGTTGCGGCCCTGCCTTAGAACCAAGCCACTAATTTATGAATATCAAAGTTATTTGCATAAAAAAATATAACAAATTATACATTCTCTTGTTCGGGAAGACAAGACGCACCTGTTCATTACATTAGGTATTAGCACTAAATTTTCAAAGTGGGTTTATAGTATTATAAACACCACAGCTAGATAGCCCTTGAAATTTGTATTTCAACGACACCTCAACCAAGTCTGTAGGTCAATTCTGTGAAAAGTTATGAATTTTTTGGTCAAAATTTAACGAAAAGATAATTACATGAGAACATATAATAAAATATGAACGGACTGATGAAGAAAGTTGTGACCAAGAATTGAAGCCGAATTAACAATTTATGTAATATTTTAGTTATTTACGATAAAATATGCATAAAACTATACATTTTTGTGTCCGGGAAGGCAAGACGCATCTTTTGAATATACTGCACACATTTTCAGACATAATTGGGGCTAATTAATATTCAAAATGGTGGCTAATTTACATAATTTAATTTCAATTTAATAGACTTTTCATTTAATATTTCAATTATTTATGATAAAATACCCTACAAACTATACATTTTCGTGTTCGGAAATGCCAGGCGCACTTATTGAATACACTGTAAAAAATTTCTGATGTAATTGGGGCTAATTACTATTCAAAATGGTGGCTAATTTGCATAATTTAATTTCAATTTAAGTCTAATTATTAAATATTCAGTTATTTATGTTAAAATACTCATAACTTCCTAAGAGTTTTATCGTAAACAACTAAGATATTGCATAAATTGTTAACTCGGCTGTAATTCTTCGTCACAACTTACTTCACAAGTACATTTATATTTGCTTATGCGTTCTCATGTAATTATTTTTGTTATATTTTGGCCCCAAAAAATTCATAACTTTTCACAGAATTGACCTACAGACTTGGTTGAGGTATCATTGAAATACAAATTTCAAGGGCTATCTAGCTGTTGTGATTCACCTTCCCTAGTGCCTTCAGCTTCCTTGACAAAGACTCACACTTCTTCGTCATATTTGCAACTGTGCGTTTCTTTTTTGCACAGGCATCACAGTCATATCTCATCTTCTTAGGGGATGGTGATCTATTTAGTGTACCTGAGAAACAAGGTTGCATATTAAAAGTACATGAAAGAGATGATGAGTCAATTTGAGTAGAATGATGTTGCAAATCATCACTGGTCAATTTACTAATAAATGATATAGGGAATTGCTCAGGTAAAAAATTCATAAGTATGGACCAGTCTTTGTTGGCCATACTCTTTAAATGTTTCGTCAGTTTTACATTAAAACGCTTCAAAGCTGAAAGAAGACAAGATTCATTGATACACTTATCTGGTTCTGCAACAAGCACAAGAGACTGGATCTTCCTCATTACATCTACTGGGGTATTGGTGCGGTCCAGTAACAGCTGTGCAGCATAGCCTTTCTTTACTGGGTACTCAGGTGCAAACTGAGCTACGTACGCCTTCAGATCATGTATATTCTTCTTGCTTGCCATCATGTCTTCTATAAAAACAATAATATAAGTAAGAGTTTCAGGGTCTAAAAGAACACAATATTAAAAATTTCATTTGATAATTAAAATAAATACATTACATTATTTATTATAAAGTACAAAATAAAATTGAAGCCTCACTAACTCTAGGCAGAGATATAAATTAAGTGCTCACCCTCAGCTCATCCCTTTTGCTGCCTTGTAATACAGGATTTTAGTGTGAAAATATGAGCTCTCAATCATCAATGTGAAGTTTCTTAAAAGTTTTATGAGCCAATGATAATTATAAAAGTACAAGGCTAAGCCTAGAAACTCAAGGCTTATTGTAGGCCTAATTTAAATGTAACATCATTAAGCCTTATAATATTTATATAATAATAGGTATATGTCTAAACCCAACATTATCATATTACGGACTTTTCAATAAATCTACTTTCATGAAGCCTACATTTTAAAAAAACACTTCCGTTGTCATGGCAATTGCATGGCAGTACAGACTCGTAAATGTTGATTTACATTTCACATTGTAACTACATGATCTAGATATTTATACAGCAGATGCACATATGATTTTTTAGAAAAGTCATATGTAAATTAGAGACATAAGAATTACAATATTTAAACAAGAATATTTATAACAATTGTTACCTACTATCAGCATAGCAAGAAACAACAGCCGGTAAAAAATTAAAAATGGCGGATAAGTACACCCATAAAAAAGTGGATAGACATAGGTTTAGAAAAATTGAACAGATAGACTATACAAGAAGAAGATGCATTCAAAATTCATACATGTGTAAACAAATGGCTTATGAACATTAAAATAAGCATCTGGTTTTCAAATGGCAACATCTAAGGCATTAATATTCAAAAATATCAGCTAATTTTAATGAAATTCACTTACTTTAGCGTGTCCAAGAACTTGTTATAAAAACTATGATGTTAATCCACTCGAAGAACAGATCAAACTGACCTCTGACTTGTCCCACAAATGAAAAGTATAATGTCTTTGTACTTCTAGTCACGGACGCTATCGAAATGACAATAGAAAGTAGTCATATCTCGCGTGACCACAATTTTGGGTTTCAAAATGGCCGCTAATGGGATAAATATCAAGGGACATAACCCATTTTATCACTAAATTACTAAAATTATCTTACTTGCTAATGCCTAATTACATTATGCTAACTTTCGGCGCAGCCAGAATTAATTAATAATTAAAAATGACGACTAATTAGTATAATTGCAATTGAATGTATCATACATTTTTCACATTTATTAATTATTTAGGATGAAAAATATAACAAATTATACATTTTCTTGTTCGGTAAGACAAGACGCACCTGTTGATTACATTGTGTTAATTTTCCGATGCAACCAGAGCCAATTAATAATTAATAATAGTGTTTAATTAGCATAATTAAAATCTCTTCTATGCTCACCTTTATGGCAACATGCATGTGGCTGGCAATCTGTCACCTCAGCCCTCTTTGTATCTGAAATATAATATTTGATTATTATTATTATTGGCATTTGGTATACATGTACATAAACAATTCTATGTCAAAGGTATGAATTAATTACCAGGTAGGTATGTGCACCAAATTTTCAAAATTTGCTTTTTGTTTTTCCTATTTTAGTGATACCTAATTAGCCCTATATAATTAAGTACTTTATTACATTATTCTGTCATGTGACGTATTCCTTCCAGAACGTTGTCTTCCCAATGAACTCTCTGAACCTCTCTCTGTCTTGGGCGATGTGGCTTGCATTTTCTAGCGATGTATTCATATTATCTTTAATGTCGTCAGTCCATCGTCTTCTTGGTCTGCCCCTTCTCCTCCTCCCATGTACTCTTCCCTCCATTATTTGTCTTTCTAAACAGTTATGTTTCTTTATATGACCAAACAGGCGTAGTTTCATTATTCTGTAGATAGGCTTATGTAGAAAATTGAGCAAATCTGATAATAAACAACAAGAGACAAAGATACCAAAAAGAGTGAGAACGTTTGGAAGATGCTGAAGTTGATGTCTGCATTGATTTGATTTATTAGGTCTATTGAAAGGAGAAAGCATCTCTCACATAAAAGTGAATTTTACGAAATATTCATGAGAGAATTATAAGTAATTGGACTTAATAAACAATATAAATAATATATATTTAATGTGAAATGTGTTTCTTGTATAATTATCAACATGAAACAGACTGATGTGACTAAGAAAACACTTCAGTCGTCATGGCGACGGACGCATGATATTACATAAGTACGCGCACTCGGCATGGTCTTGTACCAATAATTTCAATTATTTTACATATAAATCTTAGATTTTTTACTAGTATCATTTAAAAATGAATTAAAGAAATTAAAAGAGGCAGGAATTGTAGTTGTTAAATGTCAATTTCTTTAAATAAGAGACATTTCAGAATTATCGACGCGGCAGTAAAGAATAGCGGTAGACAAGATGGTGGCTGAGGAACGCGTGACCGATCTGCAGTGCGTTTGTTTAAAATTTGATAATAATTACCGGCAACTTCCAAAAATAGTTTAATTTTGTATATAAAGAGAAAAATGGTTGTTACATTTGTTAGACATGGTTACAACATACTATTTTATTCAAACTAATAAATATACGTGTGCAAAGAGAAAAACACTTACCTAGGAGTATTTAATTGCTTGGTGAAAAATGTGCACAGCGAATTTCCAATTTCTAGTTACGTAATCCGATGCACAAATGAATGAGAAAAATTGAACAGTTGTCTTTTTTAAGAAATAAGGTTGCATTGATTTATCTGAAGACAATTTCTTTGGTCAGTGTTTCGCGTGATGCAAAAATCAATCATGGACGCTACCAAAACAAGGGAAGTAATTTAAGCCACATTCATTTTCACGTCCCCTTACAATTTCCTACTGCCTATAATGTTGAATAATTAATGATAATGCCTTAGTCGTTGGACATCCAGGATTTTGCACGTACAGTAATTTTGCTTAGCTTATAAATTTATTGTGACTAGGATTTACATTTAGTGATGTCATCATTTGTCATGATTGCAACTAGATTTATTTATATTAAGTTCTTTAATCATTATTCATTTTTATATATGTAACGTTTAATTAATTATGCAAATTGGCCACCATTTTCAATATCAATTACTTATACATTCTTCTGAGAATCACAGCAATGTGATCAACATGCATCTTGTCTTTGTGAATACAAAAATATATAGTTTCTGCAGTATTTTATTATGTTTAATAGATATTTAATTAATTTTCATTACAATTATGCAAATTAGAAGCCATTTTGAATATCAATTAGTTCTGTGTTTATCTGAAAATTCCAGAAATGTGATCAACATTAGCATCTTGTCTTCACGAAAACACAAATGTATAGTTTGTGTGTTGTATTATTGAAAATAAAGATAATTCAGAAATTGTCAGCTGAGCTACATTTTATGATCACAAGTTTAATTTATATTTTCCTATGTGTTTTATGTACATTATTCTTATGTAAAATTAAATCGGAAAAAGTTCGTAACTTTTTCCAGGTTGACATACAGACTTGGTTGAAGTATCGCTGAATTGCAATTTTTAAGGACTACCTAACTATATTATTTGTAATTATGTAGCACTATTTTGAAAATTATGTACTTATTTTAGTGTTCATAAACCATTTGTTCACACATGTATGAATTTTGAACACGCCTTTTGTTGTATAGACTATTTGATTTGTATAAACTTATGACAAAAGACAATTATGTGTATTCATTTTTTGGCGCGTTTGTCGTTTAAGTAACTGCTGCGACCTTTGGCCTAGTTTCAATGTATTCCCCAACTTTCCCCAAGTAGATCAGCAAAATCCTTCCTGGCATCTCCCAATCCTTCCTAGGCAAGGTCAAGTGTGGTATTGGAGCAGTGAGTTTTGAAGTTAATGGAATTTGGTTTTGGTAGGTAATGAAAAAATGAAAAGGGATGGGGAAGTATGGTATGTAGCTAAAAAAGGGGGGGGGTGTTTGAGGGGGACCCCCCAAATTATTATTTCTAATTATAAATTATTAATTCAAACAAATAAATCTTTAGTTTTCAACGAGAGTTGATCCGGTCTGTCGTTGTGTATGCGCATGCACACAGGCAGGGGGTAAACCTGTTTGTGGCATGAGCAACAAGTTCTTTGGGCAAGAGCAATGTACATTGAGTTATTTGTTTTATAAGTTTGCGTACTAGTGGAGATAAATGTGTTCTGGACTGTAATAGATGTGTTCTGAACTGGTACAGAGACATGTAAAACTAATGTAATGTAAAAATATTTGATTTGTGTTAATTTATAAATTTCTGTACTAGTAAATAAATGAGAAATAATATGTTCTATACTGGTGCATCACAGTGATGAATAAGGTAAGTTTTTCATTTAATATAACACTAACACTGTTAACATTTTTAACAAACCGATTATGGTTTTCCATGTAAAACTAATCTTCTTCTTTCGTTCACTTGAAACATGTCTATATCTGTAATTCTGTCTTCTCAATAAAACTCACTGTCTTTTGTAGTTCATACAGTGGACCATAGAGTTTTGATTCCAGTGTTGTTTCCTCTGGCCAATATGTCTGCCTCAGCGTTTCATGCTCAGAACACTCTTGAAGTATATGTTTGGCACTCTGTGCTGCCTGTACACATGGCCGTGTTGCCAATCTTGAACTTGGTATACATGTGACTGCGGAGTCGGTTGTGTCCTGTTCTGAGACGTAGAATTATTACTTGTTCTGGTCTGTTCATAATATGATAGTCGTCTTGTGTTGGTGTTTGTGGCTTTCTTATTGACTTGATCATCTGTTTTTCTGATGGTAGGTGATTGGTATATCTGGTTGGTCTTCGGCAGCACCTTCCTTAGCCAGTTGGTCTGCTTTTTCATTTCCTGGTATTCCACAGTGAGAGGGTATCCACTGCATGGTTACCCTATACTGGTAAGACAATTCGCTAAGTAGTTTTTTCAAGTCAGTTAGTTTTCCAGACTGGAGTGCTTGAAGCACTGACCTTGCATCTGTCAGGAATACCACAGGCTGTAGGTCAGAGTTGGAGTTCAGCAGTTTTTTAGCTGCCACACTAATTGCCTTGATTTCTGCATCATAATTATTGCATAATTTTCCTGTTGGTGTTCTGATTGTATCTCTAGCCTTGTGTGGATATTCTATATATACACCTGCACCTCCATTCCTCACGGCATTCTGTGCTGACCCATCTGTGTATACTCTGACCCATATATCTTGTGGATATTCCTCATCCAGGAAACTGAGGGTGACTGTCCTTCGCTGCACACTGTTCTGTTCGTCCTCGCTTAGTATTCCTTTCACATGGGTCTGAATGTATATCGGCATTCCATGTCTTTCACTCCACAGGGTTTGTTCTGGTACAGGCCTTAAAGGGCTGTCAACTTCAGGTAGGTCTGTAAGTTGTCTGCGGAGTCGTTTAGCTTGATGGATAAAGCTGCTTCTTTTCAGTCGTCCCATTGCTAGATTATGGAATCTTTCCTTCATTCGATGACTTGGCATACACTGAAACTTTTCTGCCTGAATTAGTACTTTTGTGTCTCTGCGTTCGCCAAGTGTTTGCATTCTTCCCATTTTCTGCATCTCTGCTATGGGTGTTGATTTCATTGCTCCCAACATTATTCTAAGTGCCTGGTTTTGCACTTTATCTAGATCTTGTAATGTGGTGTTTGATGCAGGACACCATGCAGCTGAACCATATTCCAGGTGTGGTCTTATGCCTTGCTGGTAAACTTTACTGAGTATATTCCCAATGGTTCCCCTTGTGGTTCCACTTAGTTTTCTCAGGATAGCTAACTTCCTCCTGGCTTTTGTTGTTGCTTTGTTTATGTGCTGCTTCCATGTCAGCTTATCATCAAAAGTAACTCCGAGGTATGTGGGTTGTTTGTCTTCTTTCAAGAGCTCTCCATCTATCTTGATATGACCGACTTTTTGTTTTGGTGAGAGGGTAAAAAGTGTAGTGCTGCACTTATCTGTGTTAATGCTGACGCACCATCTATTAGCCCATAAGGTTAGGGCATCGATAGCTCTTTGTATTTGTTTAGTGGCCACTGTCGCATGTTCTTCCGTGCACCAGGTCGTCAGCATACATTGCCACTTTGATCCCATGTAGTAGTTCAGCAACTAGGTCATCTGGGGGACTCCATGACGTAGTAGAACTTTCTTGCTCGTTCGACCATCTAATTGTAACCTGGCTCTTCTATTATGCAGGTATGCTTTTACCCATTTGTACATTCTTGAGCTAACCCTGCAATTTCGCAATTTCTTTAGGAGCCCTTCTTTCCAGACCTTATCAAATGCTTTTCTGAGGTCTATCCATGCTGCTAGTACCAGTTTCTTATCTTGGAAGGCATCCTCAATCTCTTGGGAGAAGTAGGTTGCCTGATCTTCAGTAGAGTAGCACTGTCTGAAACCTGCTTGCTGTGATACCAGAAGGTTTTCACTTTCAAGGTACCACTGCATCCTAAGATTGATAATGCGTTTCATTGTTTTGCATAGACAGCTTGTGAGGCTGATGGGCCTGTAGTTGGAGACTGTGTTGCCATCTTTTCCTGATTTGAGGAGTGGTATCATTATTGTTTCTCTCCACGCCTGTGGTACATTACCCGTGGACCAGCTTGTGTTAAAGATCTGCAGTAGCTTTGCTCTTGCTGCAATTCCCAGGTTTCTAATAATTTCATTGGACACTCCATCAGCTCCAGGGGACTTTTTCATTTTCAATTTGGATATTGCATGCTCCAGTTCTCTCATTGTGATTGGTGCCTCCATGACTTCAGGTATAGGTTCGCCTTGTCCAATGTTTTGCTGGTTCTCTCGAACCTCCTGTTGTTTGTCTGGGCTGACTTTGATGTTATTGTCTTCTGCAAAGGAATCTGCAAAGTAATCAGCTGCATGTTTACCTGTTAAAATGTTTCTATCTTTATAAAGTGTGATCCTGGTATTTCTCCCTGTACCATCATCATTTAGTTGTTTTACAAGTTTCCATAATTTCCTAGTATCTCTTTCTAGGTTCAGCGACTCTGTTTTTTCTTTCCAGCTACTCCGTCTGGCTTGTAACTTGGCTCTTTGAAATTTAGCCTTTGTTTGCTGATATTTGTTGTGATGTTCTTGGCTAGGTCTGTTCTCAGCCTGCTGTCTAGATGTTTCCATCTCATTTTGCATCTTTTCCAGTTCATCATTCCAGTAGGGTTTGTAGTTTTTGCATGCCTCCCTGGGTATGGTTTTACTAGCAGCATGTAGTATACATCTATTAAATTCACTCACTGCTCTATTGATGTCTTTGTCCAAGTTCATGTCCTTAGCTAGAACACTGGTTAAATGCTGGTACATTTTCCAGTCTGCCCTCTTATAGTTCCACCTAGTGAGCGTGCTGCTGTCCTTGGTAAATTCATTGTGGATTTCCAGAAATACTGGTCTGTGGTCACTACCCCCAAGCTGCTTTCCAACGACACGTGTGATATTCCAGGCCTGGTGAGTGGAATGCCAGATCTGGTGTAGAGGTGGTGTGCCATGCTCTCGAGTAGAAGGTTGGTGAGTCTGCTGGCTGGTTAATAAGGATGAGATTATTTTCATCCTGCCAGCTCTCAAGTTCCTCACCTCTCTTGTCGATATGATCGTAGCCCCAGCTCTGAGAGTGGCTGTTGAAGTCACCACAACCATAAGTCTCTCTTTATCTGGAATTGTGTCTAGTGCCAATGGTTTATCATTTGGGCAGTAGTAGTTCAGGAGATGGAATTCTGCACTGTCTGTTTTTAGGTGGAGCATCTGGTATTCTGCCCCTTCCATATATACTTCCAGCTGACATGCGCTAATATTGTTTTTAACAAGTGTCAGAATTCCACCCTTTCGCCTGTCCTTTCGGTCAGATCGGTAGCCTCTGATTTTGAAGGCTATGTCGCTGCTGAGGTGTGTTTCTTGGATACAGCATATATTAACTTGTTCTTCACTGAGGACATTTTCAAGTTCCAATTTTTTTCTGTATCCATCTCTTTTACTGTTGACACCCTCAGCATTCCAGTGCATTATTTGTATTGGTCGTTTAAAGTTTGTTTGGCCAGTAGCTCTATTCCCTTGCCTCCTGGCTCCTCGAGGAAATTGAGAAGGACTTTCAGTAACTGAGGTTGGGCCCTTTCTAGGTATAGGGCCCGGCACCGTCCCTGCCTGAACGTCCGCCACAGGGCAGGCACCATAACTTTTTATAGATACAGACATGTTTCCATTTTGTTTTGTGCATGGCATCCTGATTATCTGTGCGCCTTTTGGCCGGATGCCTCCGTCTTCAGCACTCTGCTTACTTGGGCAGGACTATGGTCCTGCCCGACCAGTCTTAGTTTCCAGCCCCTGATGGCTGAACTAAGCCCCATCACCACTGCACGGTGCTGGCCTTGATGGGGGTAAAACTAATGAAATTGATGGATGCCGAGATGCAGCAATAGCTTACTCGGGGTCAAAACTAGTTTATCTAATGTGGAATGGGACATCATGGCATCATTGATGTTACATGGAAATCCGTGATGTCGGCTACTTAAAAATGTAAACAGTGCGCTATTTATAGTGCAACGGTTATTTAAATGAAAAATTTACCCATTTTTTGTAAATCAGTGTTCTTGTTAGCCAATTAAAATTTTTTTACTGGCTGTTGTTTCTTTCTATGTTGATAGCACGTAACAATCATGTATTTAAATAAATATTCTTGTTTAAGTGTTGTAATTCTCACAAATGACCCACTAGACAAACCACCCATGCAACAGAAAACCTTAGTAGATGACATGCTGTTATAATGAGGTTATCTCCTTATAGAAGCTTCATGGCATGCCATCTAAACACTTATGCTTTTCATGCTTTAATTTTGCAATGTGTTTTATTCTTTATTTTTTATATATATATATAAATATATGCTCCCAATGTATGCTCCCTCTGTGGTTGGGAGGGAGCCAGAGATGTACTGCGTAGCACTGGAGAGGAGGAAACTGACAGCACTGTTTTTCCTATGGCTGAGGCTCATCATAGAGGCACAGTGACTCAGGACATGACAATCCTTTTGACTTTAACATTTGGTTGCATGCCTGGAGCAGTATAAAAGTTCGGCATAGCCAGTAGTCAATTGGTGGCGGGGAATGAGCACAGTGAACTCTATCTTGGCTGCAGTGGCTCGGAGTAGTTCATAGGTTGAAACCACTTTCCTGGTAGTGTGATAGTTATTCTCTGGCCCGGGGTGGGACGAAAATCCACAGACTCCCCAGCAATATAATGCCAGTAAAATGACATTGGGTCAAAGGACTTCAGCTCATGGACTGCTGGATCAGCAAACAACCAACCAAGTATTGTAATTCTCATGTCTCTCATTTACATATAATAACTGAAATATTTAATAATTAGAATAAGACTATTCATTTGAAAGTAAATTATGCAAATTAGCTACCATTGTGAATATTAATTAGCCCCTATTGCATCTGAAAATTTGTGCAATGTATTCAACATCTGGCCTTTCCAAACACAAAAATGAATAGTTTGTTGGGTATTTTATTGGAAACAACTAAGAGATTTCATAAATTGTTAACTTGGCTGTAGTTCTTGGTCACAACTTTCTTCACCAGCCTGTTCATGGCCGGTGGTGGTGCAAGTGGCACTCACCCCTCACAAAATTTGGGTGTACCTGGATAAAGTGTGGGGGGGGGGGGAGTGGAAGAGGGCCACTATAATAAAAAATATTCATGCTAGTCTAGAACTCATTTTGGGCACATGTCACTGAGAAAGTGGAAAAACAATGCCATGATATGGGGGTTGTCTGTGTCTAATTCCTGGGACCTTTCCTCCCTCCTGCAGTCACTAGATGTCTTCCTTAGAGTAACCATTTAAGGACAGAATTCGAGCAAAATGTAATGAATACTGATTTAGCGCTGATGAAGGTGGTAACGTTAACATCATTACAATTGCTAAGTTGGTTAAAAAATCATAGTTGGACATTTTGTCCAAAATGATCATCCATTCCAGGATGACAGCGCAAGACAAGGTCAACGTCGTGTAACAACAATAGGCAAGCTTGTCATATTGTACTGATGCATCTGTACGTCTTCCAAACAGCAGCTCAGACAATTCATACACGTGGCTTTCTGACACTTATTAGCGCTAACACTGTGAGAAGGAGATTTCACTCCTCTGGCTTGCAAAACAGAAGTTCTAACTTTGGTTCTATCCTTGCTAGATACCATGGGAGAAACAAACAACATATTGTCCAATGCGGAATAGAGATCAATGATATTTTCAAATGAAAACCGGTTTAATTTCCCATTTGTTGATAGGAGAAATGGAGTCTGGCATAGTCCTGGAGAAAGATATGCTGATGTGTGTATAGTCCAGCATAACAGATATGTGGAGGAGGCATACATGTTTGGAATGGATTCTCTCATGAGCACCATACTCCCTTTCATGTTTTCAAATTTAACGTAACTGCTAATCTCTACGCTAATCAAGTACTGTGAACTATGATTGTGCCTTTCTTTCACAATCACCAAAATGTGGGAATCTTTCAGCATGACAATGCTAGGCCTCACACTGCTAATGTAACCAGGAAGTTCTTACTCCAGCAACATTTTCTTGTACTACATTGGCCTGTAAACTCTCCTGGCATGAACCCAATTTAACACGCTTGGGATGAAGTGAACAGAAGAGTCTGGCAGCCTCATATCAACAATGTAAATTATCTCGAGTGAGCACTCATTGCAGAATGGAACGCCATTCCCCAAAATTTGTTTAGACACTCTGCAAAAGTCTGAGATGCTGATACCAATCTTGTATTGATGCTACTGGGAGTCATAGATGATATTAATGTTGACTGTGCACGATGACAGTGAGTGAAATTTTTTTTGCATGAGGGTAGACAACTGCTTACTATTCGATTCTCAATTGTTTTATTTTTCATAGTACTGCAGATTGTTCGGCAAATGTTTCATTCATGTGACAAAAATTGTTTCAGTTAATTTAAATTCAGCTCATGCAGTCAATCATGTGAAAACATGCTGATGCGTTTTTAATGGTTGCTAGTATATATATTGATCTTGAATATTTTATTCCAGCGCAAGAAATGTATCAACAGCTTTTAGTAAGAAACTACTGAGGATCATGGTTGTTTGATGATAATCAGTGACAACATGGAGTTACATTCAGTTTTACAAGGTAAAGTAATTTTAAATTCTGTATTTTCTATTTACACAAAAAAATTAAATGTTAATGTGGAAACATGTCAGAAACCTATAATGTGTCAAATGCAATGATCTCTTCAACTGTGCTGCAGTATACCTTGTTCGAGAGTGACGTTCACATAATTTAACTCTCCACTGGCAAAATTAAGAATTGTAGACTCATAATATAAGCCAAGAATTTTTGTATTTGTTTCCACTGTTGATGTAGGTGGTTCTGCTTATATATGCGTACATCAAAATAAAAATAAATTTAGCCGTAGACACAAAAAATACTATAACAAAGAACAACGTCACCTACCGGTAATAGAGGGAAAAAATTTACTTGTACCAGTTCAAACAGTCCCTCAAATCATTTGAAGTTGGAATCACTGCCTGAATTCTGAAATAATTCACAAATTTCTTCCTCTTTCATGGAAACATCAAGGTGGATATCGTCAGTCTCTGGTACATTGTTGTCATCTGCATCGTCCTCAAACATAGCAGTGTTTTCACTTCCATTCATTCTATTATTAATGAAGCACTTTTTAAATGATCGGACGATCATTACGGGTGAAATTTCCAACCATCATTCTTTGACCTACTTAGCGATTGTGATGATGATATCAACTTTTTAAAAATGCTTCCAACAATATTCACAGCTAAATCGGATGACCAATCCATTCTTTCCATTTTTCTCAGAATCTGTCCTTAAATTGTTTGTTAAGGTAGACATCTAGTGGCTGCAAGACGGAGGTAAGGCCCCAAAAAATTACAGATACAGACAACCCCATGTTGTGACAATGTTTTTTTCACTTTCTTAGTGAGGAAGTGCCTGAAAAAAGTCCCAGACTAGAGTGGACGGATTTTTTTTATATCAGCCCCCTTTCTGTGCACCAATGCTTTATGCAGCCATTCCAGAGTGCCACTTTTGTCCATCCAACCATTTGTGTGGGCACGCACGAATATGCCTCTTGAGAATTTCGCCCCCTTAGAAAGAGTCTTTCGTTTATAAATAATCGTGGATAGGGAAGGACATTACCCAAGCTGTCATGCCACCTAAAACTACAGTGAAACACATCTTCTCATACCTAGTTGTCTTTACAAAAACTGTTGTCACACCTATTCGTTCCGCTGTGCGATTTAAAGGCACATCAAAGCTTTCAGGGATCTCGACCATATTTCCTATTTGTGATAGATATTAGTTGACCCTCTTCCACAAGTGAAATGTTGAAATAAATCAATTTTCATTTCTAGCTTTTTCGGCGGCTCCTGTGCAAGATTAGTGCGAGTTTGTAGACACGTGAAGTCTTCATAAAGTGATTACACCATCCCATTGAGGTAACAAAGTCCACATATTTTTGTAACTGGAACGCAGGATCTTTTAATATGTTGATTACCCTGGTCCGAATACTTGTGCAGGTTTCAATTAATCTATTCTGCCTTGACTCCATTACTCATTCTGACAATTTCTCCTCCAGCGCACAGAATGAGACTGTGCAACCATGTGATGCTTTCTTTGTCCTTCACATCAGAGACAATTCTTCCTTTTTTCCCTCAGATCTCATATTTGTTTTTTGTTCACAATGAAGTGACGGGCAGCCATATAAATTTCTGGATTTCTCTGCATAAGCGATAACTTCAAACATCAATCAGTCAATCAAGTGTCATGCCGAATGGTGTAGGCGATCATGTTTCTCCACGACTCTGTCTCTTGTGTTGTCAATAAGCTTAGTTGGTGAACTTCTACTATACCACAATGCTAGTCCATCTCTTCTCCCCATGATCTTTCCAGTGGTTATTAAGTGTTCAAACTGTGTTCTTCAACACATGCCCTAGAAATTTTGTTGCCTACCCTTAATGTTTGATATGATTGATCTTTTTTGACACCAGCATCAATGAGAACCTCTGCATAAGCTTTCTTAGCTGTCCATGGTATTTTCATCATTCTTCTCACCACATCTCTGTAGCCTCCAGTTCATTTTGAATTTCATTTTGTTTACAGTCCATGCTTCATAAAAAAAAATTGGTTTGATATATTTCAGCACTCACATTCAGGTCTGCATTTATAGCCTTCCATTGCACAAAATGGTTCTCATTTTTGGAATGCTGATTTGGCTTGTGCTGTTTGGCTCTTTATCTCACTTGAGCATCTACCTTCTGGTGTTAACAGGGTGCCAAGATATTTCACTTTTTCAACTTGTGTTAATCTCGTTAATTATTATGCTGCATCTTGGGGGTGTATGTCTCTTCGAGACTACCATTATTTCTGTTTTCTTCTTATATAAACTGAGGCCTTTGTTTCAACTTTCTTTCACTACTTTATCTAACAGGGCTTGTAGTTCCTGTTCACTTCCTGCGATCAGTACTGGGTCATCAGCATGTCTCAGATTATTTATATTGCATCCTCTCACTTATATTCCTGGCATATCTTCTATATTTCACATAATTTATTCTGTATACAGGGAGAAAAAAATGACATTACACAACCTTTCTATCTTTTGAAATCTACCTAAAGTGTTGTTAACTCTCATCGCAGCAGTTTGTTTCCAATACATATTTCTGACTATTCTTAGATCTTTCCCATCAACTTTAAGATTTTCGAGCAGTTTTATAATCTCTGAATGCTCTACCATGTCAAATGCTTTGCTGTAATCTATGAAGCACAGATAAAGGTCTTGTACTTCTATGGCCCTCTCCATTAATTTTCTTACTATATATAGGGCATTTCTTGTGCCTTTTCCTTCTACGAATAGATATCTTGTTGGTACAAGCTAAGATACCTGATACCTTGTTGGTATAAGGTATGATACAATGTGTGATGCAGGATATCTTGTTGGTACAAGGTGGTTATTCTTAGCTTTATTTCATACCCCTGTGTTGATTATAACATGCTATTTTTCCTTGGGAGGAGGGATTAACCTCTTTAGAACCTAGCCGGTCATTGCAACATCTTGTATTTGGTCTGATATAATGAGAGCATCATATTTGCCAAATAATTTATCCACAAGCAGTTTGATGTTGTACTGTTAAATAGATTGCCTCTTTCATGATTTTTGTCTATTATGTTTACAACTCTAGGTGTGGTTGCCTATGTAGAGGTACGTAGTGGCAATGATAACAGAAGTGCAGCCATATCACAGGAGATTAAGCAACTTGGAGCACAGGTAGAGCCTGTCTTCACAGATTTTGTGACACATGTTGTGTTCAAGGAAGGGATGAAACGAACTTGGAATAAAGCAGTCAAACGGAAAGTTCACCTTGTGTCTGTCTCATGGATTGACAGGTATTCAATGATCAAGATAGTTTCATCTCATGTTTGGTTATTGATTATGAATTGATGTCATTGCGCTCAGTCAAAGAAATAGGCACTCAAGCCACCACTTTAAGTGTTGAAGGGTATGCACACTGATAATTTCCCGGGTTCTATGGTTAACTTTTAGCAAGCCGGGTTAAAATTGCACTATCTATCCCCTGCCACCAGATTTTTATAAATAATTTCGGTTATTTTTGGTGAGCATTTGGAAAAACACAATACCTTTATTTTTAGAGCTTTTAAATTAATATGTGCACATTTAAATAAAGAATTTTTTCATTCATTCATTTTCCTATTGCGCTAAATTTAGCGCTTAGGGCAGAGGTCAGTATCTCCAATTCTGTCTGTTCATAGCTATTCTGTGCAGTTCTTGAATAGTATGAATATTGGTTGTTTTACTTTCTCTAAGTATTGTTCTTCTGAGTGTTTCTTTTGGTCTACCCCTTGCTCTTTCGCCTGTAGGTATCCATTCAAGAGACTGGTGGTGTATTCTGTTGGTGTCTGCACGTAGGACATGTCCGATGTAGGCCCAACGGCGTTTTCTGATAACATCTGTGATGAAATTTTGATGTGTCTCTTATCTGATTTTATCATTCGATTTGAATTCACTCTAATGGGTGTTAGTTATCCTATGAAGACATTTGTTCTCGAAACTCAGTAATTTCTTTTCTGAAGAGCTTTTCAAGCTCTCACATCCATATGATAACACCGGAATAATGCAGAAATTAAGCGCATTTTCGTGCACGTGCTGATGACTTTGACTTCCAGATATTAGACAGTCTGTTAAATGCACTTGATGTTAGGGCAATGCGAGTTGTAATTTCTGTCATGACATCACTGTCTAGTGTTAATTTGCTTCCTAGATAGGAGAATTTGTGTACTTTTTCAAGTTGTTGTCCATTAAAAATAATTGTGTTAGGTGAATTGGTGAAGTCCATAATTTTTGTTTTTGATGAATTGATTTGGAGACCTATTTGTCCTGCGATGAGTTTTAATATATCAGTTTTTGTTTGTGCATCTTGATGATTTTCACTCAATAGTGCCAGATCATCAGCAAAATCCAGGTCTTCTAATGTTGTTTTATTTATCCATTTGATTCCTAAATTTGTGTTGGATGTGCTTTTTCTCATAGCCCAGTCATGGTTAAAGAATTGCATAAAATAAAAATAAAGGTCATAAAAATAAAGAATTGCATACTGCAAATATGTGTGTAATTTGTTTTTGTGTTGCGTCATACAAGAGGTTTGAAGAAGTGGTGAAGATGTTTCTTCACAAAATAAAGTTATAAAAAAAGAAAGCATGAATGTTACTGTTTGGAAAGTGCAATAACTTTTTTGTTCTTAGAGATTTTAAAATAAATTTTCTACATGTAAATAAAGAAATGAATACTGAATATATTAGTGTCAAATATGATCTTACATGAAGTGTTTGGTTTAGAATTTAATAAAATATGATAAATTATTTTAAAAATTTGGTTAAATTTCCGTCACGTTCTTTATAAACAAATTTTTCTTCATGTCAAATTTCAGAACTTGACCTGTTCTTTTCCATATTGGATTTTATTGCAGGTCTTGCTGTTGTTTATGAAGCTAATGTAGATACATTTATGTACTTATAAACTTTGCGAATGACAGTCACCCTCAGTTTCCTGGATGAGGAATATCCACAAGATATATGGGTCAGAGTGTACACAGATGGGTCAGCACAGAATGCTGTGAGGAATGGAGGTGCAGGTGTATATATAGAATATCCACACAAGCCTAGAGATACAATCAGAACACCGACAGGAAAATTCTGCAATAATTATGATGCAGAAATCCAGGCAATTAGTGTGGCAGCTAAAAAAACTGCTGAACTCCAATTCTGGCCTACAGCCTGTGGTATTCCTGACAGATGCAAGGTCAGTGCTTCAAGCTCTCCAGTCTGGAAAACTAACAGACTTGAAAAAATTACTTAGCGAATTGTCTTACCAGTATAGGGTAACCATGCAGTGGATACCCTCTCACTGTGGAATACCAGGAAATGTAAAAGCAGACCAACTGGCTAAGGAAGGTGCTGCCGAAGACCAACCAGATATACCAATCACCTACCATCAGAAAAAACAGATGATCAAGTCAATAAGAAAGCCACAAACGCCAACAAAAGATGACTATCACATTATGAACAGATCAGAACAAGTTATAATTCTTCGCCTCAGAACAGGACACAACCGACTCCGCAGTCACATGTATACAAAGTTCAAGATTGGCAACACGGCCATGTGTACATGTGGACAGGCAGCACAGAGTGCCAAACATATACTTCAAGAGTGTTCTGAGCATGAAACGCTGAGGCAGACATATTGGCCAGAGGAAACAACAATGGAATCAAAACTCTATGGGACACTGTATGAACTACAAAAGACAGTGAGTTTTATTAAGGAGACAGAATTACAGATATAGACATGTTTCAAGTGAACGAAAGAAGAAGAAGAAGAAATAAACTTTCTATATACAGTAGAAATCCGATTATCTGAATTCCAGTTAATCGAATCACCACTTATCCGAATCGAATTTGGGTGAAATAATTTGAGAGCGTTAGCGGACATGGTAGAGAGGTTCCAGGCCAGTGCACATGTGCCGTTACTATGGTATGCAACTGGAGTTGTTAATAGCAGGGAAGTAATGAGTCATTGTCCTCTTCTACTGTGCAGATCACCATTTTTTTGGCAGTTTGATTCGGGCTCTATTCAGTTTGCACTGTGTTTATTGTTAGTTTTTTTCATTGCTGGATTAACTGCATTGAGTACAAAACGTAAACATGTTGTTTTGTCACTTAGTGCCCCATTGAGGCCAGCTCATTGGCGAGAGATGGGGCGTAGTCCAGCCAGCAGAGGCTGGAAACTAAGATTGGCCAGGCCCTCCCACATTCGGATAGGACCACAGTCTTGCCTAGCAAGTAAAGGTGCTGAAGTCAGCGACATTTGGCCAGAAGATGCACCGCAACAATCAGAATGTCATGCATTATCGCACATGAATGTTTATATCTGCATTGCCCCGTTATGGTGCTAACCCTGTGACGACTCACCAGGCAGGAGAAGCATGGGCCCTATAGCTCGAAAGGGCCCCCCCATATGACTGGAGATCCTCTTCGATTGCCTTGTGGAGCCAGGAGGCACAAGAGTAATATCACTGACCAATGAATGTTACCAACCAATGAGACACCACTTATAATAATGCACTGGAATGTGAGGGTGTAAATAGCAAAAAATATGGCTTTAGCAAGAAATTAGTATTAGAAAACACCCTTCTTAAGAAACAGGTCAGCATTTGTTGCATACAAGAGACACACCTCAGCAAAGATGTAGCCTTTAAAATTACAGGTTATCAGTGCTTTAGAGCTGATCGAACAGACAGAAGAAAAGGGAGTATACTTACTCTAGTCAAAAATAATATCAGCGCACATCAAACTGAGCTATACATGGAAGGAGCAGGATATCAGGTCCTTCAGCTAAAGACCAAGAACACAGACTTCCACGTACTAAATTATTATTGTCCAAATGACCAGTCCCTTTCCCTGGACACAATACCGTACAGAGGAAGACTGATAGTATATGGAGATTTTAATAGTCATAAAGCTGGGGTTATGACCACATGGATAAAAATGGAGACAAACTTGAAAGCTTGCAAGACAACAAATGTCTTCTATTGCTTAATGAGCCAAAAGATCCTCCAACATACTACTCAAGAGCATGGCAAACCACTTCCACGCCGGACTTGGCATTGTACTCAGCAGACCTAACTTGGGAAATCAATAGAATAGTGGGGAAGCAACTTGGTAACGACCACCGACCAGTCCTCCTTAGTATTAAAAATAAACTCACAGGAAATGCATGTATCCTTCCAAGATGGAATTATAAAAAAGCAAATTGGGGACTATTTAAACATCACAGTAGTGTTTTAGCTGGACAAATAGATCTGGAAGGAAAAGACATAAACACTATAGTCAAAGAGTTCAATAAATGTACTTTTCAGCGCCTTCCTAATTTCTTCTACTGTGATTATCATGTGTTTTTCCATGCTGAAGTTCTTACGCGTGTCTGTAATCTTTTTCCTGATTTCTTGATATGCCTCCACATTTCTCTGACCAATGTGTGCGGTGTAGTTTGCCAGCAACGCTGCACCTTTTGTCTCGTCCATCTTCTGCTAGGCCGTATGGTCGCTCTGAAAATCAGGAATATTTACTCATTTTGTCAGACCCTTCATGGATTTGTGTAAATGCCATAACAATATTAGTGACTTTTCACTTGTGATCTCCTGGCAAAATTCATCCCATTTTGACGCCTTTGCTGACTTTGCAATCTCTTTGAATGTTTGGACTAAGATATCTTTCTTCCGTTTCCATTGTGCAACCTCCATGGGCTGAGCCGCAACACATTTCCTTGCCTTCTGCCATAGTGCTTTCTGTTTTTCACTCCATGCCCTTTGCATCTCTTCATTTCACCAGAGGGCTTATCCGACACCTGATTTCCCACTTCTTGAGCCCTATGATTGTTTTGTCGAATTCTGATCACAACATCCACTCCTCTGTGATCATACTTAAAGGACCTGACCTTTGGCCTGATCTGCCTACTTTTGCCATTTTTCAAGAGCACAATACATGGGAGATGGTCACTGCCATGATGCCCCAGCACATCCCATTTGCAAATAGCCATAGAAGCCGATGACACCAATGCCAGATCGATAGCACTATCATCATCACCATCTCTGCTTGCCATTCTTGTTATCCAACCATCATTAATGAAAACCAGGTCCATATATGTCATGGCCTCAAGCTCTCTTCCCTGTTTTGTTAGTAGCATTATTGCCCCATGATGTACCTTTCGCATTGAAGTCACCACAAAAAAGGATCTGCTTTTCCTGTTCCATTATCTCCCCTAGGATTTTCCAACACTGAAGATCAATGCTCATGTTGCAGGCATACACATTAAAAATCACTAATGGGTGCTGGATCCTCACTGCCTGTAACTGGATATTGTCATTATCCCACTTGGACATATCGACCTCGCATACACTAATACCCTCGCACACTAAGATTGCCTGTCCAAGGTGTCGCCTGTTGTAGAAACACTGAAAACTGGCTATCCTGATGTTTCCACTTTCACCTGTTTCTTGCAATGCTATGATGTTGGCGCAATAAACCAGTTTGTCTAACTCTGGTCTATGCATGTGTACACTGGCCACATTCCAAAACATTGGCACACATTTTTAATTCCTAGCCTAGCGATTTTTGATCTCATCATCTTGCACCTGCCAGGTGACCTTTTCTTTTTTGAGCCACCTCGTTTAGGCCGCTTTATATTGGTCGCCATTTTTTTCAAACTGTGTAATAGTGGTAACACTCACGAAGACTTCAGCTTAGATGCACGCACTCCGTTAGCACCGACGAAGATCTTAATGGGTGGACCTCCTGGTCAGGGAATAATAATACATCACCACACAATCTCCTAATTGAAAAGAGCTAATACATCCATTGTTCAAGTGAAACTGTAGTTGACACACAAAATACTTGTGTTGCTATCCACCATTTTTACCAGAAGTCCATACTTATAGTCTATACTTGTTTCAGTTTCTCTCCATGTATTTTTAAAATCATTATTCAAAGATCTCATCAACATGGACCAATGATATCCATTTTATGGATTCGATTGTTCTCAATGGCTTCCTTAGCTCGATGATCTCAGTGGTTTTGCTTTGTGTATCCTAAGACTTATTCCTGTGTACTCCTGCTACCATCCCATACCTCACAAGAACAGAGGCACAGCAACAGACAACCATAAATCTATCACTAAATATAATATATACACTCAACAAATCAGATGAATGCAGTTACAAAATGGGAATTTTATTATGGTGAAAATAGAAACAAAGGAACCAATGATTGACTTCCTGTCAATCAAGATATTGTTCAAGAGGTTACAGACATGTCAATTAATCAAAGCCTGCTGGCATACAAACTGACACACATACTTCTACTTGGGGGGGGGGGGGGATTGAGGGAAGAGAAAAAATCCCATTAATCCAGTTCCCAAAAAAGGAGGGTTCTAACTCTGCGATATCCTAACCAGGTTAAAGGTTACAATTGTGATCTAAACAGGAGTGTATTTATCCTATGATCAGGTCCTCCGTTCGCCTTGATCCTCTTCAGCTTGATTGAAGATCCCAGGGTCTGCTTGAATTCATATGATCTCCATAGGTTGATTGAAGATAAAATATTCGGGCAGGATGGAAGGATCTACATAGGTTGATTGGAGATAAAATATTCAGGCAGGATGGAAGGATCTACATAGGTTGATTGGAAATAAAATATTCAGGCAGGATGACCAAAGGCTTGAATACTTTCTTAAGAGTTGGCATGTTGACCAATAAGTCAGTCTCAGCACACAGCTGAATAACTTCAATTTCATGAGGTGATCTCAAAACTCGTGTTTCTCTTGGGAAACAACCCCAGATTACAACTTAAGCATGGGTGGTCTTTAACCGTTAGCAAGCCAGATTAAAAAATACAAAACGTCTCCCTGCCACTGGATTCTTTTTTGAAAATTTGTGTTATTGATGGTGACTGTTTTGAAAATGTGATAATTTTTTGGTTGTTGAGATATTTAAATAATATTTGCACATATAAATAAAGAATTGAATTATGCATATATTGGTGTAATTTATGTACGTGTGTGTGTGATACCAGACGTATGAGAAAGTGGTAAAGACGTTTTTCACAAAAAACATATATTTTATAACAAATAAAGAGGAAAAAAATAAGTAAAAAAAATAACTTACCTTACATATCGAATTCCTTGGCAACACTGTAAACTAAATCACGCAAATCTGTTGTATTTATGTTCTTTCACTGCAAAATTATCAAAATATAGCCGGGGGAACTGTATACAACTTGTAGATTTGCAGTAAAATCGTTCTTTGAGCGTAGGCCTAGAGTTTTTTTTTCTGCCACTTCAAAATATTCGATATCAAACGTACAAGTCCCCAAACCAACACGGCATTCTGTATATTCACTGCTGTGAAACTAAATAACCTAATAATTCATGATTCAAGACACGATTCAATGTTATTTTATTCGAAATACGATGAAATAAAGGTCTATAAAACCGATCCACCATCATTGCATCGTACCGGTGTGCAGATGTGGTCAGATTAATTGCTCTTAAACTTTTACGAATAGCTAGCCATTCTCAAAAACGATCATTTCGGAAGTGGGGGATGTACCGGCTTCGATTGCGCATGTCACCAGCTATGTGCACGGGCTGTGGTACGTGTAAATCTCACGATATTCTTGTTGGGTGGGACGGGCCGCCAACAGTGCGCGCTGCCATTTTGTTTTTCGGCGGCCGGGGTTGATATAGGCTTGGTGAAGGTTAAGTGTGAGTAGGAACGTCCTATACTCGAGCACTTAGACTGATTCGTCGACATTGCACATTATACACAACCTAAATCACTAATCTATTCCCTAGATGGAATAGATCACTTTCACACGATGATATCTGAAGTGAGCGTACCACTCGACTTCAATTATGTACAGTGGCAGGCAATGCCAGTACAAATACTCACAACATGGGTTGCGTCAGCACCCTTGGTAAATTGACATTAGCTCATATATGAATAGATCAACCTGGTGATATAAGATCGAGCTCTTAATCATAATTGATCACAGAAATAACTTGGTTTCCTTCAGAAGATATATGTCTTCTGTACCAACTTCTATTGGAGAAGATTGAACAATAATGTGCCTTACCGCAGTGAAGATTTGGGGCCGCAGTTCCCTCTCAAAATCATAGACGTGTGACAGTAAGACTTGGCTGTCACCCCAATTTTCATTGGATAGCAGACATACTTCCCAGTAAATTCTCTTCTCAGTAGAAGGTAGAGCTACTGTCTCTTTCAAAATGATAGACGTGTGACAGTAAGACTTGGCTGTCACTCCAATTTTCATTGGATAGCAGATGTACTTCCAAATAAATTCTCTTCTCAGTAGAAGGTAGAGCTACTGTCTCTTTCAAAATGATAGACGTGTGACAGTAAGACTTGGCTATCACTCCAGTTCATCCTGGATAGCATGTGTGCTTCCAGAGATTGGTTTCAACACTTTATCGGTGTCACTCAAGTCTATGCCTGAGGCATGACGAAAGAACCTTTCGATTCTCAATGAAGAAGGCTGCAACTGATAGCATTTCTTTCTGTCTTCTCAGTTGAATTCAACTGAAAAGCTTGCAATAGTATGTCAAATTGCACTTACCTCATGCAAGTCTTTCACAAAATGACAAGCCGTTATCTTGCTGATAAATTTATCAGCCGGACTGAAGCGACTAGTAGATGGCTGGTTTCATTCCTTCACTCTCTCATCAAATAACATATAGAAACAGCTCTGTAACTGCAAAAAGGAAGCTCAACTTTTCATAAATGAAAGCCATGGCAATAGTTTGCTGCCGTCCAAAACAACCTGTCTCTAACATGGCAGGAACACAACTATATCTCCCTTCTTTCGTTCTGAAGAAAGATGTCTAACATGACGTAAAAAACCGGTCAACTCTTTCATTGGCTGGTCGAATCATGTGACATGAATTGCTCTCGTGCCTTGCATGAATTTGTAATTTCTGCCAATGTTTCAGACAAACAAATTTGTTTTCTATAACTCAAGGACAACCTATCCTAAAATAATTATTAAAGTAATATTTTATATCACACGGAATTCTCGAAGCTTTAGTATTTAATTTAAAATTAAAACTGCAGCCTATCACGTGTGGACGTGAAATGGTTTCATGACCAAAACAAGCCAGGGAAGTTCTAGATTTATACTCTTACCATGTTTGAAATAGCTGTTCAGATTTTTGAACTAAACGTAGGCGAAATGTTTTGATAGTCCCTGCATGCTCATTCTTAAAACAACAGAAAAATAGGGAAAAAAAACTGACAAGCTGTTACATTTTTATATTGAGCTTTTGTTCCTCTTTGCTTCTGCTGATTATCGTTTTTTTCCCCTGGATGTTAACATCTAGTCCATATTCCCTTGATTTGTCTGCTTGTTCTATTCATCTTTGTAGCTCCTGTTAACTTTTTGCCATCTGTGTCATCTGCATATTGTAGATTGTTTATTATTTTGTCATTGACATTGAGTCCTGGCATTCCTGCTATCTGTTTAAATTTTTTTTTTCTGTTTTTAATAAAAATGGGTGATAAAATGTTTTAAATAGGCTGGGTTATAAAATACATCCTTGTCTTACTCTTTATTTGTATGTATGGTAAGTAACTACTCTCGTATATTATTGATGCAGTTTGGTCCCAATATATATTTCTAAGTCTGATGTCTCGTCCATCCAAGTCTATCTGCATCTTGGAGGCATTCAATTAATTTTCCATATTGGACTTCATTGCAGGCCTTACTGTAGTTTATGAAGCTAATGTAGCTTCATAACATGTTTCTACTTGTATATATTTATACATATTTTAGTTATGTGTTTTAAAAAAACTTTCTTTTAATTCTTGTTGCTAATTGCTGTTTTAAAATGTATTTATTCCCTTCATAATATTTTCTGCAGTTGTAAACAGAACCAGATGCGAGTATCTGAACAAGACTTTGCAGCTGTTCTACCTGAAGAAATATCAAGTCCACTTCCCAGAATCAACCACCAGGTTCTGAGATGGAAGGTAAGCATACGATTCTTCAGAAACTACACCAGTATTTTACTGGCTAGATATTCCCATCAGTTTTACACAGACAACTGATCAGACTTATAAGTCTGTACACATACAGAGAGACAGTACAAATACTATTCAAGGTACATTTGAATTTGGTGGAATGAGAGTGAAATGAAACATGGACTGGAAACAAATGGAAAGACAAAAGAACAGGAATAACAAAACAGCAAAAACCCCTATATAAATAAATGAGTGATTATTATTAAGACTAAATGGCAATAGATTACAATTCTCAAGAGTTTACCTAGCTTTATTATTAGTGGAGTAAGATTTTATTGCTGTGTGCTGGATGATGTAACCAAAATGGTCAATGCCAGTTAAATATCATGAGAAAGATCGTGATTGACACCATTAAAATCTTGACATAAATTGTCACAAAGTCTCTTGCCAGCTTCTTGTATGCTCATATGTCATGTCACAACATTTACATAGAATGGCTTAAATAATATTATGGAATTCACATGTAATCAATCTTTGTTAATGAATGTGGCCTTGGGAAAGGACAAGAAACATGTCTGCTCTACCTAGAATGTTGCTGATGTGTGCAACAAGCTGCTACAAAATGACCCCAAATGTTGATCCTTGAGATGACTGTGGACCAATTGTCTTTGAGATTTTGATCATGTCTTTGGTTATTGGCTGTGAGCTGACACTATTGCACTCCAGGCAAAGCTATTGATACTCAGTCTCCCCCAGCAGATGTCAAAGGGTATGCCATGCTTATAGTTCCTGTGAGTTGCTGGTTAAAAACACTCCTCTTTCTATTGTGCACATGCCATGTTTAACCTTTAGAGCCCTGAATTAAAATTACGCAAAATACCCCCTGGGCCTGAAATATTTTTTGGAAATTTTTGCATTATTGATGGTGGGTGTTTTGAAAACGTGATAACTTTTTTGTTTTAAAAGATATCAAAATAATTTTTGCACATCTAAATAAAGGAGTGAATAGTGAATATAATCGTGTTTTTGTTGTATGTGTGATATAACAGTTGTGAGCAAGTTGTGAAGTTGAAAATTCGAGAAAAAATCGCAAAACGCCATTTCCAAAATCACACATATAACTTCTTGACGACCCTAATACTTGAGCAATGTGTGGAAACATTGATAAAACCCTCATAAATACCTATACTTATTGTATATATATTGTTTTATATCAAACTAATATAATATGAACTAATAAATTGTGAAGAAATCGCATATAACATCTGTCCAGTCAACACTAGGCCTAGGCAAACACGCAGCGTAATTATTGTCTATGCACACACGTGGCACCCATGATACATATTATTTTTGTGTTTTTGAACGACTACACAAACATTCTTATCAAATAACATATTAAACACAAAAAAACAATTAAAACATGTCATCACGATCACTTAGCCATGCCTCGTGGTACTCAATTTGATAGTAAAATACGGCAGAAAATGGCCAACATCGATCTAGAAATTCGTTGACAAAATCAGCCGGCTTTCTCTCTTCTTGCAATCATAATGTGTAAAGGAATTTGACCTTTAAACTGTGACGTATTCCTAGCTTTGTGTGGCGGGTTTTATACGCCACAGGATCATTACTTCGTGAAGTTCCGTACTCGGGAATCGGGCCATATCGTATGTAGCCGATTTGCGCCTATAGGCACAATGAGGTATATACTCATTGGCGCAAATCAGCGCCTATAGAGACCTAACGGTTAATATCAAACGCTCACAGTTGTTGTCTTGATTTGTCATCAATCACTGTGTTCATATCTTACCGTCATTCTTTGAGCAACTTCAACACATCTTTATCCATTGTCTGCTCACAGAATATGAGTGCTTTTACTGCAATTCTGTCTGCTATCTCATTACCACATTCATGTGTATAGGTAACTGGAGGAATAACTTGGAAAATGCCACACATTTTTGGATTAGACTCTAAAAGGAATGTTTATGCAAGATTTTACACACAGTAGATCCATGGGGGTGAACAAATAACACATGTTTAAACCTGTCAGAAGAGGGAGTATTATGAGTATTTGTCAAGGTGTCGTGGTAACAGAATTAACAGACACAAAGCAAAGCTGAGGAAAGAACAATATCGAGGTATGCCTGCAAAAGAAATCATTCATCTTATAAACTTTATAAAGTCAACATCACTACATAAGTATGGGGAAGTTGGCAGAATGGCAAGGAGCTACAACAGGTAGGTGGGTGAGAGAAAATATGTAGTAAATGTGTTAATTGTGAATTGAATTGCAGGGTTAAGTTTGCTGAGAAAGCTGATGATACAGGTCAGATCAGCTTTTGGCATGTCAGTAATGCAAATTTAACATACACCAATTTTGAAAACACAAATCTATCCTGATGGAAACAAAAAGGCAAATCATAGATTAAATCTTCATACCAAAATTATTTTATCAGTATTAGAAATGGACACTCACAAAAGAACAAGAGAGAAAACCTACTTCGCGTGAAATGGGATGTCTAAGAAAAGCAACAAACAGAACAAGAAGAGATCATGTCAGGAATGAAGAGATTACAAGAATAACTGTGGTCAAATATATTCGAAATCAGAGACTGAAATGGTTTGGCCACTTAACCATATCCCTCTCACAGTTGCCGCGCGTCACTTCTGCTGGTAGACAACTACAGTTGCCATCTGGCACTTTTTTTTTTCGAGAATAGATGCCTCAGAAAAATCACAAATACTAATTGGGAAGACTTCAAATCAAACAACATACTAAGAGAAGAGACAAAACAAGAATATGTGATGAACATCATCAGAAAACACCGCTGGACATACATCTGCCACATACTTAGAATGAAGGAAGACAGAATTCCATGACAAGCCTTCATGTGGACACCAGACGGGAAAAGAAAACTGAAGACCAAAAACAACGTTCAGAAGAACATTTATGAATGAATTAAAATCAACAGGCATAAATGCACAAGACCTGCAATCCCTGGCAACTGACCAACAGGCATGGAGAGCTATGACATCCACGGTATGTGCCAAACTTGGCAAAAGAGGTACTGACTGACTTTTTTTTACTTGTTTCATTGCAGTCGATATTACATTTTTAGTTTGCTGCACTGGCACACCTGAAACTTCTATATATAAAAGCGGACTCCTAGTTCAGTTGGGAGAAAACAATTATTTCTCCCATGAGGACAATTCCTTTATTGTTCTCACAGTTGATCTATAGATGATGTTACAGCCCTGACATATGTATTACCCAGTGGCTGGTTTAAATTACCTGTGTCCAGACTTGGGGTATTGAGATGTGCAAGGAAACTAACTCATAATTTTCCACATATTATACACAGACAGGAGAGACAGGCCAGGTGTATTTATTGTTAAAACTTTCAACTTCTAAAAATCTTGACAGTATTTAAAACAAAAAAATTGCAAAATATAGGATTGCTGTTAATTGGAGCACATACAATATTTATACAGGTCAGGTAAGTCAATGTCGTTATTTTTCATGTTAATTCAGTAGGCCCAGTCTCATTACTTTACAGTGTCAAATTTGTTAGAACATAGTTGACCAAATAAATGTGTAAAATAAACTATTTCCTCACCATGAAAAATAATGTATCCATCATCTATAGATGGGTCTATTGTTATTTGTTATAATATGACTGGAATTTTACACCCAACATATCTAGATCGCCTAAGAATATTAATTCTTTGTGTAGCATTCACGCAACAAACTTGTTCAGTATTATATTTATCAATTATGGTTGGAAACTCATCATCATCAAGTACCATCCCTACGGCCTTTGACAGAGTCCATGAAAAATTAATCAAATGTCTTCAAGAAATAGGCATAGACGGAAAAGACATCGGACTGATTAGAAATATATATTGGGAACAGACTGCATCAATAAGGTGTGAAAACAGCTACTCACATACATAGAAATAAGAAGAGGGGTAAGACAAGGATCCATTTTGTCGCCAAGCCTATTTAATATCTACGCAGAGAATATCTTAAAAAATATAGAAGAAATGCCAGGACTCACGATCAATGGGAAAATAATAAACAACCTCAGATAACACTTTTGTTTTACTAAACACAATAACAAAAAGAAAACTACACCTGTTTGGTCATATAAAGAGACACAACTGTTTAGAAAGACAAATAATGGAGGGCAGAGTACCTGGGAAGAGGAGAAAGGGCAGACCAAGAAGACGATGGACTGATGACATTAAAGATAGCATAAATACATCGTTGGAAAATGCAAGCCGATCGACAAGACAGAGTTGGGTTCAGAGAATTCATTGGGAAGACAACGTTCTGGAAAGAATACATCACATGACACACACTGTTCTTTTAGCAGAAAGTGAACATGAACTACAAAGACTAATAGATGTTTTTGTTTGTGCAGAAAATGAAGTCTATGCAACCTTGTGATTTCGATGAAGAATTAGCTCGAAGTTCTGAGAGAGGTGAGAAAAAACGCAGGAGAATTATGATGGCAAACAGATTCACACTGATGGAAGATGCCACACCAACATCAACTTCTCCCATTCCTGTATTGGCTTTTGAAACCCAATCCAGGAGATCTCCTGTGAGTAAACCATTATTTTTATGATCACAGTTTATCTCAAATAATCATGCGATAATGCTGCAAATTTTCTATGCGTTTTTTCTTGTAATTATTCTTCAGCCTTTGATTTTGTATAGATACAAATACTTTATTCTTGTTTCTCTTATAAATTGTGATGTCAGTGCATGTCCACATACATGATTTGAAATTTATCTTCATTTACTTTATTGCTCTCACATAGTCCAACTAGACAAAACATCAATCAAGTTGTCTGCGCCTTGTGGAGAGCTCTTGTCAACTATGGTGCAGAGCTGAAAGTTTTAGAAATGAAAACAATTTTTCAAATAAAAATACACTCCTTTCCACACACATCCCCCTTCCACCCCTTTAGCAAAATGTGTAGCATGATCTTTTGTGCTAACAAACACACATACTCAAAATAGGGCAACTCATATCTCTTAGTTCCCCCATCAATGACTCCACTTAAACCTCAACACCCTACCAAAGTTGTATCTACATCCCTGTTCAAGCTCCAAAATTACAGAAAAAATGTCTCCAGGAACTGTCACCAACAGAACAATAAAGTACATGATCCCCAACAGCTATAAATAATGCGTGTGCAACTGGCTCACAGAGTATCATATGCAGATATATCCCATCAAACCCTCATGACAGCATAGTCTACACTTCAAAGAACGAACCATAATATTTAAACTGTCAGCAACACATGTACAACTTAACAAACACCTTCAAAGAATTACAACAAACCAAACACCATACTCCCATGGTAACTCAGTGGTAAGTGCACTGACTTTGTAGTGTGGTGCTCAAAGGTTCAATTCCCAGTCAACTTGAAATATTTTAAAATCATGAATGGTCCCTAGGTTGACCTAGTCTAAGAAAATGGGTACCAAATCTTGTGAGACATTAACGTTGAACACCCTTTAGACGGATGGCTGCGCATATAGTAATAGCATATCCTGAACGCTTACAGCCGAATAACCAGCCTATTGTCAAAGGGTGTTTATAGTACATGGCACAACCTGATTATTTAATGCACATAATCGGGTACATGCATAGTTGAATCTGGCAATTTTCCATGTCCCTCCTGTCCATTTTGCACCAAATGTCTGCAAAATATCGAAATTTTCGCAATCTGTCCACATCTTCACAGCAGGGCAGTACAATGAAAATAAATATGGTTTTAAAGACTTTTGTTTTATTGTAATTTCAGTAAAATCATAATGGATTGTGATTCGGATGATGAATTCTTGAAAGTTAATTTCCATAGAGTAAACAGCTGATCATGATGCTTTCGTGAAGTAAAGGCAGAAATTCAACTGTTTTGGAGTGATCTCAAATATGACTAGGTCTGGAACTTCAGAGAATGATTTACAGCAAATCTATAAGGTTCATTCATTTTCACCAGTGATATTATGATGATTTAACTGATTCAGGCCGGAATATTTTTAGCGTTTAAACGCAATTAAATTTTGTTCGATTTTCGTGTGTGCACATGCATCACGGAAACAAGAAATAGTACTTCTAAATATATTTACATTATAATGTAATATATATATTTTGAAACAGAAATGGACAGAGAATGTGATTATCTCAAGATCATTTTGAAAAAAAAATGTGGTTAATATATAAAAATTATTTTAGACAGAAAAGAAAATATGTAAATGACACATAAATATTATTTTAGATATGATATTTGACCTTACCACATTTTTGAATAAATAAAATCCACTCAAACTGTATCATTTCTGTTTGATAATCCAATTACGAACACAATAATGTATAATATATATGCACAGTGCGTCAAAAATGTATTATTTAGAAAGAATTTCGACATCTATCAAAAACAGTAGACTTAACTTTACACGAAAATCAAATGAAAATATGGCTAATTTTTCGTACAAAATGGCGTAAATTTGCAAACACGATGCTAGAAGCATTTGCCAGATTGGATTTCATAATTAATGAGACCAGAAGAAATACTGTTTACTGACTTGTATAAGTCTCCTCGGCTGGAATCAGTTAACAATGAAACCACATAAATATTGTAGAATTAGGTATTTTTTGCAGGGTTGCCACTTAGGAAAATTCAAAAAGAAAATGCGATTTTTTAATATATTTTTTTCGTTTTGTTTGTTATAATTTGTTTATGTTTATGAAAAACGTCTTTATCACTTGCTCACATGTCTCATATCACAACTAACACCAACATATGCAGAATTCAATTTATTTATATGTAAAAATATTATTTAAATATCTTTCACAACAAAAAAGTTCTCGCGTTTTCAAAACAGCCACAAACAATAACACAAATTTAAAAAAAAAAATCTGGTGGCAGGGGGAAAATTTGCTTTTGTAAATATGGCTTGCTAAATGTTGAAGGTGATGGGCATGCTGCTGATCACATCATCTACCGTCGAAGGTAGACACCGTATTGGGACATTAGTGCAAATAAAAAGGCAACACAACGTATTTCTATTCTCTAGACTACATCCTGCTGGAAATCTGGTAGGGCCATTGCCTGCTACAAGAGAGATCCAGCGGGAGTTTGAGAATGAATGCTGAAGAAGAAAATCACATCATCTGTTACATACAGTTATTCAATGAAATTAAAGGTCACCTGCTGATCACATCATTTGTTGTTTATTTAACTCTTTCAGCACGTAATTATACCTGGGGTTTTTACGTAATTAATTTTAGGCTAACTTTTTGGACCGCATCATGATTCAGGCGCAAGCTTCCTGAAGACAAAGTATTAGCTATGGAAAGTCATATAAGGTATCAAAAGAAAGATAATTGAATGTGGAATTCAAATACAATATAAAAATATAATAATTGTAAGAACAACATACAAAAACTGCACCACAAACAGGAATGTTAGCTGGATAGACATTTTTTTAACAGATATTTTCTTCTACTCACCCTCAATTTTACTTGTCTTGAAATGTTGATATCCATTCTTACTAAAGTACATGCATTGATAGCCCATTTACTAATCATAATTAGTTTATTTGAAGTAAATCTATCAACTGGCTAGTGTGTTATTCTATTTTTAGTGCGCAATGTCCAATTTCAGAACCGAACAAAAATATTGTGAAAATTCAGGAAATATTTCCAAGTATTTAATTTTCAAAGATGAACTTTTTATTCCACTCAATATTATCATTAGGTCTAGCTATATTTTCTGTATAACATAATACAAGATTATCATTGATGTCACTAGGCCTATCTGATTCTTCAGAAACAATATCAGTGGGAACAGTTTTAGAATTTTTGAGCTCTTACCTCTAATCTATTAGGTGTAGGTCTATTTCTTTTCCGATTTTCAACAAGTCTGCAACTTCCACTGTCAAAATCGAAAGCACTGTTGTTTACCTTGAAATCACTTGAAATAACATCTCCAATTATAATACTCAGGAATAATAAAGCCTGATGTTTGCTGAAGGATTCAGCTCTCTTGCTAGTGCAACATGAAGTCATTTTGCTAATTTTGAAATCCAGAACCTAACTTGTTTGAATTATAATTTGAAATATTTGTACCATGCTTGGGATTGCTGATCAAGCTGATGGTATCCGTTTGTTAGCCAGATTTCTAAATGTTAAATGGTTGTCTAATAAGTTAATAGTTGTCATTTACGAACCAAACAAGGCCAAAACGGAGGGTATATATGGAGTCACGTTATACCGTGCATACGTAGTCAAAGGGGGAGACTATGCTACGTTAAAACGGACATACGTAGGAATTGAGTTAAGGAAAAATACAACTAAACCCCTTTATTACTGATGAACTGAAAGAAATAATTGAAGTGTGATAGTTGCAGTCCTATGTTCCACAGAGAACTGAAAGAAATATTGCAGCGTGATAATTACAGCCATATGTTTCACAGAAAACTGAAAGAAATCATTGGAGAGAAATAGTTACAGCCTTATGTTCTACAGATGGATACAGCATAGAAATCATTGGAGAGTGACAGTTATAACAGTTATATTATAAGATATTTGAATATCTGTTAAGATGCGTCCTGCTGGCAACTGAAAGTAGCAAATCTTGTATAAGATATTTGAATATAAGAAATTTGAATATCTGTTAGGCTGCATTCTTGTGACCTGCTATGCATGCTGTAGTATGTGGTAGAGGAGAGTTGGGAGTGTGGGATTGACTACACCATCCTGTAGATCACAATGGTATGCTGAAGTTGGATGTGTCCTGCATTGCAGCCAAGTTGTAAACCACAACACAGAACCTTTTATCTTCATTATGTTAATTAGAAAGAGCTGAATATTTGTATTGCTTTTGTACCTCTCATATCACATATATTTTTGATAATTTTTTTTTCTATTTAGTTATTTGCTAACGTGTCCAGAACAAACTCTCCCATACCAGACACTCCTCCAAGTATGCAGGAAAGACTAGAGAAGATGAGAAGAGAACAAAGACAAGGTGTTGATAATATTTGTTGTCACAGTTGTGTTCAGTTTTTTCTCATTGTTAACTTTTCATGTCTCTGAGATTTGAGCACAGTTGTGTTCAGTTTCTTCTCATTGTTATCATTTCATGTCTCTGAGATTTGAGCACAGTTGTGTTCAGTTTCTTCTCATTGTTATCATTTGACATCTCATCATCTGAGAGTTGAGCACAGTTGATAAGTCACTGGTTTTTAACCCTGTGATCAAGAATTATTTGATTTGATGTAAATTGTTTAGATTACACATGATGTTGGTAGCCAACACAGTCTGAAGAAACATGGACCATAATAAATCTAGGAAAGTTAACTCATAGTGAAAATAGGCAGCAACCTATATGTTGTTTTTCCCTATTTGCTAGTTTTGTCCCTGATCCACTAAGAGTTAAGGAAGCCATTGTGATGCTGACCATGTAATCCATAATGTATCTTCAGTTAATGAAAAATATAGGTCTAACACTATGTTCGTCATTCACTTGAATGAGTGTGAAAGGGGAACAAGAGAATTCAAATATAGCAATGATGTTCATGTACATTTGCTATATGTTACTATGTACAAGTGAAGGGAGCCAGCACGCTATCACAGATGCATAAAGGCGTAACTTTGTATTCTGCAGAGAAAAGAGGCAGACACAACATCTTAGGAGCCAAGATATAAAGTGTGTTGACTGTTTCTCTATGCCTCTGGTAAAAAAACCTAAAGACAGTTTAAAACTTGTGTAACAAGCAGTTTCTTAGAGAGAAAACATGGAGTTGTGAATAGCACCTGGGCAGACACCGGGAAGAAACGCTCTACCCTGGCCAGAATACAATAGGCGGTAGACAATTGATAGCCAGATAAAATAGCTTTTGGCACCAGACTGAAAAATTCAACAGGTGGAAATGTGTTCAGTAAACTTACTCTGTAAGAAAGATGGTGAGCAGAATGATAAGTTCAATAAAGTGAAAACTAAAAAGGAAATAGAAAGGCGGACAAGGTGTGTTGACACATCGCCCTAGTATGAGCATACCAGACAAAGGGTATTGTCTCTATTCAGCATTTAACTAGAAAGCTTGCTAGCCAGAGTAGCCAGGTGACAATGGCCAGAGGTTAAAGTGTTGTTGTCATCTCTTGACGTCCACACATGCCATTTGAGCGACACTAAGGAAAGTGTTGACTTAAGTCAAGGGAACTCAGTACCCTGGGATATTTGACAGATAAATATACATTTATCTGGACATTCAAGGTACGCAGATGTTAGAATAAAGAAGGTTGCTTTGATGTTGGAGGATAAAAGGCAGTGAAAATTGATCATTTTTAGAAGTCTCTTGTGTGTAGATGGAGTCAAGAACTTATGATGTATTTATCTAAATTCTTGAATGGGAATCGGTCAACAGTTTTGAGGAGAAATTCTAATAAATATGAAATCTAGACAGTCAAGTTTTGACAGTGTTCAGAGGTGGATTGTCAGTGAGGAGACAGCGAGTAGATAGTTAGTCTCTGACTACATGTCAGTTAAATTCTGACAGTGTCAGAGGTTCTAGATTCTGAAACAGGATAGCTAGTGATTGACGCAGTGTTTTAGTCCAAGTTGGACGAGTGGAGATAGTCTTCAATAGTATACTGAGAGACATTCGGCCAGAATGCAGAAAAGAATCGCAAGCAGTATAAGTCCGAGCCTGGGGACTTAACGAGAGATAGTGTTGGATGCTATGAAGATTCGAGCAAGCAAGCGGGAGAACTTAAGCTGAGGACTCCACAACACATAGTCGGACAAACTAAAAGAGACTTAAGACTAAGAGAATTACTAAGAAGCACAATCAACATACAACTGAAGTTAGGAAATGCATATAGATGAACAGGGTTGAAAGAAGTCCTTTGCCACCTGGGAAGTTATCCCAAGACTTCAGAGAAGCAAATCTAGAAGAATTATTCAAGGACCAGAGATAAGCAAATTAGAGTTTGTAATGAAATTGTGTATTTAATTGATGAACTTGCGTGTTAGCTAATTGACGGATTAATGAATTTGTAAGTTAGATAATCAAGGAATCAATGAAAATATGTGTTTTGGATAATTGAAACTTATTAATTTGTGATGTAGATACCATTGAGGCCAGCACCCTGAAGTGGTGATGGAACTTAGTTCAATCAGGGGCTGGAAACTAAGATTGGTTGGGCAGGACCACAGTCCTGCACACGTAAGTAGGGTGCTGAAAACACATTAAAGGCGCACAATTAATCAGGATGTCGTGTACAAAACACAATGAGAACATGTTTGTATCCAATAATAGTTAAGATGCCTGCCCTGTTCAGGCAGGGTTGGTGCCGGGCCCTATACCTCAAAAGGTCCCACCCAATTACTGGCGGTCCTTCTCAATTGCTCAGAGGAATCAAGAGGCAAGGGAATAGAGCTACTGGCCAAACAAAAACCAATGACGAATAAAAAAAAATGCACTGGAATACTGAAGGTGTCAATGGCAAAAGACATTATATGTACCCGGTAACTATCTTCACTTTACCATATTTAGGTTAATAAATAACACCAGATACTGGTATATTTTCCAGACCAAAATCGATGATGTTCGAAACTGCTATGATAGATCAGAAATACAGTAATGCCCATTGCAATAATGTTACTAAAAATAGCATTTCTGGGAAATTATGTTGTGTAAAAATGGTGGCATGTGTGGAATACAGATATAGACATCGTAGATGCGTTTTTAATCATGAAATATCAGAGATTGCGAAGGTAATATTGTATCATATATAGAAATTAATGTAAATCTAGGCCTAGAATTATGATAAGTACACTGGATTGCTGGTGAGCCCTAGTCATTTTATCCTGGCATGAATATATAGGACAAAAACATGCGAGTCACTGGATTTTTCTGGGGAGTTTTTTAAACCAGTGTTTTTTCTCCTCTTTTACCAGGATTTGAGGTATTTAAAAAAAATTTGGTTTGACTCATTTGTAGATCGAGACCCCTAAATCAATTTCTGATTTTTTTCCAAAAATTCTCGGTTTATACACGGATCTGTGCGATAAATTGTTTCCACTAACCATTTTCCTCTCTCTGTCTCACTTCATCATTTTCCTCTTTCTCATCTCATCATTTTCCTCTTTCTGACTTTCTCATCTCATCATTTTCCTCTTTCTGACTTTTCCATCTCATCATTTTCCTCTTGCCAACAGTCTCAACATATTTCTCTCTCACTTCATCATTTTCCTTACTGCTGTCTCTAGCCAATAGATATCGAACCTGTCTAGCTCTTGAGAACCACCATATACATATAATTGAACACAATTAAACATTTTGGGATCAGTGGACACAAGTCAAATGGATGATATAATGCTGTTTTATCATTTCTCTGTTTGTCTTGTTTCACATGTATTTGGATATACATTTTATTTTCTGTTTGAGTTGTTGCACCAATGACCTAGTTTCAATACTTCTTGGTTATCTCCACAATTCGCTCGGCTGTGAACATCAATAGTGCCATTCTTGCTCATCGTATTTGCTGTGCATGTAGTCATGATAAAGGCCTTTTGTTGAAACGCTGATTTATATGTGATATTATGTGTGTTTCCAGTGATTAGCACAACTTCATTACCTGTTCCTAGCATTGCTTGTTGAACTAATAGTCTGTTCAAGAGACCTGACTCATTTGTTTGTATCGCTTGTGTTTGGCACAACAGTTTTTGTTGCACCTAAATTTTGTGTTTATATTTCTACCATTATGTTTTGTGAGATTGTTTGTGTGTGTTTGTACAATTCAGGTTTTTAATTATACATGAATTTAATTTGATTTTAGTTCTGGGCACAAATATAGATGATAGTCCTCCCATCACACCCAGAGCACCAATTGACAAACAGCTACAGCGACGATTATTTGGTAAGAACTTCTGTTAACCGAACACTCATTTTTGTGTTCATCTTATTAATTACGGTATCTAGAGAAGACTAAAATGAAGGAGATGATGCTAAGGCCATGGAAAAAATTGTTGCCTGAAAAGAAGATGGATATCATATATTATAGACCACATTAACACAAAATTTGCAGAAATATTAACTCAAGTTTAGCAGGTGTTATGAAAGGCTGTGATGAATGCAACGCTCTGTCCAGGATATACTACCTGATGATGTTACTAATAAATTATGTATACACATTTTTGTGTTCATGTGAGATTGTAAAACAAAACAAGTTAAGCAACTTGAGAAAGGTATGTTCTGGTAAAGATTAGAACTGTCAATACTTTATTGACTGCTGTATCGTACATAGACTCTCTCTCTCTCTCTATATATATATATATAGAGAGAGAGAGAGAGAGAGAGCAGCAATATGTTTAAAATGTGATTTATCCAGAATTCAAGAGTAATAATATGTTTAAATCTGATTTATCCATTTCAAAAAGTACATTTGATATTTCTCTTTATAGGTTAGACATATATGGAGGTTAGACACACACACACACACATATATATATATATATATATATATATATATATATATATATATATATATATATATATATATATATATATATATATATATATATACACACACACACACACACATTGAATAAGTCAGTAATAAGTGTGAGCTAAGCCCTAGAGATGTGGGTGTCCAAAAGAATGGATCTTATTTCTTGGAAATAAAAATAAATATGCTTTGATTAAATGATATAATGAGAAATACTAAATGTATTTTTTGAAATGGATAAATCACATTTTAAACATATTATTGCAGTTGGATTCTGGATAAATCACATTGTAAACATATAATTAAAAATATTGCCATTGAATACTGGATAAATCACATTTTAAACATATAAATAAACATAGTATATTTGGATAAGGGTTGAAAGGGAAACAATGATATAAGTGGTAAGGAAATGAAACCTCAAGATGTGGGCAAGATACAGTAATTCATCTGGAACATTTCTTCATGTTAAATCTCTCTGTATTTCTGAAATGGGATGGAAAGGCATTCACAAGGGTTGTGATAGCCAAGACCCTAAAGCCCCCTCCACTTGGTGCATCCTGGTAACATGCAATTTTAAAGCTTGCTCAGAACATCTACCCAACGCTTTGGTAGAGCAGAGTGAGATGGAATTTATTGCAAAGAAGATGAGCAATATCTCTTATCGGCACATCACAGTCCCTATATCCAAAGACATTTTCAGAACAATGGGTATTCTGGACAGACAGGCTGTCTGTTCCCATAGCATCAGTTTGTAAGAGGCAAGTCCCCAACAGGTCATGACCCATTTATCAAGTATATGTTTACATGAGGGGGTTCAAAGTGCATATGCCACTCATGACAACAAAATAAGGATGCCATGACAAAACAGCCTACCTTTCCCCACACAGGAAACTCTCACCCAGAGAAATGTTTTGATCATAAACATTTAAGGACACAGTTGGTAAAAATCATGACTAAGTTGGTACACTCTAGTGTGGCAGAAGATTGGAAGCGTGTCACTTTTCTTCTTGCTGTTTTCTTCTTTGTTTATTCTCAAACTCCTGAAATTGAGCTGTATCTTATTAAGAGCAGTTGTTCTTCAACATTTGAATGTCACAGACACCAATTAATTATTACCATAACTCCTTCTTTCATTTTCTGGGAACATGCCTATATCTGAAGTCCTATTTTTTCCAATAAACCTGTGTTCTGTAACTCGCACAGAGGTCTGTAGAGTTTTTCTTTCATTGTTGTTTCTCTGAGCCAGTGTATTTGTCTCAGTATTTCATATTCCTGGCAGTCTTGAAAAATTTGCTCTGCTGTCTGAGGTTCCTGCCCATATGTACACATGACTGTTGCCATTCTTGAATTTTGTATATATGTGGCCGTGGAGTTGGTTGGGTCCTGTTCTGAGGCACAGAATGACAGCCTACTCTGGTCTGTTCATAATTTGGTAATCATCATATGTTGGAGTTAGCATTCTAATTGCCATGATCATCTGTTTCTTTTGATGGTACGATATTGGTACATCTCGTTAATCCTCAGAAAATCCTTCCTTAGCCAGATGATCTGCTTTCTCATTTCCAGGTATTTCACAATGTGATGGTATCCACTGCATAGGTACTTTATGCTGTTTGCGCAGTTCGGTCAGTAGTACCCACATGTCTGGTAGTTTTCTAACAACACTTAATAAAGAATTATAATAATAAAAAAATAATAAAGGAAATAAAGATCAAGCAAATAAATATTTTGGACACATTAAAAGACATGACACCATGTTAAAGACCTTACTTGAAGGTAAAGTCACAGGGAGACGAGCAAGACATAGACAGTGACACAAGTTGAAGAGTAACATCACAAGATGGACAGGTTACAGTCTAGTAGAGTGCACCACCAAAACAAGAGATGGGATGTTGCAGCCAACCTTCATTGTGGAGACGGCACTTGATGATGATTCTTCTAGTCAGCTAGCTACCAGATGTTGACATAGTTGTATTCTTCTAGTCAACTAACTACCAGATAATCAATCATGCCAAATATATTTCCTTCTGCCTTGTAAGTAATAATCTGATTGGCATCATTATATATTTGACAAAGCGACAGTTGTCTTTGACGTCTTCCTTCATAGTCAGGGCCTGCATTGATGTCCCATACCAACCATACCTGTTCAATGTTTCACCTGTGCCATTGTGTAATTTGCATTTATATAATTGTGTGAAAAAAATAAATATTGGTAGCATATCCTATTCAGGACATAGCCATCAACCCAGCATTTTTTGGCTGTAGTGATTTTCTAGGCAACATAAATATGTTCAGTAGTTTGCCATTACTTTATGAGCAGTCCGGGTGCACAATTGCCTGTGGTGGGGATCGAATTCGGTACCTTTTCCATCACAGACGTGCTCTGTACCACTCTGCCACAGAGCTGGACCGTTGTGTGAAAGCTGTCTGAAAACATTAACATGTGCAGTATTTATATATTTATTGTTGTTTCTGTCTTTCTATTTTATTTTTCTATTTTTCTTTTCATTATAAATGTAAAGGCTCATAATATTTCAAGTCATCTTGGACCCCATGAGAAGATCTCATGGATCCACATAGTGGTCTACAGAAATAGTTTAAGAACCACTGCTATAGAGGGTGGGGTGTAGAGAAGTATGGTGTCTCTAGAGAAGTATGGTGTCATGACTAGCACCTAATATTGATATCTGCAATTTTCAGCCCAAGATAGGCATATGGTTGCATCTGTGGGTCTCACCAATGACCTACTAGACAACCAGCCATGCAACAGAAAACCTTAGTAGATGACATGTTGTTATATTGAGGCTCTCTTATGGAAGCTTTGTAGCATACCATCTATACAATCATAGAACCCCCTCTGAGTAGAAGACTTTCAACAGGCATTGCACTAAGCCGAAAACTGAAGTCTTCTGGGTAGGAAAGAAAGCTCCAAAAAGTCACCACACTGCATAGGAAGTAAGAGTTAATCGCTCGCAATTCCTGAGGTTCTCAAACAAACAACAAACAGCCCAAGATGTCCGACCAGTATGACAATTTTGTACCACTTTGGATGAGATGGGGTAGCGTAGCTCATGCCCAGCTTTCCCTAGCCATCTCTTACAACTTACATAACAGGTCAGAGTGCTACTGTTTTTGTTCCTCATTCTGGTTGTGACAACAGAAAAGGGGATTTATGTGGAAAGGGTTGATATAGAAATCCGATAGGTAGATGAATATAACCACAATGAGGGCAGGCTCCTTAACAACATCCTAACAAGAATGCTGTGTTTTTTGTTAATATAAAGAGACATAACAGCACAGAAAGATTAATAGCCGAAGGCAGAGTTAACAACAGGGCAAGAGGGTGCCCAAGATAACGATGGTGCAGTGATATATCATATTGCTTAGACATGTCTCTAGCTGCGGCAGGTTAACTCGCCCAGAATTGTGGAGTGTTCAGAGAATCCATAAGGAAGACCATGTTCTGGAAAGAATATGTCACATGAGACGATGAATATAACAAATTCAATCAAATGTTCATGTGAGATTTTTCTGGCTCTTTACATTCTTATTGAATGTGTTGAATGTCATGATCAATGAAGGATCAAGGATTCAAAATAGTTTCTACACACATATGAAATATTGGTCAAATAAATATTCAATCTCATAAAATGTGAATTAACCAGATTGTAAATATGTGTAATTGAAACATTTAGATGTGTCCAGACATTGAAAAGTTTTACACCTGTGATTCATAAGCTACATTTGTTGTGTGATTTATGTTGTGTTACATGTGAAAGAAATGTTATTTAGTTCTCAGGTACTATTCTAGTTCTAAGTGAGCTACTGTGTTGGTATTGTGAAATGTTCAACAGAAAGAAAGTGGTTTTGTTTTTCCACATAGTGTACAGAAACCTGCAGAGAACCAGATGACCTTGTTTATATGGTATTAGTTATTTCTGTTTTATAATTGTAAGATTCTAGTTTTTTCTTAGACATCTTGTAGATATTGCTTCTTGCTATAGTTAGTTAGTTAGGTAGTCATTGGATCATCGTCACTGCACTCTGGACAAGTCCATATGTGCTCAGATCTCTCCTTGAATGTATCCGCCATTATTGGTTGACCATCATTCTTCCTAGCCCACGAACCCACTCATTTCTAGCAAATCTACATTTCAAACCAAGCTCCCTTATCCTAGTCATGAAACAAGAGTCATCATCACATATACAGTCATTGTTCGTGCGTTTTCCTGTAGGGTGTTCAAAATGTCTACCTGATCCATTGCTCCGCCAGCAGCTATAGTAGCCGCATGTACAGCCAAACTATCTGCTCTCTCATTACCCTGGACTCCCACATGCCTCAGCACAAAAATAAAAGTAACTTTCCACACACAGGAATTATTCACCGCATCCAGCCACTGTTCCGAATGTACCCTGGCTTGTAATTTCACAATCATGCTCATCGAGTATACGGGCATGTGTCGCAGTCTGCGAGCATACCCATTTCAAAGCTTTGGTTACTGCCAAAATCTCCATTATCATGCTGCTAAATATCCTTGCTGTAGTAGCTCATGCTAACATGCATTATTCAAAATTTGGTCGTATACATTTTGTGTATGCTCTGCTTCAAATTATTCATGTGCTCCCTTTAGGGTAGTCAGGGCAGTTCTTCATAAGTAGTATGAAACTGCCCCATAGATATCTACAGAGAACATTTGAAAAAATGTGTTGGGTGCAGATATTGCAATCAAATATAAACTATAATGCAATACATTTTGTTCTTATTTCTAGTTTTACCTTAATATATACTTTGTTAACACTGTCTGTTGTATCCTTATCATGGATTTGACTAAAAATATGTTACATTTTCAGATATGTTTACTTGTGATTTTATGAGCACAGAAGGCAGCAATGACGAAGACATAACTTCAAAACGAATTGTGGAACTGATACATAACTTGGACACTAATAGTGAATGTGGCAGTCAGTCATCCCTAGATAGCAAAGCTGCCTCTGATGAAGCAAATCTAGGCTTACAAATGTACAAGCAAGAAACTGAATGTCTGTCCAAGAGTTCTATTGAAAAAACTGCTAAAACAAACAGTGTGCCTCATCTTTCCTCAGAAAATACAGAAGTCTTTTGTGTATCTAAACTTTACAGTAGTTCCCCATTAAATGTGAGTAGGGATCAAAGTATTCCAAAGAAAGCAAGCACAGTGAACAAATGTAGGTCAACTCAAAACACTGAAAACAAAAGCAGATCACATCTGGTGGGCAATGTTTGCCATACAAACAAAACAAGTCTCATCTTTAATGCACTGTCACCAAAAGATACAAACTGTGATGGTTCATCTTTGAATGTGAGATCATCACCATCCCAGCAGAATTGTGGACAATTTCTTCCACTGCCCATGTCAAAACTGAAGAAGAGTTTTGTAAATGATGATTTTTCTTGCAGTTCAAGTGTGCTTATGAAAGAAAACAGGACAGGAAGAAGAGAGAGCAATTCTGAAAAGACTGCTGAGTACCAGAGCAATGTTGAAAATGAAACAGACACTGGAGTTCAGTTTAATCACCGAAGGAGCCGTAGGCTGTCCAAACGACAGTTATTACATCCTGAAATTAAGTCGGGGGAGTGTTCAGACTTTGACAATATTTCCTCATGTTCTGGTACTTCTGTTGTTGAAAATGTGCAGGAAATGAAATCTACTGTGGCAAAGAGATCTACAATATCTCTTGATAAAATGTCATCAGAGCTATGCCCCTCTGCTCTATTGAAACCAAAGATAACTAAAAAAAAGAGAAATTTATTTATGGAAACAGATTTACTAACATCTTTGTCTGCTGAGACTTATTCCCTTAAAGCATTTTACCAGACTTCATCGCTTCAAGCTCAGAATAAATCTGTAGAATCTGATATAAAATCTATTTCCTTTCTGTTTGGCACTTCAAAGTCAAAATTCACGCAACCGTCAAAAAAAAATATTAAAAGAAAAGGTACAAAAGTAAATAATGAAACCAAAAAAATATCTCCAGGATCACGGAACAACACTAAAAAATGTATGCCGAAATCAAGAAACATAGCCGCTGACAATTTGTGTAAAAATGATGTTGCAAACAGCACTGGTGGCAAGTATTTACAACAAAGCAGCTCTTCTCTTGGGGATTCATCAGTGCTGAAAAGTGACATGTCTATGTCAATCATGTATGGCAATGATATATCAGTCACCAACATAAGAAAAGAAGATAATTCCAGGAAAAGTATAGATGAGTTCTCCACAAGCTCTAAAACTAATACAAGAGCTCAGAAACTGTCTAAAACATCAATACAATCTTCCAAGTCTGTAGATGCATGCATGACAAACTCACAAAAGGAGAATCAAGTTAGAGGTAAAGGAATCAGTACAAATGGAATTATCCCACAAAATCAACACAAGATGAAAAGGAAACACAGTTTATCATCCAATAATAATTCAAGCATGAGGAAATCTAAGAAATATTTATCTTCAAGCATTGATTCTGATTCCACTATCAACGAGTCTTCAACCTCTCATCAAGACTACATGACTCCCGCTCGTCTGCGACATGCCCAGTCTCTGGTCATGGAGCAGAGATTTCAACCTCCTTTGAAAAGATCAGCACACTCTCTTGTAGTAACAAGTCTTCACAGAGAGTGAGTACTGCATGTCAGTCATTGTTTTAAGAATGCTTGCATGTCAACATTAAAACTATTTACTTATGAATAATAAGAATTGATCAATCCTGATAATATATAACAATGACAAATGGAGAAACAAATACATTAAAAAGAGTATTTTTGTCAAACTACTGCTGATTTGTGACAAATGGACATATAATTGCATCTTGTGTGATTGTTTATCTCTTCAGTTATGTTTGATGATGAATTCAGTATGTTGATTATCCTCTTCACACACCGGACATGTCCATATGTGCTCAGAGTTATGCTTCAGAAAATCTCTTATCGTATAACAGCTGATGGTTCCTGTTCTATGTTGATTCACTGCTATTTTTGAAATCTTTGTTAGGTGTTCTCTGTGAGCCATGCTTATCCTCATCCCCAATAGCGCCTGAGCCCATCAGGTACTGAACCCTTTCTCTCTTCAAGTGTATTTCCGGTGTAGGATAACCTGACAGTAGAGTTGGGCCAGGGCTAAATCGTTGTCCCTTTTGTGCCTGAGCGCATCGAGTACGGAACACTTTCTCTTCGCGAGCATATTTCTGGTTTAGGAAGGCTCGACATTAGAGTTGGATTAGGTCTTCTTGCTTTACAACGCCAATGTATGGGTCTGGATTTCTGCCTGTAAGGAGCACAGGTAACTAGAAGCTCATCTCGAGCTGACGGAGCTTGTAGTTCCCCTTTCCTAGGAACTTTTCATTTTCTATTTGCAGTTCGCGCTGCCCTCTAGCGCTGTTCTGCCCTTTCATTGTTTCATTGTACTCGGTATGAAATATATTTGTCTCTCGCCATGCATCTACCTTTACGTGCATTTTACATTGGCCGCCCCTCCAATGTTCGGACTAGACTGACTAGCTTCACTGTATGTCGACAGTGTCGCTATATGTGGTGCTGCTGGTGGTGTCGGAGATATTGTTTGTCTCTTGTGCAGTCAAATCTCTTTCCATCTGCTACCTCCACATTCTCGGACACGATCCCCAAATGATTTGGCCAGAATCAGCTCGAGCTGCTGTATTTCTGTTTCCAGGGTGCACCGCGTGGAGGTACATTTGGGATCTTGGTTATCTGCTAACCCTGGGTCCGCCTAGAGCAATGCGTTCCCTTTGCACCCCAGTGTGTGTTAGTGTTATTGTTCCTTACTTTTCCGATATAAATATACAGTCGTAATTGTTCTACCGTTCATGTTTGGAAACTGAACTGCGTAGGCTTAGCTGCGGTGCCGCTATTTCAAGCTATTTCTTCACAGATTATGATTCAGAAAAGGACTAATTTTAAAGCTTTAGTGTTTCAGTTACTGTAGATCAATGTATGGTATTTGAAAGAGATGTTTATAATATTTAATAGTTATGTAATTGAAGTCAATTACTACGAGGAATTTGAGGAGCCTTGTTTTCTACAACTAGGTCTACGCGTGACTGTGGCGCTGTGTTTTTTATGTGCATTTGTCCACATTCTTGATTTTGATTGTACACTGATACACACAAGCAAAAAACACCTATAAATTATATCAGCATCCATTTCTCTCTTGTCTCCGAATTTGAAATCAATAACTCAATAAATTAAAAACGTCAGATTTAATATGCACTATTTTTTAGCTAGACTGCTACAGGTAGTTTATACTAATATACACACACTAGAAAAATGTAATAAAGTAGTTTAAACTAATATAAACACACATATACACACTAGTAAAATGTAATAATGTACAAGGGATTGTCAGTAATGCTTCCTAATTTATAATTTAATTATAGGTGCGAAAATAGATAAAACTCACATTAAAATGTAGTCTGAAGTCTGTACTTCAAAAATGTATTTCTCAATGTAGTCTCTATTATTTGTTACAGTTTTTGTCCATCTTTGCACAAGGACATATATCCCAGCACAGTAAAAATCTGTCTTTTTTCCTAAACCAATTGCGTATGGCACGTTAAAGGTTGTTGGTGTCCTTAAAGTGATGTCCGCGTAAACTTTCTTTTAGTGGCCCAAAACAGAAACTGCCTGAGTGGTTTGAAATTGTTAATTTATTGAGTTACTGATACAGCAATGTAACAATTAATGACTTCTGTGTCTGTCTCATTGTTCCCACTATCTGGTGTAGACAAATAACGTACTTAGTCTTCCATAATGGCAAAAATTGGTAACTTCTCAAATGAATAATTCAATGAGCAATATTAATCTGCACAAAAAAACAAGCTCAACTGTTAACCAGAAAATTTAAGTAGGAAGCCAGAGGACAATTTTTAACAATTCTTAAGACTAACGGGAATTGAACCAGTCCGTTCAACGACACCAAATCACATAGCAACTATTGCACACGCGTTCTTCCCTACTTGACTAACCGCATCTCCAATAAAAGATGCGATTTTGTCAAGACATTCAAAGCGTGCACTCAGTCAATTCCCGTTAGTCTTAAAAAAGTTTTAAAAATTGTCCTCTGGCTTCCTACTTAAATTTACTTGTATAAGCAATTATTTGAAGCAAAATTGTACTGTCTATATATGTTATCCATGTTTACAAGAAGACCTATCGGCCCTTGTATAACTAATACGGATATTAAATGTTATATGTTTGTTGTTACTGAGGATATTTCAATACATGTACAGGATGTTTGTTGTTGTAATAGTCCTTGTCTCGATTGGTCCGTTCGGGTGACTTTGAGTGCACACTTTCAATGTCTTGACAAAATCGCATCTTTTATTGGAGATGCAGTTAGTCAAGTACAGAAGAACGCGTGTGCAATAGTTCTAGGTGATTTGGTGCTGTTGAACGGACTGGTTCAATTCCCGTTAGTCTCAAGAAATGTTAACCAGAAAGACTGTCTGTGCTGTCATTGTAACTCAAATGTCTTTTACTGTCAGTTTCATATCTTTATATGAGAGGGATGTTACATCTTGTGTGCAGGTACTTGATGTGTTGTACTGATTTTGAGACTGAATGTTGTATTTTTTATAGTATTCTTGATCATTGAATAATTGTTAGTAGCAGTTGCCACTGCCATGAAATTTACCATACATTTTAATCAAGGGATTCTATGTGGTATTGTCCTGGAGTATGATGTATATTCCTCTGGCACCAGTTATTGTAGTCTTTATTGCTGATCGGCATTCCATTTTTTGGACTACATCCTGTTAAACAGCAGGAGCATGAGAATGAACGCAGAAGATGGAAACTTCAATTATGTAGGTTTGTTCTACTTTAGTTGTTACTTATCTCACAGTTGACCATTTTTTTGTCAGTATAAATTTTCAGCCTTATATCAATATATAAATTATAAAATATATCATTAATTTTAAATCTTTTTGAACTGAATTATAAATTGTAGTATAAATGGGATTATATTTAATTAAAAATCATTGTATAATTGTTTTTATACTTTGAAACAACACTGTTGCCTGATATAACAGAGCACAAAACTAATGGGAATCTTCCTTGTACTATGGTCCAAATTCATCCATAATCCCATAACCCACCAGGGTCATTGGTGTACCACATTGGATTCATCAGCACACAAAGTCCTCCAACAATTATATCTTCAGTCATGCCTATGAGTGAGTAAAAAATCCTCACCAATCCAGTCCCTGATGTTGTCTATGATTTTCTTTGTGTTTCTCTGCTTCTTCCACTTTCAGCTCTTCCATGTAGTATGGTTTTTTTTACTCATGTCAGCATACATATTCAAACCATGCAGGTTTTCATTGTTTCACTATTGAAAGTAATAATTCTTGTGGACCTGTATGCATCTCCTCTATTTTAATTCTGACTTACACATTTCTCTTATGCTCTCTATAGATGTTCATAATTATCTGTAACACTTGATGGTCTATAACCATCTCTGTGCTATGATACATGTTTATAATATGCAAACAGTCTGAAGATCACACTACTGGCCTATAGTGAGGTTTTCTTCTTATGGAAACTCCAAAACAGTTTTTAATCTATACAATTATGTTTGAAATTTCTATGAGTAAAGTTATATAAACTGCATATTTTCTTTATGTGAGCATCCTTTTATGGGATTTAAATGACTAATTTCATTCCTGTTTGTCGTCTGCAGTGAACAAGAAACAGTTTATTCTATTGTGAAAAAACTGGGAGTTTTTCATATGGCTAACAACGTGGAACTAACAACTACTCATGTTGTGTGTGGTGAGCCACGCAGGACTCTTAATTTCCTGAGGGCAATTGCAAGTGGATGTTGGCTGCTTAGAAAAGAATGGGTGAGTTTTTTCCTTGCAACTGAGAGAGAAGGGCAGCCAATAAGGAGGTGTTTGGCTATTTTGTTGGGATAAGAGCAGTGTCCACACATGTGTAGTTGCTGTGCTCTGACTATGGTTTAACCTTTAGCACGCCAAAGTAGAAAAAATTCGAGCCCGGTTTCAGCAATGGTCACAGCTGTTGTAGGAAATATATGACCGTTGCTATGTGTTCATTTTGCAAAATTAAATTATCACATGATTGTTAATGTCATGTGACCGAAATCAGTTCTTCTTCTTCTTCTTTCGTTCACTTGAAACATGTCTATATCTGTATTTCATAAATAAAATTACTTTTACCTATAAAGATTCATGAGGAAGGTTTCATAATCTCCCCAGTGGCTTACCATACTTCTTCTTCTTCTTCTTCTTTCGTTCACTTGAAACATGTCTATATCTGTAATTCTGTCTCCTTAATAAAACTTACTGTCTTTTGTAGTTCATACAGTGTCCCATAGAGTTTTGATTCCAGTGTTGTTTCCTCTGGCCAATATGTCTGCCTCAGCGTTTCATGCTCAGAACACTCTTGAAGTATATGTTTGGCACTCTGTGCTGCCTGTCCACATGTACACATGGCCGTGTTGCCAATCTTGAACTTTGTATACATGTGACTGCGGAGTCGGTTGTGTCCTGTTCTGAGACGTAGAATTATAACTTGTTCTGATCTGTTCATATTGTGATAGTCATCTTGTGTTGGTGTTTGTGGCTTTCTTATTGACTTGATCATCTGTTTTTTATGATGGTAGGTGATTGGTATATCTGGTTGGTCTTCGGCAGCACCTTCCTTAGCCAGTTGGTCTGCTTTTTCATTTCCTGGTATTCCACAGTGAGAGGGTATCCACTGCATGGTTACCCTATACTGGTAAGACAATTCGCTAAGTAGTTTTTTTAAGTCTGTTAGTTTTCCAGACTGGAGAGCTTGAAGCACTGACCTTGCATCTGTCAGGAATACCACAGGCTGTAGGTCAGAGTTGGAGTTCAGCAGTTTTTTAGCTGCCACACTAATTGCCTGGATTTCTGCATCATAATTATTGCAGAATTTTCCTGTCGGTGTTCTGATTGTATCTCTAGGCTTGTGTGGATATTCTATATATACACCTGCACCTCCATTCCTCACAGCATTCTGTGCTGACCCATCTGTGTACACTCTGACCCATATATCTTGTGGATATTCCTCATCCAGGAAACTGAGGGTGATACCGAAATCAGTGAATCACAGCTATAATATTTTATTTCTGATACCGGTATGGTATGAAACATGGCTGCTGGAACGGAGAGCGGAGCACATGAAATGGGATAAATGTAAATATTAATAGTGAGAGTTGAAAAGATCCCTCTCACTGTGGAATACCAGGAAATGAGAAAGCAGACCAACTTGCTAAGTAAGGTGCTGCCAAAGATCAACCAGATGTACCAATCACCTACCATCAGAAAAAACATTAAGTCAATAAGAAAACCACAAACACCAACACAAGATTCTTCTTCTTCTTTCGTTCACTTGAAACATGTCTATATCTGTAATTCTGTCTCCTGAATAAAACTCACTGTCTTTTGTAGTTCATACAGTGGACCATAGAGCTTTGATTCCAGTTTTGTTTCCTCTGGCCAATATGTCTGCCTCAGCGTTTCATGCTCAGAACACTCTTGAAGTATATGCTTGGTTCTTTGTGCTGCCTGTCCACATGGCAGTGTTGCCAATATTGAACTTTGTATACATGTGACTGCGTAGTCAGTTGTGTCCTGTTCTGAGGCGTAGAATTATAACTTGTTCTGATCTGTTCATAATGTGATAGTCATCTTGTGTTGGTGTTTGTGGCTTTCTTATTGACTTGATCGTCTGTTTTTTCTGATGGTAGGTGATTGGTATATCTGGTTGGTCTTCAGCAGCACATTCCTTAGCCAGTTGGTCTGCTTTTTCATTTCCTGGTATTCCACAGTGAGAGGGTATGGAGAGGTATATGTCTCCAGATGTAGGCATCGTGGCAAGTTGTTATCACCTCAGTTTTACTGTCTTGCTCCTCTAATGTCTGGGAATCAAGTGTCATGTCCTCTTCACTCGATTTAGCTCAACGGTTTTGTCAGTTCACATTCACCTGTGAATGTCGTTACAACACAGGTACTAGGTGTGCTCAGGGAGAAGGAGACAACTCAACCATCCTGACAGGTAAAGGGGAACAATTATAGGTCCTAACAAGCATTTTTGCTACAGATGCTCCACCTAATCTACTCCCATGTTTTTACGCCTCCCCCACTACCAATGCTCCATGTAATCATGTGAAAATACAAGTCCATTGACAGGCAGTTATTCTGTTATTTTGTGCAGATCCTGGAATCTCTAGAAGCTGGCAAGTGGCTGCAGGAAGAGAATTATGAATTGACTGAGTTTCCAGCTGCTATTGTGAGTTTATTAAATATTAATATGTTTTGTTAGTCAGTTCTAAGATATAAAAAAACTGGTAAGATATCATATTCTAGATGTAGCCATCAACCCAGCACTTTTTGACTGTAGTGACTTTCTTGGCAGTGTTTATGTTTAGTAGTTTGCCATTGCTTCTGAACGGTCCGGATGCACAATTACCTGCAGTGGGATTTGAATTCTGTACTTTCACAGATGTCATAGACTGTGACACATAGGCTGTCACAGACACTCTATGTATTATGCAGCCACAGAGCCAGACTTCTAAGATATAGAGGCACACATTTTTTGCACCTGGATTAGAAGACAAAAACCTTACTTCACAATCTTGGCAACATATTTGTCTGACTAACAATGCAAAAGCAAAATTATGACCGCTAGAGACCTTAGGAAAGAGCCGCGGTGGGGTGGGAGGGGGAGAGAAAGGGAATTAATACTTTCATCTGTAGCATTCCTTCAAGGTTGTCAGCATCCTATCTGGAGTTATCTAAGACCACACCCAGCTCATGATTGAATTAAAACAGTATCTGGGAATTGAAGTCAAGCAATGAACAACTTCCCCATTCCAGTGTGTCTCCAGAAATTACTGAAGGCAGTGTCTTGTACAGGGAATTAAAACTCATATTTCCTCTGCAAAACACTGCAGCATATAGTCAGATCAGTAGACTTCTTTCTTTCACTGTTATATATTTAAGTCATGAATGTATTGTTTCTTATTTAGAGGAGATATCAATACTTAATGATACAGCAACATCCACTTATACTTTAACCTTTACGACCCTGAATTAAAATTACACAATACACCCCCTGTGGCCTGAATTCTTTTTTGGAAAATTTGTGTTATTGATGGTGGGTGTTTTGAAAACGTGATAACTTTTTTGTTTTAAAAGATATCAAAATAATTTTTGCATATCTATATAAAAAAGTGAATAGTGAATATAGTCATGTTTTTTTAATTGTTGTATGTATGATATGACAGTTGTGAGCAAGTTGTGAAGTTGAAAAGTCGGGGGGGGGGGGGGGGGGGAAATCTCAAAACGCCATTTTCAAAATCGCAAATATAACTTCTTGACGACCCTAATACTTGATCATTGTGTGGAAATATTAATAAAATCCTCATAAATACCTATACTTGTTGTATATATTTTGTTTCATATCCAAACTAATATAATATGGCCTAAAAAACTAATAAAACGTGAAGAAATTGCATATAACGTCCGTCCGGTTAACACTAGGTCTAGGCAGACATGCAACGTAATTATTGTCCATGCACACATGTGGCGCCCCTGATAATATTATTTTTGTGTTTTTGAATGAATACATAAACATTCTTATCAAATAACAACATATTAAACACAAAAAACAATTAGAACATGTAGTCACGATCTCTTACCCATGCCACGCGGTACTCAATTTGATAGTAAAATACGGCCAAAAATGGCCAATGTCGTTCTTGAAATGCATTGACAAAATTTGCCGGCTTTCTCCTCCATACAATCGTAATGTTTAAAGGAATTAGACCTTTAAACTGTGATGTATTCCTAGCTTCGTATAGCGGGAATTTCTGCGTCATATAAGCATTATTTCGTAAAGTTCCGTACTCTGGAATCAGGCGATGTCGCATGTAGTTGGATTGCTCCCACAGGCACAATGGAGCCTGTGCTCATAGGTGCAATATTGCGACTATAGAGTCGTAAAGGTTAAAAGATAAATAAATAAATTTATTTTCAAAAGAGTTCAATTTCTTCTCCAGTGCCGTTGCCATTTTCCAACTTTCACAACCATATGTGAACATGGATATCACATTGGAGTTGAACAGGTGTAGTTTAGTATGTTTACTTATTGTTTTTTATTTCCAGAAGTTTGTTAGGTGGTGGAGTGGACTTGATGCCAACGCAATTCTGGTAGAGATCTCTTTTTATAATATACAAGGCAGGCCACAATGTTGCTATTCCCAGAGGGAAAAAGAAAAAAGACCAAGAGAGACTCTAGGGGAACAACCATCAAAGAGGGTATGACCATGGATCTCAACAACATTTAAGAATTGCATACAGTAGCATCACATCGCTTGAACTGGAGAGCTCTGAATTCTGTTCTATGCACTGTGCTCGATGCTAAAGAGACATAAATAAATGTTTGTTTGTTTGAGAACCCCAGGAATTGCAAGTGATTAGCTCTTACTATGTGCTGTGGGGTGGTTTTTCTGAGCTTACAGGAGACTTCAGAAAACATGATACAAAGCTTCCATAAAAGAGTCTCAATGTAATGGCATGTCATCAACTAAGGTTTCCTGTTGCATGGGTGGTTTGTCTAGTGGGCCATTGGTGAGGCTCACAGATGCATTTGCATTCGTACATAGATAGATAGCTATATGTATATTATGGAAATATATATAGAATAGGGAGAACATCATGGAAAGAGAAGAAAACAAATAAAGAGGTGCTAAAACACCTAATATGAAGAAAGAACTACTAAGAGAAATAAAGATCAAGCAAAGAAAATATTTTGGACACATTAAAAGACATGATACCTTATTGAAGACCTTACGTGAGGGTAAAGTCAAAGGGAAGTGAGAAAGAGGTAGGCAGAGATACAAGTGGGAGAGTAACATCACACAATGGGCATGTTACAGTCTAACAGTGTGCACCACCAAGACAAGAGACTGGATGTTGGAGATTCGTTGCAGCCAACCGTCGTTGCGGAGACTGCACTTGATGATAATGTTGATATATATATATTAAAAGAAGTAACAAAGGAGAGGTTGGGACTGATTGTTTAATCCATAGGTTGAAGTGACCCGCTAAAGTTAGATGTTTCAAGCTAAAAGGTGAAGATATTGCATCAATACTGTAAACCATGACACATGACATTCCGTTCTCTGGACTATATCCTGTTGTCTTGCAGGAGTTTGAGAACATACACAAAAGTGAGTCTAATTATGTCAGATATACGAAACTTTGAGTCTATGTAAGTGTCTGTCTAATAATTGTGTAATTTCTTCCATCAGAAATCTCGTACTGACAGACAAACAATTGGTCTTGGCTACAAAGTTGACCTCTTTGCCAAGTTGGGAGCCATATTTATATCTGCTGTCTGCACGCCATCAAGAAAAGAGATGGTTCATTTGGTTGAACTTTGTTGCGGACATGTATGCTATTGTTTGTTAATGTCTAACATTTGTTGTAATTTTACAGTAATTGTTTATGGTACAGTAACATTCTTGATTAGGAGCAAGTGTCACGGCACTGGGGGCATTCCCAAATATGCTCTGCTTGCCATTCCATCAGCCATTTAAAAGTGTATACATTCAGTGTCCTAGTCATTTGCTTATTGCGCGTTCTTCTGATCTTTCCAAAAAGGGAGCACTTTCTCCCATTGCTTCTAGTCCCTCCCATTTCTATTATTCTCTGAATATGTACATTGTCTCTTTCGATCTCCTTGTCTTCTAGTAGGGTATCCATGACTGCTGTAATCAATTAAATACTGTCTCTTCTTATCTCCGTGCCGTTCACCAAGACTTTACCAGCCAACACATCGGCTTTTTCGTTTCCCCTGATGGCAGCATGACCTGGACAGTAGATCCATGTAATACTATGCGTGTTGTTAAAAGTGACCCATTCAGTTCTGATTATACACTTTTCTATCTTGCGCAGCATACTTTAAAATCTTATAGAATCACTGAGTCTGTTGGTGGTTGCGTTGCCAGCAAAGTGAGAGCTGCTGTCACTGATTCTATTTCCATTCTCATACTCGATGTTGTAGTGGGGTATGCAGCAGACTTCTCAGATAATTTCTTGCCATTTTGGTAGGCCATAAACCTCAACCATACCTGTTTGTTTCTTGTGTTACTGAGGTGTTTGTGTAAATTATTGTATCCCGTGGCTTAAAATGATGCAGTATGAGTTCTTGGATCATTCCCAAGTGTAACAGTAACATAAAATGAGAAAGTTACACTTTGCAATCAATGAATCTCTCAGTTCCAAGAATGTTTATTCAAGTTTAAAAGTTGTTTGTTGTTTTTCTAGAAATCAGCTCAGAATGTGAAAATGACACCTATAGTTGTATGTGAAAGCTTGTTGAAAAGAACATACTTTACTGCTTGTTTTGCTGTTAGGGAATGCTGGAAAGTTTTAGCTTTCTTGCAATCACTTGACAATTATTGAGGAGAAACATTAAAATTCCAAATGACAATAAGCAAACAATGTCAGTAAGACACTGCCATACAACTTGCAGTCTTGTGTCTAGCCTGTTGACTGTACAATTTGTAAGATATAATTTGTTTTTATTAACTTGGATATAAATTGACTTCTGAATTTGTGTATATATTTCTGAACATTTCTTGTGTACAGGTTATAGGCTCAGAGACCCGAGCTGCCATACATATTGGTGATGAGCATAACCCTTCCAAACTTGTGATCAAACCTGCATGGATTTTAGGTAAGTATTTAAACATTATAGTTTTCACATACAGAAAGCACAATCATGTCAACATCAAGTAGAAATGTAGGAGCTTAGAACCAGTTTTATACACATATAAAAGGCACAATCATGTCGACTTTAGTGAACCTAATGACCAAATAGACCTTATTTTCAGTAAAATTGAACAACAGATGTTTAATTTGCTTTATTTCTGCTAAATATAATAATAGGAAAGAAAAAATGCACAATCCAATTTTGTGCGCTATGTCTCAAGACAATGTCTGTGCACTGTGTTGTGGAGATGTTGCAGAACTATTTATACAATTGTGCATTGAGACTCTATTCTCTAGTGACATATACATGATGAATCAGCACATCCATGTTGAAGAATGCAAACAACATGATCTTAACAATGGACTGATGGTCTGCCTAAACAAGGGTCACCTTCAAAGGATATGCATCCACTTTTAACTCACGACCACAATCACACATTACACGATCTGCATCCATTGACTGCACACATCCAATTGTGCGTCATCATCGCACCCTTTGCAATCACAACTTTGGATGCTTGCTATGAATAAAAATCTCAAAATTTGCCATTAAAATAGATGGAAACCACTGGCCTATTCATTTCTCTATGTTTCATTATGGGAAGCAACCATGTACAGCTTAAAAAAAGTATTTAAAAAATTTAATTTAGGTATTAGGTATGTTGATTTTCCTCTTCACACACTGGACACATCAATAGGTGCTCAGATCTCTACTTCAGTAAATCTCTCAGGGTATAACGGCTGATGGTTCCGGTTCCATGTTGGTTCACTACTCTTTTTGAAATCTTTGTCAGGGGTTCTCTACGGGCCATGCCCATCCTCACTCCCAATTTGCACATTCTCGATATTGACTCATGTTCATTCATCTCAAAATCCTCTGATCATGAGTATGTCTGCTCGGTCCATAGGCTGACCATCTGTTGTGGTGGCGAGGCTAGCTAATTGGTCAGCTAGTTTGTTTTCCTCCACGCCCACGTGTCCAGGGACAAAAATAAGCGTGAGTCTTCGTAGTGATGTCCGCATTTCTGCTCTCTGAAATGACACCACCCATTCCTTACGTACATCACCTGTTTTAACTTTCTGAATCATATTGATTACTGCTGATCAGATGGGCCTGTCATAAACTTTTTGTTGGAATGTTTGTAGTTTTCATCAGCAAAATCAAGTTGAGAAAGGATATTTATGAACATTTGAAGGACATTCTTACAAATTGATAGTGAAAACGTCTTTGAATCTAAAGAAACGTGTTACATTTATGTAGGCCTAGAAGTGACCAAAACTGGCACAACATTTGATTTATTTCAGTCTGCATTTAGGTCAAGTTGTTTTTTTTAACCGTAAAATGCAGTAAATGTGAGTTGTATGCATATTTCTTGATTTCTCGTTGTATTGATATTGACTGGGTTACATAATATTTTAGATATAAAAATACTGCATTGGAATGGTATATATGTCACGACTGTGAGGAGTCTTATGAATAATCTAGTGGGTTGGAGAAATAATAGTTTTCAGTTTTCTCTTTAGTAGAACCACTTCACAGTCACGGCCTTAAGTGACGACCTGAAACAATATTACAGAATTATTTACATTTAAATTTTTATTCCCCATCCACTTTTGAGCATAAATATGAAAGAATTATTAGATTATATCAAATAGGTTTTATAACATTTTTAGTATAGGTCTGTTGTGTCAGATAAAAGATTTTTCGGTTGCCTTTTTGTGATCACTTCACTGCCACATGTTGATATGAAGCAATATTTCATCAATTTTGTGACTACTTCACTGCAACATGTTGATAAGATGAAGCAATATTTCATCAGTATTTTGCTCTTTACAACCACATTTAGATGAGAGGAATCAATATTTCATCAGTATTTTACCACTTCACAGCCACATGTTGATAAAATGAAGCAATAGTTCATCAATAATTTACCACTTCAAAGCTACATGTTGATAAAGTGAATCAATATTTTGTCAGTATTTTACCACATCACAGTCACATGTTGATAAAATGAAGCAATATTCCATCAGTTTTGTAACCACTCACAGCAACGTGTTGAAATGGGGCAATATTAGTCAGTTTTTTTACCACTTCACAGTCACATGTTGGTGAGATGAAGCACTATTTCATTAATTTTGCAGTTGAAATTTATTCTCCATCCACTTTTGTGCACAAAAATGAAGAAATTAGGAGATTATGATAAATAGGTGCAAGATAATGACAGTTTTACTGAAATCAGAAGTAGAACATGCAATAAATTCAATAAAATGTGGAACGGCTGCAGGCTCGGACAACATAACAGCAGACATAACTGTAAATGAGTTTGGTGTAGATACTATCACAGAAATTTGCAATGGCATATACGAAACAGGCCATATACCTAAAGACCTAACATCATCAATATTCATACCACTACCTAAGAAGCCCAGGGCTGTGGACTGTACAGAATATAGAACAATAAGTCTAATGAGCCATCTAACTAAAAGACTTCTCAAGATAATACATGAAATAATTAAGAACAAGATAGACATGGAGGTCGGTGAAGAACAATTCGGTTTTAGGAAAAACAAAGGAATCAGAGAAGCTATACTGAGTATCCGGCTAGTGATAGATAAATATATAGAAGTCCAAAAAAGTATCTATATTTGCTTCATAGACTACAGCAAGGCCTTTGACAGAGTCCAACATGAAAAATTAATCAAATGTCTTCAAGAAATAGGCATAGATGGAAAAGACATCAGACTGATTAGAAATATATATTGGGAACAAACTGCATCAATAAGGTGTGAAAACAGCTACTCTCCATACATAGAAATAAGAAGAGGGGTAAGACAATGATGCATTTTATCATCAAGCCTATTTAATATCTACACAGAGAATATATTTAAAAATATAGAAGAAATACCAGGACTCAAGATCAATGGGAAAATAATAAACAACCTTAGATATGCAGATGACACTTCTTTTGGCAGAAAGTGAACATGAACTACAAAGACTAATAGATCAAGTCAATAAATCAAGTAATGAATATGGACTGTATATAAATATGCAAAAAACAAAAACCATGATAATCAGCAAAGACACAGAAGAGCAGGAGGTAAACATAAACATACAGGGAGAGAAACTACAACAAGTAAAACAGTATCAATATTTTGGACACATAGTCACAATTGATGGCAGATGTGAAACAGAAGTTAAAAGGAGAATAGGAATGGCTAAAAGTACCTTCAATGACATGAGGAAATTATTAATATCTAAACAAATTACAAACAAGTTAAAAATGAGAATTATAAAATGCTACATCTATTCCATATTAATGTATGGCTCAGAAACATGGACACTAAATAAACAATTAGAAGACAAAAATGATGCCTTTGAGATGTGGGTATATAGAAGAATAGGGAGAACATCATGGAAAGAGAAGAAAACAAATAAAGAGGTGCTAAAGGCACTTAATATGAAGAAAGAACTACTAAGAAATAAAGATCAGGCAAATAAAATACTTTGGACACATTAAAAGACATGACACCTTATTGAAGACCTTACTTGAGGGTAAAATCAAAGGGAAGCGAGCAAGAGGTAGGCAGAGATACAAGTGGGAGAGTAACATCACATGATGGACAGGTTACAGTTTAGCAGAATGCACCACCAAGACAAGAGACGGGATGTTGGAGATCCGTTGCAGCCAACCTTCGTTGCGGAGACGGCACTTAATGATGATGATGATTAATCAGTGTTTTTTGGGAAACCACAATACTAACATTCCTAAGTGCTTGCATATTCCCAATGACAATATATGGGTTTGAATTCTGGACAATCACCAACAATGAAAAATAAAATAGCAGCATTTGAAACAAAATGTTAAAGAAAAATCCTCAAAATACCATGGACCAAAAAAGATCACCAATGTAGCCATCCTGAGAGAAATGAACGTAAAAGAAAACTGGCTAAACAGCATAGTTCTTTCCAGAAAACTAACATATTTTGACCATATAAAAATGACTTGACAACCTAGAGAAGAGCATAATTGAGGTGACGAACAAGAGGCAGACTAAGAAGAAGATGGATGCAAGACATCAAAGTCCACCTGAACATGACAGTAACAGAAGCAGGAAGACTGGCTCAAGATGGACAGAAGTTTCGAAAGACTGTGATGACTGCTACATCCTGTTCAGGATATGCTACCTGATGATGACAGGGCTTTTGGGCATGGTAGTCAGTGGGTTAAAACGAGAATAAATTTCAAATGTTGTAGATAAACTTTGACCAACTTTTCTAAGCCGAAAAGAGAAATCAATGAATACATGTTGTAGAAGGTTAACGGCCAATTTTGAAATGTGTCTAGACAAATTAGGTCACATTCACTTTTAGGATCACACACCAGACATGCACGAAATTATATATTTCCTGTTTCATACATTGGCACATGATAATCATCAAATAGCAATGATATTATAGTTCTCGGGTGGAAATAATTCCACATGGGAACTGTTAGAACAACACTCTTATTAAAAGTACCCATTTCTTACATTGTTTAGGATTACAAATCTCAAGCAGATGTTGTTGATCATGATATTTATGACTCCATGCTACCATATTTCTGCAGCTGCACTGGTTATGTTATCTATGCCTGGTCAGTTTCCTTCTTTTATTATTGAATCTCTCTTCTTATTTCATCCTGCAATATCTCTTCAATTTTCTTATTTCCATGTTGGCAAAATCTGAGTTTATTCTTCTTCTACTACTCACGTTCTCAAACTTCTGCAGATTAGCAGGACGTAATCTAGTGAACGGATTATGCTGTGTCATTATTTACAACTTTGCTGTAATATCTGCACTTTTCGGCCTATAATATCTGACTCCAGCATAGCTTCTGTGTCACTTTGACCCAGTATGGGATGTGGCTGCCAACTTCACCCCATAACCTCCTTAGTTGCCTCTCACTACATGCATGGAGGTAAATAGTGTTGCTATTCCTTATTTCCATTTGAGGCATGACAATACACAAGCAAGTTCATTATTATGCTATCATTGTATTGGTTCAGGTTTGCTAAACTTGACTATATTCTTTTTGCAAAAAGCGAACCGAAATAAATTACAAGGGGCAGGCAAATCTGTGTTCTTTATTTTTTTAAGTAATTGTTTCCCTTGGTTACAAATTATAGACAAGGGAAACAATTGCTGATCAGTAGAGATATTTAATATTTAATTACAAAGGATGTATTGCTCTCAGTGGGTGGTGTGTACATTAGGGGAGGCTCTAAGTGGGAGGCGCGCTATCTGTGTATCCGGCAGCAGTCCTCACTTGTAACATATATGCCTATACTACATCTCTATCAGTCGCAGGTGGGCATAAGAAGCTAATAGTGGCCATTTTGTATCTAGAACTGAGTGACATGTAAAAAATTTCTGATTGATGCACATTTTTATGAAAAGTTCAATGGTATGTAGCAAAACCAGTACCATTTTATCATCATAAAAATTCAACCTTATTTTTTAAAATTGTTATGTACTAATAAGTGGGTTACCAATAGAAAAATATGTAAGAATGTTCAGGGAAAAATTATTGTTGTTTGAGACCTTTCATATGTAGTATTCTTCCAATAACACATTATTTTGTGCATGTCATGTTTTCATTAACAATTTTAATACTACAAAATATATGCACATGCATTTTTTAAATTAATAAAACCCTGTCAATTTCCTTTCAAATAATATATCAGTTATACTGGAATCTATTAACCATATTGAAGATAGACTGACCCGTGCATGTAACATTTTTGGAAATAATTCCCTCAAGACTAAAATATGTACATGCTGCATTAGTTAACCTTTGGTGACCACACTTCTACAGTTGTTGAATTTCCATTACATACCCTTGATGACCACACTTCTACAGTTGTTGAATTTCCATTACATACCCTTGGTGACCACACTTCTACAGTTGTTGAATTTCCATTACATACCCTTGGTGACCACACTCTACAGTTGTTGAATTTCCATTACATACCCTTGGTGACCACACTCTACAGTTGTTGAATTTCCATTACATACCCTTGATGACCACACTTCTACAGTTGTTGAATTTCCATTACATACCCTTGGTGACCACACTTCTACAGTTGTTGAATTTCCATTACATACCCTTGGTGCCAAATTTTTCAGTTGTTGAAATTCTATAATATACCCTTGGTGACCAATTTTCACAACCATCAAAATGTTTTATGATACTTCAGAAATATGGTAACCTTTACTAAGATTAGTATTACTAAAAATACCTCGCACAGGATAGTATGTCATTCCAAAATGGCAGCACCTATGAAATACAGTCTCCTTGCTATCAGTTTTATTCTAGAAAAATTTGGTTATCTGGAATCATAAATATATTTTTTGATATATATAGAAAGTAATGTAAATCCATGGCCTGCATTATAATAAGTAAGATTTCGCTCTAGAAATTTCTCTGCATCTTTCTATTTCATTCAGAAAACACAAACATTTATTATGGCACAAATACAATTTCAAAACTTTTTGACATGAGTTTGATTTTATACAGATTATGAAATACAGCAATGTTAATATCTAAAAAATTAGCAATTTTGCAAATACCCGTGGCTATGGGAGATAAGTATACTGTGGATTACTAATCCGCAAAGTGTTAAATATCTTGCAATTTTTATCTTCTATAATTTTAATTGTACTTTCATACAGGTCTAAACCTTTTCCTGACTTTTACTATGTTCTACTTGTCTGGTGAGAGGAGCCTCACACCCCCCCCCCCCATCCCCCAACCTCACATGCACTTCCTGCAGATACACACAAATTGTTCTGTACTTCACATGAAAGATAAGAACCGTAACACAACTTTTCTATTTAAAATAAAATTTGCTGCCAAGTGAATGAGATTTGTTATTGTTCACAGATTGCATTATGAAACTGGAGATTCTTCCCACTGATGACTACATTGTGTTTCCCAAGGTCATAGCCTCACAACGGGAGAGGAGTCCTGAGTTCTAACACAATGATTGTTGTGTGTTATTTCTTAAACATCAAATGTGATTGATGTGATGGGAACAGTCACTTCTGCATCTTAGGCTTCCATCAGTCACATAATTCATCGGAAACATTGGAGTAAATACTTAGAGAAACCACAATTGTAATTATATTTTCAAGAAACATCAATGCTGAACCAGAATAAGGCAAACATATGGATGGTGTATGAAATCATTTAGATTAATTAGCTAGTTTCTGTATGAGAACATTATTTAGATTAATTAGCTAGTTTCTGTATGAGAACAGTATTTAGATTAATTACCTAGTTTCTGTATGAGAACAGTATTTAGATTAATTAGCTAGTTTCTGTATGAGAACATTATTTAGATCAACTACCTAGTTTCTGTATGAGATCAGCATTTACATCAATTATCTAGTTTCTGTATGAGACCAGTGTTTATATTAATTAACTAGTTTCTGTATGAGAACAGTACAGTGGAATCCCGTTACAACAAATCAAATTGTAATGAATTTCTCTCTTTAAGGAAACTTTTCAATATCCCCGATTATTTTCACTCTTGCCTCAATAAAAGAAAGCCCATTACAAAAAATTCATATAACCAAATATCTCTCTATAATGCACTTTGAAATTTGGTTCCAGAAAAAAGTACAGGCTCTGAACTTGTGACCTCTCGCTCTGTGTGTGTGTGTGTGTGTGCGTGTACTCGTGCATGTTTTTCCCCCCTCAATAGTTGCTCCTTGAGTCATTAATAATAGTCATAACCGCATATAAAAAATTTTTGTTCTTCTTCTTCTTTCCTTCCTCTTTTACCTTTTACGGGTGTCGAGGGAGATAAATGTTCTTGTTCTCGCTTTTCTGGCATCTTCAGATAATGTTATTTGGTGTTCGTGTAATGTCTCTTTGATGATGTCGATCCAGTGTACTCTAGGTCATACCCTAACCCATGACTCTTCTTTCTGCTTCTCCTCTCTTCATATATGCTTTATAAACTAATGAATCACACTGCATTTTTTCCAGATGACCAAACCATTGTATCTGTTGGTTTTGTATGTATTGTAGAATTGATATGACACCCACTCTTTCTCTTATGACATTGTTTCTAATTCTATGTCTTCTGGTCACTCCTGTGGCTTTTCTCAGACATCTCATCTCTGTTGTAACCAGTTGTCTCTTATTTTTTGTTGTTAAGGACCATGTTTGACATTGGTAGCACAGGGTTGGAATGAAGATACTTTGGATAAGATGTTTTTTTGTTGACATTGGTAGCATTTAATTTTTTGTTGTAACGCATATATTCTGTTAGACCCGACCAATTCGTCATAGCTGGATTCCACTGACCAATTATTATAGTAGGATTCCACTGTATGTAGATTAATTACATAGTTTCTGTATGAGAACATTTTTGGATTAATTACTTAATTTCTGTATGACAACAGTATTTGGTTTAATTATCTATTTTCTGTATGAGGACAGTATGTGGATTAATTAATTGATGATGATCTTCCTCCACGGGCTTTGCTCGACAGCGTAACTCTTTCCACTTCCGGTGCCTAAGAAACCTCATGTGAGTACGTTGACAGGATATGTACCAGACAGAAATCCTTCAAACGTCCTGTATGCACAGTATCCATGCCTTGCTGTCTAGGTCCAAACACCGCTTTACTAGCCACATCATCCATATGCCAGACAAGTGCTTTCCAAAGAGATTATTCTATGGGGAGCTGTGCAGAAGGGTAAGTGAAGGGCAGAAAAAGCACTTCAAGGATCACCTAAAAACGTTCTTAAGCACTGCGACATTGATCCTAGTTCCTGGGAGACTACAGCCCTTGATCACTCGGCTTGGCACACCCAGATCACTGCGGGAATCGCTAAATTTGAAAAAGAAAGAACACTGCGAACAATTTACAAGCGACGGAAGCGGAAGGACAAATCTGAAATATCTCCTAACCCAAACCCTCTACACTTCTGCATGCACTGCAATAGAACTTTCCTGGCACAAATCGGACTCATTGGGCATCTATGAACTCACAAACCAAATAATACAGTCACAAATGTTTAGCTATTTTTCTACTTGCTCATCGCATTTATTGTTTTTCGTGCCGTGCTCATCTTCGCTTGCGAAGGAGGAACATCATAATCATCACATATTTGTATGAGAACAGTATTTAGATTAATTATATAATTTCTGTATGAGAATGTTACTTAGTTGTTTAATGATTAAAAGAAGGAGATTATGCACATGTGGGCTGCAATTAGCAGTATTTGACATCAAATATGACATGAGTACAGCTGGGGTACAATATGGCCAGAGATGTGACACACAAGTACAACTGGGTTCACATAGCCAGAAATGTGTCACGAGTACAACTAGACACTTATGGGACAGAGATGTAACACAAATACACCTAGGCTGCGATGTGACACAACTGCTCACCTATAGGCAGAGATTGGTGGCCACTCGTCTAGCTAAGATATTCTCTAATACCTTGCCATACACATTCTGAAGTACGACTAGTAGTAACTCAACCGTAAGATCCTAAATTTTTTTGAATTTAGTCCTTAAAGTCGTGAAATAATTGTGAAGAAAGTACAAAAATTGGGAGCTTGCCATATTTTACTGGAAACTTTGTTATTTGCAATTATATTTTAATACAATTTGAATATGTTTTTGTAGGAACAGATCTTTTCACTATACACTTCTTTACACATTGCAGCATCAGGGGTAGAATAGCTCTCTGGAGATGGCTTATTTGTGTATGTTTGTTTCTGTGGTCTCTTTTATTTCTGTAATTCATCTTTTGCATGATCTGCCAAGGGCTTTGTATTCAAAATGATGCCTGTACAGCAATGCTTTTTGAGGGGCACTATGTGATGGTAATCTGGAAGTATGTGAAAACAGCTTAATCAGTTGTCTTCTGATGTAATCCAGGATTGGCATTGTGTTTTTTAATCTTCTGATGTTTTCATTTCTGATTCTGTCTTTTATTGTTACTCTAAGCATTGTATGTGGACAAGTTATTTCTGTTGTATAAAGTTTTCATTTGGCTTTTGTATTAGTATGTATGTTTGACACTACAAATGTATGGGTGTCTAAAAAACATAGCAAAAATGTGTGCAAAAACTATGTCACTGTGACCTAGTGTGTGAGTACATTTGATCTACTGAACACAAAATAAAATAATATTGACTACTAAGAGCCATGAACTTAGTCAAAACACAAGGAAAATAGTCCAACAATGCAGACAGAGCAATGTTCGCTGGTCTGGAAGGGTTTATAGCGCTTTGTTCTTCTGTCTGCTGTGTTACAGTGAGTACAGTCACATATGTTATTTTTTAAAATTATAGCGTGACTTGATCTTACAGGGATGTATATTTTGTTAGTCTGTCGGATTGTTATGCTAAAAAGTGAAGCAACTTGGAATATTTTGATAGAAATAACCCACTTTCATAAATGTCTGTGTGTCGTAATCCACAATGGCCATTCAGCTCAACCGGGATGATGATGACGACGTCTACGGTGTGCCCAACTGTGACTAATGAATCCTACGCATGTCTGGAATTGCCTAACGCACACTGAGAATGTGTGGGAGGAGTCTGAGCGACATTGCGCAGCTCTTGCCTTTCTGCTAGCATGTTTTTGTTGCGCAGCATCATGTCTGAGGTTCTCTGCAGCTGCTGCACCATTCTTGATTCTGTGACGCTAGTCAGATCTGTCTTTTGCAACTCTCCCATGAATTAGTATCGATGTTGATGTAAGCAATGATGTCTTAAGAGTGTCTTTAAAGTCCACTTTCCATTCCAGCAGCCATCCCTGTGTAGGTACACTCAGGGTCCAGGTCAGATGTTGATTGCGTGATCTTAGGGACTTCCCAAAAAAAATTATTTGTTTCCTCCCTCCCCTCTAGATACTCCCATTTCTGACATTCTCTGTATGTTTACGTTCTCACCCTCATTGACATCATCATCATCTTGCAATGAATTTATTACTGCCTTGATCAAGTCTGTTTTATCTCTTCTTAGCATTGTGCCATCTATCGCCGCATTGCCTGCCAATAAGTCAGCTCTCTTGTTTCCTCTGACCCCAGCATGACCGGGCAGTACATTCATGTAATGCGTTGATGTATCAGTTATCAACCAATTAAGTGCTGCTGTAACTCCCTCTGTCTCCATCCTCATGCTCGATGTGAGTGGAGTATGCAGAAGATTTTGCAACCAACTTCACGCTGTTTCTGTAGGCAACTAAAACTCAACCACTTTTATTTGTATTTCTGCTAACTAAGCCATCTGTGTATATAATTATGTCTTGTGGTTTAGAGTGTAGTTGAGCGAGTTCATGCACTGTAATCTGGACTCTGACATCCGTCCATTTTTGACATATTTTATCTAGTTGTATTATTAATTTATTCAGTGATTTTTTTTCTTCTCCTTGTCTACTGCCACCCATTCACTCCCCTTTCCTATTTCTTCTAATTCCCATAATCTTCAGAGTGTGTCTTTAGCCTTTGCCATCCATGATCTGCCACGCTTGAGTCCTTTCCCTTTGACTCATCTAGACTTTGGTGTAATGGGGGGGGGTGGTTGTATTCTGTTACTTTAAGGTACAACCTAACTCGTACTACCTGATGTCCCACACTAATACTGATTTGATCAAGCAGAAATTTCTTTGCAGAGATGGGTGTATCCCTAGTACACCCCAGTACCGCTCTCATTGCCTCATTTTGGATTTTTTCCAATCTATCAACTTGTATTTGTGACAGTGTTAGTTGGCTGAGGCATACTCCATGACAGATAGCACCATCACTTGTAGAAGCAGAAACAGTACCCATTGCAGCATGTCGAAAGTTGATTGTGGCAGCATACAGAGTAACTAGAAGAACTTTCAACCCTGTGAGCCAACTACAACTCAGCCATCAATTTCCCCATGGCAAGGATCATTTGATTCTCGTTAATGCCTCCTGCATGAGAACAGGTAACAGACCATGAAATATCTAGGAATCACATTCAATAGAACTCTCTCCTTTGTGTGAAACATGTTGACAATATAGTTCAGAAAGTTAGGAAGGGCTTCCACAGAGATACATCAAAGGTCGCTTTTCCTACCGATGCTGGTCTGAAATCGACTATAGTCGAAGATTATTCACACTGTCACAAATGAAAGTGAATAGACTGGAGAGAATCTAGAACAAGGCAACGATGGCACTACTAAGATGCACCCATTGCTGCCATGAGATTTCTTCTAGAACTACCCAGCATCAAAGTAAAACATTGAGTAACACAGGTGAAAAAAATACTTTAGTTGTCACCAATAACCTTACTTTACACCAACATTGGACAACAGAATGGAGGGCACATTAAACAAGAAATGGCAGATTCAGAAAATATCCCCAGAGTATGTGAGCTAGAGGAAGTAGAAATTGGCCATGAATACGAGGAAATATCCAAAGAGAGAAATTCCTTGACAAATATGATATGGCTAGAATGAAAGTACCCTAACTGGACTGCCACCAGAACTGAAGGAATTGTAGAAGAACTCTTCCAGTAGTACTCAAAGCTACAAAATGCAATCATCTACACACAAGGTTCAGTTAAAAAGAGAAACTGACACGTGTGGATGAGGTTTCATCGCCTACCACAATGGTAGACAAGTTATAGAGAGATCTGCCTATCCAGTAACAAGTATGAAAATAGAGACAAGCGGTGACAGCAACTCTCACTTGGGTGATGATGCAACCACCAACACGCAGTGATTCTATCAGACTTTCATTGCATGCTATGCAAAATAGACAAGTTCATGATAAGAAAGGAGTGGGTTGCTCTTCTCAGCGACACCCAACATATCACATGGATCTTATTGTCCAACTCATGTGGGAATCAGAGGCTGATCAGGACAGTTATGTATGCGCCACAGTGATGCAGAAGAATGCTGAAAAATACAATGTCCATGTTCATTGAATGATAGTCCACCAAAGACGAATATGTCAGACCATTGGCACATATAAAACAATGACAACATATTTCTTTTATTTGTACTACATCCTGCTGGAAATCTAGTAGGACCATTGTCCTGCTACAAGAGAGATCCAGCTGGAGTTTGAGAATGAATGCTGAAGAAGAAGAATGATGGAAATGGGAGTGACCAAAAGAGAGGGAAGAAAATCTCTCCTCTCTGAAAGATCAGATCGCATAATCAACATATGACACTTATGTACAAATGGGCTTCTACGAGGCGTGTTCAAATGAAAACGGGACTTGTTACACCACGCGTGATAGAGCGCACTGATATTGATGACATTTTGCACTAGTAATGAGTATCCAATAATTTACATACGGTCACGTGTTCATCTTCCCAGCATGCATATGTGCTGCAGAAGACTGTTAACAATATGGCGGGTGTGATTCCGAACCCGTCCAAAGTGAATCAGCGTGCTGTGATCCAGTTTCTTTCATTTGAAGGATGTCAAGCAGTAGACATTCATCGGAGAATGAAGGCAGCATATGGTGACAAATGTTTGTCGAGGACCAGAGTGATGGAGTGGGTGCGTATGTTTAAAGACGGACGTGAGTTAACGGCAGATCTTGCACGGCCAGGTCAGGCGCATATTGTTGCAACAGAAGAAGCCATAGCCGTGCTTGATAAAGCAGTACTGACTGACCGTCGTCGGAGCATTCGTTCGCTTGCAGAAGAATTCCATATGTCAATTGGGACAGCCCACATGGTTGTTCGGAAGAAATTGAACTATCGGAAGGTGTGTTCACAGTGGGTCCCACGGATGTTGACTGACCACCATAAGGAAGAACGGATGGGGTGGAGTTTGAACCACCTGATGCGTTACAGGGCAGAGGGTGATGCATTTCTGTTGAGCATTGTGGCAGGTGATGAATCGTGGTGCCACCACTATGAACCGAGCAGCAAAATTGACAGCATGCAATGGAAACATCCAGGTTCACCAAAACCCAAAAAATTCAAGACACAGGTTTCTGCTGGGAAGGTTATGGTGACTGCATTTTTTGACCATGAAGGGCTTTTGTTGACTGATTTTAAGGAACCTGGTGTCAACATCAATGCCGCCCATTATAAAGACACTTTAGACAAGCTGCATAAGGCCATCAAGGCTAAGCGACCAGGCAGACTTTCTCAAGGTGTGATTCTTCTCCACGACAACGTTCGTCCGCACGTCGCAAAAATTGTGCAGGAAACATTGGCAAAGAAGAATTGGGAAGTTCTTCATCACCCAGCCTATAGTCCCGATTTATCCCCGTGTGATTTCCATTTGTTCGGACCGTTGAAGAAAGCACTAAAGGGACAGCGATTCAACAGCGACGCAGACGTGAAGACAGCAGTGACCACATGGTTCAGAGAACAGCCACGCAACTTTTTCTCGGACGGCATTCGACGTCTACCTAAACAGTGGGATGCTTGCCTAAATGCATACGGAGATTTTTTCTGATGAACCCAGGTGCATTCTTATTCACAAGTGGTTGCTTTGTTCAATTCCGTTGAAAATATTAAATTGCGTATGATACTTTTTAAATAAATCCACAAGTCCCGTTTTCATTTGAACACGCCTCGTATGTAACAGAGATGGGACACACAAACAACATGTGACACACAAGTACTTCATTTTTACTCAATCGCTTCATTTTGAATTATCTCGCCTCTCAATTTCTGTGACTGGTGGTGATAGTGGTGCCTGCATATTCAGTGACAGGGATGACGAGCCTCATATAGGATTACAAACTGTAATTGTTAAGTACCATCCGCTGCCATAACTCTCAGAACTTAAAGTCCTGTGCAATAACATGATCAACGTGCTCCCGAAATCACAGACTACAATCAAGTCACATGCCTATGTATTGTAAGGATGAGGTCCTGATTACATTGTACCCTCTCATCTCCACTGTCGGTGTCGCAGACTTTACATTGTGATTGTTAGGAGCGAACCATGTCACGCATTCTCTTTTGGTTGATCAGTGCCTCTGAATTGTCACACCAGAAGGCAATAGTCTGGTTCATTTTGCAGTGATCTGACAGTTTCTATTCTAACCCTTCCCTGTCTGTATATATCAGGATATCATCTGCAAAAGTGTAGACATTGAATAATACAGGTGACGGAAGATTCCTGTGGTAGACCTGGATGTGTTGTTATGGGTTTAGATGTCCAACAACAGCACCAGAGAACCACCTTTCTCTCTAACAATACCGCTGATATCCATCTAATGACGAGAGGGTCAACATTAAAGAGCAAGAACATGATGAGGTACTCGAACAACACACTTTATGTAACAGAGATATGACACAAGTACAACTGGGCTTGTATGTAATAGAGATGGGGCATACAATCAACACGTGACACACAAGTACAACAGATGTAACAAGAGTACAAATTGACTCCAATGTGGCAGAGAGGGAAGTATGCTAAACAGCAGATAATTGAAACTCAACGATTTATTACTGCTGGGAGAACTGAGCATCTATGGATCTGCTATGATGTCTGTCATTGAAGCTAATTTAGAAATTTAAATTTAGTTATATTTGCCATACCCAGTTATGTCTATGGTACTTGAATGATGATAAAGAGATACAGTGCAACAGACATTTCACTTATGTAACCATTTTTTATTCCTAGGTGCCAGGAAATGGCAGATATACCATCACTGAAGATGGGTCCAAGAAATAGTCCTATATGCTACATTCTTAGCAGGAAGTGATAATCCTACCTCATTGGAATGCCTCCCTTAAGGGAATAAATAATGTACATCCATAAACCCCATAACACAATCATGCCTTTGACATCATACTTTAAGACTATATGAGCTCAGCTGTCACCTTGGTTACTTGACAAAGAAGGACCTTTGCTTTTATCAGATAGGTTATGGGCTGTCAAGAGCTACCTCCTCACAGCTAAGGGGATTGTTTCATCACCATGACCCGTTGAATATAGTAAATTCACATTGTAGTGGTTTATGTTTAGGTTTGTAAGTGTGGTCTACTATTAATGTTGTTCTTTTCAGAAGCAGAACATTTTATGCCTGAAAGTGTATCTATTAATTCTATCTTGATTTAATTATGGTGAGAGTTCATTTTCTGCTTTTGAAACTCATGCAGCATGTTTATTGTAGCTAATTCTGTGCTGCTTGATTCTTCTTGCATTATATTTGACTAGGCAGCATTTCTTGTTAATTGTATATATTTTGTAACATTCATATATGAAAATATGCCAAGAGAACATTGACAACATTGAATGAAATGACAGAGTGAAGATAGAGGTTGCTACTTTAAACTTGTTTGTAAAAATTTTTCTTATAGTACTCTTTTTTTGTCAATTCTCACCCGGGCAACGCTGGGTATTATCTCTAGTAATATTATATTTGAGGAGATTGTTCATGCCACAGTAAAACATAATATATTTGAGGAGATTGTTGGTAGTTAATGTTTACCTCTCTTGGAGAGGAGCGCATCTTTTAACCAGTGGACAACAAAGTCCAATAAGGTTATATCAGGACACACTACCATAAAATATATATTAGAGGTAGCAAAGACCCCAAGTTTTTGAGATTGTTCAAGTCACAAGAAAATGTAAAATTCACAGTTAGATAATATGTCATCTAAAAGTTCAATATATACATATCAAAATGAAATAGTCCCATAATTTTCTGATAGCTGGAGGCTGTTGTAACAAGATTACTAAACTTTGAGCTACACTACTTTTGATGATCATGTACAGTTGAATCCCGTTATAGTGGGGCTGACAGGATATGCGCGTAATAACTTAATTCCGCTATATACAGTTATTACCATGAGTTATGTCTCTTGCAATTATTAACAAGTACATCAATCCTGGGGTACCAGAGGATGGTGTTTTCCTGTTCCTAATTGAGGTATTTTTTAAGCATCTTTGACCTTCCATTTGGTTTTTAGTGAAATTGTCTACACACTTTCAAACTTTAGTGATGGGAAGCAAGAGATATGTATTGTTTTGTAATCTGACGGCTGTTGTGGCTTTTTTAGGGATGGGGTAGGGAGGTGTTGACATGTGTTTAAAAAAAATAGAAACAGGAGGATTGTTATGTAATAGATATTGGATTCCTTGAGTTACTCAGTCTCAGTGACCATCCACAACAAATATGAGTTCTGCTGATTCATCTGGGAATCACCATCTTTTAAAAGTGACACCTCTGGCTTTTCTTGTGATTTTAATCGGCTGAACAAAGTGACCAATGAAAATCATAATGGAAAATCAAATGCACCATTTTAAAAAGATGATTCCAAATGAGGCAGCAATTCTTAAAAATTGATGGTTGAGGGTATCAATTAAAGGAGTGATGTCATCACCTACTTTCTTTACCTACCAGCATTGTGTCTTACAATGCACTGAATCTAGTCACGCAACAATACATCACTGTGGATTTATCCTTTTAAAATATCACAATTTTACCATTCCTGTGATTTTCGTTGGTATTTTGTGAATACCTTGTGGTGACAACCAATGAAAGTCATGGGGAATATGTCAAATTGCTTGACTTTAGAACTATTAACCCAATGAGTTCACAAAATTGTATTCTCAAACAACTGAACGTGTTGCTTTGTCTTTCTTCTTCTTCAGCGTTCATTCTCAAATTCCCATTGGATCTCTCTTGTAGCAGGACCATGGTCCTATTAGATTTCCAGCAGGATGTAGTCCAGAGAATGGAAATGCGCTGTGTCACCGTTTTATTTGCGCCAATGGCCCGACACATCCGTCTTCAGCAGTGCTTTGTCTAAAAACATACAATGAAAAATAAGGTCACGTGCTTAAATTACACAATCAGTCCACCCCACAGTCCTTTGGTCTGTCACTGACTGGTGATTTATGACTTTCTTTCTCAAATCCTCCCAATTTTGAATACCACAAATACCATTTAAGCTCAAATAGTAAAGCAAAATGAATTAAACTGGTTACTAAAAACACTTACCTTGCCTATGAATAAAAATATATACAAAAGTATATATAAAAAAAACATACAATAAAACAACACATGACAAATCTCCACGTATCTGTCCAAATGGAACCTTTTTCAAGAGACAAATAGCAATAAATTCTACAATAATAAACAAAATAGATGACTTAGATTTCATCAAGCCATGTCTCCATGACACAGAAATGGAAACACATCTAGTAAAATATTGGTAAAGATTAGTAAAAGGTGTGGTTATATATATATATATATATATATATATATATATATATATATATATATATATATATATATATATATATATATATATATATATATATATATATATATATATATATAAATAAATGGAAACACATCTAGTAAAATATTGGTAAAGATTAGTAAAAGGTGTGGTTGTGTGTATATATATATATATAAATGGAAACACATCTAGTAAAATATTGGTAAAGATTAGTAAAAGGTGTGGTTATATATATATATATATTTCCATTTCTGCATCATGGAGACATGGCTTGATGAAATCTAAGTCATCTATTTTGTTTATTATTGTGGATTTTATTGTTATTTGTCTCTTGAAAAAGTTTCCATTTAGACAGAGACCTGGAGATTTGTCCTGTGTAGTTTTATTGTATGTTTTTTTTATATATATATTTTTATTCATAGGCAAGGTACCGTTAAATTCTGAATATAAACCCATCCGATTGTAGGCCGATAACCTAACTATCCCTTCCCAAAAGTGGAGAAAGTCGAAAGTCCGACTATAGACCGACATCCCCAACTTAACAAAGCCGGCAATAATGAACTTCATCATCATAAGAAAGAACCGACATGCTAAATGGAAATTAACACAAACTTTTGCAACTCTAAGAAAATAGCATTCCTTTCATTTGCTTCACTCACGTAACTTGAATGAATCAAGGAATGAAACCCCGGTGGCTACTGTATTCTGGATCAATATATCCGAAAATAATGAATACCCGGTAGGCTGACTTCCCTATCCATGACTATAGACGGTTTATGAGGTGGCAAGACTTTGGGGAACAAAGTTTTTCCTGAATGAATTGTCTGTGTTGGGTGTCTGGACGTTATGACGCAGAACAGCGCTAGTGAATAGTAATTACTATGTAACTATTATGTCACTGGCTTCTGACAGTGACGTTTAAGTGGGAAATGATGAAAGGCAAGACAGCAAGATCACGTTTGTTTTTATAAGATACGGAAGAGTTTGAACTTTGTTCCTGGTTATGTTTACCATGTGGGGAGAATACGGTAATAAAATAAACATAACAGAGGATTGTGAAATTGATCTCTTCTTCCACTAAATGTACAGTGGTTGGGGGAGGGAATCAATTACGGTGCAATTTTACTACAAAATGCCTATGATGTGTTGTGATTTGGAACCCGTTTCAAATCTTCTATAAAGAAAGATTACATTTTAGTCACTTATCTGAATGGCATCACATAATGTGAGGGAAACGTGGATTGGTTGAGCCGATTGAAATGGGTAGGGCCAGTAGTCCATCTTCAGCCTCAGTGGGCTGGACTAATTAACAGAATATACAGAGTACCAGTATGTAACTACCGGTATTTGCCACCCAGACAGTCATTCCCCGGCTTTGTTTTTAAAAAGATACAGAATCAACAGTTTGAACTCAACAACGAGTTTGAACTTTGTGTGACCTGTATGTTTACCTTATACAGTAATATAAACATGAGGCACAGCTCAGATGAGTTTCACTATTTATTTCTCTCCGCCATCCCCCCAACACTGCCTAAGTAGCAAAGTTTTGGATGTCAGTTACATGTTTGTGCAAGACCGTGTTTGTGCAAAACTGTTGAATGTAGAAAAGACCTCTGTACAGAATTAATTAGGACTTCATTCTTTATGTTTCTGATTATTGTCTTGGTCCCTATTTATATACTTGGAGTCGCATGTTAAAAATTGGCAAGGCCGACCAGCACATGCACGGAAATACTCAAAATCTGCCTTTGATGTGTTTTTACATTTTCTGTACACAGGTCTTATAGCCTAGTAGACGGTCAGTAACTGTTGTAACATTTGCTTTACCCAAAATGAAAGTGTGTGACAGTGTTTAGACTACTGGTAGTCGGTGTTTCCCTACACAAACAAGACTGGGCCTTGATGATAAACATGTGTTACTGGTAGATCAGCTTAGGCTACCATATTTCGTTTTTTCACAGACCATTACCGTATTTTGGTCAATATATAACAAACGGTAATACCCATTGCTAAAAATAGCATTTCCGGGGAAATTAAGCTCAGTAAAAATGGCGGGCATGGCATGTCGGAAATAACGATATAGACCTAGTAAGTGAGTTTTATCAAGAAATATCGGAGGTTTCGAAGGAAATATTGTATGATATATAGAAATTAATGTAATTAGAGGCTTAGCAGTATGGTAGTACTCTCTAGATTGTTGGAGAGCCCTAGTCATTTTATCCTGGCTCAATATATCGGGACATGTGAGTTGTCACTGGCATTTTTTTAAAGTGTTTTTCTCCTTTTTTACTGTGATTTGGACGTAATTTTTTTTTAAAATTTGATGTTACTCGATTATAAGACGAAGAGTATGAAGTCATCTCTGTTTATTGTCCTAAAATTCTCGGGTTATACACGGAATTTAACGGTAAGTGTGTTTAGTAACCAGTTTAATTCATTTTGCTTTACTATTTGTTCGTTCGGTTACTGCGGCACCCTCCACTTTGTCGGACACCCTCCGACCATTTGGTTATTTATATTTACCATTTAAGCTCAGATAGCCAGTGCAAATCAAAAGTTTTGTGTTTATACTTTCTTTACCTGAAGCAATTTTTTGAACAATGATATATATTTACGAGCTAAAAGCATGCATTATAATGTTTTTTTTAAAATGAAGCCAAAGAGTTGAAATCAAATTGGGGATAACTGTTAGAGGCTGTGTATCTGGACCACCGGAAAGAACAAATGTGATGGAAGAACGATGAATGTCCTTTTACTGTATCAGAATTGACCCAAATATGAGATGACTGATAGGATAGAATGATGAACTTCAGGTTGAAAGTGTAATCAATTAATATATATAAATATTTAGAAATGTATCAAAAACGGGAACCTGTAGCATATATAATCTTATACCTCTGCTAAGGAAGACTGAATTCCGAGATTGTTCTCCGAGGTCATTTTGATTCACAAGTAACAATATAATAAAAATAGTTTAGATACATCAATTTTTTGGTTCATTCAAGCTATAAGAACTGCCAACATGCAGTATTTTCAGAGTGTAGTCAAGAATCAGTTGTACTTAATTTTTAAACCACTGTACATTTCTTTTTGTGAATGATCACATGCCTTAACTTTACTCATATATTTTACACATAGGCTTATACCTACATGTATACCAATGTATGTGTGTGTATATTCATGTATATATTTTATATGTATATGTGTGTGTGTAATATATAGATATATATTTATAAACCAGTCTGCAAAGCTTGAAACAACAACTTCAACAGTCTATGAAGCATGCAATAACAACTTCAACAGTCTATGAAGCATGCAACAACAACTTCAACAGTCTATGAAGCATGCAACAACAACTTCAACACTCTACAAAGCATGCAACAACTTATTAGTAATATACATTTCAAAAAAAGAAATGCAATATTATTACAGCGCTAATAGATGTTTGTTTTTCGTTCGTTCCATTGTAACCATCACGGATATCCGCGCGATTTCCGCCAGGAGCGTGATTACGTTGTGCCACCGTTATGCGCCTTGTAGTGCTAATAGATAATGGACACTAAATTTTAAACATGTACCAAAATTTTATTTTACAGAATTAATTTTTCAACCTTGACAGGAAGAACCTTTCAGACTTTAACAATGAAATGATGTTCATTAAATTTGATTTGGACTTCTATTCTTTGCGACTGAGGTCTCCATTGGCCTCTATTAGAGAATGATATTTCTGTGACATGGATCTGATTAGCTGTTGAATCTGTTGCTGTGGGGTGGCTGCCGACTCTTCCAACAGTGCAAGAGACAACAGTAGGAGATTGACTGGAACCATGTCTCGCTGGCGGGGTTGTCTGTCAAGTTCATCCCATAAGTGTTCTATGGGGTTCATGTCTGATGACATGGTTGGCCATGGAATGGTCTAGACCAGTGTTTCCCAAACTTTTTTGTAACACACCCCATAAAGTCTTCCTAAAAGTCTGATCCCCCCTCCCCCCAAATAACATATACATATTTTTTTAGATTACAAAATTGAATTATTACCTATATGAAGCCTAATTATAACTTTTTCGGGACACAAAAATTGGGTTTTAGGAAGAAATCACTAGGAAATCATTAAGATAAAAACAGTAGGCCGTAAATAAATTTTCAAAACATATAATAGACAACTAAAACATTCAATGTTAGGTCGCGTCTAGATGAATGTACTGAATGTGGTGAGATCCTTATGCTTGCTGCAGAGAGATTTTATATTGGGCTCCAATTTAGTCAGCTTCAGTCTCAAGTCTCCCCGTTCTGTGATATCCAGTAGATTTCTTTTCTTTAGTAACAAATCATTTACGGCACTAAATCTACATTCAGCTAAATATGTAGATGGAAACAGTAACATCTCCCTTGCAATGTTGGTTGAATTTGGGCATTTAATTTGATTTTCATCACAAAGTCATGCCATCGCTCCTTTTATATTGAATAACGTTTTAACTGACTCATAATTTTGCATTTCTAAGAGTTCTTCTTGGTACTGCATTGATACATCAGACAATACCACTAACATTGGCTGCATCATCCAGGTTGGAAAATCAATTTGTTTTAAAACAGAGAATCTTTCTTTTAAATTAGCGGACAGAATGGACTGTAAACAACAACAAAACAAAGCAAATTAGAGGCTACAGAAATGTGGTTTCTGAGAAGAATGATGAAAATACATGGACAGCTAAGAAAACCAATGCAGAGGTTCTCATTGATGCTGGCGTAAAAAGATCAATCATATCAAACATTAGAGGCAGACAGTCAAGGTTTCTAGGGCATGTGCTGAGAACACAGCTTGAACACTTAATAACCACTGGAAAAATCAAGGGGAGAAGAGATAGGTGACAACAAAGAGAAAAGTTACTAGATGGACTTATATTGTGGCACGGTAGACGTTCACCAACTGAGATTATTGACAACACAAGAGACACAGAGTCGTGGAGAAACATGATAGCCTACACCATTCGGCATGGCACTTGATTGATTGATTGACAGAATTTTCAGATGATCTGCAATAACAAGTGCAGCGGTATCAGTCACTTCACATCTATTTGTACTGAGAATTTTCCTGTTTTCATCTTTCCAACAAGTTTTATTCTTCTTCTTCGGCGTTCATTCTCAAATTCCCACTGGATTTCTCTTGTAACAGGACAATGGTCCTACAAGATTTCCAGTTGGATGTAGTCCAGAGAATGGAAATGCGTTGTGTTGCTGTTTTATTTGCGCCAATGGCCCAACACATCCGTCTTCGGCAGGAAGTTGTATTCAATATCTTCACTTATTTCATTTATTCTCCTGCTAACAGTATTGGTACTGAGTGACATGACTTTCACATCTTTGTTATCTTTTTCCTGAACTGTTTGAAGATATGCTGATATTAATGGTTTGAGGAAAAAGTATACTCCTATAGTATAATTTTTACCAGATTTAGTAACGAGTAAAGAAATTTCCGAACTAGCCTCAAGAGTACAGCTAATAGTTGCAGTATGAGAAATCAACAAAGAATTTAATGTTACTCTTATTTCAAAATTCTTCTTTAAAAGTTTGAAAGTAATTTAAATCTGAATTGACATAAGCATTATGTTTTACTTTCAAATGTGCCTCAGGATAACTTCGCTTCATTGGCTTAATAGACAAAAAGGTGACCTTTGATTGTGGACAGCGGATATGAACCCAAATGAATCCTGCTATATTTGGAAGCTCCTCAGTGCTCCCATACAGATTTCTGTGGATATCCGTCTGTGTGGGACTGTGTTTTTCCCATAGCTGGTTTAGTGGACTGTAATGCAGTCTTGCATGATATATTCCACCATCTATGCTGCCTGCCACTAAATAGATACAGAGGTGATGGAACCACTCTTAGTCTATTTAAGTGGCTTTTTTGTAACAATAACATATTTATTATTTACTATTAGGTAATATGCTGATATTTCCGTTGTTTTGGCGTGTGTAATAAATATTTAATTATATTTGTATATTCGAATATAATGCATATTTATATGAGAGCATGAAGTTTATTTTTCATCTCCTGCAAAATTCCAGCTTTTCTACTTATTGTTTATTCACTGAGACCACAGAAATATACATATACGACACATACATACCATTGTGTATCACAGTTTTCCATTAATAATAATTCTGTTCTCAAACATTATTATAACCAAAATATTGCCACCAAAACATACCGTACTGATGCAATTTGAGTTATTGCTCCTGTTGCGGTAAATCAACATCCAGCCCTAGTGGAACATTCCATATGATGCAAGCTGTTTTTATACGTTACTACTCCCTCTCCCCCCACCCCAATTTCTCTTCCGTATAAAGGGTTAACGAACGCTTATTTTATATTGAGATACTAATTCAAGCAGAAAAGTTTCAGTGTATGCCAAGTCATCCAATGAAGGAAAGATTCCAAAATCTAGCAATGGGACGACTGAAAAGGAGCAGCTTTATCCATCAAGCTAAATGACTCCGTAGACAACTTACAGACCTACCTGAAGTTGACATCCCCTTAAGGTCTGTACTAGAGCAAACCCCGTGGAGTGAAAGCCATGGAATGCCAATATACATTCAGACCCATGTGAAAGGAATACTAAGTGAGGACGAACAGAACAGTGTGCAGCGAATGACAGTCACCCTCAGTTTCCTGGATGAGGAATATCCACAAGATATATGGGTCAGAGTGTACACAGATGGGTCAGCACAGAATGCTGTGAGGAATGGAGGTGCAGGTGTATATATAGAATATCCACACAAGCCTAGAGATACAATCAGAACACCGACAGGAAAATTCTGCAATAATTATTATGCAGAAATCCAGGCAATTAGTGTGGCAGCTAAAAAACTGCTGAACTCCAACTCTGACCTACAGCCTGTGGTATTCCTGACAGATGCAAGGTCAGTGCTTCAAGCTCTCCAGTCTGGAAAACTAACAGACTTAAAAAAAACTACTTAGCGAATTATCTTACCAGTATAGGGTAACCATGCAGTGGATACCCTCTCACTGTGGAATACCAGGAAATGAAAAAGCAGACCAACTGGCTAAGGAAGGTGCTGCCGAAGACCAACCAGATATACCAATCACCTACCATCAGAAAAAACAGATGATCAAGTCAATAAGAAAGCCACAAACACCAACACAAGATGACTATCATATTATGAACAGACCAGAACAAGTTATAATTCTACGTCTCAGAACAGGACACAACCGACTCCGCAGTCACATGTATACAAAGTTCAAGATTGGCAACACGGCCATGTGTACATGTGGACAGGCAGCACAGAGTGCCAAACATATACTTCAAGAGTGTTCTGAGCATGAAACGCTGAGGCAGACATATTGGCCAGAGGAAACAACACTGGAATCAAAGCTCTATGGGACACTGTATGAACTACAAAAGACAGTGAGTTTTATTAAGGAGACAGAATTACAGATATAGACATGTTTCAAGTGAACGAAAGAAGAAGAAGAATATTGAGATACTAACAATTCTTATTTTTATACAAGTAAAGACACAGAACTACTAAGAGAAATAAAGATCAGGCAAATAAAATACTTTGGACACATTAAAAGACATGACACACTATTGAAGACCTTACTTGAGGGTAAAGTCAAAGGGAAGCGAGCAAGAGGTAGGCAGAGATACAAGTGGGAGAGTAACATTACACGATGGACAGGTTACAGTCTAGCAGAGTGCACCACCAAGACAAGAGACAGGAGATGTTGGAGATACGTTGCAGCCAACCTTCGTTGCGGAGACGGCACTTGATGATGATGATGATGAAAGACACATTATGGCGGTTGCATTTTAAACTCTAGAGGAGCGAATTTTCAAATTGCCCCCCCCCCCCCCCCCCCCCCCCCCCCCCGTGGGCGTGTGCCACACATTGGGAAACATGGGTCTAGATGTTGTTAGTAACATTGTGACCTGCATTATAGAGAAGCAATGGATGGTAACATTGTGACCTGCATTATAGAGAAGCAATGGATGGTAACATTGTGACCTGCATTACATGTAAGAGAAGAATTGTATGCATTGTGTTAACTACCATATTCTTGAAAAAAGTTGAACCAAATCATGGACTTAACTTGGCCCAAATGTTAAGAGTTGTACACTTACAGCAGACACGAACACTATAACTTGTACGGTTGTGAAAGTTGTACAGTTACAGCAGAAATGGACACTACAGATTGTACGGATGTGAAAGTTGTACAATTAAACAGACATAGACACTACAGCTTGTACAGATGTGAGTTGAACAGTAGAGAAGAGTTAAGAGTATTGATTTTTAAAAACAAAAACTTTCAGAGGAGTTGACACATTTATTGCATCATCATCTTCATCAAGTGCCATCTTAGCAACGAAGGTTGGCTGCAACAGACCTCCAAAATCCCATCTCTTGTTTTGGTGGTGTACTCTGCTAGACTATAACCTGTCCATCTTGTGATGTTACTTTCCCACTTGTATCTCTGTCTACCTCTTGATCTCTTTATTCAACTTTACCCTCAAGTCAGGTCTTCAACAAGGTCTCATGTCTTTTAATGTGTCAAAATATTTTATTTGCCTGATCTTTATTTTCCGTAATAATTCTTTCTTCATATTAAGTGTTGTTAGAGCCACTTTGTTTTCTTCTCTTTCCATGATGTTCTCCCTATTCTTCTACATACCAAAATCTCAAAGGCATAACTGTTTTGTAAATTGAAAATGTTACTATCTCAGATGACTACAAGCCTCCACCAAGGTGATAGAGATAGCTATTACAAATCCGCTGATGATTGTCTCTTACTGCTAGCTCCAAAAAAAATATAAGCCAGAATGGATCGATTTTCTACATTTCTATATTCTAGATATATTTGGTCCGATCATCATCAAGAAAATGGAAGTAATGTTTCAACCATCTCCCAGTCAACAGTACCATGACCCAGTCATCAGGTCAATAACAATTGTCTCCTGCTAGTTGACAACTTCACTTATCTCTAGCATTCTCTCCAGAACCGATGATATTGATTCTGAAGCCAATATCAGAATCTCAAAAGCGACTGCTGCATTTGGCCGACTGCGAGACACTGTGTGAGAATAGAAAGGCTTTAGCCTTGCCACAAAATTAAATGATATTTCAATAAATTATTATTACCGTTATACGCTTGTGAGCCTGGACAGTGTACATCAGACACGCTAGAGTGTTAAATCACTTCCACACATGTTGTATCCTCAGACTTTTCAGGATAAAGTGGCAAGATAACATATCTGATACTCATGTCCCCACTAGAGTCGATATCCAAGCATTCATACAATACTGAAGAAATTATAGAAATTATAAACCAAACATTTATAGAATACTGAAATTCTCACTAGAAATAATATCCCAAACATTCATACAATACTGAAAGCCCCAAATTATATTTGCTAGACATGTGCCTGATAAACACTTCCTAAAAGAGCTGATGTATGGTGACCTCTTGGGGAAAACAACTGGCCGGTGGATAGAAGAAATGCTTCAGGATTCTCAAAGTGTCTCTAAAGAGATTCAAATTGATGTCACATTCAAATCGAGAGTCTGTAGCTTAGAATTGCCCAGTGTTTCACAATAATATCAGCAAATGTTCATGTTTCATTAAGAACCATAAAATTTTAGCGGCACTTAGAAATTGTGCTGTCTGAACAAGCTAAACTATAAACACGCATGTCCAATCCTGACCATATAAGTATACCAAATGTTGGATGAGGATTCTATGTCACAATTGTCAGTCATCTTTGCACACACCAGAGAGAAACAAGAAACTGTTGTCATCATTGCCTGCGATGGATGGCCACACACACCAGAGAGATGCAACAAACTGTTATCATCACCTGCATTGGATAGCACACACCAGAGAAAAGCAACAAACTGTTGTTATTATCACCTGCGATGGATGGCTATTATTATTATTATAATAATCATTATTTCTGTAACAAATATATTCAATTTTCAAATTGTTACTTTTGCATCTTTCATATTGCTTAGACAAACTTATGCAACTTTCATATTGTTACTCCAATAAAATTAAACTCTTTGAACTTTCATGTTTTTAGTATCAATTTGTGTGTGTGTCTCAATCAACTGTTGTTATTTCTTGTCCATGTTGAAATCAGACTCATACTAAAGCATGTACTATTAGAAACATAAAGAAAGTCAAGAGCTTGGAAGCCTTTTAAATATGGTGGAATATCTTGATTTAGAGAGTTAGTCATAAGAATCATCATCGTTTGCACACTGGATTTTTCCTGGGAGACAGTGATCTGGGCAGAAAATGTGTAACGGTGAAGCTCTCACACAGAGAAGCAAACAAATACTGAAGCGTATACACATATCATTAGTCCTTGGCCACAAAAGTGAGATAAGGATGTCTGTTACTAAGATAATAAGGTGGTCAGGTTGAATGTATTGGATGTCTGAAAAATATTACATCACACGGGTTGGCAACAACTGCAGGTCCAGACAGCTGAGAATGAGGGACATGCTATAGTACGATTTCAGCATTAGTATGTGGACATATTCCTTCGTTCTGGATGTTCCAGATGCTCAAATTGTGAAACCGTAAGTATGAGGATGCATAATCCATAATCAACCATGAATACACATATAACAAACTGATGATAGGATTGAACTGATTTTCACTTTCATGTTGGGGTTATGTTTCTGGATACACACACAATACTTATGAAGGCGCAAGCATGCTGGGCAGGCCATCTTGTGCGTATGGAGAACTCGCGTTTGCCGAAACAAATATATTATGGAGCACTCAAGGCAGGATTTCGAAAAGCTGGTGGATAGAAAAAGCGCTTCAAAGACATGCTCAAGTCATCCTTGAAACATCTTAACATTGACGTAGGCGCTTGGGAGAGCCTCACTCAAGATAGAACAGCATGGCGTTACAGCATTAGAACGGGAGCACTAGCGGCAGAAAAATCCAGACAAGATACTGCAAGACAGAAGCGGACACGTAGAAAAGAAAAACATCTGAACCTCACATAGATACCCTCTATTGTTGTCATTTCTGTAAAAGAACATTTTGTGCGCGCATTGGACTTGTTAGTCATATAAAAACGCACTATTAACTTTTATTATTTCTATTATTTATTATTATTATTATGGTTGAGTTTTTGGTCATCGTTGATGACGATGGACGAACATCATGTTTCTGGAGCTTGTTTTCAAACCCAGAGAGCTGATCCAACCAAAGTAGGGCCTGGGACAAGGAACGCCATTTTCTAGCTTGCATGATGCTGCTTTGACTTGACTCTTCCCAGACTTCCATCTGTTGGTAGTGTTCTGATGTATGCTTCATCACTTTCCATTCCCTGCCACCTACAGTCTGCCACGGCACACAAGACGTGCCATTTCTGCCAAATTTGGAAAGACGTAGGATCATCATGTCCTGGATTGGATGGTATCACCAGGTTTCCCCTTCCTCCAGTTGGTTTCTTGGTGTCAGTTCGACATACATCAAACCTTGAGATCTTGACAGTCCTGGGTCACAGGACCTAGGTTACTATGACAGAGTGCAATGCCACAGTTGGACGGCCCTCTAATTTGGGGGGGGGGGCGTTGACAACAGGACGTTATGACATAAAAAAATATATAACTAAAGATAGAATGCTGGTAGGGTTTTCATTTTAAAAAACCTCACTCTACAGTCGTATCAGATTATATAATGGGGTGGTGGTTGGTCTGGTTGCCACCCGACCCATATGCTGTTAGGAGGGCCCGGGTAGCCTTAGTTTCCAGCCTCTGGTGGCTGCACTAAGCCCCATCTCCATGACAAGGAGCTGGCCTTAATGGGGATTGAACAGATATATTCATTGACTAATTTCATATCAAAATCTGTATAACAAACTGATGAAAGAATGACGGTATTGAACAGATGTATTCATTGACTAATATCATATCAAAATCTGTCATGTTTCTGTGTTATTTGTATGTTTCAGCATAAAGACCTAGTGACATGTGCTGATTTTGGTGCTCATGTCGCCTGGGGAATTTACATACCAGTGCAATTTTTTTGCTGTGTTTCAATGTACCAGTCCACATCCACAGTGACAAGAGAATACAAACACATGAATGACTTGGCATAAATCTCATCATAATTTATAGATGCTGATTGGCACTTAGCATGTTGAGTCAAACTGTGAGGTGAATTGGTGTCACTTGAATAAACCTTGAGTGAATTTATCCTTCTATAAATTGATATTTTTAGCAAATTTCTACTGGAATAGGGTATTTAATGTTTTATCCTAACTCATGCTGTCTTTATTCCTTAGTATTTTATGAAATAATCAATCCTTGTTCCTTTGTATTTTTGTTATTTCTCATTTACATTATTTGTACTATTTGTTAGTTAATTAGTAACCAGTGGCAACAATACAATCTTCCCAAATAACCTAGGTGCATACAGATCTAGAAGAGACACAGTCACTAATGCAGCAGTTCTTGCATATGAATGTTTTCAGAAAAAAAAAGAATCTGTAGTTGCCGCGATAGACCTGGAAGATGCGTACAATAGAATTAGTTACACCCATCTTGTCGACATGTTAAGGGAACAAGATATTCATCCCTGGATCATACGCTGGATAGCAAATGTGCTAATCTGCAGAAAAGTTGCTCTGAGGTGTGGATCCTGGATATCTGAGATCAGAACAATAGCACCTGGTCTGCCACAAGGTTCTCCTCTGTCCCCAGTGTAATGTGCATACTTTGAGAATTGCTCAATTACAAACCTTCAGTAATTGTAGAGTTCTAACGTACGCTGATGATATCCTACAATACAACATGGGCAGGAACAGAACAGATTTCGCTGACAGTGTACAGAGTGGACTAGATCAATTGTCAATGTGGTGCAGAACATACAAAGCTGAGATCAATCCCTCAAAAGAAAAGGTTGTCTGGTACTCCTTAAATAATAATCTGGTCAGTGACATGCTGGCAGTTGTATGGGTTCATTCATTGCAAGAGAACAGGACCTTAAAGATCTTGGGATAATCTTTGATAGAAGTCTCTCATTCAACAGACACGTCACAAATATGATTTAGAAAGCTAAAAGAGGGATCAGTGTCATTCATAAAGGTTATGGCGACCTTCGACATGCAGCAATGGATACTTTTTCTGCTTCTACAAGTGACAGTGCTATCTGTCATAGATTATGGCCTTGGCCTATTAACACTGTCACAGACACAAGTCAATAGATTGGAAAAGTCCAAAATGAGGCAATGAGAGTGGTACTGGGGTGTACTAGAGATACATCCATCTCTGTTATGAGATTTCTGCTTGATCTCCCCAGCATTAGAGTGCGACATCAGGTAGCACAAGTTAGGTCATACCGTAAAAGTGACAGAATACAACCACCACCCATTACACCAACATCTAGATGAGTTAAAGGGAAAACGAATCAAGCGTCATGGATGGCAGAGGCTGAAGTCATGTACTCCATAGTCCTCCAGTATTACCGGTAGTCACAGTTTTTCTCTGTCAACTCTGTCAAATGCCTTTTCATGGTCGATGAAGATGATGTTTAGTTGTAGGTTATATTCAAGTGTCGTTTTGATCAGCTATCACAGCAAAAAAAATAGCATCTGTGCATTCCGTACCTTTCCTGAAACCAAATTGTGTCTTATTTAGCTGGTGTTCTATTAACTTACTGTCTGGTGTATGATTTCTGCGTATATCTTTCCTATGTGGTTGAGCAGAGATATGCCTCTGTACGTCTCACAATCTCTTTTGTTGCCTTTGTTTTTCATATGGGTAGAATTATTGGTCTTTGCCAGTCATCTGGTACTTGTTTATCTGACCATACTGCTGTGAATATTCTCTTTACCCAGCTTACACTAATGTCCTTGCATGCCAAGATGGCTTCAGTTGGTCTGCTATCCACACCAGGTGATTTGTTTTGCGGGCTGTTCTTAATATGTTTCTCTATTTCACTGCCTAGTATTTCTGTTTCTGGAACATGTGAATATCATGGAGTGAAAGGATAGTTTCTTTGTCCTGGTTGATGGATTGTACAACTCTTTTTAAAATGCTCAAGCCACCTTGTTTTCCCGTCTTCTCCGTTGAATATGGGGGTACCATTTCTGGTTTTTATGATTGTCGTGGGGTTATAACTCATCTTTTTCATTGCTTTCATACTTTTGAAGAAGTCTCTTGGTCTTTTGGTGCATTATGTGCATTTTATTTTGCTTGTTTTATTGCTTGTTTGACGTTTCTTCTCTCTAAATGATACTGAACATAATCCTTCTGATTACCCGTTGTTACCATATTCTTAATGTTTGCTTCTTTTTACTGATTGCTTGTTTGATTTTCTCATTCCACCAAACAGTTCTTTTACATCCCTGCATTTTATTTTTGGTGCCACATAAGGTTTTTAAATTATTTCTTATTGATGTATTGAAAATTGCCCATTCGTTATGTACATTGGCAATCGCTGTTTGTAGTTTTTCATAAACTTTAGTCATTGCTTGGTATAGGTTGTCTCTTATTGTTTCATCCTGTAGTTTATGAAGGTTCACACTTAGATCTTGTGTTTTTCTAGTTGGTTTTTCATGTACTGTGCCTGTCTAGTGGTATTCTTTATAACAGTAACAAAAGTATGAAATGACAAGACAAGTCATAACTTTTGAATTCTTATGATTTAATTTAAGTCACTCACATGAAAATAATAAAATTGTCAAGAACATGAAAATATGAAAAGACATTAATATAGACTGTACATATGTCAAGACCTAGAAAGTGTACAATGCTAGTTTTCTGTGACATTATAACATCATTTTATATTGCACACTATAATTTCTATTTCTCGTTTGGTAATGCACATCATATTTTCATCATATATTTCTCGTTTAGGAGTACAAATCATGGTATTTATTTCTCGTTCAGCGGTGCAAATAATGTTACAGTATTTCTCGTTCAGCGTTGGCAACACTTGATTATCATTTCCTATTTGTTAACTACTACACAAGAAATAGAACCCACTCCTTGTAATAGTACAAACCTATAATAATAAATTCTCGTTTTTCACAACAAACATAATTACTTGTTTCAAAGATAAAATATTAATCTACTAGTGAAAGCAGTAATGATATTTGTTGGTGAATATGTTTGTGATAACTAGTAGGCAGACACATTTATTGTGTATGGTATCAAGTATTGAAACCTTACATTGTGTATGTTATCAAGTATTGAAGTAAAATCTTACATTGTGTATGGTATCAAGTATTGAAATCTTAGATTGTGTATGGTATCAAGTATTGAAATAATTAAAGAGGGAAATTCATTAAAACCAGATATTTGTTGTAATGGGATTCCACTGTTTCTTTTTCCACTGTATCTTACATTTTGAATGGTATCAAGTATTGAAATGTTACATTCGGTATGGTATCAAGTTATTAAAATATTACATTGTGTATGGTACCAAGTATTGAGGTAAAATCTTACATTGTGTATGGTATCAAGATTTGAAGTAAAAGTTTACATTGTGTATGGTATCAAGTATTGAAATCTTATTTAGTGGTTTGTGCTATACTTCTATTTAATACAATATAAAATGCAAGGAAATATGATATAAGCAATGAAATACAAAACATGACATTTCAAAGTAAGATTACAGCCAAAGAGAGTTGATATAAAACATGGCATTTCAAAGTAAGATTACAGCCAAAGACATAGGACATATTGAGAGACCCACAATACCATGTATTAACGCACTCAATCCCAAGCCGGCTGCCATATATTCATTCTCGAAACGGCAGTTTATGCCCAATTTCAACATGGTCTTTTAGATTGATATTCTTGTGTTTACATGTGAATAGACATGCTAAATTTGTTTAGCCCTAGCGTGATTACCAGTAATGGCAGCTTTCAGTGTAGTTTTTCGATCACTGGAAAAAGGTATCATTTACGAGCTGCGACATTTTTAATATGACCTTCAATTTTCTTCAAAACATGGTAAGAATGGACCTACTTATGATTCAGATGATGTTTATAGGCAATTTTAAAATGGAATTTTAGAGAACGTGAATGAATCATATGAGAAATTAGTTCAGTATTTAGAGTTGAAAGTAGCAACAATCGTCAATCTGTAGTGTAGTTTTAATGGATGATGTGCGCACCCTGTCCATACCATAGACCTAGTAGATTGAGAATAGTCAACAAAACTGATTTATGTCACAAGAAATCAGGTCCTGCAAACGACATTGACCCAGATTACTCTGCTTTTGATTAGGCTTATTTTTCACGATTTCAACTTGAGTTATTCTTTGGGGTATACACAGACCCAATGTTGTATCAATATATTCAGAAAAACTAAATCCTTTTTGGAAACCTGTTTCACAAGATATCTTGGGCGCTCATTATGTGAACTAGGCCTATATGTTTGGAGTAGTTAATAGTTACAGAATGATGTTATCTACTAGTGAACTGCTTTACAGCTTTCCATTTGAACATTTATCAGCAAACAATTTTACACGCTGTAGATTTCCCAGGATTCTTTCTCTCTCTCTCCTTCCCCCACACACCCACCCTCGCGACCCCCAGACCACCCCCAAAATTTACGGGCTTGATTCTAATAGCATGTTATGAAGCAAAATATTAATCATCATTGGGTACCGAAGCTTGACTGTAACAATACTTAATTAATATGTAAACATCAATTTTCACACAAAATATATCACTTATTTGTTAACAAACTTTGATATTTACATCAATCTTGATTATAAACAAATGTGACTGGATATTTGATATTGAAATTATATTCTTTTTACATAAATAACAATAAAATATTATGCTACAGCGCTTTTTGCCATGAATTCCTTTCCTTAATTATGTATTAGATGAAGAGCATCCTATGTAATATATATTTGTCAATTGAGGTAAGAAAGAGAGTTCTTAAAAGTGATATAGAACCAATTCTGATTTATGGAAGTGAATCTTGGACACTCAGCAGTACAGAATGCGAAAGTATATTGACGCAGCAGAGATTTTATAGAAGAATGTTAAGAACACTGTGGACAGATAAAAAGTGCAATAAAGATATCATGAAAGATGTTCATTAAAAAAGAGAGCTGCTTATTCACATCAGATAGAGACAGTCCACATTTTTTGGACACATCATGAGAAGAGGGAAGATGGAACACGTAACAATAGGAAAGTTGAAGAGCAAGAGGAGATGGGGAAGACCAGGATACAAGATGCTTGACAACCTACCATTATGTCATGGGAGAACATTGGTATCAGAAATTATTGACAGCACACACAAAAGAGGAAAGACATGATAACCAACGCCAGACAGCATGGATGATAAGAAGAATTATGTTTTGTTGCCATTAATTCCTTTCCTTAATAATAATTTGTTCTCATTAACTGATTTCATTAATTATGTTTTGTTACCATTGATTCTTTATCCTTGTTTATCTTTCTACATCAAACTATATGTAAGAAGTGTCAAACAGGTTTCTTGATCAAGTTATCCTCGTATCATCTCTTCATCATCACTTTCATCAAAATCATCTTTATCCACTTCACCACTTATAGCAGATCGTCGCTTTTTGATGACAGCAACAACGAATCCAAGCAAGAATGTCTGGCAAAGATATTTATACAATATTAGCACATCTGAAGGCTCTTTAATAAGTTCTTGGACTGATTTTTCCCCGGAAAACCATAATATATAGAACATTGCCAGTTACTAGGTACATGTGCCAATGTATGTACGAAACTGGAAGTATGTAACTTTGTACATGTGCTTTTACGCATCCTATAAAGAAAGGTAACCTAGTTTGTCCGCCACATTAAAAAAAAAATGGATATTACCGCGGTAATCTTAAAAAAACGTGTGTTAATTGATTTCTGCTTTGGATCTGGGGACAAAAAACAGATTCAGAAACTTTCTGAGAGTCCTGTTAAAGTAGATCTGTAACATTTTAGAATTTTAGTGGTATTACAATTTCAAAAGTGGAAACCTTTGAAGATGACCACATCAAAACTTTATAGCTCCAAGCCCAATGTTGAGGTCATGTTGGTGGGCTGGTTCATCATGATAGAATGAACAGAAGACAGAGTGTCAATTCTGAATTCTACAATACTTTATAGTTCCAAGTCCAATGTCAAGGCCATGTTGGTTGTGTTCTTTAGCACTGATTAGCCGGTTCATCATGATTACAGTGCTAGAGAACAGAGTGTCAATGATGAATTCTACAAAACAGTCCTGCAACATCCCCCTGTGCTGTGTATGCAGATGTCCCTCAGAAGTGGTGCACAGGCAATTGGGTTGTGCAATATGACAATGAGTCTGTCACCACAAACAAACTTTTCATGAAACACAACAGTCTATTGCTCCTATAACCTAACCCAGGGGTGCAAAGGGAACACATTGCTCTCGGCGGACCCAGGGTTAGCAGATAACCAAGATCCCAAATGTACCTCCTCGCGGTGCACCCTGGAAACAGAAATACAGCAGCTCTAGCTGATTCTGGACAAATCATTTGGGGATCGTGTCCGAGAATGTGGAGGTAGCAGATGGAAAGAGATTTGACTGCATAAGAGACAGACAATATCTCAGACACCACTAACATCACCACATACAGCGACACTGTTGACATACAATGAAGCTAGTTAGTCCAGTCCGAACATTGGAGGGGCGGCCAATGAAAGAGGCATGAAAAAGTAGATGCATGGCGAGAGACAAATAGATTTCATACTGAGTACAATGAAAAAAATAATTAAAGGGCAGAACAGCGCTAGAGGGCAGCGCCAACTGCAAATAGAAAGTGAAAATGTTTATGGAAATGGGAACTACAAGCTGTTAGCTCATGATGAGCTTCTAGTTACCTGTTTTCCTTATAGGCAGAGACCCAGACCCAATAATGGGCGTCTAGCAAAGCAAAAAGACCTGGCCTAACTAATGTTGAGTCTTCCTATATGGAAAAATGCTCGCGAACAGAAAGGGTTCCGTACCCAATAGGTTCAGAAAAAAAAGGGACAAAGATGGCAGTCCTGGCCCAACTCTACTGTCAAGCTTTCCTATACCGGAAATATACTTGCAGATAGGAAGGGTTCCATACCCGATGGGATCAGGCACAAAAGGGACAACAATTTACGCCCTGGCCCAACTCTACTGTCAGGTTTTCCTATACCGGAAATACACATGCAGAGAGAAAGGGTTCAGTACCTAATGAGCTCAGGCACTATTGGGACAAGGTCGCTCAGCTCGAGAACGCCTTGCTCTCAAACGCGTGGTGCGAGAATCAAACTTGGGCGAGGGGTTCACGATGTCTGTGAACGACGCCTCGGGTAAGAAGGTGGACGAGCCAGGGTAAAACTCTTCTGGCGAGTTATTCCTCATACAGAACCAGGCTCGCAGATGAGAAACAGTTCAGTACCTGATGGACACAAGCACAGTACGTCAAATTACATGAGGTAAGTTCACAGACGGCGGAACACCTCGTATGAGACAGACGTGCTCGACAAGCGTCTTGGTGAAGTGGCACTACACACCAGCGTGCCCGGCGCCAGATAGGGAAGCCTACCCGAATTAAAGGCATGACGAAAATGGATGTGCTGGACCTTAGACGTCCAGACCACAGGTGGCCAACCGAGGTGCAAATAACACAGTTCTACTGTGGAACTTGCAGCACAATGTACTTCACGCTGCCTGGCGGAAATCACACGATATATTCGTTGTGGTCATATGAGAGTGAACACAAGAAAATAAGAATAACCTAACCCACACTCGCCCGATTTTGCTCAATGTGACTATTTCTTGTTTCTGCAACTTAAGAGAAAAATAAAAAGTCTTTTTTTCGATGACATTGTGGACATTCAAACTACTGTAATGAGTAAGTTGATGATGTTGTGGAGATTCAATCCACTGCTATGAGGAAGATGAGAGATATTTAAAAAAGTGCCCACTGGGTGTGCTTCTGTCAGTGAGGACTATCACAGAGAACTATTTTGAAGGAGTTATACTAATTTTAAATATATAGTGTAATTGTTTTTGGGAGAGAACAAAGTCAGAACTTATTAAACAACCCTCATTACTAGACATCAGATAGTAACTAGATATCAATTCATTAGTAAATAGACATCAATCAATTATTAATTAAACATCAAGTATTTGCAACTACACATCAACATTTTTAGGTAGAAATCAGTGGGTTACTTCTGGAAGTCATCTATCTATCATCTTATTTCTCTACTTTTGCTGTAAGGCATTGAAGGATTGAATGAGGATAGGTTTTCAGGATATGGAATGCTTGGTATGCAGTGATATTGTGAAGTCTCAGAACATTAGTAACACCTTCAATCCACCTTCTTTCTGGTTTTCCTCTACCACTTTCTGTCTTCATTTTCATGTTGTATGCTCTTAATGATGGTCAATAAGGGTTCATTCTCATTAAGTGGCTGAACCATTTCAGTATCATTTTTTTTCAATATATTTGACCACAGATGTTGTTCCAGCAGTTCTTGTAATCTCTTCATTTCTCACATGAACATTCCTTACATCATCACAAAAAAGTCCTGCGGCAATGGTTGAGTGGTAAAGTAGCAGGTGCGGATACACTGGCAGTCGTAGTCACAAACCTACACGTAGGCGGCTTAGGCCTTGTGGTTGTTCTCCAGTGATTTGAGGCACCTCTGGAGTCTGACAGCTGTCTATGCGGCTGGGCAGCCCTATTCAGGAAAAAACTGCGCACCTCCTTAGCCAGGGAAGGGGCTAGAAAAGGTGCCTTAAACATTGCCTGCCCCACCATGCCTTAGGCAAGCTTACCGTGACTGACGGGGATCCCTATTAAGCGGTTAAAAACTACAAGAAAATAAGAAAAATCCACTGAGTCCACTCACAATTGGTGCATGGACAGCGTGGAGGTTGCACAGCCAGAAAGACATATTGTACCAGTAGCGAAAGGGCTAGCACAGTACAAAACTGACATTGCTGCGCTCAGCGAGACATGACTGTCTGAGGAAGGCCAACTTGTGGAACAAGGTGCTGGATATTACTTCTTCTGGATTGGCAGAAAAAAGAAGTGAAATGCAAACGGGGGTTAGCTTTGCAATTAAATCTAGTTTATCAGACATATGGCTGGGACCTCTAAAAGGCATTAGGGGTTGATGACTGTCTTCCACTTTCTAAAAGTGGTATGCCATTTTCGTCAGCGTATATGCCCCGACTATGATGAACTCCAGTGAACAGAAAGAATAGTTCTATGATGACTTGAAATAAATAATACAGGAGTCCTCCAAATCCGACACTCTCATCATCCTTAGTGAATTTAACACAGATTTTATTTGGATTGGTTGTGCTGGGGAAGCATGGCATTAGCAAATGTAACAGCTACTACATGAAACATGCACAGCACTGAACTTTCTCATCTTCAACACTGTCTGTCAACTACCTCACCATAATAAGACTTCATGGATGCACTCGTGATCAAAAGAGTGGCCTCAAATTAATTATGTCATTTTGAGACAACATGATAAGCAAGATATGAGAGTCACTAAATCCACTTGTGGTGTCGACTGCTGGATGGACCACAGATTGTTAGACTGCAAAATGAATCTCCATACTTGGCTCTCTGGCGATCTCAAAATATCAAACCACAAAACATCTCAATGACTCCAAACTGAAAGATCCTCTTTATAAAAAGCTTCTATGAAAGCAGTGTCAAACAGGTGTCAAACAAAGTGCCAAACAGTAACAAGTGTCTAGCAGGGATGCACACTCTCCACATACCTGTTCAACACCTACGCAGAAAGTATAATGAGGAATGTGAGAAAAGACATACACAATGCTGACTACCACGCTTTAAACATCAGTGGATTCGAAATCCCTAAACTACGCTACGCAGATGACACAGTGCTTCTTTCAAATAATATAAAGGGATTGGAACAATTAATCAAGACCACAAAGAAATATAGCAAATCACAAAACTTGGATATCTGCACCAACAGTTATTAGCCCTGGTCTGCCACAGGGATCTCTATCTCCTGTACTTTTCAATGTATACACAGTACATATCGCTGGCAATCAAATCACAGGTGTTGGCAGAACGATGTTATATCCCGATGATATCCTGGTGTATAGACAGGGCAGAAATCGAGAAGAATGCGTTGTGGAACTACAGAAGGAGCCGGACAGACTGACAAATTGGTATTGAGATACAGGAGCAGTGGTTAATCCCTCTAAGGCATTCGTGATGTGGTTTTCCTTGAACAATCACATGGTAAAGACACCCATGCCACAAGTTTCATTGTCCGGGAAAAGTTTAGAAAGTACTAGCACAATGAGATATCTGGGTGTGTTTTTTGACAGAAGTCTGGGTTTCAGGGAACATGTTGACCACGTTATCATAGGGGCAGGCAAAGGCTTAGAAGCAATGAAGGTTATAGCTGCTAGGCAGTGTGAGTAGAGGTTGTTATTTCTTTTGTACCAGGGTTTGGTTGTGGCTGTGGTGGATATGCACTGGCAATTCTGACTCTTAGCCAAACTCTAGTAATATTACTTAGCAGAGAATGTTGTCCCACAGCTGTGGAGAAAGAAGTGCAGGTTTTGGTCAGTGAGAATACCAAAGAGGGGGATGTGATTATATACGCTGATGGATCTGTGATTAGAAATGTCCACAGTGCTTTTGCCTTCACAGCTCAGTGCGCAGGTAAAATGATCAGGGAGGAGAGTGGTGCCTTTGCGGTGACCATGGCATTTCAATGGGTATGCACACAGAAGGTACAAGTGGGTCTCGTTCACGAACAGTGGATTGAAGCCTTGAGAAAGGTGAGGCTGAAAGTGGTTATATTTATTTTCGTGCCTGGACATGTGGGTGTTCGAGGCAATGAAAAAGCGGATCAACTGGCATCATGCGCGACTGTGGCACAGGGCGATGGGGCAATGGATCATGCTGACGTTTTGAACTCCTTAAGAGATATAACATGCGAGAGTGAGACTAATGTGGATGATGATTCCTTTTCAATGGCTAGGATTAAAGATCAGGGATTGAAATGAGGTGTTGCTAGAAGTGAACATTTTGGAGGGCGCAGAAGAATGATGGTCAACCAGCATAGGACCGGTACTGTCAGCAGAAGTGTAATGTCGGATACGCTCAAGGAGAGATCGGAACAACTATGGACGTGTTCAGTTTGCAGTGATGATGATGCGACGTCTAACTAACTATATAGCCATCAACCCAGGCATTTTTTGGTTTTATTAATTTTAAAGCTGCATCAAGAAAGACTAGTTCAGTTAAATCATTTGGCTGGTGAGTGTTTGGTGGTGTTTTTACTGTTTTGGTAATATTATCCATAAAAAGAATAAACAATAATGGTGATAAAATATTATTATAAGACCCATGTCTAGCTTCCGATGTTACTGAAAACCACTTTATAAGACCTGCACTTTTATTATCTTTGTACATTGGAACCCTGTTAGAACAACATTGTCCGGACCAACAAACTGTGTATGTAATAACAAAAATTCACTCTGCACAGTACAAACAATAAAGAATAAATATAATTGTGAATTTTGAGAAGTGTTGTATATTAGGAAATTTGTTATAAAAAGATACGCTATAGAGGGATTTCACTGTGCTATAGAGGGATTTCACTGTGCTATAGATCTTACAGAGTCTAATAATGTTCCTTTTATTTCATAATTTTCTAGAATACTACAGACTAGTTCTCTATTTATTCAGTTGAAATTTTTCTCTTGATTTATAAACACAATGTTCATTTGTTGTTTTTATTCAATTGTCTTTACATTAATTTGTCACAGAGAAACTATTGCATCTGTATACTCTCTTTCAATGTATCCTCTCACCAAACTTGTTCAACATATACACAGAAAACATCATGCAAAATATACAAGATGACCCACATTATGAACAGTTTCAACTTCTTAATATCAGAGGATATGAGATTCTAGAAATTAGCTACATAGATGGCATCACCATAATATTAAGAATCCCCACAGATTTAGAACACATAATTATGTCAGTATTATACATTATAGCGAGACCCAAAATCTTTTCATCAATGCAAAACATATTAAAAATACATGTAATACATATAAACAGAAATGAACTTACACCTACAACAGTCATTGACAAAGAACAACTAGAAAATGTCAGCAACTTTAAAGATCTCTGGTCAACCATCAACACCAGAGGAGATTGCTCTGCTGAGTTCAGAAAGAGATTAGCAATGGCCTTACAAAAACATCACGGATGAAAAAATCTATGGCAAGGGACAAACAAGAAGAACAAAGTTACAACTATTAAGAAGCTATAGTTTCCCAGTGGCAACATATGGTTATGAGATGTGGGTAATGACATCTGCAATGTAACAGAAAATATTGGCATTTGAAATTATGAAAACATGTAAACTAATATATTTTGGACACATAAAAAACACACAATGGTTTATAGAGAGATTAATCATGGAGGGAAAAGTTCCAGGAAAGAGAACAAGAGACAGACCAAGACTGCTGCAAGAAGTCTTACAGAATGGCAGTGACGAAAATCTTCTTAAAGGACACGTCACATAGACAAGACACCCTCTTCCTGGAAGTCGCAGTGTTTGAATTACCAGAACTGCGACCATCCTATTTTTTTTATCTTAAAGCTCTGATATAGCCAAATTGTACTAAACTTCATGGTTGAAAGAAGCATATATAATATCAGTTCTCTAGCTAGGCATCAACAGTTTAAACCAGTGTTTCGCAACATGGGGTGCATACCCCACAAGGGGGCAATTTGATTGTTCAAGATGGCAAAATCGAACAAAACTTTTAGGGGATAATTCAATTTTTTATATACAAAAATATACATATCTTACATAGAGAGGGAGGCATCAGAGTTTTAGAAAGACTTAGGTGGGGCATGGTAAAAAAAAAGGTTGGGAAACACTGGTTTAAACAGATATCAATTCTCTAGATCAGTGGTTCGCAAACATTTGTGCCCTATAGACCCGTAATATGCTTTGCCTTCAGTATATATTATATATATATACCTGGAATATATATATATATAAGTAATTTCTATGTTTATTATAAGTGTTATGTACACACTATCTGTTTATGTGTAATAAGACATTTACAGAATGGCTAAATGTTGATGATGACCTGCCTAAATGGGATCCACTCACATTAACCCGCATCTACATCTCGTGCAGTCCCAATTTTTTTTCTTGCTAATATAGACCCCCTTCTAGTTTAAATCAATTCCTGTTGGTCCATATAGACCACTTTGGGGAAACTGGTCTAGAGAGACCTCAACAGTTTAGACATATCAATTCTCTAGCTAGGCATCAATAGTTTGGTAGAAATCAATTCTCTAGCTAGACACAACAGTGTAGACAGAAATCAAATCTCTGGATAGACAACAGTTTAGATATATCAATTCTCAAGCTAGGCCTCAAAAGTTTTACAGAAATCAAATCTCTAGCTAGACACAACAGTGTAGACAGATACCAATTCTCTAGCTAGACAACACTTTGGGCAAACCTGTTAAAAGTTTAAATAATTTAAAAAACAAACTTCACATTACAAAATAACCCAGTTGTATATTGAAATCTTACCCCAAGGAAAAGCCAGGTAAGCCAGTAATAAGCCGCACCAAACAGCCACATCTTGTAGAAAAACCGTACCAGCAATAGCATCATTCTTGTTGCCACACAGAATTCTTCACATGCAAATCAAGAGAAAATCATTAATTCTTAAAAATAATTGTACAGAAGAAGTCGCTTGAGAACTTCTGCGTTTGTTCTCACAATTTGTTCATGTGACATCAGCCAGAGAGTTTAAATACATTGTGCTGTTAATTTTGTGCTAGAGCTGCAGTGTTTGTCCAGCACATTGAATTTTGACATGTAGCTAGAAAATAATTTACATATATGGTGTTCATCCATTTGAGTCAATGATGACCATTTAGTTCAACTGGAGTGATGATGATGAACAGGGTGTGACTGAGTCTGAAATATTTTATCCCACACTCTAAACATGTGTGGCAAGAGTCTGAGACATTGAGCAGCTCTTGCCTTTCTTCTTGCATGTTTTTGTTGAGCATCACTGTGTCTAAGGTTCTTAGCAGCAGTTGCACCACTCCTCATTCTGCAAAACCAGTCAGATCTGTCTTGTGCAAGACTCTCCCATACATTAGTTGTTGAAGTGAGTCAGTGATATCTTAAGTGTGTTTTTAAATACTTCTGACCTTCAGTCTAATGAGGCTCTGTTTGGATTTCTCCTTATAGCAGTTTTTTTTGGGCAGATGTAGATCTTTCTCGTAGACCAGGTAACCTGCCCAATGTATCTGTGCCTCATCAATATTCTGTATATGCTTAAAGATTAAAATTTCAACAGTACCTCACTGTTTGCTGTTTTATCCCACCAATGGATATTGAGTATCTTACAGAAGCAACAGACGGTGGAAATAGTTGGGTCTTCTAGGATACCTTCTGTAAAATGTCAATATTTCACACACTTAAAGAAGTGATTTCAAAATCCACTATTATTTTACCTCTTAGTCTTAATTTTTAAAAATTAAATTACTATACGGTCTAATACATTTAAAAACATATCCCTGTGTAACAAACTATTTTATAAATTGCTTCAGGTAAAAAGTACAAACTTTGAACTTTTGACCAGCACAAATTTTCACTAGCTACCTGTGTTTGGGCAAAGCTGTATCTGGAATAGGTATCCAGTAGGTTGAAGGTTATTGTTTACAGTATTCTAACATAGAGCGATGTAAAAGGGAGAAGATGATAAATCACCAGTCAGACAAACATCAAAGCACTGAAAATTGTATGGTAAGCAGGGTGTGTGTAATTTAGGCAGGAGACTTAGTTTTTTTAGTTCCATGTCTTTAGACTAAGAAAACACATTCAGTGGAGTTCCTGGACTATTAAGTCTTGTGAACTCATTGGGAAGAGTTCTAAAGTGACACAATTTGACTTTTCTCATGATTTTTATTGGCTGTCAACATAAAGTACGCTTCTTCTTCAGCAGTTATAACATAAAGTAGAACACAAAGTGACCAATGAAAATGCTTCTTCTTCAGCAGTTATAACATAAAGTAGAACACAAAGTGACCAATGAAAATGCTTCTTCTTCAGCAGTTATAACATAAAGTAGAACACAAAGTGACCAATGAAAATCACAGGGAAAGTACAATTATATAATTTTAGAAGGATGTATATCCACACATGACATTGTATCACCTCCACAATACATCTGTTCATTAAATCACTACCACAATACATCTGTTCATTATATCACCACCAACTGTATTGTGCATGGGACTAGATAGTCCATGCATTGTAAGAGACAAAGCTTCTTAGTAAAGAGGGTAGGGAAGGACTTGGGGACTCCTTTAACTAACAATCATGACCATCGACTTAATAAAACCTGTGATTGTCCTTATAAAGTGATGCATTTACTTTACCCATGATTTTCATTGGTCACTTTGTGTATACCATATATTTCTGAATAAAAGCCAAGAATTTGTGTATTTTTTTCTCTTTTGATGTAAGAAGCTTATATATGAATAGAATTAAATTTTAAGTTATCAAGTTTTCTGTACAAAAACGGTAACATAAAATACAATAGGCCTACAGTAATAGGAACAAACTTACCTGTACTAAAATTTCATAAAGTGTTTTGAAGTCGCAATAACTTTCTGAATTCTGAAACAACTCATGAATTTCATCATCTGTTGTGGGAACATCAGGGTAGATATCATCAATGTCTCACTAGTACATTGTTATCATCTGCATTGTCCTCAAAGATAGTCTCGTCCTCACTTCTATACATTGCATTACTGATGCAACACTTTTTTTGAAAGATCTGACAATCATTTTGGTTTGTATAAGATCTGGAATGTGCGACCACAATTCTATGCTCCACTTAGCAATTGTAATGATGTCAGCTTTTTTGACATTGTCCCCCTTTGTCAAAGCTAAATTGGATGACAATATTCATTCTATTTTCCTCCAAGTCCATCCTTAAATAGTTATGTTACGGGAGACATTTAGCGGATGCAGGAGGAAGATAAGGACCCCAAGTATTACATACAGACGGCCCCATCTCACTTATTATTTTTTCACTTTCTCTGTGAGATTAAACGAGTTCCAGACTAGCATGGATGGTTTTTTATTATAGGGGCTCCCTCTCTTTGCCCCCCACACTTTATCCAGCCATTCCAGGGTGTGCCTTTCATCCGCCCAAGCTTTCATGTGGGTATGTACAAACACAACACTTAGAAATTTTACTGCTTAGGCGGTCTTATGTTTTAAAAATAAACTCCATTAAGGGGAGGGGGAGAGAGGGTGAAGACATGTCCGATCTGCCATGCAACCTCAAACAACAGTAAAATATATCTTCTAGTGTCATCTTTACAAAAGCAGTCTCCACACGTTTTCCTTCCACCTATTATTTAAAGACAAATCTAAAAAACAAGTTAAAAGATGACCTGATTTCAATTCATTGACTAGGCTTTGAATTTACCATAATGGCTGATGTCATTGCAGCCAACCTTTGTTATTGAGACATGATGAATGAATGATTCTGATATTTCAGAACACTCTGGTATCTGGTGGTTAAGAGATAAAACTTCAGTGTTGGAAAACAACCTGATTATAGATGTTTACATTATATTTGGTGACCACAGGTTTTATGAGACTGGCAATGTCACTGGGGAAAAGTCGCATTGTGTTATCCTGGATGTTGTATTTTATGTTGAGAACAGATAGGGTGGGCAAATGGAAGAAATGTCTATGTGCCTACCGTTATTTTCTTTTTAGCATTATTTTGATGGTCTTTTCCTCATATAAAAACAAGATTCCACAGTATTATTACTGGTATTTTTTTTAATACTTCAGTCTATACACAGGTTTCTGATTTTGGTCAGACATTAAAGTTACATCCTTGGCTTATAAACGAATCCACTCATTTGGAAATATACGGTACTATGTGTTGACAGCCAATGAAAATTACCGGGAAGTCAAATATATCACTTTAGAAAGATCATTCCCAGATGAACCAGCAGGTATTACATTTGTTGATAGGACCTGGTAAGAAGGCAGGAGAACTGCTGCTTACTACAGCATTCAGTAGTAGTATAGCTGATGAATTAATTACACCCAGGATCAGGTAATGTGATCTGAGGTTGTCCTTGAACTTGCTTAAATAACAACTTGCTAATCACAATAGCGCCATACTCTCAACATAGCCAGTAATTACCCAGATTGATTTTGAGTATCAGAAATAATGAATTTGAAATGCAGTTTTTACGAAAGATAAATAAACTTTTTATATTGTCCCACGTGTCTAAATTTGTGAGCATGTGGCACATGAGTGAGCGACAGATGGGAAGGTAAACGTTAGAATGAAATAAACAACTTCAACCAACAAACGAATCCCTTCATTATACATACATATGATGACAAATCTCAAAGAAACATAAATAAACAGATACATTCAAATGATGACAAATCTCAAAGAAACATCAATAAACAGATACATACAAATGATGACAAATCTCAAAGAAACATAAATAAACAGATACATACAAATGATGACAAATCTCAAACAAAAAACACAAATTAACAGAAGCATGAAAATCTTACAGAAGCATAAATTAACAGATAATCACATAGACACATGTACATAAAAATGATGACAAATTTCATAGATAACTACAAAACAGATATTCACGTACAAGAGACCACAAAGTTTAAAGAAGCTCTGACATGTCTGTGGGTAATCCTTTTTACATTCTGAACAATGGCAATCTCCATACTAGAGGTTCTTGCAAGATGTCAGGAAAATGACGTGAATACCATCATCAGAGAGACATTGGATATGATGTGTCACACACGAAAACAAGCTTTATTCCTAGAACTGCCAAAAATCGATGAGCATTCAAAGATGCTTTGCTTTGTCATTCACCAGCATTAGGATATATACAATAATGTTGGTAACATCTGCTGTACAGATTTATCTTAGTCCCAGTGCTGTAGTGTACTACTTTTGAAACAGTGTGCAAGGTAATGAACACATTACATGCCTTATTGAATCTTCTCTGTATGTCATGTTTAGAACTTCCTTTATTCTTGAATAACACTATCAAGATAATTAGAAACATATTAAAAAAAAGTTTAGGTAGGATTCTATCACATAATTTTGACCAGTGCGTGGGTGTGTCATTATTTGGAGCAGAGGTAGTGTATTTTCTCAGTCACTTACCTGTTGACCAGGTGATCAATTTTGAGTTCTCTCATCACTTATGGTTTGCAAAACAAATAACTCATATGGTCACACAGCTACTATGAAACTGGTACCAGGCTCATGCTCTAGGGAGGTAGAGGAATGTCATCATCTCTAAGGAGCAAGTGTTGATGTTGAAACTAGTCAGGCAGTTTTTGGTCAACCACTTTCTAGGTGACTGAGTACTTATGGGAAAACCATGTGAGGTGAGATGCTGAGCTATAATTCAATTACTTTGGTGCCATTATTTTTCTCTTCTGGTTGAACGTCAGTCTGACCTCTTCGCTATACTCATTGAAGCTATTCTGTTCTTCCCTGAATAATCTTAATAGTATGAGAGTATGGCAATGTCATCAGCAACATGCATATCTCCCAGGTCAGCAGGTAAAAATTACATCTAATACTTGTTGCTTTTCCTTCAGTTGTTTTACACTTTACCATATTAACACATCACCATGTCTATGTTAAGGTTAACATTCAGATAATATATCTGAACAATTTTCAACCGAATTCTAGGAAGAAGATTATGAGCATTCGTCAAACCACAGCTTAACAACACTCAAATGGGATTGTGTAAGAACAAGAACTGTACAGATGTCATTTTTACACTCAGGCAACTGGTAAAAAAAATAACTGAAAAAAAACCAAGAATTAAATATTGTATTTGTCAAACAAGAAAACGCCTTTGATAGTGTAGACAGACAACTACTTTGGAAAAACTAGTGCAGAAGTAGTTACACAGGTAGTCAATCTGCAGTTAGAACAAATGTGGGGGCTTTTAGATAAATTCCACATACACTCTGGCGTGCGACAAGGATGTGTTCTATCTCCATTGCTATTCATAACATATATCAAATGTATATGTAAAATTGCCAACACCAATGAAGAAGACAACTTAAACAGCCTCCTAAGCAAACTTATTTTTTTTTTGCAATCGATCAAGCAATAATACATTAGAAGAAAAACTACAACAATATATAAATAGACTGCACACAACATGTAGGCACTTTAACATGAAGATAAACACACACAAAAGTGAGGTAATCTAACTTGCAAACAACAGAAAGAAACACCACTATTTTCATCGATAACCAACAACTTAACCTTTATGGCCCAAAAGGTGTGTGGATACACCATGAATATACGTTACTAAGGTCCCAACAGCATACTGATATGTATATATGTGATTCATCAATACAGAACTACAAGAGGTTAGGCTCACATGACAAGTGATTCATCAATACAGAACTACACAAGGTTAGGCTCACATGACAAATGATTCATCAATACAGAAGTACACAAGGTTAGGCTCACATGACAAATGATTCATCAGTACAGAACGGGGTGCAAAGGGAACGCATTGCTCTAGGCGGACCCAGGGTTAGCAGATAACCAAGATCCCAAATGTACCTCCACGCGGTGCACCCTGGAAACAGAAATACAGCAGCTCGTGCTGATTCTGGCCAAATCATTTGGGGATCGTGTCCGAAAATGTGGAGGTAGCAGATGGAAAGAGATTTGACTGCACAAGAGACAGACAATATCTCCGACACCACCAGCAGCACCACATATAGCGACACTGTCGACATACAGTGAAGCTAGTCAGTCCAGTCCGAACATTGGAGGGGCGGCCAATGTAAAATGCACGTAAATGTAGATGCATGGCGAGAGACAAATATATTTCATACCGAGTACAATGAAACAATGAAAGGGCAGAACAGCGCTAGAGGGCAGCGCGAACTGCAAATAGAAAATGAAAAGTTCCTAGGAAAGGGGAACTACAAGCTCCGTCAGCTCGAGACAAGCTTCTAGTTACCTGTGTTCCTTACAGGCAGACACCCATACCCATTCATTGGCGTTTGGTAAAGCAAGAAGACCTAATCCAACTCTAAAGTCGAGCCTTCCTAAACCGGAAATATGCTCGCGAAGAGAAAGAGTTCTGTACTCGATGCGCTCAGGCACAAAAGGGACACCGATTTAGCCCAGGCCCAACTCTACTGTCAGGTTTTCCTACACCGGAAATACACTTGAAGAGAGAAAGGGTTCAGTACCTGATGGGCTCAGGCGCTATTGGGACAAGGACGCTCAGCTCGAGAACGCCTTGCTCTCAAACGCGTGGTGTGAGACTCAAACTTGGACAAGGGGTACACGATGTCGGTGAATGACACCTCGGCTAAGAGGGCGAAAGAGCCAGGGCCCAACTCCTCTGTTGAGTTCTTCCCCTTAAGGAACCAGGCTCACGGATGAGAAACGGTTCAGTACCCAATGGGCACAGGCACAGCACATTCCATTACACGAGGCAAGTTCATAGACAGTGGAACACCTCATTCGAGTCAGACGAGAGCAAAAAATCGTCTTGGCAAAGAGTCTCCACTACACGTGCCTGGAGACAGATATAGAGGCTGTCACAGGCTAATTTTATTTGTTTATTTAGTCCATATATATGTTTTATTTGGTTATGAAACAACATATATACAACAGGCACAGGTATTTAGGAGGATTTTATCAGTGTTGCCACACATACTGCATCAAGAAATTATTTTTCAATCTTTTTTTTTAGATTTTTACAGTGATTTTGTGATTTTCCCCCCAATTTTGAACTTCAAAATTTTCTCACACCTTTCATATCACACATATAACCAAAAAAACACACAATTATATGAATTATTCACTTCTTTATTTACATGTAAAAAAAATATTTTAAAATCTATGAAAGTAGAAAAGTTATTGCATTTTTCAAACACTCGCCAAAAATAATGCAAATTGTCTGAAAAGGAACCGGGACCAGGGGGAAAATTGCATAATTTTAATTTGGGGTTCTAAAGGTTAAACATGTGAAAGAATTAATTTATCTTAGAGGCATTATGTCATCAAATGGGAAAAAATCAAAGAAATCCAACATAGATGCAACATGCCATACAAGATCTTAGGGTAGATGTCCCATATTTTCAAAAACAAATATGTGAAGATGAACACCAAAACTGCACATATAAAACAATCCCCAAACCATCTCTATGCTACCAATGTCAAACGTGGACATTAACAACAGAAGCCAAAATAAAACTTGTTACAGCAGAAATTTACAGCAGAAATGACTTGTCTACGTCAAAATCCTCTGAGTAACAATAAGATATAAAATCAGAAACGAAAACATCAGAAAACTAAACAAACACAATGCCAATCCTGGATTACACCAGAAAAGATTAAATGGTTTTCACATGCCTCCAGACTGCCATCAGTGCTCAGTAAAAGGCATTTCTATAGGGACACGATGGATACAAAGACCAAGCAAAAGATGGATTACAGAAATAAAAGAGTCAACAAAAACAAACATATATGAAGCGCCTTTTACCCATGACGCTGCAAGGCATAGAGGGGTTTAAAGTGAAAAGAAAGACATCACCATGCCTATGTTAATGTTAACTTTCAGATAACACATCCTGCCGAAGACGGATCTGTCGGGCCATTGGCACAAATAAAATGGCGACACAACGCATTTCCATTCTCTGGACTACATCCTGCTGGAAATTTAGTAGGACCATGGTCCTGCTACAAAGGAGATCCAGCGGGAGTTTGAGAATAAACGCTGAAGAAGAAGATAACACACAGACACACACCTGAAAACATTAAAATGACGCACCTTCACTGACTTCAGATGTACACTGTTTGACATCGCCAGGTACTGTATCATTGCCAAATGTACTGTTTACCTGAAAAATCACAACAATCATGACGATTAAGACAAAAACATCTCAGTGAATTTAATAAAATAATTATGAGAATATTTAACACAACAGAAATATTTCCACATTCTTCTACATCATGTTCAAGAGAATTGACAATCATGTTCTTCACAGCTTTGTTGTGTTCTATAAGTACTACTACATCATGTTCTACAGAATTGACAATCAATGCTCTCCACAACTTTGTTGTGTTCTATAAGTACTACTGCACTTTAAAAACTGCACAAATGAAAAAAAATTGTCCACATGGTTTGCGTTTGTGGGTCTCACCAATGGTCCACTAGACAAACCACCCATGCAACAGAAAACTTTAGTAGATGACTTGCCGTTATATTGAGGTTCTCTTCTTATAGAAGCTTCATGGCACATTATCTATACAATTATGCTTCTCATGCTTTTATTTTGTTGTTGAAATGTGTTTTATACTTTGTTATTTGTGTATATGTATGCACCCTCTGTGGTTGGGAGAGAGCCAGAGATGTACTGAGCAGCACTGGCGAGGAGGAAACTGACAGCACTGTTTTTTCCCTATGGCTGAGGCCCATCATTGAGGCACAGTGACTCAGGACATGACAATCCTTTTTACTTGAATATTTTGTTGCATGCCTGGAGCAATAGAGAAGTCCGGCACAACCAGTAGTTAATTGGTGGCGGAGAATGAGTACAGTGAACCCTATCTTGGCTGCAGTGCATAAGTAGGAACCTGCCTTCCTGGTGGTGTGATAATTATTCTCTGGCCCAGGGTTGGCCGAAAATCCACAGACTTCCCAGTAATATAATGTCAGTACAATAAATATTATTTACAAAGGAGATTGGATGTGGCCTCGGTTATCAAGGTCCACAGCAGGCAGTGGGTAACCAGGCTGCTCTGGCTGAGAAATTAACTACTGGAGCACATACAAAACAACACAAATACACACATGAACAATACACAACACCTACACAAGCACCAAAACATTAACATTAAACTCAAAAAACCTTGGAGGGAGCACCAGCAGAGCCAAGATTGTCATAAAACAAATTCTTTGCTTACCATCCTACAACTGATCATCTGCAGTATAAAAAAGAAAAACCTAGAGCTTGCTAATGTACTACACACTCACAAGATACATGTGGCCCTCTTACAGGAGACTATACACAAAGACACTGATCCATATCTGTCAGAATATAACAGCTATGCCTGTAAGTGTATTAACTGCCATGATACAACTACATTGACAAAACCAGCCGACTTTCTCGCTTCTTGCAATCGTAATGAGTAAAGGAATTTGACCTTTAAACTGTGACATATTCCTAGCTTCGTTTGCCGGGTATTATACATCATGGGATCATTACTTCGTGAAGTTCCGTACTCGGGCGATGTCGTATGTAGCGGGATTGCGCCCGCAGGCACAATGTAGCCTGTGCTCATAGGCGCAACATTGCGACCGCAGAGCCGTAAAGGCTAAAGAAAGAATTGAAAATAAAGATGAGAATATGAAAAGCCGATAATTTGTGTATGTATAAATAAAAGCAGAGTCAAATGAAAGGCTTACATAATGTTGACTTCCAAATGAAGAATACTGCGGTGTCAGTTCATACAGGATAATGTTGATAGCCAGCACAATAAATATTAGAATCATACACAACATGAGGATACCTTGAGGGCTTGTTCTGCGTGGTCGGATTCTGTACATCTATCAAATTGATAATAATAATAATAAATGCAAGCCATATTTTTTATTACAATAATTAAACATTTCTGCATAATAATACATTTAATAATAATAATAACTGAGACATATTTTCAACCCCATGATGTTGCCTTTTCAATGCCTAGGAAAGATCAGCAATTTGCTCTTGCTTCCTATGTGGAATGCTTTCTTTCATTCCCATGAGACTTCAACTTTCAGCATAATGTACCTTCTATTGTAAATATATTTACAGTTTGGTGTTTTTTATAGTTTTTTTTTGTTTCTTAAAAAAGGTCCCAATAGGACCGTAACGTATAAAATTGTCCTTGTTCTATGTTTTATTGTTAGCTATTATTTTTTTTTACTAATGATAGGTAGGTATTCTTTGGTAGCCATTTTACTTCATTTTTTATTTCTTGTACCTTCTATTGAAGAAGCGGTTCTTGTTTGAAATGCATACTCTTTTATTTGATTATTTCCCTGGTAATATTTGTCAGTTTATGTTTATCCTTTTATTAATTTAAATATTACTTTTTTAGGGTTATGGTTATGAGAGTTGTGTTTTACATAACTAACCCTAGCCCTAAAAAATGTATATTAAAATTAACAAAGGATAAAACAAACTGATAGACATTGCCAAGGGAAATAATCAAATAGGAGGGCACAAGTTTCAAACAAGAACCGAAGAATCCTTCTACTCAGAAGGGATCTATATCATGAGATGAGCTGGTTTCTTGCTTGGGTCGCCCATTGAGCATCTATCATTGAATGAGGTGCATTGTAGTCACTGAATCATTCCCCATATAGAAAGTCGATCTCACTGCCTACTGTAACCTTTTTTTCTCTGTATAAGCTATTGGGCAACGGCAACAGTCAAATTGTCTTGGATTGTTTCAGCTTCATAAATGAAGTCCTTTTTGCCTGCTGTGTCGCCAAAATTTCCTAAGTTTGGGACTTGACCTTTCCCTCACCTTGTCCACCTATAATGGCCCTCCAATTCATTCCCAAGCATGGTCTGTGTTTTGACTCTTAGCAATGGCATTTGTCACCCAAAGAAGTGGTTAATTTATGCCTATCACTGAAGAGCAGCTTCACAGCCGGCAAACAAGAAAAACAATATATTGCCTATTGGGCGATAGCTGTCCATCTTGTTTTTTAGTTTGTCTTTCTTGTGGATGGGTATCATTAAGGCAGTTTTCCACACCTGTGGCACTAGGCCTCTATCCCAACAATTTTTGAAAAATTGTATTAGCTTTCTTTATTATTGGTTCAATGTGAATTAGCAGTTAATTTGGTATGTCATCAGGATCAGGTGATTTCCTAAGTTTTAACACTGCCAGTTTTTCATTTAGCTCATTGATCGTGAATGACATATTCATGACATCTTGCTTATCTCTGCTGATCTCTTTTTTTATCTTCCATAGTTCTTTTCTTACTTCTATTTTCATTGACTTTATGGCAGGCAGTGATTTGGTAATGCTGTATAAAGTGATTTGCAGCCTTCTTTCTTATGAGTACATCTCCGTCATTCTCTACAGCCACTGGTGCTGTTTTGTTATCTTCGTCGTTGAGAATTTTTTTTATTTCCCATAATTTTCTTCCCTCTTTGCTGAAGTTTAAATTTTCTGTTTTTTCATGTCAGCATTTCCATGTGTTTGTAATTGTTGTTTTTCTTAGTTTGGCTACGGCAGCTTTTAGTGATGTTGTTTTTTGTGGATGGGCTTTTTTCTGCTGTGTCTCTGACCTTTGACACTTCTTTCTCCAACTCATCGAGTTCGTCAGACCAATACGGCTTGTAATTTTTTCAAGCACCTCTTGGTATGGTTTGCTTGACTGCTTGAAGAAGTGCAGAAGCCAGGAGTTATGCAGATTTGTTCAAATTTTTTATCCTTGGATTTAGGATTTTTGTGAATTTGTCTGTCAAGTCAGCATATGTACACAAGTTTGCTTTCTTGAAGTTACATCTAGGTGTGGTTGTGGGGCCAGCAGGAGTGTGGTTAATGTCAATGGTGAATTTGATGGGGAAATGGTTACTTCCACCAAGCTGCTCCAGCACTTCCCTGTATGTTACTTTGGCTAGAGCGACTGTTGTAAAGGCTAGGTCTAGGGTTCCTGGGGGGGCTACCGACCCCTACCAGGCATGTCCACAGGTAGCAGATGGTGGAGGGCACTCCATATATGGAGTGCTTGCTGCAATTAAGCAGCAGTGGACCAAACCGGTGTTGCTGCCTACCAGGACGGGACGGGACGGGATATTAGTCTGTGCTGATATCCCCACTGAAATACCCCATATGTCCAGTGACGGGCAGCTTCAAGCGAGTATGAGCCGCTATAAGCTCAAGCTGCTGGCATGGAGTTATTAACTCCAAGTCAGGAGCGTGCTAGGGGAGGAGGGATTTTTTTTTAAAAACAATTGCTGCCTTGCAATCACCATCGGGAGATGGAAAGGCTAGGGGAGACAACCCAGACAGAAAAATCACAAACAAGCCTGCCGAAGATGAAGTGTGTTAGCCAGTGATGGCGCAGATACTGGGATAAATTAGGGCACACACGCTTTTACAGAAATGTGGTCATGCGACAATCAACCCTGTCATCAAGGCGTCGCTAGCATCAGCGAAAACCGGGGAGGAGTGGAGCCGGGCCCCTTGCCTTGAAAGGGCCCACCCAAGCGACCGGTGCCTCTGCTAACCTGGAGGTCAGGGGAAAGCAGAGTAGTGCTACTGACCAAACCAAATGCCTCAGAGTTGCTCAGTGGAATGTGGAAGGAGTGCGAAATAAAAAGCCTGAGCTACAGGAATTCCTGAGGAAAAACCAGATTGACATAATGTGCATACAAGAGACGCACCTAAAGGACACACAGAGATTCTTTATTTGAGGTTATGAATCCTTCTGCCAAGATCGACCCAAAAGAGTCAGAGGAGGTATACTGACGTTTGTAAAAACATCAATACCAGCAGCAGAAGTTAAAAGATCCGGAGAAGGAGAACTGGAACATATAACAGTAAAATTGTTGCTACCTGGTGGAGAAATATCAATAACAAACTGCTACAGCCCTCCTGCCACCAAAATGGAACTTTGTAAACTAAAGATAGAGGAATCGAGTCACCTAATAGTGGGTGACTTCAATGGCCACTCACCAAGCTGGGGCTACGAGGATATGGATCAAAGGGGTGAAGAGATTGAAGACTGGATGATGGAAAATATACTAATTCTAATAAACCAGCCAGATGATACACCAACATTCTACTCCACTCTGGAAAAAAACTAGCTAACCAGACCTTTCCATGGCAACAAATGACATAGATAGACACATTACAAGAACAGTAGAAAGTCAACTGGGAGGAAGTGACCATGTACCAGTCATACTGCAAATCGCCCAGTCAGGAAGTACAGGACATCATAGCATGTCCCAAGTTGGAACTTCAAAAAAGCAAATTGGACCCTATTCAGTGAACAAACAGACCAGCTTTGCCAGAATATCACCCTCACTAACAACATAAACCATAACATCTCACAAATAAACAAAGTGATACTACAATCCGCACAGAATGCAATCCCAAGGGGCAGACGAAGAGAATACAAGTCTTATTGGAGTGAGACTCTAGAAAAATTGCATAACGAGCTGAATGATGCAAGACATACAATGGAGCAAAACCCTACAGCAGAAAACACAAAGAAACACAATGAAATCAAACACATGTTCAATGAGCAGAAAAGAACAGAAATACAAAAGAGCTGACATGAAAAGACCAGCAGTCTAAACATGACAAAAGACACAAGTAAACTATGGAACCTTACAAGAACTCTAAATGAAGAAACAAAGAATTCACACTACAAGACTGTCATAGAAGAAGAGGGAAAATTCCACACAGGGAAAATGGCAGCAAACATTTTAGCTGACTTCTACAAGGAAGAAAGCACAACAACACTCTCTTATACATGTATCAAAGAAGTCAAAAAAGAAATTAAAAGAAAACTGAAGAATCAAAATCCAGAGCCCTGCATGAAGACACCCTTCACCATCGCAAAACTAAATGGTGCCATAGGAAAACTAAAAACCAAAAAGGCCCCAGGAAAAGACGGCATAACCAATGATATGATCAGGAACCTAGGGCCAATCAGCAGAAACAAGCTCCTTACCATCTTCAACCAATCATGGAAAACTGGTAAAATTCCAGACTTGTGGCGTGAAGCTGTCATCATCCCAATTGGGAAAAAACAAAAGGAAAAATCAAGCAAGTCAAGCTACCGACCAGTCAGCCTCTTGAGTTGCATAGGGAAAACAATGGAGAGAATGGTCAACTCTAGACTGATAAAATACCTAGAAGAAAACCAAAAGCTCACCAAGACACAGTCGGCCTATAGGAAAAATCAAAGCAATGAAGACCAGCTTACATACCTAGCACAGGAAATCGAAAATGCTTTCCAAAAGAAGGAAAAAGTGCTGGCTACTTTTATGGACTTGAGTAAGATCTTTGATAAGGTGTGGAAAGAGGGAGTCCTCTTCAAGCTTCTCCAAAACAAAATTGAAGGCAGAATGTTTAGCTGGATAAAAGATTTCCTCTGCTACCGCACTGCAAGAGTAAAAGTAGATGGTAAACTAAGCAAACGTGTTACTCTCCAACAAGGAGTACCTCAAGGAGGAGTGATCTCTCCTACCCTCTTCATAGTATTCATCAATGATATGGGAGAGAAACTGTCACATCATATTTCAAAGGCTCTTCATGCAGATGACTTTGCTGCCTGGAGTGCGGCAGGAAACCTATCAACTGCAAAAAACAGAATGCAGACAGCACTTGACACCTTAAGTGAATGGGCATCTGACTGGGGAGTCCAGATCAACCACTCCAAAACGGTGACAACCTACTTCTCACTTTCAAACCACCAAGAAAAAGCAAATCTTAAAATAAATGGAAGTGAGCTAGCACATGTGGAGAACCCTACATATCTAAGGGTCACACTAGACAAGCGACTCACCTGGAAACCACACCTAATAACCACTGAGCAAAAAGCAACCAGGAGGCTATCCTTGATGAAGAAACTTGCAGGAACAAGCTGGGGAGCAAATGGAAATATTCTCCAAAAAGTCTACATGAGTACAGTCAGACATGTAGTAGAATATGGAATGACAGCCTGGGCATCAGCATCAAAAACAAATACTGATCACCTATCTAAGTACAAAATGCAGGACTTCGACTTATCTCTGGAGGGATGAAAACCACTCCAATCCATGCAATGGAAAAACATGTAAACATCCGCCAACTGGATGACAGAAGAGAAGAAAGAGTGCTTGCTCAAAGGGAAAAAATTAAGTGCATGCCAAACCATCCGATGTATGCGCAAATTTCTAGATCAACCACAAGCAGGTTGAAGAGAACCAGCTTCTGTCACATCTCTAAAGATATCCATGAACAACATAAAGAAATCCTCACAAACCTCCCAAATGAAATTGAAACACTAACGGACTTTGAAGAGCCAGGCAATAGTCTCCAGAATGTCTCCATAATAACACAGGTTCCTGAAATAATTAATAAGGAATACCGAACTCCACCTCAACTAAAATCATTGACACTGGAGATGATAGAAATAAAATACAATCCCAAGGATTGGACACATGTCTACACAGATGGATCGGCAGAAGGAGCAGTAAGGAATGGAGGAGGTGGAATTTTTATAAGACTCAAAGATGGGAAGACAATATCAAAAGCTTTTCCAACCGGGAAATACTCCTCTAACTTTAGAACAGAAGCAGTTGCATTCCATCAAGCACTGAAAGCCTTCACTGAACCAGGACTGCCAAGACCAAAGAAGATAGCCATATTCACAGATTGTACATCCCTACTGGAATCAATCCAGAGCAACAGAAACGAAAGCCTTCTGCACATCAGACATGAGCTAAGACTGATCCAAAAATCAACAGCTATTGCCATTCAGTGGATACCATCACACTGTGGAATCATGGGAAATGAGAAAGCGGATGCTCTGTCAAAGGCAGGAAGCAAAATGGAGCAACACAGACACCCACTGTCTTACGGAGAAGTAAAAATAATAATCTGCAACACATACACAGCAAAGTGGAAGAAACAAATGGAAGGGGAGTACGAACATGATGCAATACATCTCCTCCAAAGATATCAACAGACCAAAATATTTCGCCTTAGAACAGTCCACTGCAGACTGTTGGGTCACCTTTATCGATTAAGGATCTCATACACAGATGAATGTCCATGTGGATCCGGAACCCAGACTCCGGAACACATACTTCAGGACTGCCCAACATACAAAGAGCAGAGAAAGCAGACCTGGCCAGAGGATACAGACTTGAGGCAAAAGCTATGGGGCAGCCGCTCTAACCTGGAGAAGACAGTGGACTTCGTCTTGACGACAGGTTTGATGGTATAGCATGACCACAGATGCTGAACGCAGAAGAAGAAGGTCTAGGGTTGACGTGGTGTGCCATCTTCTAGAGTATAAAGTATGGTGGTCTTCGGGTTCATTAAGCACAAGTCTGTTTTGTGTATTCTTGGATGTTAAAATATGCTTCCTCAATCTATAATTGATTTGATTCTAATTGAACACTTATGATATGCATAAAGAGGATACTTAATACTTAGAGGAGTAAAGAATAGTTATTATGTAACTTGCCATGTTACATAATAACTATTCTTTACTCCTCTTTAAGGACCGTGGTCATCACTCACACAACTGGAAATTTATATCAGGTCAAATACAGAAAGTCATTTAGAATGTGAAATTGTAAGGATATTGTTTTGAATTGTTGCAAGCGATAAATAAGGAAGAGCTTTCTTCAACAAAACATGTGTTCTGCAGAAGCTAAGAAATAAATACAATAGCATAGCTAATGTAAATATTATAGTATATTTATATATATATATATATATATAAAGTGTACCTTAATCCATAGAAACCAAATTCCTATATTTCGAATTCCTGACATGGAACACAGTACAAAATACATGATAATTCCCACCATCATAATGTAATCCAGTGGAAATACCTAGGATTTAAAAAAATGGAGTTAGTAACATGACATATTGTGCTTCCAAATAGGACATGCTCACTCTTCTAATTTCACGGTTAAGAAGTATACTGTCCAAGATATTGTTTCTTCTCCACATAGGGTAACTTGACAATAAACTGTTCCTGCTGATGACATGATCTTCACAGTGTATTTAGTCATTTAATTTGTACCTCTTGTGGCGATATGCACTCCTATCATGATGATGTTCCTCCTTCGCAAGCGAAGATGAGCATGGCATGAAAAACAATAAATGAGATGAAAATATAATTAATAATAATAAATTGGTAATTGTCTAATTTGGTTCCAAAGTGCTTCCAAAGTGATGCCACCTGTGATAAACTGTTTATAGAGATGGTTACGGAAGGTCGAGGTGTACTATCTCTGATGTATTGTTCCAAGAATACAGTAGCCCTATTCATTCATTCAGATACCTGGGTTATGTGAGTGGGGCCAATGACAGAAATGACCTTGCATCTTGTGGTTGTTAAAGTGTGTGTTAATTTTCTTTTAGGATGATTTCGCTTGTCCCTTCATTTTTATAATAATGTGATTCTACACCCCGGTATATAAATGGATTCTAGACTTTTCTCACATTTTTTACATTAAAATCATGTCCTAGGTTTATAAATGAATCAGTTTATAAATTGAAATTAACAGTAAATACCTTTTGAGAGAAAACTAAAACAATGTCCACTGGATTGGGAAGGTGTCTCTGTGGTAGTGCATAGCCACTCTGATATCCCAGACTGTGTATAGCTTTGTCTACACTGTAAAAACAAAATTGCAAATAAACTTCATATGCAGAATTAATATTCAAATGTTATACATAGATGTTACGATATACACAATTGGGTAGGATATGAAAGAACTGAAAGCAATGGTTAAGTATAGAACAAGATGGAAGAGGTTTGTATGCTCCACAGGGAACTGGGAATAGACACACAAAGTATGAAAGTTAACAATATTCTATAGTTGGCAGGAGATTTGTGAATAGAATTACAGACTGAATATATGAATGTTAAAAATATTCTGTTTGAATAAATGTTATCCAGCCAAAGACGGATGTGTCGGGTCATTGGTGCAAATAAAATGGCGACATAACACATTTCCATTCTCTGGACTAAATCCTGCTGGAAATCTAGTAGGACAATTGTCCTGCTACAAGAGAGATCTGGCTGGAGTTTGAGAATGAACGCTGAAGAAGAATACATGTTATGTACATTTAACTACAGAATATATGTTAACAATATTCTGCAGTTAGCGGAGAGAGGTTTATATGATATGAACATTATTCTTGTACTTATATAGATAGCCATTTATGTTCCATTGTTTGTTTGCGTTTGTTCTCAAATAACCAGTTCACATTTTCATGTAATGTCTACCAAGGAGAGACAAGTACATTATGCTATGGTTTAAGTTGCACCATATAGGTCTAGTACATCTGTTTTCAGAGTGCACATGATTTAGGTGGGCTTCCCTAGTCTTTGATAAATTCTAGTCTGCCACAGGGTGACGAGTACGTAGCAGCTCTTAGCTGTGACGGTTTATCACAAACTGGGCTATTGACTTTGCAGGTCAAAACATGACCCTCTGTGACAGTTTCCGAGGTATAAAAATATATAGCCAGTTAGAATTGGATTGGCTACATCTATCTCATATGAGTGTTTCATTGTCAGAGAACTTCTCTCAAGTTATTCAAAGGTCCATTGCCCTCTGTGCCCTTGGATTCTAAACCTTTGTTATCTGTGAAACTGGTTCCAGTAGAAGAAATGCTTTACAGTTTGCAACCTCTTGACCTCTGTGTCAGGATTTCATTCATCAACATCATGATTGCCATGTCTAAGTATGAGCCTCTACACAGAATTTGTCTATGAAATGGGTTGATATGTCTTCCAACCATTTGTTTCTCCACACCACACACTTCAGAAAATATGTACAAGCTTGACCATCCATGAACACCACATACTTCAGAAGTTATGTATAAGCTTGACCATGAACAGTAATTTCATTACGACTTCTGTTTTACTTGACTGTACCACCATTTACACTTGGACCTGCCTAGTAACCTTGTGCTGTCTTCATTCCTCTACACTGCCTGGACACAATATTCAAGGTGTTAGTCAGGTGTTTCATATTTTTAAGCCTCCTGTTAACAGGATGCACCACAAGGAGGTATCTTTTGGGTCTTGACTATCCGCTAGCTCTGGGAGCTGCATGAGGCCAGTGCAATAGCCCCTTGCATCACTGCTCTGATTGTGTTCTTAGGAAGACCTCAGTAGCCATGTATGACTGGCAAGGTACTGTCACTGATCAAACTGGTCTCGGTTCAGTTCCTGGCTGCATTATCTTCATTTCTGTTATGTACTGTTTGTAATACCAAGAACTTAGGAAGATCTCAGTAGCCACTGATGCAATGTCACAAAATGGATTATTTCAGAAATCCCTGGGAATTATTTCTTAACCTTTAGGCCCCTACGGTCGCAACATTGCGCCTTGCGTGTGCATCCCGTAGTGCCTGTGGTCGCAATCACGCAACATACGATATCACTCAATTCCCGAGTACGTAACTTCACGAAGTTAAAGCTTATATGACGTTGAATTCCCGCAACACAAAGCTAGGAATACGTCACAGTTTAAACGTCAAATTCCTTTACTCATTACGATTGTAAGAGAGAGAAAGCCGGTTGAATTTGTCAACGCATTTCTAGAGCGACTTTAGCCATTTTCGGCCGTATTTTACTATCAAATTGAGTGGCATGGGTAAGTGATCGTGACTACATGTTCTAATTGTTGTTTTTTGTGTTTAATATGTTGTTATTTGATAAGAATGTTTGTGTAGTCGTTCAAAAACACAAAAATAATATGTATCAGGGGTGACACGTGTGTGCATGTACAATAATTACGCTGCGTGTCGGCATAGACCTAGTGTTGACCGGACGGATGTTATATGCAATTTCTTCACGTTTTATTAGTCTTTTTAGTTCATATTATATTAGTTTTGATATAAAACAATACATATACAATAAGTATAGGTATTTATGAGGATTTTATCAATGTTGCCACACATTGCTCATGTATTAGGGTCGTCACGAAGATATATTTGCGATTTTGAAAATGACGTTTTGCGATTTTCGCCAGAATTTTCAACTACAAAACGTGCTCACAACTGTCATATCACACATACAACAACAACAAAAACATGATAATATTCACGATTCACTCCTTTATTTAGATGTGCAAAAATTATTTTGATATCTTTTTTAAAAAAAAGTTATGACGTTTTCAAAACACCCACCATCAATAACGCAAATTTTCCAAAAAATAAGTCAGGCCCTGGGGGAAGTTTTGTAATTTTAAGCCAGGGCTCTAAAGGTTAAAGCTATGGAGTTATGAGCTATGAGTGGTACTCTTGACAAGAGGTGGGTCAGTTTAATGAGAGGAACAGAATGCATATGGAGTAACCTGAGTACAATGAATGCAATCCTCTATGCTGTTTCCACCATTTCAATATGGCAAGGTGCTCTGTCATTGATCAAGCTGATCGTGGTTTAATTCCTGGCTGCCATAAAGAATATAGCTTTCTTCACATAATATTCAACATGCAAAAATAAAACATGTCTGTTTTGGCATTAATACAATAAAATGTGTAATGCTTTGGGGAAATCATTGCAACATTTCAATACTATATATATATACAAAATTTAACTCCCATAAAAAACCTTACTTTGTCAACATCAAGGAAACAAAGATAAGTAAAGCCAGCAGTAAAAATACAACTCCCATGATGATTTCAAATGGTCGAAGCAGCAGGAAACACTTGCGGCGCCAACTCTTCTCTGATGCAATCAAGTGACGTTCACGACGAGCAAGTAAATGTCCTTCTTCATCTAAGTTCTCTCCCTGCCTGCTCGTTTTTGAAGTGTTTGATCCATGCCTGCGATACTATAGAATTAATAAAACAAATGTTATAAATGTGCATGAATGTCAAAGATCTGCAAGGTTCACATAACTTTTAGGAATATCAGAAACTAGAAATGATAATTAATCATCACATTTCAAACCCTTGTTAGTTCTTATAATGGTCCAGGATCAAAACACAAATTAAGGTCAACTTACAAAGTTGTGGTTGTCAAGTCTCTGATTACACTTCTCTTAATTTATTCTTAAACTCCTGAAAATTAGCAGGTCGCAGTCCAGAGAATTAAATGCATTGTGTTTACAGCTTAGATGCCATATCTACATCTTTTGACCTGGCACATCTGATTTTAGTATGGTTATGTGTCCATTTAATCCTCTAATGCAGGGGTCAGCAACCTTTTGCTAACTGTGTGCCAACTTAAGGTTTCAAATTATTCAGAGTGCCAACATCACATATCATTTTATACAAGTCGAGGTCAATATTATATTAAAATATTATAAGATATACAAAACTATTCACATTCTGGATTACACCTGGAGGAAGATATTTCAATATTACATCATAAGAGAAGTGTCTAAAGTGGATAAGTGCAGTAATAAGTTTACATAGTGAATATGTAAACAACGATGGAGAAGATAACAACAAGTATGGCCATAAACAGCTAGTGGCTAGCGAGGGGAAATGGGCAATACCGAGTAAACTTACTACACAGCCCTTAACCTGTGACTGACCTAGCACGTCGACAGGGGATACACAAAGTGCTCAAAAAGAAACTTAAATGGAGAGGAAGGCACATCACACGCAAAAGAGATCAGCAATAACAACAAAAATAGCAACCATCAACATCTGCGGCATTAAAGACAATGAAGAACAACTCATAGAAGAAATGATTAAAAGGAAAATAAAAATTTTAGGAATTGCAGACACAAGAACAAAAGGTAGAGGTGTGAAGAGGGCACACAACAACTTTACAATTACACATTCTTGTGTAAACGAGAATGACAATGCGAAACATGGTGTATGGTTTATAGTGGAAGAAAAAACTGCCAAAAACATTTTAGAAATAAGCTATACTTCAGAAAGAATAATGAGCATTACAATATTAGAAAACAACAAAAGAACAACTTACATACAAATTTACTCCCCATGCAACAACAACCAGATAGACAGTGAAGAATTCTATGAACTATTGAATGAAAACATAAACAAAATAGATAAAGAGGATGACCTAATAGTAATGGGAGATTTTAACGGAAGGCCAGGGAAAAGAACGAGTGAAGACAGTAGATACCTAGGACCGTTTGGGGATACACTAACAACAAGAAATGAAAATGGAGACAGATTACTAGAGATATGCAGTCAAAACGAACTATACATCACGAATACTTTCTTTAAACACAGAGTCACACATCTATACTTGGCACAAATGGAACAAGCCTGAATGCAGAAGCCAGATTGACTTCATATTAACAAAAACCAAGAACAGAAGACAAATCACGGACAGTAGAGCCGTACCTAATTTATCAGATGATACAGACCACCATATGGTGATGGCTACCATCAGAAAGCCAAATACAAGCGAACATATTGATAAAATACACAAGAAAGACAATGACAAGATAATTAGAATTAACAAGCTTCAAGATGAAAACATATTAAAACTCTTTGAAAGACAAATAGCAGAAAAATACAAGAAATTAAACCCAGAAATAAGATCAGTAGAAGAAGAGTGGACACAATTTAAAACCTTAGTAATGAACACAGCTAAAGCAATATGTGGTACTAAACAACGTGGTAAAGTGAGGGAAAAGAGCACCACGTGGTGGAGTGAAACTATAAGACAAGGCGTGAAAGAGAAAAAGAAACTATACAAAGACTGGAAACATAACAAAGAACAAGAAACATATGAAAAATATGCATTAGCACGAAAAAAAAGTAAAACAACTGATTAAAGAAGCTAAAAGTAAATCATGGTCTGATTTTGGCATGAACTTGAATAAGGATTACAAAACAGCTACAAAACGCTTCTACAAAATAATCAAAGTTATGAGAACCAGAACAGAAAATCACAATCCTACAGAACTAATAAATGACAGAGAAGGTAATCCCATTTCAAATAAGCAAAGAGCATTAAAAAGATGGAAAGAATATTTTTCTGAGTTACTAAATACAACACCAAGCAATAATATAGCAAAAGAAACCATAAAGAGTTGTAATGAACAAGAGCCAAATATTCTCATAGATGAAATTGCCGAGGTCATAAAAAAGGCAAAAAATAACAAAGCTCCAGGGATAGATAACATACCACTAGAAATCATAAGAGCAGCAGGAGAAACAGGATTATATTGGCTACACAGAATTTTTAACACAGCGTGGAGGCAACAGAAGACACCAACAGACTGGAGAAAAGCTATCATAGTGCCAATATGGAAAAGGAAAGGCAGCAAAAGAGACTGTAACTAGCACAGGGGAATTTCCTTGTTAAGCCATGCAGGAAAACTATATGCAAAAATAGTAGAGAAAAGACTGAAACCTGTAATAGAACAACAACTTAGCAATACACAAATGGGTTTTAGAAGAAACAGAGGATGTACTGATGCAATATTTATTCTGAAACAGTTGGCAGAGAAGTCAATAGAATACAACCAAAATTTATACATATCCTTCATAGATCAAGAGAAAGCATTTGACCGAGTAAACAGAGAAAAACTATGGGGAACATTAAAAATGTATGGAGTATGCCAACATTTAATTAACGTTTGTAGAAGTCTCTATAACAACAGCAGTTGCACTATAAGAACAGCTGCAGGCTACACAGAGGACTATGTGATTAGCACAGGAGTAAAGCAGGGATGTGTATTATCCCCACTACTTTTTATTACATACATGGACCATATAAACAAAACAGCAAATTCTAATGAAGCAAATGAACTGCTTTTTGCAGATGACCAGGTTTTATTCCACAACAGCATTAAAAACCTGCAAGACCACCTAAGCATAATAGACACAGCAGGCAAGCAATTTGGAATGAAAATCAACATAGACAAAACAGAAGTAATGAATATTGCAAGAGAAAAGGAGAACATCAACATACAGATAAATAATAAACAACTAAAACAAGTAGATGAATTCAAATATCTGAGCAGCACATTGAGATATGACAACAAACAAGAAGCAGAAATAAACGCAAGATGTAATAAGGCCTGTCAGATCATTGGTCAATTAACACCTTTACTAAGAAACAAAGATATTACACTAGAAACAAAGAAAGCGCTTTTCAACACCATTTTCTTACCAACATTGTGTTATCAGTGTCAAACTTGGACATTAGATTCTAGAACAATACATAAGATTAACACCACTGAAATGAAATGTGTGAGACGTATGATTGGAGTTAGCTTGAGAGACAAATACAGAAATGAAGCACTAAGGAAACAATTAGGGATCAAGCCAACAATAGAATACATACAGAAACAACAAGTTAAATGGTACGGCCACATAACCAGACAGAAAGAGCAAAGTATTATCCAAAAAACACTTAACAAACGATACGAAAACAGGAGACCTATTGGACGCCCTCATAAAAGGTGGATAGATAGTGTATTAGAGACACTCGGAAATATAACAGCAGAGGAGGCAAATAGAAGGGCAAAAGATCGTACACTCACTCTCCCCTCAACACCGAAAGGTACATGAGGACAGAAAGAAGAAGAAGAAGAAGAAGAAGAAGAAGAAAGAGGTCAATATTCTTATTTTACCATATATTTTATTTTTATATTATAATTAATATATAGTGATACTCAATAATATGTAAAGTTGTAAACAACATTAAAAGAAATAGAGTTTCTTGAAAGATTTTTAAAAAAAACTTTTTTTCTATTAATGGGAGCCTTCCATTTGCATGATCTTGGCCAGCTGCTCAATATCGACAACATACTATGTCACTTTGAGTTTGACACAATTTTCTGAATGTTCAGGCGTTAGGCAACTACGCAGTCAATTTAGCACTGCTTTCATGTGAGAGAAAATTTACTCACAGAAATAGGTTGATCAAAAACTGAAAGAAGAGCAAAAGCAATTTTCTTCAAACAGATGTAATAATTTGGAAGGGATGTCGAACAGCTGAGAATAGCTGCATACTTTTCTAGATTTTCATTTTCCAGAGACTTTCATAGTTCAACAAATTTTGATGTCCATAATTCTGAAGTCTGAAGTCAATCTGTTGCTAAAACCCTGATAATCGATGTATAATCAACTTTATACAGGAAACATGAAGAGTCTGCGTGCCATTTGAAATTGCTTGGCGTGCCAAGTGTGGCACGCGTTCCATAGGTTGCCAACCCCGGCTCTATTGGATGAGACAGCCAACTTTACCTCGAAACCTCCTCAGTCACCTCTTGCGACATGCATAGCAAGTAACAGTGTCACTCTCTTTTCAAGTCCAGCAACACATGGGCATGTTTACATTAATAAGACATGAATAATACAGTGTTCTTTATGCACTTTTCTCTGACCATGTGTACACAAGACATGAAGGAGTCTGCATTATTCTTCATACCATTATTGTGTTATCAATTTCAGACATGGACACTTATTAAATAACAAAAAAGAAAGCTTACTATATGTGAAATGAGATGTCTAAGAAAAGCAGCAAACAGAACATGAAGAGACTACGTGAAGAATGAGGAGTTTACTGGTCATGTAAAAACATGAAGAGACTACATGAAGAATGAGGAGTTTACTGGTCATGTAAAAACATGAAGAGACTACATGAAGAATGATGAGTTTACATGACCAGTAAACTATGATGAAGTTAAATAGTATAAATTCAGAGAAGTTGTCCATTTTGATGTCCAATATTGGAGACTTAACCTTTAGAACATGCTGGTCAACACATTTAGCCCAAATTGTTTCCATATTTTGAATCCTGAAGGCAACATCCATCACTCAGCGAGTGGAATGTGATTTTTAAAAAAAAAGCCAGATTTATTATTTTTTTGAGAAAATGTTATAGCAACTCTAAGTAGATGTATTATTTAACTTCCTGTTTCTGTTACTAAAATGGCAAGAGGAGATGTCGTGTGATTATGAAGTTGAAATCCGAACAATGTATAGCCATCGGCATAGAGGCGAAGCAACATGACAGTGAATCAGGTTTTATATAATTTTGTTTTATCGTATATTCAGTGAAATCATTATGAATTGTGATTCTGAAGTGGAAATTTTGAGAGATAACTTCTTCAAATAGATTAAATAAAATATACCATGAGGTTTTCGTTATTTAAAATATATAATATTCAACAGATTTGGAGTGACCAAAAATACAATAGGTCTAGATTTACATAAAGATTTTACTGCAAATCTGTCTTTATCAGTTTCTCATGACTTGTAACACACACACAAACAAAACTGACACCCAATATATGGAGAATTCAATTCTTTATTTATATTTGCAAATATTATTTAAATATCTCTAACAACAAAACAACAGCATTTTATAATTCTCATTTTTAACTTGTTTGTAATTTGTTTAGATGTTAATATTTTCTTCAGTGACATGAGGAAAATATTAACATCTAAACAAATTACAAACAAGTTAAAAATGAGAATTATAAAATGCTATATCTACTCTATATTAATGTATGGCTCAGAAACATGGACACTAAATAAACAATTAGAAGTCAAAATTGATGCCTTTGAGATGTGGGTATATAGAAGAATAGGGAGAACATCATGGAAAGAGAAGAAAACAAATAAAGAGGTGCTAAAGACACTTAATATGAAGAAAGAACTACTAAGAGAAATAAAGATCAGGCAAATAAAATATTTTGGTCACATTAAAAGACATGCTGTTGTTCGTCCATCACATGATGATGATGACCATTTGTTACATCCACTTTTGAAAATTCAATTTTAATTATGTCCTTGATTATGAGTTCGTAGATGGCTAATGAGCCCTATTCGAGCTAAAAGACATGACACCTTATTGAAGACCTTACTTGAGGGCACAGTCAAAGGGAGGTGAGCAAGAGGTAGGCAGAGATACAAGTGGGAGAGTAACATCACACGATGGACAGATTACAGTCTAGCAGAATGCACCACCAAGACAAGAGACAGGGGATGTTGGAGATCCGCTGCAGCCAACCTTCATTGCGGAGACGGCACTTAATGATGATGAACAACTAAAAAGTTATCATAATTTCAAAACAGCCACCAACTCTTACGTAACATTTCCAAAAACTCCTTCCAGAAGCAGGAGAGAAATTACGTAATTGTAAACATAGCATGCTAAAGGTTAAAAGTGCACATTAAAGGTTAAAACACAGCTAGTTAAATAGTATTAATTCAGACAGTTGTCAGCTTTAGATATTCTATATTATGACAATCAATAAAAGGTAATGCTGCTGTAAAACTGTATGGAAAGATTACTTACGAAGAACATAGGTTATGTAGTCTTACCGGATGACAGTTAACAGACTATCGCTGTCGGATACTAACATGAAAAAACACAAAATAGCAGTACACAGGACATAATCATACAAATAACAGTACACAGGACATAATCAACATTTTGACCAAAAGGCCTTTATCAAGATAACATGCACATTTATTTAAAAAATCGAGTTGGAACAATATAACTAATGTGTCCCAGCAAAACTTGGAGATGGGCGGAAGGATTGAAACTAGGTCAGAGGTGGCAGAAACAGGAAATACATAAAAATGTAAATACATGTGAAAATGAGATGATGTAAATGACAGAACAAAATGAATTAAATGTTCTTGTCTTAACTCTCTGCCTTTCTTCCTGCTTCTTCGCTGCTTATGTAGTGATGATGACTTTCTTAATAAATCCTCTGAGATGATTGATTTTTCTCGTACACACTCGTTCCCTGACAGCATTCTTTCATCAGCTTGGCTCTGTGTACATCAGTTATCTCGCCATGATACCTTGACTAATTTCCAGGATTCTTCCTCCTCCTCTGATAGAGTTAAGCATGTTCTTAACTTTCATCCTCATAACTCTACAGCATATTGCTCAAGCATTATTCCCTTCTCCAGTTTGATCCTCACATTTTTGTTGTTTTCCAGGACTTTCCTCTGGTCGCCTATAGACGCAATAAAAATCTTAATGACATCCTGGTCCACAGCCACCTTAGGTCTTCTGTTCCTGACCATTTTGATACTGTCTGTTGCAAACACAGTCATTGCTACACATATCTTTATGTGGTTCTAATATACTCTGTTTCATTTCCTAAGTCCACTTTCACTGTCAATGTGGCCTTTACATGAAAATCCTGTAATGTCATGTAATGTTATCATATGTAAACGCTGTGAAAAGCAGTACATAGGTAAAACTGGCTTAAGATTGAACAACCACTTCTATAGCCATTTTCATGTCATTAAACATAAAAAAACCTACTCCTGTCACTATAAACTTCAACGGTGATGGCCATCTTGGTGCCCTTGATATCTAGGACAATGCCTTCAGATTCTGCACCACTGATAATAGATCTAGGTATGTTCTTGAAAATCGGTTTATTTTTTAGTTTGGAACCCTCAAGCCTTTTTGCACTTATTCTGATCATTCACTGGTTTAGTTTTTGGTTGGTTATTCCTTTTGTTTCTGTAATTTACATCATCTCTTTGTTCATCTCGTTCTCACATGTATTTACGTTTTTATATATTTTCTGTTTCTACCACTTGTGACCTAGTTCCAATCCTGCCGGCCATCTCCATGGTTCGCTAGGACACGTTAGTTGTGTCATTCCTACTCATGGTGTTTTAAATGTAAATGTGCATGTTATCTTGATAAAGGACTTTTGGTTGAAATGTTGAATATATCCTGTGTACTATTATTTGTATGATTATGTCCTATGTACTGTTATTTGTATTTTTTTTAATGTTAGCACCCGACAGTGATAGTCTGTTAGTCGTCGTCCAGTAATACTACATTACTGTGTTCTACATAAGTACGACATTCTATATTGGATACTTAAACCACAGCTATTTAAATCATACAAACTCAGACAGTTATCAGCTTTTGATGTTCTATATTGGCATAGCTATTAATTTAATTTTCCATAAATACAAATTTGTAACAATTTATTGAAGTATTTCAAAAAAAAAAACATCAGTATTTAGCACAAATAACCCCATCGAGGCAAGCTCCTTGGCGTGGAGATGGGGCTTAGCAGAGGCTGGAAACTAAGACTGGCCGGGCCCTCCCACATTTGGGCAGGACCACAGTCTTGCCTAGCAAGTAAAGGTGCTGAAGTCAGCGACATTTGGCCAGTAGGCGCACTGCAACAATCAGAATGTCATGCATTATCGCACATTTCTTCTTCTTTCGTTCACTTGAAACATGTCTATATCTGTAATTCTGTCTCCTTAATAAAACTCACTGTCTTTTATAGTTCATACAGTGTCCCATAGAGTTTTGATTCCAGTGTTGTTTCCTCTGGCCAATATGTCTGCCTCAGCGTTTCATGCTCAGAACACTCTTGAAGTATATGTTTGGCACTCTGTGCTGCCTGTCCACATGTACACATGGCTGTGTTGCCAATCTTGAACTTTGTATACATGTGACTGCGGAGTCGGTTGTGTCCTGTTCTGAGACGTAGAATTATAACTTGTTCTGGTCTGTTCATAATATGATAGTCATCTTGTGTTGGCGTTTGTGGCTTTCTTATTGACTTGATCATCTGTTTTTTCTGATGGTAGGTGATTGGTATATCTGGTTGGTCTTCGGCAGCACCTTCCTTAGCCAGTTGGTCTGCTTTTTCATTTCCTGGTATTCCACAGTGAGAGGGTATGCACTGCATGGTTACCCTATACTGGTAAGACAATTCGCTAAGTAGTTTTTTCAAGTCTGTTAGTTTTTCAGACTGGAGAGCTTGAAGCACTGACCTTGCATCTGTCAGGAATACCACAGGCTGTAGATCAGAGTTGGAGTTCAGCAGTTTTTTAGCTGCCACACTAATTGCCTGGATTTCTGCATCATAATTATTGCAGAATTTTCCTGTCGGTGTTCTCGCACATGAATGTCTATATCTGCATTACCCCGTTATGGTGCTAACCCTGTGACGACTCACCAGGCAGGAGTAGCACTGGGTCCTATACCTCGAAAGGGCCCACCCCATATGACTGGAGGTCCTCTTTGATTGCCTTGTGGAGCCAAGAGGCACAAGAGTAATATCTCTGACCAACAAATATTACCAACCAATGAGACACCACTCACAATAATGCACTGGAATGCTGAGGGTGTAAATAGCAAAAAAGATGGCTTTAGCAAGAAATTAGAATTAGAAAACACCCTTCTTAAGGAACAGGTCAGCATTTGTTGCATACAAGAGACACACCTCAGCAAAGATGTAGCCTTTAAAATTGCAGGTTATCAGTGCTTTAGAGCTGATCGAATAGACAGAAGAAAAGGAGGTATACTAACTCTAGTCAAAAATAATATCAGCGCACATCAAACTGAGCTATACATGGAAGGAGCAGAATATCAGGTCCTTCAACTAAAGACCAAGAACACAGACTTCAACCTACTAAATTATTATTGTCCAAATGACCAGTCCATTTCCCTGGACACAATACCGTACAGAGGAAGACTGATAGTATGTGGAGATTTTAATAGTCACTCTCAAAGCTGGGGTTATGACCACATGGATAAAAGAGGAGAAGAACTTGAAAGCTGGCAAGACGATAAATGTCTTCTATTGCTTAATAAGCCAAAAGATCCTCCAACATACTACTCAAGAGCATGGCAAACCACTTCCACGCCAGAAAAAAGTAAAATGGAACATGCTCAGACTAGAATCAGTGATGAAAACAGCGCAGATGAAATTATGGATACATTGTTCACATATAGTGAATTGGAATTAGCAGTCTCTAAACTAAAGCTAAATAAGTCCCCAGGTATTGATGAAATATCAAATGAAATGATAAAGAATCTAGGAACAACAGCCAGAAGGAAACTATTGGACATCCTAAATATTAGCTGGACTACTGGGAAAATACCACAAATCTGGAGAGAATCAATTATGGTCCCTTTGCTTAAACCTGGAAAAGATGGAACAACACCAACTAGCTACAGACCAATTAGTCTTACAAGTTGCCTGTGCAAAACAATGGAGAGCATCATAAACCTAAGACTAAAATTTCACCTGGAAAGTAGAAAATTCCTTGCACCACAGCAGGCAGGTTTCAGGCAATGCTACTCCACAGAGGATCAAACCACATACCTCTCACAGGAAATTGAGGATGCTTTCCAAGACAAAAAATCAGTTTTAGTGGCATGGATTGATTTACAGAAGGCCTTTGATAAAGTATGGAAAGAAGGATTGCTTCAAAAAATGAGAAACTACAAGATATGTGGAAATATGCATAGATGGACGAAAGACTTTCTTCACAATAGAAGAGCCAGAGTACAAGTAAATGGCAAAAACAGTAGGAAAGTATTACTACGCCATGGAGTGTCTCAAGGAGGAGTTCTATCGCGCACTCTTTTTCTCATATTTATCAATGATCTAATTGAAGAAATATCCTGTGGAACTAAGGCAGCACTATATGCAGATGACTTGGTTCTATGGTGCACACATGAGAGCGCCATGGTTGCCACAAAAATGCTTCAGAGAGCCATGGACATTTTGACTAATTGGGCTGACAAATGGTGTGTAAGTATCAATATAGAGAAGTCAGCAACAACCCTTTTTACACTTTCACCAAAACAAAGAGCAGGAAACATCAATGTAAATAAAACTATCTTAAAGGTAGATGACCAACCCACATATCTTGGTGTAACATTTGATGCCAAAATGACATGGAAACATCATATCAGCAAAGCAGATACAAAGGCCAGAAGGAAGATAGCTATACTAAGAAAACTGAGTGGGACAACTTGGGGAGCTAATGAAAGAATTCTAAAAAATGTATACCAACAAGCCATTCGACCACACTTGGAATATGGTTCTACAGCATGGAGTTCATCATCAAACACTACACTACAAAACCTAGATAGAGTACAGAACCAAGCACTTAGAATCATTACAGGCGCAATGAGATCCACACCAATCATAGAAATGCAGAATATCGAAGGGATGCAGTCATTGAAAGAGCGTAGAGATAATAAAATTATAATTCATGGAGAAAAGTTTCTTTCCCACCATAGTCACCCAATGAAGGAAAGATTCCAGAATCTGTCACAAGGATGGCTTAAAAGAAGCAGCTTCATACGCCAGGCCAAGCGTCTACGTAGACAGGTATCAGATCTGCCAGAGGTAACAATACCACTGACATCTCAACCAGAACACACCCCATGGGAAAAACGGACATGCCTACCAGTGACCATCCAAACAACAATAGCAGGTGTGCATGGGGATGAACATCAGAATAATCTGCAGAAAAGAGTAGCAGCTCTCAGTTTCCTTGATGATGTTTACCCAAGTGATCTATGGACCAGAGTATATACAGATGGATCAGCACAGAATGCAGTAAAAAATGGAGGAAGTGGTGTATATGTAGAATACCCAGATGGCACCACTGATACCACTTGTATACTAACAGGGAATTACTGCAACAACTATGACTCTGAAGTCAAAGCTATTTATACAGCTGCAGAGAAACTGTTAACATTGGACAGGACCTCACACCCTATTGTAATACTTACAGATGCAAGGTCAGTACTAGAGGCATTACAATCCAATAAACTTCCAGAGTTAAAAGAGGTATTGTCCATAGTACAACATAGGTGTAGAGTTATACTGCAATGGATTCCATCACACTGTGGAATAGCAGGAAATGAGAGAGCTGATCAACTCGCCAAGGAAGGTGCTAACATGCAGCAACCGGATGTACCAATCAGCTATCACCAAAAGAAATCCATGATAAAGGCACAACGAATGCCTAACTTACCTCCACGGGACGACTACCACCTACTTAAAAGACAAGAACAGGTCATCATATTTCGACTGAGAACTGGACACAATAGACTAAACAGCCATATGTATACAAAATTTTTAATTGGCACAACAGCAAAGTGTAATTGTGGACAAGTCAACCAGACTTCAGAACATATCCTTCAAGAATGTGCAAACTATGACACATTAAGATGCACATACTGGCCTTCTGATACACCAATGAATGTTAAACTTTACGGTACAAAACAAGAAATGGAAAACACTGTCCAATTTATACAAGAAACAACACTGCAGATATAGACATTATTAGCGAATGAAAGAAGAAGAAGAAGCACAAATAAAACAGCAACCCCCAAACATCCTTTCCCCGATTTAAAAAAAATATTTTTAGCTTGGTATGGGCCCAATACGTTCAATGTTCAATATGTACTTGGCCGATAAAATGGACACATTAGTTGTAATAACTGAAGATGTACCACTAAATGACCCTTTTTAACCTTTAAGCCTCTGAATTAAAAGTATGCAATTTTCCCCTGCACTTGGATTCTTTTTTAGAAAATTTGCATTATTTATGGTGAGCTTTTTGTAAATGCAATAATTTTCTTGTTTGTAAAGATATCAAAATAATTTTTCCATATGTAAATAAAGGAATGAATATTGAATATAATCTTGTTTTTGTTGTTGTTGTATATGCAATATGACAGTTGTGAAAAAGTCGCGAATTTGAAAATTGGGGGGGGGGGAGATCTCAAAACGCCATTTTAAAAATCGCAAATATAATTCCTTGACAACCCTAGTTAGTTAGTTAGTTAGTCATCATATCATCGTCACAACAAACAGGACATGTCCATAGTTGCTCTGATCTCCCCACTGAGTGTATCTGCCATTACACTTCTGCTGACAGTACCGGTCCTATGCTGGTTGACCATCATTCTTCTGCGCCCTCATAAATTTTCACTTCTAGCAACATCGCATTTCAAACCGTGACCTTTTATCCTGGCCATTGAAAAGGAATCATCCACACTAGTTTCACTCTTGCATGCTATATCTCTTTGGGAGTTCAAAACGTTAGCTCAATCCATTGCCCCATCTCCCTGTGCTACAATCATGCATGACCCCAGTTGATCTGTTCTTTCATTGTCTCGAACACCCACATGTCCCTGCACAAAAATAAATGTAACCACTTTCAGCCTTTCTCAAGACCTCAATCTACTGTTCGCGAGATTCCCGTCAGCTGTAAGAATTATTTTCATTTATCCTCATGCTTCCTACTTGAAATTATTTGTATAAGATATTATTTGAAGCAACATTGTTCTGTCTCTATGTTATTTATGTTTACAAGAAGGCCTTTAGGTCCTTGTGTACGAATATGCATGTTCTGTGTTTGTGTTCCTGAGGATACTTTAATACTTGTACGGGATGTTCGTTAATGTTGTCATAGTCCTTGTTTCGATTGGTCTGTTCTCAGTGACTCGAGTACACAGGCTGAAATTCTTGACAGCGCCACATATTTTTTTGGGTATGTGGTTGGTCAAGTATGGAAAACCTGTTTACTTGTGTTGCAAAGCGATTCGGTGCTGCTAGAACAGACCTGGTTCAATTCCCGTCAGCTGTAAGAATTATTTTCATTTATCCTCATGCTTCCTACTTGAATTTGTTCGCGAATGAGACTTTTGATCTATATTGGAGATTTAAAACACTAAATCACAGCTAGTTAAATAGTATAAATTCAGACACATTTCAGCTTTTGATCTATATTGGAGACTTAAAACCCAGCAAGTCTACACAGTAGAGATAGTTTTCATTACATGATGACAATTACTTGAACGTGCTTTAGAACTCCTGATGGAGTCATACATGGATTTCTTCAATCAACTCTACTATGATCATCAGCCCTGATGCAGGGATGTGCAGCTTATCTGTATGAGCTGTAAGGTCAGTTTTCTTATTGTACAGTGAGCAATTATGTAGAATATTTTCTGCAGATTATCAACACACGTTAATTATTTTTTGTATTTTGTATTTTATAAAATGTATTTTTTTGTCGGACATACTCCGATATTTGGGTTATTTATATTATCAACAGAAGCAGTATGAAGCCAACCCCCAAACCTTCTCTACAAATATTGTTTGGGCATGTTCTAAGTCTATACAAATATTTTTTGAGCCTGTTCTCATTGACATTGTGGATGATGGTCAGCATATCAACACTTGCTGTTAACTGTAGGGGTGGTGACTGGGAGCTTTAGTTGACTATTCAAGGCCAGGTGTATCGCCAGGCTGTGATGAATCTGTAATTGTTGTTTCGTCTTGATGTTATCTATTCATCTTGTTCTAGGTATTCCTCTGGCACTGTATCCGGATCTTCTTATATTGTATGTTCTTATTGGTAATTGGTTATTTTTCATTCTCATAAGGTGTCCAAACCACTTTATTTGTTGTTGTTCGATGTATTCTGTACATGGTCTTATACCAATATTCTCTTGGTTTCATCATTTCTAATTTTGTCTAGTTTGGCCACTCTTGCAGCTTACAAAAGCCTGTTCTCAATCTATACAAATATTGGTTGAGAATGTTCTCAATCTATACAAATATTGCTTGAGAATGTTATCAATCTATACAAATATTGGTTGAGAATGTTCTCAATACAAAAATTTGCTGTTTATTAAGAAACAAATAGGTATATAGAGTTTTGTTTCATTTCTAAAGTACAGGAATGAGAAGCCTTCATTGAAACATTATTGTCTTACTTTGTCTCTCAGACTTTGTCGTTTTCTTTCATTCTCCTGTCTTTCTGACTCCACCTGCATACGTTCTACTTGTACACTTCTCTGACCCCTGACTAGGTCCAGTGGCAAAGCAGACATCCCATAAGCCTAAAATGTAAAAAATACAATTATCTAATGACAATAACATTAAAGTAACAATAACAAAACAGCTCTACTGAAGACGGATGTGCCTGGCTATTAACACAAATAAAACAGCAACACAATGCATCTCCACTCTCTGGACTACATTCTGCTAAAAATCTAGTAGGATCCTCGTTCTGGTACAAAAGCGATCTAGAAGTTGGAGAATGAACATTAACAAACAAACAAAAACAATAAAATATCCAACTAGATTTTTCTTCAAGATGGCAAGATATAGTTCAAAAGTTAACAGTAACACATCTTGTTGAACACTAAAATCTATGAACTACTCACAGTGTATACGAGTATTCCAAGCATTCCAATTAAACTGAAACAGCTGATCACAAATGACAGTGCATCTTCAATTCCTGCAAGAAATGTTCAACAAATATCAAAAATAGATCATGTTTTGTGAATGGATATCAAACTTGTTCTTCATATATATGATTGTCAAAAGCCAGAAAAGATACAACAATAAGGTATGGATTGTTCTATACAATTATAATAACTTGTTATAATAGTTGTTTTCATCATATTTTTGTGAGTAGAGGTAGGTATTTGTAACATATATTACTTATTGAATATAATCACTTTATCTTCAATAGTTTACTGTTGAGCACCATTTTTCTGATATAAATATTTTTTCACAGAAACTGTTGCACACTAAAACCAATTTATATTATGGAAAGTCTTTCTTAGCTCTGTAGGTGAGGTTTCAGTCTGTTTGTCCCGCATCTCTTGCAGAAGCATGACATTAAAATCGTATGCTGAATGTTAAATTTCTCAGCCACATTGGCAGAACTAGAAAAACTTAAATAGCCAATGTTTATTATATTGTTCAGTCAAATTTTTGTCTGCTTTCATTCTTATTTCTCTCTTTCCAACCATCCCCTTGACTTTCAAACCATCCCCTTGAAAAATTCTCCATGATACAGCCATTTCAAGTGAACAATAAATATGATGCCAACCAGATCACTTGTAATATGCTAATGGTAAAAAAAAAGTACAACATTGTACACATAAGCCTCAGTGGTCTTGTTAAGGTACAATAGGGAGTTGGGAGTCAGAGCATATACACGTGAGCGGTCAGATTTGTCGAATGAAGTCATAACTAAGTAAAGTTGTTTCAAAACCTACCGGTACTGGCCATATCCTTGAACAGAGCCTCAATTTTCTTCCAGTCTGTGCTGTTAGTATTTGGGTTTGATTTGGTTGGAACGAATGCCCTGCAACCAGAACAATTGAATATTATGTAAAGTAACACACATGTAGACCCGAATTAATTCGAGTGCTGAGATGTTATATTGAACCAATTCTTTTTTATGGATGTGAAGCATGGACTGTAAACAAAAATATTCAAAATGAACTGGAGGCTAAAGAGATGTGGTTTCTGAGAAGAATGATGAAAACACAATGGACAGCTAAGAAAACTAATGCAGATGTTCTTATTGATGCTGGTGTAAAAAGATCAGTTACAAACATTAGGGGCAGACAGTCAAGGTTTCTAGGGCATGTGCTGAGAACACAGCTTGAAAACTTAATAACCACTGGAAAGATCAAGGGGAGAAGAGACAGGGAACAACAAAATAGAGAAGGTGCTAGATGGACAAGTATTATGACATGGTAGAAGTTCACCAACCTAGCTTATTGACAACACAAGAGACAGACAGTCATAGAGAAACATGATCACCTACGCAATTTGGCATGGTACTTGATTGAACACACATATATGCCTAAATAGACAAAATTAAGTCGAAATACAAACAAAATTGGAAATGTCACACAACAAAACGACAGACCAAGCTGTTATTTTAATCAATTGGCGGTATATAAAGTGCTAAAAATGCATAGAGCATCAACTTAGGTGCATTCTGGCTACCCCATATGTACTCCATCACTCAACAAAGCAACATGCTGCCTGTCGAGTGTACCACAGCATAATTCTGTAGCTTCAAACGATAATCCTCAGGGATCAAAGAAAAAATACAATTTAGAAATAAGATCTCACAAGCGGGTTATGAACCTACAATCTCTTGACCACAAAGTAAACGACTTAATCACTATGCCAGGGAGATCCCCAAAGCGAGGAGCTCTTTCAGGGAATCTTTCAGTGGATCTTTCAGGAAATCTTTCAATGGATTTTTCAGGTAATCTTTCAAGAGATCTTTCAATGGATTTTTCAGATAATCTTTCAGGCAATCTTTTAAGAGACCTTTCAGCGAATGTCTCAGGGAATATTTCAGGCAATCTTTCAGGTAATCTTCAGGCAATTTTTCAGATTTTTCAGGGAATTTCTCAGGGGATCTTTCAGGAGATATTTCAGGGAATCTCTCAGTGAATCTTTCAGGTGGTCGTTCAGGAGATCTTTCAGTGAATCTTTCAGGTGGTCGTTCAGGAAATCTTTCAGGTAATCGACAATCTTTCAGGGGATCTTTCAGGGAATCCTTTAATATTAATTGAATCTTATAAAAAAATATTTATTAACTGTATGGTGCAACATGTCCCATTTTACTGATTACTCACTCCCAAAAGAAAGCAACTCAGCCTATCGGGGACTAAAGTTTGATAAGAAATTGACATGGTAATCACATATCTAAGAGACAGAAAGAAATGCCACATACAGGCTACGGATAAAGAAAAAAAAACATCTGTGGAAGATTGAAGAATGAACATAAAAACAATCATCATCATCATAAGGTAGCATATCTTGAACATGATGTAGCAGTCATCACTGCCTTTCCAAACTTCTGTTGATCTTGAACAGAGCCTCAGTTTTCTTTCAGTCTGTGCTTTTAGCATTCGGGTTTGATATCTGCCAGTCTTCTGCTTCCTGTTACTATCTTATTCAAGTGGTCTTTGATATTTTGTGCCCATCTTCTTCTTGGTCTACCTATTGTTCGTCTCCCTGGCATCATCCCCTCTATCGCCCATGTGTTGCCAGGGCCCGAAAGGGGAGCAAAGAATAGAAACACTGTTTACCTTCTACGCATGTCGTAAAAGGCGACTAAGGAGGTTATGGGATGGAGTTGGCTGTCCCATCCCATATAGGGTCAGTGATCCAAAGCCATGCTGAAGTCGGATGTGTCAGGCCGAAAGGCGCAGATATCGCAGCAATGCTGTAAACCATGACACAACGCATTCCGTTCTCCGGACTGCATCCTGCTAACACAAGGCAACACACAAAAATCATCACAGATAATTTTATATGGGTTTTGTAGTATTTGGTTAGCTGATTTCAAATCTGTCTTTAGTTTTTTTCTACCACGTAACATTTTTTTGTAATAGCTAATTATAATATCTTTCAACAGTGGTTATGACCACAAATCGAGTACATTGTTTTATTTAGATTGGTATCGATACTTTATTACTGGCTGTTACAATTTTGTTCAGTTTCGGGTCACGTGATTTAGTATCGATGCTACCATTTTTGTGTATTCGATAGGATAGTAAATCCATTTATACACGTGTGGTGTTTGCTTAAAGTATATTATGAGATTTCGTTGTTTTGTACTTTCTTTTATTTTAAAGGTTGCAAAAACCTTGCATTTGTGTACTTGATAACTTATTTTGTGTACTTATTAACTTATTATCATGCCTAGAAGATGCATCAATCATCCAAACTGTTTCTGTTTTGTGTGTGGTTCATTTGTGACGAAATCACAGCGGCGCACAATTTCAGATGATCTAAAGAAGATATACATATTGTATTTTGGCTGTCCACTGGGTGATCAGGATAAATCTTAGGCTCCACATATCATATGTACCAGTTGTTCAAGCGGACTACGTGACTGGCTAAATGGAACATTATGTCAGCGGAACATTATGTCAAACGTGTCTGGGAGCCCAGGCATATCTATACGCCAGGAGCAAGCAGTGTCCAAAATATGCCCCTTGTTGATCCACAGAAAATATTTCTGCCACCTCTCCATATTAAGCTAGGACTGATGAAAACCCTTGTGAAGACCATGGGTAAGACAAACTCAGAAGGTTTTCAGTACCTTGTTAATAAATTCCCAAACATCACTGCTGCAAAAATGAAGGAAGGGATATTTATAGGTCCACAAATCAGATCTGTTTTACAAGATAAAGGTTTCAAACAGTCTCTGTCAGGAGCTGAGCTAGAAGCCTGGGAGGCATTCAAGTGGGTCTGTGAAAACTTTCTTGGTAATCATAAGTCCCCTACGTACAGGGAAGGAGTTCAGCGTCTAATAGATTCTTACCAGAACCTTGGCTGTCGCATGTCATTAAAAGTGCACTTCTTGCACTCCCATGTAGATTTCTTCCCAGAAAATCTTGGTATGGTGAGTGAAGAGCAAGGAGAACGTTTTCACCAGGACATTCAGTTAATGGAGCGCCGTTATCAAGGTTTGTGGAATGAGAGTATGATGGCCGACTTCTGCTGGATGCTATTCCGTGATAATCCAGGCGAAGAATATAACAGAAAATCAAATTCCAAGCATTTTTGAAGAAACATTCTACATATCTATGCTGTGATGTGAGTATATTTGATTTAGTCTAGAAGATGTGAATCATTTGCTTAATTGATGTTTGCGATTCTCGAAAAAATACAGCCAAGTTCAGTGAAAACTAACATCACTCATAACTTTAAAACTTGACGTGATAGAAAAAAACTGATACCAGATCTGAAATCAGCGCCAAAAAATCCTTTAGAAAAGTGTATTTTGGTTTCAGATGATTAAAAAAAGTTTTATTTTGTTGCCTTGTGTAATCTGCAGAAGTTTGAGAACGAACGCAGAAGAAGAAGAAGATCCCCTCCATTATCATAGTTGTCAACTTATTGTTCCATAAATCTATATTTTTAACAATTTATTTCAGTATTTAAATAAAAATGTTTGTATTTAGCACACAACCACCCCCCCCCTTTTTTTTCTCCTGTTCAATATGTGCTTGTGCGATAAAAGCGTTTGAATTAGTAGTAATTACTCAAGATGTAACACCAAATCACATTCTTTTTAATAATTGGGTTGTTTGGTTTGGGGGGGGGGAGAAATCTGTATCAATACGAAAACTCCATACTAGTTGACACCTATGCATTATGGTCTTCTCTAGGCTGTCATGGCATTTGATATGGTCAAAATATTGTAGTTTTCTGGAAAGAACCATGTCGTTTAGTCAGTTTTATTTTATATTCATTTCTCTCAGGATGGCTATATTCATGACTTTTTAGTCCATTGTATTATGAGGATGTTTCTGTAACATTTTATTTTAAATGCTGCTATTTAATTTTTCAGTATGTTGATGATTGTCCAGGATTCACACCCATACATTGTCACTGGGAATATACAAGCTCTTAGGAATGCTAGTTTTGTTGCTTTGCAGCAGCTCATCCATAAGTTTTCCATTTGTATCAGTATCTTTGACCTACCAATCTCCTTCTGATTTCTTTATAGCAATCACCATTACTGATGATAAGAGAAACAAGATATTCATAACTGGTGACTCTAATTCGCTGTTGTTGATACTAATTGAGAATTTGTTAGTGGTTTTGTCGCTTGTCATAATCTTGGTCCTATTTCCATTCAGAAATAGGCTTTGTTTTTCACTATGTTCTTTAATGGAGTTTATGACGTGTTCGAGGCCTGTTTGACTGTGCATCAATAATGTTGTATCTTAGTTCTGGTATCTTGTGACCTCAGATGTTGAGTGGGTTGTTTCTCTGTTGGTAATTTCTTACATTTTTCATTATGTTCTCTGCATAAATGTTAAAGAGATATGTGATATGACACATCCTTTTCAGACTCCTTTTTTCACGCTGAACCAATTAGATGTTTCACTGTCTACTCTCACGGCTGCTTGCTGGTCTTAATACAGTGTTTTGATGAGGTGGATTAGGTGTTGCGGGAATCCCATGTTGCTCATAATATCCAAAGTATTTGATGTACACAATCAAATACTTTGGTGTAGTTAATAAAGTATGTGTAGATGTCGGCATTAAACTTTCTGTATTTCTCAATGATGTTCTGCATATTAAAAATATGGTCTCTGGTACATCTGCCCTGTCTGAAACATACCTGTGCTTCCTTTAACTCTTCTTCCAGCTTATGTTGTAGTCTTTCATGATGATATCAAAATAGTATTTTGCTGGTTTGACTGATCAGTGCAATGGTACTGTAATGGGTGCACAGTGTTAGATTTCCTTTCTTCAATAGCGGTATGTAAAATGATCATGTCCATTTCTTGGGCCAAACTTCACTTTTCCAGATTATGGTGCAGAGTGTGTGATAATTGGCGATGGTGGTTTCTCCTCCTGTCTGGATCATTTCAGCAGTTATATTAGCCCACACAGGAGATTTCCCATTCTTCAGGTTTTTAATGGCCCATCTGACCACTCAGACTGGGCTCTGGTTCTATTTCACTACTATTGTAGATGTTATTGTCAGTGTTTTTGTGGTTTTCATCATACATTTCCTTAAACTCTGATATATACTGCATTAAACAGAGCCACATGGCTCTCTGCAATCAAAAATGGTACAGTACTTATGAAAAAAAGAGAAATGTGGCATATCAACAGCGGAGACTGGCCACAAAGACAAGGGTACATCAAACACCATCTATAGTGACCATACCATTTCAAAGCTGTCCAAAAACCTTTGTGGTAATCATAAAGCTTATCAGTAATCTACGAACACATAGACAGGCATATATTAACAATAAAACCCATAATCCTTCAGGGTCATAAGGATTCTACACTGGACACATCAACACAAAAAGTGCTCCAAATATCTCTATCCTCAACCATTTTGAGGAGTGCAGAAAACTCACGTCTAGACCATTCCTTGATATTATCAATTCCAGGTCTCTGTCCTCTTCTCCTTCAATCTTCGACTGTTCCTTGCAAAATAATTTTAGAAAGTGAGTCATGTCTCATTACATGTCAAAATCAAACCTGTTTGCGCCATTTCACCACCGCCAAAAGTGGTTCATAAGTTTGTTTATATGCTTCTGAATGGATATATTTGTCTTGTGTTCTATATAGCTAATTCTTAACAAACGTCTGTAGCATTTGTTTTCACAAGCCTGAACACAAAAATATATACAGAATTTTAAAAACTGGATGTAACAAATGGTCATTATTTGTGATGTATAAGCAACAACTACCGGGTACCACCTCTTGCTATGCACATTGCAGGTCACAGCAACACACATGGCAGGTCACAGCAACACACATGGCAGGTCACAGCAACACACATGGCAGGTCACAGCAACACATATGGCAGGTCACAGCAAAAGATATGGCAGGGCACTGTAACACATGGCAGGTCACAGCAACATATATGGCAGATCATAACAACACAAATGGCAGGTCACAGCAACATATATGGCAGATCATAACAACACAAATGGCAGGTCACATCAACATATATGGCAGATCATAACAACACAAATGGCAGGTCACAGCAACATATATGACAGATAACAACAACACAAATGGCAGGCCACAGCAACATATATGGCAGATCACAACAACACAAATGGCAGGCAACAGCAACATATATGGCAGATCACAACAACACACATGGCAGGCACAGCAACATATATGGCAGATCACAACAACACACATGACAGGTCACAACAACACACATGGCAGGCCACAGCAATATATATAGCAGATCACAACAACACACATGGCAGGTCACAACAACACACATGGCAGTTCACAACACATATCAGGTCACAGCAACATATATGGCAGATCACAACAACACACATGGCAGGTCACAACAACACACATGGCAGGTCACAACAACACACATGGCAGGCACAGCAACATACGAGGCGTGTTCAAATGAAAACGGGACTTGTGGATTTATTTAAAAAGTATCATACGCAATTTAATATTTTCAACGGAATTGAACAAAGCAACCACTTGTGAATAAGAATGCACCTGGGTTCATCAGAAAAAATTTCCGTATGCATTTAGGCAAGCATCCCACTGTTTAGGTAGACGTCGAATGCCGTCCGAGAAAAAGTTGCGTGGCTGTTCTCTGAACCATGTGGTCACCGCTGTCTTCACGTCTGCGTCGCTGTTGAATCGCTGTCCCTTTAGTGCTTTCTTCAACGGTCCGAACAAATGGAAATCACACGGGGATAAATCGGGACTATAGGCTGGGTGATGAAGAACTTCCCAATTCTTCTTTGCCAATGTTTCCTGCACAATTTTTGCGACGTGCGGACGAGCGTTGTCGTGGAGAAGAATCACACCTTGAGAAAGTCTGCCTGGTCGCTTAGCCTTGATGGCCTTATGCAGCTTGTCTAAAGTGTCTTTATAATGGGCGGCATTGATGTTGACACCAGGTTCCTTAAAATCAGTCAACAAAAGCCCTTCATGGTCAAAAAATGCAGTCACCATAACCTTCCCAGCAGAAACCATGGCCTTGAATTTTTTGGGTTTTGGTGAACCTGGATGTTTCCATTGCATGCTGTCAATTTTGCTGCTCGGTTCATAGTGGTGGCACCACGATTCATCACCTGCCACAATGCTCAACAGAAATGCATCACCCTCTGCCCTGTAACGCATCAGGTGGTTCAAACCCCACCCCATCCGTTCTTCCTTATGGTGGTCAGTCAACATCCGTGGGACCCACTGTGAACACACCTTCCGATAGTTCAATTTCTTCCGAACAACCATGTGGGCTGTCCCAATTGACATATGGAATTTTTCTGCAAGCGAACGAATGCTCCGACGACGGTCAGTCAGTACTGCTTTATCAAGCACGGCTATGGCTTCTTCTGTTGCAACAATATGCGCCTGACCTGGCCGTGCAAGATCTGCCGTTAACTCACGTCCGTCTTTAAACATACGCACCCACTCCATCACTCTGGTCCTCGACAAACATTTGTCACCATATGCTGCCTTCATTCTCCGATGAATGTCTACTGCTTGACATCCTTCAAATGAAAGAAACTGGATCACAGCACGCTGATTCACTTTGGACGGGTTCGGAATCACACCCGCCATATTGTTAACAGTCTTCTGCAGCACATATGCATGCTGGGAAGATGAACACGTGACCGTATGTAAATTATTGGATACTCATTACTAGTGCAAAATGTCTAGAAATATCAGTGCGCTCTATCACGCGTGGTGTAACAAGTCCCGTTTTCATTTGAACACGCCTCGTATATAACAGATCACAACAACACAAATGGCAGGCCACAGCAACATATATGGCAGATCACAACAACACACATGGCAGGCACAGCAACATATATGGCAGATCACAACAACACACATGGCAGGCACAGCAACATATATGGTAGATCACAACAACACACATGACAGGTCACAACAACACACATGGCAGGCCACAGCAATATATATAGCAGATCACAACAACACACATGGCAGGTCACAACAACACACATGGCAGTTCACAACACATATCAGGTCACAGCAACATATATGGCAGATCACAACAACACACATGGCAGGTCACAACAACACACATGGCAGGTCACAACAACACACATGGCAGGTAATAGTGACACACATGGCAAATCACAGTAACGTACATGGCAACTTGCAGTAACACACATGGCAGGATGCAGTAACATACAGGGAAGGTCACATCACATACATAGCAGGTTGCTGTAACATACATGGCTAGTTGCTGTAATATACATAGCATGTCATAGTAATATACATGGCAGGTCACTGTAACTTACATGGCAGGTTGCTGTAACATACATGACAGGTTGCTGTAACATAGAGGGAAGGTCATAGTAACATACATGACAGGTTGTTGTAACATACAGGGAAGGTGATAGTGACATACATGACAAGTTGCTGTAACATACAGGGAAGGTCACAGTAACATACATGGCTGGTTGCTGTAATATACATAGCAGGTCACTAGTAATATACAAGACTGAATTGATATTATTTAGCTGTATCAGTACTACTTACCCAATCAATAGAAATGTTGCAGCAATCAGAATACAAACAATTGAATACTTCATGGCCGAACAGCAACGCTGGAAAGATCAACTGAACTAATGATAACTGTCTTAAAGATAAAACCTACCCAAATTCTATAGTATTAACTTATAATTGTATGCTTCAAACAATGCCTGGATTATTTTCACAATCATGCTATGTACGTTGAATTAATAAACTGTCAAAGAATAAATTGAAAATATGAAAGGTTACAGTTCTTTATTTCTATCTTCTGTACTTTCCTGTTTAACAGGTATACACATTTATCAAAGCAAACTCTATTTGGTGCTAGCCCATAATAGCTTAATTAACTACATATTAGTACCATGAAAAAATACACAATATTGATTAGTCCTATCTGCAGAAAGGTCTACCAGGGTACATAAAAAATATAACCTTTTAATTACATGAAAATATCAATTATACACCCAGAAAGATGAAAAGTACCACATCTCTTTCTGTGTACATTTTCAGAATACTACTTCAGATTGAGATTAGTGGTGAAATGCTGAAAACATCAGATGATACAACTCATTCAAAGGTGAGTTATACTATTATAAATGAGGCACGGAGGGAAGAAAAACCTGTCTCAACAATGGAAAGATGAAGTTTTTATAAAATTACTAAAGAAAGGTGATCTATCTGATTGTAACAATTGGAGAAGAATTACTCTGTTGTCAGCACCAGGAAAAATATTATGTAGTATGATGTTAGAGAGACTCAGGGGACTGGTAGATGAAAACATTACAGAAGAGCAAGCTGGATTCAGACCAAAACGATCATGTATTTATCACATTTTCACCTTTAGAACAATTATCAAAGAATCAGTGGAAATTCAATCTCCATTTATTATCAACTTTATTGATTTTCAAAAGACATTTGATAGTCTGCACTGATCAACACTAGAAAATTCTTGCCAAATATGACTTCCTAACTAGATATTTAAATATAATCAAGGCTTTATAGATCAAATCAAGATACTATGATAAAACAAACAAGGGTAAAACTAAATAGTTTCACATAGAAACAGGAGTAAAACAAGTCTGCATTATGTCATCATTGCTTTTATAGAGTACCTTAAGAAAAATTACACCTAAAATGAATATTTAGATATAAAATGGACAGATGATGGAACTCTTAGTGATCTTGGATTTTGCAGATGACTTGGTGTTACAGTGAAATCAAGTTATAACAGATTAGTCAAGTCTGGCAGAAAATGTACGTTATAACCAAATTTCGTAATATACGGTTATGAAAATTATTAACATAAGTTATGATCCCTTGCAATCATTAACATGTTATTTCTCTTGTGTAATATTTTTACATGATGTAATCACTTGGTGTCTGCCATGGAGAATGGTCAAGAATTGTTATTTTAGTGAAGGGAAGTCTTATTTTGTTACATGTACCTGTTCACATGGGAAGGAATTGTTCAGGCTCTTTGACTGTCCTTGTAGTTTAATCCAGGGTCAATACCTTTTCAACTTTAGTGATGGAAAGGGAGAGGTGTCATGTGACGTATTCCTTCCAGAACGTTGTCTTCCCAATGAACTCTCTGAACCTCTCTCTGTCTTGGGCGATGTGGCTTGCATTTTCTAGTGATGTATTCATGTTATCTTTAATGTCGTCAGTCCATCGTCTTCTTGGCCCCTTCTCCTCTTCCCAGGTACTCTTCCCTCCATTATTTGTCTTTCTAAACAGTTATGTCTCTTTATATGACCAAACAGGAGGGAGAGGTATGTATTGCTTAGTTGTTGACTTGGACTTTCATAATATCTTATTTTAGTAATATGAGGAAGGTGTTGCTGTCCACATATATAAGACCTGCTGGATCATCCTTGAAAAGTAGCACCTTTGACTTTTCATGTGATTTTCATTGGCTTAATTAGAAACCAGTAATCACAGCATGTGGGGCACTCCCATAAGTGCTCCATCCTCCATTCCAACAGCCATCCCAGTGTATGTAGATTCAGAGTTCCAGTCAGGTGTTGATTGCGTGATCTTCAGGGTTTTCAAAAAAAAAACTACTTTTCCTCCCCTCCTATCTGGATACCCCCATTTCTAACATTCTCTGTATGTGAACATACTCAGCCTCTTTGATATCATCTTCATCTTGAAATGAATTTATTACTGCCATGATCAAGTCTGCTTGATCACATCTTCTCAGAATTGTGTCATTTATTGCTGCATTGCCTGCCAATAAGTCGGCTGTCTCATTTCCACTGACCCTAGCATGACCAGGTCAGTATATCCATGTAATGCTCTGGGACAATTGAGTTATTCAATAAATTCCACCATTCCTTTCTCAGCTTGCACTTTTCTATCTTGCGCAGCATACATTGAGAGTTTGTCGGTATTACGAAGTGATGATGTGTCAGATATCAACCAATTAAGTTCTGCTGTAACTCCCTTTATCTCCATCATCATGCTCGATGTAACAGTGGAGTATGCAGAAGATTTCTCAACCAACTTCACACCGTTTCTGTAGGCAACAAAACCCAACCGCATTTATTTGTATTTTTGTTAACTGAGCCATCTTTGTATATAATTATGTCTTGTGGTTTCGAGTGTAGCCAGGCGAGTTCGTGCACTGTACCCTGACACCCGTCCAGTTTGACACACTTAATCTAGTTATATTATTACTTTAGTCAGTGATTTGTTCTCAATGTCTACCTCCACCCATTTACTGCCCTTTCCTATTTCTTCTATTTCACATACTCTTCAGCCTCTGCCACCCATGATCTGCCACGCTTGATTCGTTTTCCCTTTGGCTCATCTAGACGGTGGTGTAATGGATGGTGGCTGTATTCTGTCACTTTAAGGTACGACCTAACTTGTGCTACCTGATGTTGTACTATAATATTGGGGAGATCAAGCAGAAATCTCATAGCAGAGATGGGTGTATCTCTAGACACCTCAGTACCACTCTCATTGCCTTATTTTTTACTTTTCCCAATCTATTGACTTGTGTCTGTGACAGTGTTAGTAGGTCGAGGCCATAATCTATGAAGATAGCACCATCACTTGTAGAAACAGAAACAGTACCCATTGCTGCAAGTCGAAAGTCGCCATAACCTTGATAACACTGCTCCCTCTTTTAGCCTTCTGAATCATATTTGTGATATGTTTGTTGAACGAGAGACGTCTATTAAAGTTTATCCCAAGATATTTAAGGTCCTGTTCTCTTTCAATGAATGAGCCCATTCAACTAACAGCAGGCAGTGTGTCATTGACCAGATTATTATTTAAGGAGTACCAGACGACTTTGCTTTCGAGTGATTTATCACAGCGTTGTATGTTCTGCACCATATCGACAATTGATCTAGTCCACTCTGTACTCCGTTAGTGATATCTCTTCTGTTCCTGCCCATGTTGTATATCATCAGCATATGTTACAACTCTGCTTTTGCTTGATGTTTGCAATACAGCAATTTTTAATGTATACACATTAAACAGTACCGGGGACAGAGGAGATCCTTGTGGCAGATCAGGTGCTACTGTTCTGATCTGAAGTCCAGGATCCGCACCTCAGAGCAACTTGTTTACAGATTAGCACATTTTCTATCTAGCGTATGACCCATGGATGAATATCGTATTTCCGTAACATGGTTACAAGATAAGTGCAACTAAATATATTGTACGCATCTTCTACGTCTAACGCTGCATCTACAGTTCCTTCTTTATTCTGAAAACCTTCATAAACTTCATATGCAAGAACTACTGCATTTGTGACTGTATCTCTTCTGGGTCTGTATACACCTAGGTTATTTGGGAGATAACCTTTGATCTCTAGTTCCCTGGTTATACGTCTAGCAACAATTCTTTCACTGACTGTTACACATAGTGACCAATGAAAATCATGCGAAAAGTCAAATGAAGGATGAAGGATCTTTAGAAGGATGATTCCCTTTGAGGCAGTAGGTCTTAAATGCAGATGATCATGGATATCAGTTAAAGCAGTCCCCCTACCCCCTTCATGAACAAGCAGTGTCTTTTACAGTGCACTTTATCTAGTCTCTCGACAATACAGTCATGCCAATTTATCCTTTTCAAATGTACTGTACAATTTCACTTTTGCTATGATTTTCATTGGTCACTTTGTGTCAACAGCCAATGAAAATCACAGGAACAATTACAATTTTTGAAAGAAGAAATATTCTCAACCAGTTTCCACAGAACTATATTGTCCAGGGACTGGACTGAATGTATTGCTTGGTCTAAAGACATGCAATGAAGAATAAGATCTCTGCCTAAAATACACACATCCAGTCCATCCCACTAATTCCAGTGCTTTGGTTTGTCTCTGAATGGTGATTTATTACTGCCTCTAAGTTTTTTCAAAACTTATACAGGTGAAGGGAGCATTATGGAAAGCTTTCAGATGCACAGAATGCCTTAGAATAAAGCCACCCGCCTACACATAACCAATTCAAATTTTAGAGTTACATTTTTCCATGACCATTGGTTTAGTAGACCTGCTAACTAAGTGTAAAGCAACATCCGGAAGCAACATTCATTGGGTGTTCACACAAATTATATACACAATGACCAATGGAAATCACAGGAACTATCAAATGTATCACTCTGAAATGCTGCTTTCCAATTGTCAACAAGTCTTTATATTTCACATGGTCTGGATTGTGCTAAAACAATCAAAGACATCATTAACAAACAAACAGCCCACAGGCACTGTTAGTAACAAATCCTATGCTGTTTACTAAAGAATAAAGGAGCAACTTTTCGAACACACACTCACACGTATGCACGCGGACACACGCTCATGCATATGCTTGGGTTATAAGTTCAGAGCCTGTACTCTTTTTTTTTAAATATAAATTTCAAATAATGTGTTATAGAGAGATATTTGGCTATATGAATTTGTTATAATGGGGTTTTTTCATTGAGGCAAAGAGTGAAAATAATTGGCGATTATGAAAAGTGTCATTAAAAAGGGAAATTCCTTAAAACTTGATTTGTTGTAATAGGATTCCACTGTATTATGTCCAACTGCAGCTAAGACACAAGATATGCTGAATCAAGTTTGTCATATTTCAGATTAAACTTTCCTTCAAGTCAACACTTCCAAGACTAAGATCATGAATTTTACACTATCAACAGAGAAACAATTCATATAGTTGATAATTTTTCCTATTTAGGCAGAAAAATTACTCAAGATGGAGACATAACAAATTTCTAAAAGATATGCATTTTGGTATCAAATATGTTCAACCCCCTAAAAAACTTCTGGAAATACAAAATACTGTAATAAGTAAATATACCAAACTATGACTGTTCATCTCCAATGTAAATAATGGTTGCAAAGTTGGAAAATAACAAAATGCATTGGAGAAGAAATTAAATTTATATAAAAATAAATGTTTCATAAAATATTGGCAGGAAAGATTTCAAGTCAAATGAGCAAATCTACCAACTCTAACCCCAAAAGCCACCTTAGTCACCACTTATGACATGCATAGCAGGTACAGTAACATTATTCTTTGCTCCCCTTTTATGCCCAAAAACACAGTGTGATGATTCTAGTACTTAATTTCTACAACTATGTTGACTGCTGAGCTATTTTTGTCTTCCCAAATTTGTAAATTTAAATTTCTTTATTTTTTCATTTTTCATCTTATACTTTGGGTTTCATTTCATCATTTCTGTCTGTCAATATTGAATGTGTAATGATGCACCAAAACTGTGACTTGGGCAATGGCCTTTTGTAAGGAGGGCACTGTCTAGGTCTTGGCTGTTTTTTTTACAGTTTTTTATATAGTTGTGTTGTCTTAGTTGGTGTTTGTTTCTTGATAAAGGTCCCAAGAGGACTGACACGTTGATAATTGTCTTTGTTCTGTTTTATTGTTATTTCTGATTATTTTATATTGATAGTTAGTTATCTTCAGTAACCTGTGTACTTAACTTCGTATTTACCTCTTATTTGTCTGGTTACTGTCTGGTTTCCATTTAGTCTGACATCTCCTATATTTTGGTTATTTATTTTTATTTTGTCTTCCCACATTTGACTGAAGATGAAACCATGACTACAAAGCTAGTAAGCTAGCCATTGACCTAGTACATTCCACTAGTGACTAGCCTTACACTATCCATATCTCACCTATTACATTTCATTGGTGACTAGCTTTACATTCATACATTATCTATATCTGAGTAGATTCTTCTCTAGCCCACATACAGATTGGTTCCTTTTGCAACAAATGTTCTGTGGTCATTATGTTACTATAATAAATGTGATGTGGTCACCATGTTACTGTAACAAAGGTTCTGTGGGCACTATGCGCGAGTTATTATGTTTAATTTAATCTAAGAAACACACACCTACAAATTGAAGCTATTCTCCTCTTCCTTATAAAACTATGTTATTTATTTATTTTGCATGGTAAGCAACTAAGACACATAATTTCAAATGTTACTCACAGATTTACAAGTAGAGCGCTCATCCTTTTCCTCATAAAAGAAGTACATGAATGGTAGTAATAAGAACAGGCAGAATGCAATAATTCCATAGAGAACTGAAACACAACAGTATAAGAAGGTGTTATAAAAAGCAACATAGACAATATTTGTCATCTATAAAGCATGATCAGATTAAGTGACTTAAGTGCAAGAGAATCATATTATATTATTCCTTCTAGTCTGTTAATATCTACAGTGTGTCTTACAAAAGTGAATATAGTTTCTGATTGTATACAATTTAACAGATGATCTTTTAGAAAACATCACAATACTGATACAGGTAAATGTTATAACCATACGACATAGGTGTCAAATATCCACATTTGGCCAAAAAATATACAGTTGATTTGTGCAAGGTTCGACTCTGTATGCCCATACAATACATTGCACATATTTTTACGTGGAGTTCGGCAATTATTCATTTTTTTGGGAAGTTTTTACTAAATTTAGTGGCAACACAGATTTTATGTGGCTTTTATTTATTTTTAGTGACAAATGAATATATCAGGGAAAGAATAGGTATAATATCTTATACAGATTACATAGAGAGAGAACAAATCAAGTGATTTGGCCACATTATGAGAATGCATCACAAAAAGTTGCCTGTACAAGCATATAATCAAATGAGATCAGGGTACAAAGCCAAAGGAAGACTGCGGAAAAGATGGATAGAAAACGTCAGGGACATCCTGTACAGACACAGTCATAGCACAGCTGAGGCCAAACATCTGGCTTTAGAACACAAGCTCGAGCTCCAATCACCCCTACGCTTAACGGCAAGAGTGGATCACAAACTAGCTGGAGAAAGACAATAGATAGACAACATTGAATTTTGCAGTGTTGTTTTTTTTATATTAGTGGCAACAATGATTGTTCTCTATGTGATGGGTCATTTGCAGAACGTTGTCCTCACTTCCATTCTGTAAGCCTCAAGGTTCTGTGCTAGCTGCCCAGCTTCTTCCAGTGTCATGTTCATCATGTCATGTATCAATCATAGTCTCGGTCTGCCTCTTGTTCTCTTTCCTGAAACTTTCCTCTCCATGATTAATCTTTCCATACCATTTCCATTTGTTCATTTTTATATGTCCGAAATATGTAAGTTTGCATTTTTTGATAGTTTGAGGAGTCAGTCTTTTTCTATGTTCAGATCTGTGTTAGTTCTTTTTTTTCTGTCCACATTATTCTTAGGACCTTTCTATAGAATTTCATTTTGAATTCAGATAATTTATTTTCCATTGTCAATATCATTGCCCACGTCTCACAACCATATGTTGTCACTGGAAGATATAGCTTCTTAGTAGTTGTAACTTTGTTTTTCTGTTTGCTCCTTGTCATAGATTTTTCATCTGTGATGTTTTTGTAGTGTCATTGCTAATCTCTTTCTTATCTCTGCCAAGCAATCTCCTGTGGTATTGATGATTGACACTAGATATTCAAAGCTGTTTACATTTTCTAGTTGCTCTTTGTCAATGACTATTTTAGGTGTAATTTCATCTCTGCTTACATGCATTATTTGTCTTTTTTGCATTGAGGAAAAGGTTTTGTGCTTCGCTATGATGTTTGACTGACACAGTCATTTGTTCTTAATCTCTGGGGCTTCTTTATATTAGTGTGGTGTCATCTGCATACCTAATGTCTGGGATTTTGTGTCCTCTGATATTAATGAATTGAAACTGTTCATAACATTGGTCTTCGCATACATTTCACATTATTTTTTTCTGCATAAATGTTGAACAGGTGTGGTGAGAGGATGCATCCCTGTCTGGCCCCTTTTTAGACCTCAAACAAATTAGATGTTTCTCTGTAGAGATGAACAGAAGCCTGTAGTTTCTGATTAAGCATTTTAATGAGCGATACACGATTGTGTGGAAAGCCCATTTTTACCATTATGTACCATAATTTCTGGTGTGTTACGCAGTCAAACGACTTTGAGTAGTCAATGAAACAGGTGTATATGTCAGCATTGAACTCTCTGCATTTCTCTATTATATTTCTCATGTGATTTAGTGATGTGATTTAATCATATGAAACAATGATTTACTGGTTTTTATTTTTATTTTATAATAACAATAATTTTTGGCAGGTTTTTAATTTATTACTTTTATTTTTTCCTCTTTGATACAGAGTAAATCGCCTTCAATATAGTCTGAACGTATGGTTTATTTTTTGTCCACGTACATAGGTAGCTAAGTACATCTGTGTGTAAGCCTATACAGTTTATTTTGTAAGTTCTTGTTTGCATTGTAGCTAGTGTACCTAGCGGAATTTAGTGAGATTTTGCATAACAGTTTAAATATTGAACGACAAAAGGAATTTATAAATTTTACTTTACTGGGTGTTGCCATTTACACATGGCAGCATATTCCTTTGATGTTTGTGAATGTGTGACTACTATAGAGACAGAAGAAATTAATGTTACAGTAATTTCTCAAAACAGATTATGAGGCTTACATGCATAGACACAAGTCTTCCAATTTGACTTAGGTCAACATATTTTACTCAAATTTATGTTAAAACCATGTGCAGTGTTCAGATTGAGACACAAACATCAAGTGGGGTTGTATACAAATTTCACACCAAATGGTCATATACAGTAGCTTCATTATTTTAAACACACATTATAATAGACAAATTGCACATTTTTGGTTAAATTGTGATACAAATATTTCTACATTATGTCCTTAATTTTTAAAACACTTCTGAAAATTTTATGCATATTTGTAAAATAGTTGCGGAGTTACAAATTTTTAAACAGGGGCATGTATTTTGAAACGCACTAAATGTGCGTAAATGTTTGTAACTTATTCAATGTAATAATGAATGTAAATTATTCAAGGAACACCATTTTCATTAATATGGAGAAATGCATTTAATAAAATAAAACATTATTCTACAAAAACTAATGTAAGCCAATTTTATAAAGTCAGATGTTTGTTTAGGAACTTGTGCTGAGTACTATATATATATAGTACTCTGCATATATACTCGTAAAATACATACAATTTTTAGATTGAAAAGTCACCTCTACACTTGCTCAATTTATCAACTGTGCTTAAACCTTTTTGTTTCTAAATTGCTAATTTACTTAAGTTTCGTTTATTTCCTGTGTGGTGCATGCTTGAGATGTTACAGCATTGGTCTCACAGCCGTGAGGTTAAACTCCTGGTAAGGACTAGTTTGTTTTTTCTGTCGGAGGGTACATTTTTGGAATCTACCCTACACATGTAGTGACAGCAAGGGCATGCAACCCTTATCATACACTCGCAAGTTACTCCCTTTCGTTAAACTCATGAACAAGGTTGTTTATGTCTCTCTCCTTAAGGATAGCAAAGTCCTCATATTGTATAGCTCCAGGGTCTATACCTTGGTGCAGTGTTCTGCGACTGTTTAAGAGTGGTCTGGATGGTCTCTGCAGTGATGTGTATGCTCTTATTCCACTCAGCCTCCATACATAACATAGACCAGATAGTATGGAAATAATCCTCAGCCTGACATCTAGATTGTTTTGGTCCATCTGTTGAACATTATGCTTAAGGAATGCCTTCCCCTTATCATTGTTTGATTTCTGCCATGTCAGATTAGTGGATTAAAAGTCAGGATACAGAATCTTCTAATATTACTTTGTTCATGCTCTACTGAAAACGCAAGAACGTCTTACGACATTTGCCTGAACTGATCTGCTTGCAGAATTCATTCCATCTTTATTTTTGGCTTGCTCAGCACAGGTTTTGAGTACCATAGTGTCATCTATGGTCTGCTTCAATGCTGTTACTGGATGGTGCACAGTTGGAGTTGCTTGCTTTCTGCCATGCATTAACAGCCTGCCGTTTGTTTCTCCATGCTTCCTCTATGTCGTCATTCTACTATGGTGGTTGGTTCATTTCAGTGCACCTTCAGTGCTTGACCTGCTACTTGTTGCACCTAATTTTACTTATTGTGTTACGGCCAGAGTTATCATACTTGAAGGTTTGCGACACGTTGATACGCTTCCCATGGTTGTACTTCTTGATCAGGATGGTGCACGGTAGGGATCGCTGCCGTGATGCCCTAATGCATTCCATCTGCATAGAGAGGCAAGGCGATGGTAACCAATGCCAGGTCCATGTTACTGTCAGTGTCTTGAGATGGGCTAGCAGTACTAGTTACTGTGCTATCATTGAGACACACGAGGTCAGCAGTTACCAACGCGTCCTCAAAGTCTTACCCTTGCTTATTGGCATTGAAGTCTCCGCAAAAAAAATATGCTTTTCATCTTGCTGAAGTAAGCTTTCCCACATCATTTTGTCTATCTTGCCATTGCAAGCATACACGTTTACAATGACCATAGATACCGGTGCTTGTATCCTAACAGTGTGAACTTGCATCTTGGTGCAGCTCCACCGAGATATGTCCACGTCCATTACGGATGGTATTATACTGATATGTACCAGGATTGCCTGATCAAGATGGATTATAGAAAGCTGGAAATCCCATAGATCGAAATCGTGCATGTCCCAAGATTAGTTTCTTGCAAAGTGATTAAGTCAGCGCTTTATATGAGCTTACCAAGAGTGTTCCTTCATTGGTTGATGCTTGAACAATTCCAGTACAGGATGCGTATGTGACTGCTGCCCAAAAGCATCAAGAATGGTAAGATCAAGGAAGATTGGCTGCACAGCTACATTTGCCACTCTATTACCACTAAAGAAGCCCAAAAAAAACCATGCCCAGATCAACAGATACCGAATCATAACGATGCAGAACACCACAGGCAAACGTATTGAGAAGATTGTTGCATGCCACCTCGCTAAAGAACTGGAAGAGAGCTACATTTTTCCAGGCGTGCTAAGAGGCTACAAACATCAAAAAGAAACATGACGCAACACCGCTGTTTTCGCCTATGACATATTCAATGGCTTCCATGCAAGCCTGGAAATGTGCTCTTGCAATTGACTTGGAAGTTGCATATAACAGAGTAACATGTGAGTATCTGATCAACATGCTCTTGTTCTTTAATGTTGACCCTTTCATCATCAGATGGATATCAGCAGTGCTGCTCGAGAGGAAGTTGGCTCTCAGGTATGGTTGTTGGACATCTAAACCCATAACAATATGCCCAGCCCAGGTCTACCACAGTGATCTCCACTATCACCCGTATTATTCAATATCTACACCGTGGCAATCACATGGCAGAAACTCGGCAGAAAAGTCTTTTGTGGATGATATACAGAGAGGGAAGGGTCAGAACATAAACTGTTGACCACTGCAGAATGAGCTGGACTGTATCGTCTCCTGATGTGATGATTCTGGGGTATTGATCAACCAAAAGAATGCTGCGGTGACATGGTTCTCTCTTAATAATCACATCGTAAAGTGTGTGACACCGGCGGTGGAGATGAGAGAACATAATGTAATCAGGACCTCATCCTTAAAATACCTGGGCGTGCGATTTAATAGCAGTCTGTGCTTTCAAGAACACATTGATCATGTTATCGCAAAGGCCAGAAAAGGTCTTTCAGCTCTGAGAGTGATGGCAGCGGCTGATACTAAACATTCACAGCTCGTAATCCTATATGAGGCTCTTGCCCTTCCTGTCATTGAATATGTAGGCACAACTATCACTGCCAGTCACACACAGATTGAGACACTGCAAAGAATTCAAAATGAAGCGATGTGGATCATCCTTGGTTGTACCAGGGACACACCCTGTGTGGCTATTAGGTTTCTCCTGATTTTGATTTTCTGAGCATATCTCACAGAGTTGATACATGACATGCCAGTGCATACTTCAGAGTGAGTTCTGACATAGACTGCCCACTACACAATGAGCTCCCTCGTGTGAAGGGAAGCAGGCTCAAGAAAGGCAAATCATGGCTGGGTCATGCAGAGGATACTGTTAAACAGATATGCTCCCCAGAAAGCATAACTCCTGGCAAGGAATGGATACCTATTCCTATGTTCTTTCAAGAGACAGTCATGACTGCCATTACACTCAATAGAGTGTAGAGAACACAGCCCTGTGAGCATGGATGCTGAGGTCAAGGTACTCAACTGTGAACATGCTGATGAAATAAAGGTTGTGATTTACATGGACGGGTCGGTCATCCACCACCAGTGATGCACATGGCCTTTACTGTGAGATTATATAGAAGAACAGTACACGAAGCAAGTAGATCCTTTACCGTAACCACAAGCAATCTCACAATGAAAGTATTTGCAGTAACGTAGGCGCTAAACTGGCTGGAATCACAAGCCTATTCCCATGCGCGCACAACCTAAGTGACTCGCTGAATATGATTCAGAAAGTCAAAACAGATGATGTACATAGAAGATGGGTGAAGTTATTAGAGAGAACTAAAATATGAGCCTCACTGTGAAAACTCATGCTTATCTTTGTCCCAGGACACGCGAATAATGCACTAAAAAAATACTCATATATGTAAGTGCTGCACGCTCACGCACACACATACTATGAACTGCCAAGAAACACAAAACATACCATAGTAAGCAATAAGCACAGTATTCTCTGTTTCACTTCGCACTGTGGAACTGTTAGCCCATTCCTATCAACAGATACATATTTCTGTATTAATTTCAAACTTCAATAAACAGGGTAGACATTACATTCTGATAATAGCATGAACTAATAAAACAAATCAAATAAACAGAATACACTTTATGGAAACAATTCAAACAAGTTTTTAAAATACTTACAATAATAAACTTAGAATTAATGCATCTTGGAGAGTAATGCATATTTTCATACATTTATAAACAATTTTCTTTCCAATTGTGACAAATTGTCACAGTTCTTTTCTCTTCTGTGTAGCATCTTAAAGAGATGTTTACTTTCACACATATATAAACAATCTTCTTCCAATTGTGACAAATTGTCACTGTTCTTCCTTGTTCTGTGCAGCATCTTCTTCTATGTTAGTTTTCAAACTCCTGTTGGTTGGCAGGATGTCCATAAAATGTAATGTGTTGTTACACATTATCATGATAACATCAAATTAAGTAGTTACTTAATTGCTCAAATAATTGCAAAAAAAAAGGAGCCACACACTATTACTGAAACTCCTATAAAGGAAAACTACTAAAGAACCATAGTCATACCATCTTTGATGGTTATTCTTAAAGACATTCTCTTGGTCTTGCTTTCTCTTGCCATTTTAATGCTTGTGGTGGCAGTCTACTTTTATTCATTCTAAGTATATGTCTGAGACAATGTAATCAGGTTATTGGATCAACAATTACATTAATATACCAGTTTTACTGTAACATTTTATCCTTCTTTTATTCCCTGATTCTTGATTAGGAACAAGCATCACAGCACTGGGGGCATTCTCATATATGCTCTGCTTTCCGTTCCATCAACCATCTAAAAGTGTATAAGCTCAGTGTCCCAGTCAGTTCTTCTGTTCTTTACCTGATTGTCTGTGGCTAACACACACAGGATAAAAATTTCCTTGATTCAAAAAAAGTCAAGTAGGCTTGTGTCTCTTGCAGAAGCATTACATCAAAATCATATGCTAACTATTCCAGATCTGGGCAGCGCTAAAAAAGTACTAGAACAATTCCAATACCCAATGTTGACATTATTCAATCGGATTCAGTCTACTTTTCTTCTTACTCCTCTCTTTCCTGCCCTACCCTTAGAAGATGGTATTATACTGATATGTACCAGGATTGCCTGATAAAGATGGATTATAGAAAGCTGGAAATCCCATAGATCGAAATCGTGCAAGTCCAAGATTAGTTTCTTCCAAAGTGATTAAGTCAGCGCTTTATATGAGCTTATCAAGAGTGTTCCATCTTTGAAAGCTCCTCAGCGTTTTCTAATTCGACGAGAACCTGAGCCTATGTCTGATGGAACAGATATCGACTGCAGAGCACGTACTCGGTCGCTCCTGCAGCTGATCCATTTGTCTTGAGTGCTGTCAATGGTGCTGTCAGCGAAATGTGAATTTTAAACTACACACTTGCTTAATGTGGTCTAACGACGATTTAATATAATTTGTAATGAGCTGCCGTTCTGTTAAAGGGTAATATTTTTACTACTCTACTGATGAATTTTTTAAAATCTATGCTGTATGATTGACCAGTCTTGCGGTTAGTTGTCCTGAACTCCTGACTCTCTTTGTCATAAAATAAGTCACACATAACAACTATTTCCATCTACAGTGATTGATCGGGTCTGTCACAGTTCGCCGCTTCCGCCCTACCAACAATTAACTCTCCATTTTGTACCAACGTCGTCGCATGTGTATTGAAATTACCTTTAACAGCACTTTTAAGACAAGATTTTAGCCTAAACATGACATCAGTACATCAAGACATAGTAGCTTCAACAATGACCAGCACAATGAATTCCAATCCAAGAAAACAAAATCACAATTGTCACGAATCCACAGAATTGTGAAACACGACTTGTCAAGATGTCATCTTGAACAGGAAAATGGAGTCCCATGGAGTCTCTTGTGTTACTCTGATGTAACAAAATGGCAAGAAATTAGCTGAGAAGTCAGCTGCGTACCTCACTAAAACATTGAGTATGAGAATGGAAATAGAAGCAGTGACAGTAGCTCTCACTTAGCTAGCGACACAACCACCAACAGACTCAGTGATTCTATCGGACTCTCACTATATGCTGTGCAAGATAGAAATGCGTATAATAAGCACAGATTGGGTCATTCTTCTCAACAACGTGCAGAGCGTTACATGGATCTACTGCCCAGGTCATGCTGGGGTGAGGGGAAACAAAAGAGTCGATGTGTTGGCTGGTAATGTCTTGATGAATGGCACCGAGATAAGAAGAGACAGGATTGAATTTATTAGATCAGTCATAGATATCCTTCGAGAAGATGAGGAGGAGGTCAAACTAGACAATGTACATATTCAGAGAATGGTAGAAATGGGAGGGACTAGAGGTGATGAAAGTGCTCCCACTCCGGATGATCAGAAGAACGCGTAATCAGCAACTGACTGGGACACTGAGCTTATAAACTTTTAGATGGCTGATGGAATGACAAGCAGAGCATATATGGGAATGTCCCCAGAGCTGTGACGCGTGTTCCTAATCAAGAATCAAGTCAAGTAAGACAACAGCACACATAATGAATAGATCTACCGGTAGCTAGTGGTCAAGCTGTACATCTTCTAGATGAATATTACACTACCTATCTGGAACAATCACTAGTCACTATAGTGTAGAGCTCTGGGATAATTAATCACATTGAAGGAGCATCTACTGTTACATGACTCAAGTTCTCTGAACAATTTCATGTTTCCTGTCTTGTAACCTTCCCAAATAAACTTAAAAATTGTACTTACTGCACAAAACTAAAATTCAACAGGTAGATCCAGGAAAAGGGTAACAAAGTTTTGCTAACACTAGATAACACACACAATGACACGCACAAATCGACGTTTCGACCAAAAGGTCTTTATCAAGACAGACAATTGAAATAAAATTAAAACATATAATAGAAAGCGAACAGTAATAACATCGACGGTCACATTGATATGAGTAGTCTGGATTGACCGGAAGAGGTGAAATGACACAGGACAAGGAAAATACAAAAATGACAACAAACATGTGACACAAAACAAACAGAAACTATAGATAGACAAAAGTCATACAAGAGACAGGTGCTCATTAATGCCGTCGGGTTTCAGAGTGCCATATTGATAAATGTAGCGGTTCTCAAGCGCCAGACAGGCCTGGTCATCGGAGAAGCACGACTTAATGGCCGTAACCTGAATGTCCTTGGTGCCCTGATGGCCCGTGCCATTAAAGTGGATGTCAACAGGCAAACCCGAATGGTTTTTTTATGCTATACAGATGTTCGCAGAATCGGTCTGTGAGCCTCCTTCCAGTTTCACCTATATATGTCATGGCGCAATGCTTGCATATGATGGCAAAGATGACGTTGCGGTACACACATGTGAAGCTCTCCTCAATGGTGAAGATGGCTTTAGGGAATGTGACAGACCGGATATGGATGACATAGGCACAAGTGTAGCATTTGCTGCGTTTGCATCTGATGGTGCCAAAATGATTAGGAACGTTAGGCTGGAGATCACTCCGGACCAGTAGATCCCTGAGGTTCTTGTCACGTCTGTAAGCAACAAGAGGGGGGTTACAGAACACTTCCCGCGTCTCGGGGTCAGACTGGAGAAGGGGAAGGTGACGAAGCAGGGCATGGCGAACTGCATCGCTATGGGGGTGAAAAGTGAGAACGAGCTTAGTCCGGTTAGACGATGAAGACTTCTGAGTGGTCGAGAGGGTGTCCTGATGGGAGAGACTGCACACACGAAGAAGGGCAGCCCTGAGGACAGCCTCAGGGTACAGGCAACAGCGGATTAAAGCTATCATCTTGTAGGCCTTCTCGAAAAAGTCATCCTCGCGACTGCACGAGCGTAGAAGAAGTTGGGAGAAGGGAAGGGAATCGCGACAGGAAGAGGGATGAGAAGAGGTGTATAGAATAAAGCTATGAGCATCAGTCGGTTTGTAGTGCACCGATGTGCTAAGACAGAGGATTTGAACAGTGATAGATATGTCAAGAAAGTTCACATGGGAGGTGGAGATCTCAGATGTGAACTTGATGGCTGGATGAAAATTGTCGATGAATTGTATGAAGCATGCCAGGTCAGCCTCAGACATGTCAGTGATGCCGATCCCATCATCGATGTACCTATGGAACACCGATGGTAAGGGCCCTCCATAGGATTCCCATACCTGATGCTCAAAGTAGCCCATGAACAAGCAGGCATAGCTGGGCCCCATCGTGGTGCCCATGGCGATCCCACTGATTTGGTCAAAGAAGTGCCCATCAAACTCAAAGGAATTGAGAGTAAGCACGAGTTCAGCAAGACGGATGAGGGTAGAATTAGACACAGAGGGGTGAGGATGCTGATCGAGAAAGAACTTCACAGCCTTGAGTGCAGTATGGAGGTGTAAAGGGAGCAGACGTCCAGCAGAAAGAGACGATACGTATGGGCAGAGGACAGAGAAATAGAAGCAAAGATGGACAGAGTATGGTTGGTATCTGTCAGGAATGTAGGAAGTTGCTCAACTAATGGTTGGAAGACACTATCCAGGAAGTCAGAGATGTGTTCAGTAGGGCAGGAACACACAGAGACAATAGGTCTGCCGGGGTTGAACAGTTTGTGAATTTTGGGAAGCATATAGAATGCCGGCCTGCCCAAACTGCTGCCCTTGAGGCATAGAGCGCTGGCAGAAGTAGGCAGAAGGTTATCAGCTATTAAACCCTCGATGGTGGTAGAGACATTACTTCCTATGTGCAGTGGGGTGTGTTTTCTGAGCTTTCATACCCAGGATATTTCAGCTTTCAGCTTAGTGCAATGCCTATTGAAGGAGCCGTCTACTCAGAGGGGATCTATAATCGTGTCACAATGGTATGCCCTATTTTTACATGGTGTCAACCTATTACAGTCAACATGAAGTAGGGCGACACACTGTAGCTATTATGGACACTCACAGTGCTAAGAAATAAGCCAGCCTAGCATTATAAACAAAGGCTTTGTCTACCTAGGCTTAAAAAGTCTGTTTGCTGCGAAATATGCTGAAAAAGTTGGCAGTTAACTCAACGGTTGCATAACAACAAGGTAACTCAACAAGCACGCTGGGCAGGCCATCTTGTGCGTATGGATGGTTACTGGAGGACTTGCATCTGCCAAAACAAATATATTATGGAGCACTCAAGGCAGGAAGTCGAAAATTTGGTGGACAGATGTCTGCAGTCTGTTCCCTTGCAGTATTACCCACAGATGCAACCGCATGCGTGTGAAACTAATATATGTGTAAATATGTTACATGTCTGCAGTCTGTTCCCTTGTAGTATTATCAGTCTCATCATCACTAAGAATATTTGCAATGAGAATATTGTATCCCAAATCTAGGATCATGACATATTAGCAAAGTACTCAAATATTTACTGTTATTTGTATCTGCAATAGCAAACTTAGATTGCACAAAACAGCTCAATTATTATCTGCAGAAATAAAAGAGCAGAGTTATAACATGAAGGTATAAAACATCATAGAGATCAGAAATTAAACATTAGAATATATTACAGAAACATATAAATCATACAGCAAAACAAACCTTAAACATCCCATCTGAGTCTTTCATGTAAGACACCAAGAAAATATCCACAGGAACAAGAGCAGATGTCAACAATGTGATTGTCAGAGCAAATATAGCTGCTAGAGTTATCGATATTTCACTGTCATACTTGCTCATGAAGTATCGCACATAAAATCCAGAAAAAAGGGTTGCAAGCTGAAAAGTGTCATTTTTAATAAAATTAGTTTAAATGTTGAATTATATTTGTAACATGCAATTGCAGAAAAATTATTTATGTAGCCCTAGAAAATTTCCAATGGAAATAGTATGATATTCCATTTGATGTAAAAACTATATTATGATGTTAGAAATGACATCTAAGGAATTAACTGTCATCAAATAACAATACTTTAATACTTTACAGGATATGATTCCATGATTTGTATTATTATGATTACTATCACTAAGGTGGCTGACATAGGTAATCATAAAGCTAGCCTTTATGTTATTCATTAGTTCTCAAAAAATAATTGAATGATTCACTTCAAAGAGGTTCAGTATTGTCTTTGTACACCAAAAGTAATTTCATCCATGACATCATCATCAAGTGCTGTCTCCGCAACGAAGGTTGGCTGCAACAGACCTCCAACTTTCCCTGTCTCTTGTTTTGGTGGTGCACTCTGCTAGACTGTAACCTGTCCATTGTGTAATGTTACTCTCCCACTTGTATCTCTGTCTACCTCTTGCTCGCTTCCCTTTGACTTTATCATCAAGTAAGGTCTTCAATAAGGTGTCATGTCTTTTAATGTGTTCAAGATTTCTTCATATTAAGTGTTTTTAGAACATCTTTATTTTTTTCTCTTGACAAAATTTTTTTTTAAATTCCTACAAATAAGACATCCTGATTCCACACAAATTATATATGGCACTCTCATAGACTTTGTGTTTATGCTCATCCTTCTTCAATATATCCTGCTTGCTAATTAAACACTCATCCTGACTGACCCGTGATTTTCATTGGTCACGTTGAGCATATTTTGTGTCACTAGCCAATGAAAAATTACATCAGCCAAAATGAGTGACTCAGTGTGTGATCAGCGAGCCAACATATCAGGAACAGGATGTGATTTGTATTCTGTTGCTAGAACATTTTTGTGAAAGGATGGATCAGAGTACGCAGAAGGAATGCACAAGAGGAAAACATTTTGCTATTGTTCTGAAACTTGTATTATAGGGTTAAACAAAATAGAGACTTCATTCTTAACTTTCAATGCTGATGTACTGTATCTGAAGGGATCACTTCTTAAATCAGGGCGGCGCCAACCCAATGCACGACAAAAGGATTAACTGCAAGATTTAACAGCTGGTGCATCAAGATATCCAAGGACACCCTATTGTACGCATCCTCAAGGTCTATTGCGACCGCACATGTCTCCATGCGCGAATCGAACCCCTCAAAAACATCCTGCGCAAATATGGCTGCATTTTGCCATGTCTTCTTTCCTGGACGATATCCTCCTAACAATGTTGGTAAACACTTATTTCTTTCAAGATAACACAATACCTTCCGGGCCACAATTTTTTCCAAAAGCTTGCCAATCGTATTCTGCATAGTTATTATTCTGTAGCCATGTATCCTGGTGTGGTCCTTCCCAGGTTTGTGTAGTGGAACTAAATAGCTGTGCAACCAGTCTTCTTTCACTGTGCCCTTTAGAAGGCTATTATTGAACATGTCCGCCAACTCTCCCAACTCCTCATCCGTTCTTCGACTAATGTCATCGTATCTAATGCCATCTGGCCCTGGTGCTGTATTTTTTGTACTTTTCAGTGCCTTCCTGATTTCTTCAACTGTGATTAGCATATGGTTTTCCATGCTCAAGTTCTTACACGTGTCTGTGAGCGTTTTCCTGATTTCTTGATATGCCTCCACATTTCTCTGACCAATTTGTGCGGTGTAGTGTGCCAGCAATGCCGCACCTTTTGTCTCGTCCGTCTTCTGCCAGACGGTATCGCCGCTCTGGAAATCGGCAATAGTCACGCGTCTTGTGAGACCATTCATGGATTTGTGTAACCGCCAGAACAATTTTAGTGACTTTTCGTGTGTTATCTCTTTGCAAAATTCGTCCCATTTTGACGCCTTTGCTGACTTTGCAATATCTTTGAATGTTTGGACTAAGATATCTTTCTTCCGTTTCCATTGTGCGACCTCCATGGGCTGAGCCGCAACACGTTTCCGTGCCCTTTGCCATAGTGATACTGCTTTCCGTTTCTCGCTCCATGCCCTTTGAACCTCTTCGTTCCACCAGGAGGGCCTATCCCACACCAGATTTCCCACTACTTGAGCCTTACGTTTGTCTTGTCGAATTCTGCTCACAACATCCACTCCTCTTCGATCATATTTAAAGGATCTTACCTTTGGCCGTATCTGCTTACTTTTGTCATTTTTTAAGAGAACAACACATGGGAGGTGGTCACTGCCATGATGCCCCAGCACGTCCCATTTGCAGATAGCCACAGCAGCTGATGACACCAATGCCAGGTCGATAGCGCTATCATCATCACCATCCCTGCTTGCCATCCGTGTTATACGGCCATCGTTAAGGCACACCAGGTCCGTATCTGTCAGGGCCTCCTCAAGTTCTCTTCCCTGTTTGTTCGAAGCACTATTGCCCCATGATGTACCTTTCGCATTGAAGTCACCACAAAAGAGGATCTGCTTTTCCTGTTCCATTATCTCCCCTAGGATCTTCCAACCCTGAAGATCAATGCTCGTGTTGCAGGCATACACATTTACAATCATGATTGGGTGCTGGACCCTCTGGACCCTCACTGCCTGTAACTGGATATTGTCACTATCCCACTTGGACATATCAACCTCGCATACACTAAAACCCTCGCGTACTAAGATTGCCTGTCCAAGATGTCGCCTGTTGTAGAAACACTGAAATCCGGCTATCCTGATATTACCACTTTCACCTAGCTGTGTTTCTTGCAATGCAATGCAAGGGTTGTAGTTCTTAAGTGTGGTAACTGGATATCTACACCAACGGTTATTAGCCCTGGCCTGCCACAGGGATCGCCTCTATCTCCTGTACTTTTCAATGTATACACAGTACATATCGCTGGCAATCAAATCACAGGTGTTGGCAGAACGATGTCATATGCCGATGATATCCTGGTGTATAGACAGGGCAGAAATCGAGAAGAGTGCGTCGTGGAAATACAGAAGGAGCTGGACAGACTGACAAATTGGTGTCGAGATACGGGAGCAGTGGTTAATCCGTCTAAGGCATTCGTGATGTGGTTTTCCTTGAACAATCACATGGTAAAGACACCCATGCCACAAGTTTCGTTGTCCGGGAAAAGTTTAGAAAGAACTAGCACAATGAGATATCTGGGTGTGTTTTTTGACAGAAGCCTGAGTTTCAGGGAACATGTTGACCACATTATCATAAGGGCAGGCAAAGGCTTAGCAGCAATGAAGGTTATGGCTGCTGCGCAATGTGAGCAAAGATTGTTATTTCTTTTGTACCAGGGTTTGGTAGTGGCTGTGGTGGAATATGCACTGGCAATTCTGACTCTTAGCCAAACTCAGATCGAAAGACTGGATAGAGTCCAGAATGCAGCAATGCGTATCATTCTGGGATGCACAAGAGACACATCGACAAGAGCTATGCGATACCTACTTGACTGCCCAACAGCTGAGCATAGATTACAGTATTGCCGTGCACGGGCGTACCTTCAAATACATGCAGATAAGGAACACCCGTTGCATTCCGAAATACAGAAAGTTAAAGGCAGCAGACTCAAGAGAGGAAGGTCGTGGATGGGACGTGCTGAAGATGTAATACAAAGCGTGTGCCGATTACAGGATGTGGCAGTTGGTGCGGAATGGATAGGTCTACCCACAGATTTTGAAACTTGTTTGAGAGTAGCAATATCACTTAGCAGGGAATGCAGAGAATTTCCCACAGCTGTGGAGAAAGAAGTGCAGGCTTTAATCAGTGAGAATACCAAAGAGGGGGATGTGATTATATACACTGATGGATCTGTAATTAGGCATGTTCGCAGTGCTTGGGCCTTTACAGCTCAGTGCGCAGGTAAAACGATCAAGGAGGAAAGTGGTGCCTTTGCGGTCACTATAAGTAGTATGACCATGGAGACTATGGCGGTGACCAAGGCATTTGAGTGGCTACGCACACAGAAAGTAATGCAGGTCTGCATCTTGAGTGACTCTATGAGTATGATTAAGAAGGTACAAGTGGGTCTCGTTCGCGAACAGTGGATTGAGGCCTTGAGAAATGTGAGCTTGAAGGCGGTTACATTTATTTTCGTGCCGGGACATGTGGGCGTTCGAGGCAATGAAAGAGCGGATCAACTGGCATCGTGTGCGATTGTGGCAAAGGGCGATGGGGCAATTGATCGCGCTGACGTTTTGAACTCCTTAAGAGATATAACACGCGAGAGTGAGACGAATGTGGATGATGATTCCTTTTCAATGGCTAGGATTAAAGATCAGGGATTGAGATGCGGTGTTGCTAGAGGTGAACATTTTGGAGGGCGCAGAAGAATGATGGTCAACCAGCATAGGACCGGTACTGTCAGCAGAAGTGTGATGGCGGATACACTCAAGGAGAGATCGGAGCAACTATGGATGTGTCCAGTTTGCAGTGATGATGATCCGACGACTAACTAACTAACTAACTTCTTAAATCTGATAATTTGTCTTTAACTTAAGGTCAATTCATTTTTCATGAACCATGAATAAATCTCAATTAGGCCCTATGTTTTTTCTTTAGTATTTGCTAACTCAAAATATAGAAAAACATACTTCTCAAAATATGTCTACATGATTATGATAACAAAAACATTGTCCAAGGATTAATACTATTATTAAAATATATCTACACAATTATAATACCAATAACACTGCCCAAGAACTATTATAAAATTGGTAGCATTCCTATTCGGGACTTTGCCATCAACACAGCATTTTTTGGCTGTAGTGATTTTCTAGGCAATATAAATACACTCAGTAGTTTGCCATTGCTTTCTGAACAGTCCAGATGCATAACTGCCTATGACAGGATTTGAACCCAGTACCTTGGCTGTCACAGACAAGCTCTATATCACTCCACCACAGGGACTCAAGAACTATTACTATCATTAAAATATGTCTCTATGATTATGATAACATTCACACTGTCCAAGAACTAATACCAAAATTAAAATACTAGATTTGTTTGGATTCCGGCAGGGTCCGTTATATTATTGTATTTTTTGTGTGTAGATTCTGTATTTATAGCTTCTTCTTCTTTCGTTCACTTGAAACATGTCTATATCTGTAATTCTGTCTCCTGAATAAAACTCAGTCTTTTGTAGTTCATACAGTGGCCCTTTAAGCTCTCACCCCTACGCTTAACGGCAAGTGTGAATGCGATCAGCAATCATTCACCTGGGGAAAGACAATAGACAATAGATAGGCAGTGGACCATAGAGCTTTGATTCCATTGTTGTTTCCTCTGGCCAATATATCTGCTTCAGCGTGTCATGCTCAGAACACTCTTGAATTATATGCTTGGTACTCTGTGCTGCCTGTCCACATGTGCACATGGCCGTGTTGCCAATCTTGAACTTTGTGTATATGTGACTGCGGATTCGGTTGTGAGGCATAGAATTACAACTAGTTCTGATCTATTCATTATGTGATAGTCATCTTGTATTGGTGTTTATGGCTTTCTTATTAACTTGATCATCTGTTTTTTCTGATTGTGGGTGATTAATACATCTGGTTGGTCTTCGGCAGCACCTTCCTTAGCCAGTTGTCTGCTTTTTCATTTCCTGGTATTCCACAGTGAGAGGGTATCCACTGCATGGTTACCCTATACTGGTAAGACAAGTCATTAAGTAGTTTTTGCAAGTCTGTTAGTTTTCCAGACTGGAGAGCTTGAAGAACTGACCTTTTTCTGTCAGGAATACTACGGGCTGTGAGCCAGGATTTGAGCTCAGACGTTTTTTTTTAGTTACCACCCTAATTGCCAGAATTTCTGCCTCATAATTATTGCAGAATTTCCCTGTTGGTGTTCTGATCGTATCTCTAGACTTGTGTGGATATTCTATATATACACCTGCACCTCCATTCCTCACTGCATTATGTGCTGACCAATCTGTGTATTCATTCATTCATTTTCCTTTTCTGCTGAAGTTAGCGCATAGGGCAGAGGTTAGATCTCTCCATTTCTGTCTGTTCAAAGCTATTGTGTGCAGTTCTTGAATAGTATGAATATTTATTGTTTTACTTTTTCTAAGTATTGTTCTTCTGAGTGTTTCTTTTGGTCTACTTGCCCTTTTGCCTGTAGGTATCATTCAAGAGATTGGTGATGTATTATGTTGGTGTCTGCACATAGGACATGCCCGATGTAGGACCAACTGTGTTTTCTGATAACATCTGTGTATACTCTGACCCATACGTCTTGTGGATATTCCTCGTCCAGGAAACTGAGGACGACTGTCCTTAGCTTATCGATTTTCTCTTTGCACTGGTGATTCTAGTTCAGTTCGATGATGATGCAAATCAGCATTCTTAGTATGCCATGTATGTCTTGACTGAAATTATTCTTCTTCGTCTTTTATGTGAATCGACATCCATAGCATGTTTTTTTGCACTTGTTCTTGCAATCCTACTACTATGCTCTGCAGCATTTGCAGCATGAATCTGAGCGAGTGACTCCTGACTGTTGATGGCTCAACCATTTATTTTTGCGTACTTTTTAAAAAATGCTTTCTTACGATTAGATAAACTATTAAAGCTGGTAAGCGAATGGTGTGAAATGTACACAAATGTGTCATTTATATTCAAATCTGTACACATACCGACACAGAAGTTTATCTGTAAATGCATCATAAACATACATACAATTGCAACAAATTTCAAGACAATAATATTTCAATGCAAAAAAATGATGTATGCTTTACGTTGTTGGGAAAGATATAACGTCACGGCATCAATCATTTTGAATGGATGTCGCATGGAATTCCTTGACGTAAAATTAACAATGTGCTATTTATATATCATTCTGGCATCAATCGTTTTGATTGGGTGTCGCAAAGAATTCTTTCTTAACAGTTGTGTGTCTTTATATGACCAAACAGGTGTAGTTTCATTTTGCTATTGTGTTTATAGTCCGTTCAGATTCGTTTGTCGAGATGTTAAATTATTTTTATCAAAAACGTATTGTTCATTTGGATTGATCATTTGAAGTTAGGTTTAGAATAATAATGTCGCTATAGAAATATTTTTTTATCAAAGAAATGTGATCCAGTATCAAAGATACCTTATTTAACCTATATTAAAAAAAAGTTAATCTAAATTATAAACAATCGCTGGATTATGTAGATGCTTACATCTCACAGCTGATTATTAAATATAAAGGCATGACCCTCACGGTAGAATGTGCACCATTCTAAAAGTAGTTGTTTCCACTGTACATTTGTATAAAGCAATGTTACATATGGAAATTCCCGTTTAGCACCAAATATTATTTTTCCTGAACTTAGAATTATGTGAAATCAGAAACGGCTATTGACTCGATTTCAAGTCACAAGTCAGAGGCACGTCTCAATATTTACAGAAAGTAGGCGGCACTAAGCATATTACCTTCTGCAAGTCTATGTGAGAATGAATCTGAAAGCGAAATATTTTACTGAGCATAACATTGCTATAAAGATTTATCAATACTTCTGCAGAGAGCGTAAAAAGGGACATCTTTATTGTTCTTTATCAAATCCTGAGAAGAGAACAATGCATATTTTAGGTTTGTGTAAACGTTCATTTGATTGAATAGTGGAAGCAAGCGGATATTTATTGCCAACAAATTCACGAAAGCAAGGAAGGAAAGAAAAGATAGACAGTTTCGATAAGGACCTAGTAAAAAGAGAAATATGTAGAATGTTTGATAAAAACGAAGAAGTGACACTTAGAAAGTTGAAGATTTGGCTGAAAACTAATAACGACATTGAAATATCAAAAACTTTATTATGGAAAACTGTAAGAAATGCAGGCTTCACCTTTAGAAAGTATGCTGGTGGAAAAAACATTATTTGTGAAAAGCCACATCTGGTAGCTCTTAGAAGCAAGTATTTACGTAAAGTGAAGGGAATGCGCGAGAATGGTTATGATATTGTGTATTTAGATGAAACTTGGATCAACGCTCATCATACAAATGAAAAGGAATGGCAGTTAGCAGATGGAAGTATTAAAAGATCAGTACCAAGTAGTAAAGGGCAACGTTTGATAGTTGCACATGCAGGTAGCAGACATAATGGGTTGTTGCAGAATGCTCATCTAATTTTCATTTCAAAAACCATTGACAATAGAGACTACCACTCCGAAATGAATGGGCACATATTCGAAGACTGGATCGAAAAAAGTATTCTTCCAATATTAGATAGACCTTCTTGTCTGATAATGGACAATGCTTCATACCATAACGTAGTGAACGTAGAAGATAGAATCCCAACATCATCAAGTACAAAAGATGCAATCAAAACGTGGCTCATAAAAGAACACATACCAGTTACCGACAGGTACTTGAAACCTGAATTGCTTAACCTTGTAAAACAGACACAACGAACAAAGATATTTAAAATAGACAAGTTAATTGAAGAACATGGTCATAGATGTTTGAGACTACCTCCATATCATGCACACTTAAATCCTATAGAGCTAATTTGGGCAAAAGTTAAAGGACACGTAGCATCTACAAATACAACTTTCAAATTATGTGATATTGAGACACTTACAAATCAGGCTCTATCAAATATACATAAAGACTACTGGGTGAAATGTGAGGATCATGTGTTACGCCAAGAAGAGGAATATTGGAAAAAGGAAGGTTTGTTGTTTGTTCAGCCGAAAACAGTAATCGACCTATTTGACTCGTCTGATTATGAATGATCATTACTCTGATTAAGTCTACACTAAAAAAAGTTTGATTTGCAAAATTTACAAGTTGATTTGTAAAACATTTCATTGCTCAATACCACCCAAGCAATTCAAAAAAAGTTATAAGCAAACCATCAACCATTACTTATAAAAATTAGCCCGCTTGATTCAATACAGAAGTTCAGATATCTTGGATCAACTATTACAGACAAAATTTCCTTACATGAAGAAATATATGTACTTATTTCAAAGGCAGCGACAACATTTGTGAAACTCACACCAAGAGCATGGAACAATATCAAATTGACTCTACGAACAAAAGATATATTTTAAATTTTTTTACACCTGCCACAATGTAAAATTTTGTGGACACGCCTATGGGTCATCATTGCACTAGATTACTGTAAATTATTTTGTTTATGGTCGAAATAATATTTACATGGGCAAACATCAAAAGAATTCGCCGCTTTCAAATAACCGTTACAGCTAGACATCAAGTAACACATATGTTTTCGCGACATGGACATTTTAACAACGTATGCCAAAATTCATGTGAAATCATCAAGAACTTTTTGAATTATAAATCATAACATCTCGGCAAACGAATCTGAACGGACTATAGTAACCAACACTCTTGACAACTTCCATGTGTTTACAACATCTGAGTTTCTCTTTTTTTCCTTCCATGATATTCTAAGTATCTGTAGCATTTCATCTCATAGGCATTGATCTTCTTCGCCGCTGTTTTATTTAGGGTCAATGTTTCACAGCTGTATGTTGCAACCGGAAAAACAAGTTTTGTTTCTCTATGTTGTTGTTTTTCCAACCTGTTATTTTACAATATAGTGTGCTTAATGTGTGATTATGCAGTGATTAATATAATGTGTAATTAAAATTAAAGTATGTTAATTGAAATGGAATTTTAATTTGGTATTTGTATTTTCGATTAGGAAATGGGGGTTAGGGTTAGAATTTGTTGTAAATTAATTAATAAATAAGTTATAATTGTAAAGTTTTAATTAAAAGTTTGCTGCCATTTGGCAAAGAATTAGTTGACTGGGCATGTGCAGTGGGAGATCCATGACATCAACTTTTTAACCTTTAGGGCTCTGAATTAAAAATTAAGAAACATCCCCTTGGGCCTGAATTCTTTTTTGGAAAATTTGCGTTATTGATGGTGGGTGTTTTGAAAACGTGATAACTTTTTTATTTTAAAAGATATCAAAATAATTTTTGCATATCTAAATAAAGGAATGAATAGTGAATATAGTCATGTTTTTGTTGTTGTTGTATGTATGATATGACAGTTGTGAGCAAGTTGTGAAGTTGAAAATTCGGGGGGGGGGGGGGGGAAATCGCAAAACGCAATTTTCAAAGCGCACATGTAACTTCTTGACGACCTTAATACTTGAGCAATGCGTGGAATCATTGATAAAATCCTCATAAATACCTATACTTATTGCATATATATTGTTTTATATCAAAACTAGTATAAGATGAACTAAAAAACTAATAAAACGTGAAGAAATTGCAAATAACGTCCGCCCGGTCTATCCCGACACGCAGCGTAATTATTGTCTATGCACTCACGTGGCACCCCTGATACATATTATTTTTGTGTTTTTGAACGACTACACAAACATTCTTATCAAATAACAACATATTAAACATAAAAAACAACAATTAAAACATGTATTCACGATCACTTAGCCATGCCACACGGTACTCAATTTGATAGTAAAATATGGCTAAAAAATGGCCAACGTCGTTCCAGAAATTCGCTGACAAAACAGGCCGGTTTTCTCTCTTCTTGCAGTCGTAATGAGTAAAGTAACTTGACCTTTAAACTGCGACGTATTCCTAGCGTCGTTTGGCATGTTTTATACGTCACAGGATCATTACTTTGTGAAGTTCCGTACTCTGGAATCGGGCGATATCCTATGTAGCGGGATTGCGCCTGCAGGCACAATGGAGCTGTTCTCATAGGCGCATTATTGTGACCGCAGAGTCGTAAAGGTTAAAATTGTAAACAATCATAGCTATGTATAGCACTGTGAAGAGTTTATCCGTAGTTTTACCCTGCACTGTTGATGTTTGTTCCTAAGTATTCAAATTTATCCACACACTCTATTCTCATCTCCTATTCTGATTTTTGGTTGCTTTGTTTTGTTACAACAGTGTTTGGCATAAGTTGCTTTAAATTCTTCATTGTGACCTTTGCTCTAGTTTCGTGGTATTTTCTAAAACCTTTGGGTGTGCTAAGGTTAGAATATTGTAAAACATGAACGTGTCTCGTGTTCTGGTTGCACATGCAGATTAGGCATAAATAGCAGACACCTGCGTAGCTGTGCAGACAAGAGACAACAGGAATGGCGAAACACGACTTTAACACGATTTCTTTCTTTTTTTTTTGCGCGCGCGCGTTAATTGACAGAAGAAACACATGGCGATTTATATTTGACCAGGAATTGTTTGAACACAATATAACAATTGAAAATCAAATAAACTAGTTCTCCTCACCACAATCACTACTATAAATGGAATCCATCCAGCAGCAACCACAGCAGCAGGGACCGCCATTGTTTGTTTATTTGGAATCGGATTTTTTATTCATTTTGGGTGTCACGTGATTTTATTTTTCCAAAATCGAAAATAGCAGATAAAACCGTAGATCTTTATCCTCAAGTTATTACGTTTCTATTCTTCGATACATGCTAAGCAAAGGTATTTATATTTAAAATATATTTTCGAGTTAATATACAATGTTAAGTTCTCAAGGTTTAAAGGCCTAATTAATGACAGCCATCCGCACCGCATACGATGCTCAATAAAATGTATAAAGTATAAAAATACACTTTCACGTATACACTTTCATGCATGAGTAATTATTTTGTGTGTTTGCCCTATGATTTCATTTATTTTTATGTCTTCTTTTGTTTGTGTATGTCAACATGTGATTATTTTGTACTCTAGTCCATCAATTGTACGGTAAAAATTAATGCCCTATTGTTATTGTTCAATCATTTATTTACATATTTAGACTTTGATTTCATCGGTGTTGTGGTTATTATGTATCCACACAATTACTTAGGGCCACACATTTGTATGTACCGTATATATGATATCTGATATACTATATACATATGTTATGGCATTATATTTATGTGAACGAACGTTTATATTTATATAATATATGTATATGTTTCTATGTATGCAAATGTTAATGTTTTTATTTATGTGAAAAAGTGTTTATGTGGATGCATGTTTATATTTATGTATTATATTATATATAGTAGGCCTATATGGCTGAAGTACATTATATCATTATAGTTCTCAGCTGTGACCTTTGGTCTAGCTTCAAGGTGTTTTCTATCCTTTGTGTTGTGATTGCCTTGCAGAGTGCTAGTATTGTTGTATAATTTAGTTTTGAATATAAGTAGTATTTAAAATTAATATTTATTTAAAACGATTACATTAGAGTTAGTATTCAGCCTGGGGTTAGGGGTTAACCTTTAGAGCCCTGAATTAAATTGAGAAATTTCTCCCCTGGGCCTGGATTCTTTTTGGAAAATTTTCATTGTTGATGGTGAGTGTTTTGAAAACGCAATAACTTTTTTGTTTTAGAAGATATTTAAATAATTTTTGCACATGTAAATAAAGGAATGAATAGTGAATATAATCGTGTTTTTGTTGTTGTTGTATGTGTGATATGACAGTTGTGAGCAAGTTGTGAAGTTGAAAATTCGGGGGAAAAACGGAAAACGCCATTTTCAAAATCGCAAATATATCTTCTTGACGACCCTAATACATGAGCAATGTGTGGCAACATTGGTAAAATCCTCATAAATACCTATACTTATTGTATATGTATTGTTTTATATCCAAACTAATATAATATGAACTAAAAAAACTAATAAAACGTGAAGAAATCGCATATAATGACCGTCAGGTCAACACTAGGTCTATGCCGACACGCAACATAATTATTGTCCATGCACACATGTGGCACCCCTGATACATATTATTTTTGTGTTTTTGAATGAATACACAAACACTCTTATCAAATAACAACATATTAAACACAAAAAACAAAAATTAGAACATGTAGTCACGATCACTTACCCATGCCACGCGGTACTCAATTTGATAGTAAAATACGGCCGAAAATGGTTAAAGTCGCTCTAGAAATACATTGACAAATTCAACCGGCTTTCTCTCTCTTAAAATCGTAATGAGTAAAGGAATTTGACCTTTAAACTGTGACGTATTCCTAGCTTCGTTTGGCGGGCTTTATATGTCATCTGTTCATTACTTCGTGAAGTTCCGTACTCGGGAATCAGGCGATATCGTATGGTGAGTGACCTCGCCCGCAGGAACAAGGGAGCGTGTCCTACGGGTGCGTGACCTCGCCCGCAGAGTCGTAAAGGTTAAGGATTAGGATCAGTTTCTAGTGTTAATTCTAAGCTCTTGTTAGAATTAAAGTAAATTATTATTATGTACAATAGCGGGAAGATATAATTTAAGGGACATGTGCAGTGGTATACATCAGCAGACAAAATCGAACAATTATGGCTCCGTGTTGCCAACATGTGATCTTACTTTCGTTATAAATTCATATATGGAGAAGAAAGCGTGTGAAGTGGAATGATATATTATTAATTGAAAACGCTTGCATTAGAGTTAGTGTTAAGGAGTACAATAAGTATTCAGTATTTATTATTATTTATATAGAATAGATTATTATTATATAGAATAGCGGGAATATTCATGGAGTTCGTTTGTGTAATTAAAAAAGTGTATCCTGCAGAGAATGCTGCCTAAGGTAAGTGTCTGGTTTTATTCACATAGTTACAGTTTCTCAACCCTGGATAATTGATGTGTTAGGGAGATCTATGACGTCAGCTAGTTAAAAATGTAAACAGCAGAAAACTATTCTGTACTTTCACCACCTATATATATATATATATATATATATAATATATATATATATATATATATATATATATATATATATATATATATATATATGCATTAACATAAACAAGCGCTCACATAAATATATATATATATATATATATATATATATATATATATATATATATATATATATATTATATATATATATATATATATATATATATATATATATATATATATATATATATAATATATATATATATATATATATTTATGTGAGCGCTTGTTTATGTTAATGCATGTATCTCCATTCTGTGTCAATATGTATGCCTATTCTGGTGTGAGCCCTTTCCTATGTGTTGATACATTTACATGCCTGTGCATTTTGTGTGGGTATCCTTCACACATCTGTGTCCATTTTGTTATATATTTATCTCTTAACTCTTTGTGTGTGTATACTTATGTGTATGTGTGGTTATATATATATAATTATGTTTATGTCTATATTTGGTTTCACATTCATTCCATGCGCTTTCAAATGATGATTCTTCTTGTATCCTTCCTTCCCCAAACCCACCCACCCTACCATCACACAACCTCATCATTACTCATCAATCATTATCATATGCCATTCTAGTTGGCGTAGGCGACCATGGCTCTCTGTACACAGTATTGTTATCAGGACTGTTGTTTCCATGCCTTGCTAGGTTGTCAAACTAATATTTTCTCACGTTGTCCCCATCTGTCTCTGTTGCATTGCCTGTTGTTACTATGTTCTCAAATCCTGCCTGTCTCATAAAGTGACAAAAAAAAGGCCTTTTTCTTATATTATTGATTTGGGACAGTTTCTCTTTTTATTCTTTCAACATCTCCAACCACATCTCTATTGCCTCTAATTTTCCACTTTACAGTTTGTTTATAATGAATGCACGCATTTTCTTTTTTACTGGATGCGTTTCCATTTCTGCGTCATAGAAACATGGCTTGATAAAATTTCAGTCATCTATTTTGTTTATTATTGTTGAGTTTATTAGTTATTTGTCTCTTGAAAAAGGTTCCATTTGGACCGATACATTGAGATTTGTCCTGTGTAGTTTTATTGTATGTTTTTTTATATACTTTTTAAATATATTATTATTCATAGGCAAAGTAAGTGTTTTTAGTAACCAGTTTAATTCATTTTGCTTTATCAATAAAATGTAAATTACTGCTGTAAACTAAGTTTTTTTAATTAATCGGTGTTGTGTGAGCTTCACACTTTGAATGAGGATGCAATGGTCCAATTATTATGGCATATCTAGGAAACATGGACCTACTGGCATAGAATGCCACATTTGGAACGCCTAGTACGGTAAGGGATTGTCCATAAATTTAAATTGAGTCAACAATTGTGTAGACCTGTCTTTGACACCCTTTTCAATAACTCACTACTCTTCTTCTTCTTTCCTTCCTTTTACTTTTACCCTTTACGGGTGTCGAGGGAGATACAATGTTCTTGTTCTCGCTTTTCTGGCAGCTTCAGATAATGTTATTTGGTGTTCGTGTAATGTCTTTTTGATGTTGTCGATCCATCGTACTCTAGGTCTACCCTTGGCTCTTCTTTCTGCTTCTCCTCTCTTCATATATGCTTTATAAACTAATGAATCACACAGCATTCTTTCCATATGACCAAACAATTGTATCTGTTGGTTTTGTATGTATTGTAGAATTGATATGACACCCACTCTTTCTCTTATGACATCGTTTCTAATTCTGTGGCTTGTCTCAGACATCTCATCTCTGTTGTAACCAGTTGTCTCTTATGTTTTGTTATTAAGGACCATGTCTGACATTAGTAGCACTGTTTACGTCGAATGAAGATACTTTGGATAAGATGTTTTTTTGTTGACATTGGTAGCATTTTGTGTTGCAATAAAGGGGATAATTGGCCCAGTATTTGATTCGTTTTGCTGCAACGAATGTCTATTTCGGTGTCCATCTTTCCATCTGAAGAGAATGTTACGCCTAAGTATTTGAAGGTGTTGGTTTGTTTAATGACTTGATTTTCCACTGATATATTTAGATTGCGTGTATCCCTTCCTATTACCATGGTTTCTGTTTTATCTATGCTTATCTTCATGTTGTTGTTCTTGCACTTGATGTCCATGGATGTTAGATGACGTTGAAGTTCAGTTTCTTCATTTGCTATTATAGCCTGATCGTCGGCAAATAGTAGCTTTTTTTATTTTTATAAGAGTATTTTCATTTTGCATCTTGGCTTTTTTTCATAATGCTATCGATATATGTGATGAACAGGAGTGGTGATACAACGCATCCTTGCCTAACTCCAGATGTGACTTTAAATGGTTTTGATGTTCCTTTATTCGTTCGAATTACACTCTCACAGTTCACATATAAGCTTTGACATACTTTAATAAGGTGGTTGTTGACTCTATAGTTAGCCAGTGTGTGCTAAAGAACGCTGCTATCAACTCTATCGAATGCTTTCTCCTGGTCTACAAATGATACAAAAAGGTTCTTATTGTATTCTATGTTACTACTCACTGTCAATAATTCAGGGACCCCTACCTTTCTTAGGTCAAAAATATTTCAAATCCCCCCTCCCCCTTATTCCACACAAAAATACTGAAAACAAATTACTTTGTTTACTTTATTATAACAAAATGTATCTTCTTCTTCTGCGATCAGTTTCCTATGCTCATAAGCATAGCTGTCAACCAGTTGAGACTAAAAACCATACAAAAAGTTCTGAAAAAGCATAATTGAGCATGATAAAAAAAACCATACACAATGTTGAGGTGGTTTAAAAAAATTAAATTTCTGTCCCTCTCTCTCTCATGTGAAGTCATACCTCCGTATTCTGTTTTTTAGTCACACATTGTTAGCCCACTAATATTGCTTGCACTTTCAATAAATTCATCCATGTTATCAATATAAGGTATGGTATTACTGCGTGAAACAAAACAACAATAGTACTTACGTAAAACACAAGTTTTTTTAGAACATTTAACTTAGACATGACAGACTATCACTAAAACTAGTGGGTTATGATGTGTAAACAAGAAAACATACAAATTATATTATACAAAACATTTTAACGTTTTGACCAAGAGGCCTTTATCAAGATACGCACAAATCATCACAAGATAACAAATAGAAATGATCACAACACACAAATGTGTCCAACCGAAATATGGAAGTTAGATGCCGGAAGGACAGGAATAGGAAGTACATAAAAATCTAAATATAGGTGGAAACGAAACAAATTAAAAAAATGAAGTAAATGACCAAACAAAATGAATATAGACAAAGACCACAACCGATTACTAGACAAAAGAGTGGTCGGAATTTAGTCGAAAAGGCTTGAAGGTACCCAAATTTAAAAAAAATAAATTTTCTAGAACGTACCTAGATCTATCATCGATGGTGCAGGATCTGATGGCAGTGACCTAAATATCAAGAACACTGTGATGGCCATCGCTGTTGAAGTGTGTGACAACAGGAGTGGGTATTCTGTGCTTGATGGTATGAAGATGGTTACAGAAGCTGTAGCTCAATCTCAAGCCAGTTTCCACTGTGTACTGCTTGCTGCAGTGTTTACATATGATAATGTTAATAACATTACAGGATTCACATATAAAGGCCTCATCGATGGAGAAAGTGGCCTTGGAAAATGAAATGGAGCGCATCTGAACCACATAAGGACGTCTACAGCAATGAACAGTGCGAAAATGGTCGGGAACAGAAGAATTAAGGTGGCTATGGACCAAGAAGTCCTTCAGACTTATTGGCAGACAATGCTGCGATAGATGGCACATTGCTGAGAAGAGATAAAGCAGACTTAATGAAGGCAGTAATAAATTCATTTCAAATTGAAGATGATGTCAATGAGGCTGAGAACGTACACATACAGAGAATGTTAGAAATGGGAGTATCTAGAGGTGAGGGAAGGCAAAGTAAATTTTTCGGAAAGTCCCAAAGATCACACAATCAACACCTGACCGGGACTCTGATTCTACATACACTTGGATGGCTGCTGGAACGGAGGGCAAAGCACTTATGCGAATGCCCCACGTGCTGCTGTGAAGCCAGTTTCTAATCGAGATCAAGAAGAAGAATGTCCTTCAGATTTTTGTCGCGCCTATAGGTCACCAGAGGTAAGTCCTAGAAAGTGGCATGGTTGTCAGGATCAGACTGGAGAAGGCAATAATGTTTACGCATGATGCGTCGAGCAGATGAGTTATAGACCCAGATTAATCCGGCACACATTTAAGGCTGGGTCGACCCGGGAGCCGTTGCGATCTGAAAAACATTTCCTCCTCAACTTGGGAATGAACCCAGGACCAATCATATACCCAGTAGTTATCTGTACGTGAATAGAATAGATCGCTTGATGGAAACAAATGGCTACCATATTTACTATTTGTGAAGTGCTCTCTGTTTGACTGAGTTGGAATAAACCTTTTCAATTATTGGTTCCCTAATTCAAGCTAAACCAATTAAAATTTTTGTTTCATGTAAATTAAAACATATTAAGCATTTATTTGGAATCAAATGGACAACAATATTCTGAAAAAATTATTGGATTATTTTCATTGGTCCAAAAGTAATGATGGTTTTAAATGTATGCATGTTTAATGATGTAAACAGTTTATAACTGACCAGTAACTATGGAAACTAACAATTAATTTAAAATACTTCCAGATGAATGATTAAAACTAGACATATATTATTGTCTGCAGAAATGATTAAATTAACAAATGGAGCACACACAAAATTTTAACCTTTAACATGCCGGATTTTTAAAAAAACTTAGCCCTGCTACCGGATTTATTTGTATTTTCATTATTGTTGGTGGCAGTTCTGAAAATGGAATAACTTTTTGGTTGTTAGAGATGTTTAAATAATATTTGCACATATAAATAAAGAATTGAATTCTGCATATATTGGTGTAATTTCTGTACATGTGTGTGATACCAGACGTAGGAGAAAGTGGTAAAAACGTTTTTCACAAAAAAACATATATTTTATAACAAATAAAGCGAAAAAAATTATTAAAAAATAACTTACCTTTCTTGCCGAATTGTTTTCCAATACTGTACACAAGAATTAAGAACAAGATAGACATGGAGGTCGGTGAAGAACAATTCGGTTTTAGGAAAAACAAAGGAACCAGAGAAGCTATACTGAGTATCCGGCTAGTGATAGATAAATATATAGAAGTCCAAAAAAGTATCTATATTTGCTTCATAGACTACAGCAAGGCCTTTGACAGAGTCCAACATGAAAAATTAATCAAATGTCTTCAAGAAATAGGCATAGATGGAAAAGACATCAGGCTGATTAGAAATATATATTGGGAACAAACTGCATCAATAAGGTGTGAAAACAGCTACTCTCCATACATAGAAATAAGAAGAGGGGTAAGACAAGGATGCATTTTATCACCAAGCCTATTTAATATCTACACAGAGAATATCTTTAAACATATAGCAGAAATGCCAGGACTCAAGATCAATGGGAAAATAATAAACAACTTTAGATATGCAGTAATCATCATCATCAAGTGCTGTCTCCGCAACGAAGGTTGGCTGCAACGTATCTCCAACATCTCCTGTCTTGTTATTAATAATAAACAACATTAGATATGCAGATGACACTGTTCTTTTAGCAGAAAGTGAACATGAACTACAAAGACTAATAGATCAAGTCAATAAATCAAGTAATGAATATGGACTGGATATAAACATTCAAAAAACAAAAACCATGATAATCAGCAAAGACACAGAAGAACAGGAGGTAAACATAAACATACAGGGAGAGAAACTACAACAAGTAAAACAGTATCAATATCTTGGACACATAGTCACAAATGATGGCAGATGTGAAACAGAAGTTAAAAGGAGAATATGAATGGCTAAAAGTACCTTCAATGACATGAGGAAATTATTAATATCTAAACAAATTACAAACAAGTTAAAAATGAGAATTATAAAATGCTACATCTATTCTTTATTAATGTATGGATCAGAAACATGGACACTAAATAAACAATTGGAAGACAGAATTGATGCCTTTGAGATGTAGGTATATAGGAGAATAGGGAGAACATCATGGAAAGAGAAGAAAACAAATAAAGAGGTGCTAAAGACACTTAATATGAAGAAAGAACTACTAAGAGAAATAAGGATCAGGCAAATAAAATACTTTGGACACATTAAAAGACATGACACCCTATTGAAGACCTTACTTGAGGGTAAAGTCAAAGGGAAGCGAGCAAGAGGTAGGCAGAGATACAAGTGGGAGAGTAACATTACACGATGGACAGGTTATAGTCAAGCAGAGTGCACCACCAAGACAAGAGACAGGAGATGTTGGAGATACGTTGCAGCCAACCTTCGTTGTGGAGACGGCACTTGATGATGATGATGACTGTACACTGTAAATCACACACAAATCTGTTGTATTTTTTGTTCTTTCATTGCGAAATTATCAAAATATTGCCGGGGGAATTGTATAAAACATGTAGATTTTCAGTAAAATCGTTCTTGAAGCTTAGACCTAGTCATATTTGATGCTACTTCAACATATTCGATATCAAACCTCTACAAGTCCCCAAACCAACACTGCATTCTGTATATTCACTGCTGTTAAACTCAATAAACCATGAATTCATGATTCAAGCCACTATTCAATGTTATTTTATTAAAAATATTATGAAATAGCAGTCTATAAACCTGATTCACAGTCATGGCACGTGCCAGTGTGCAGATGTGGTCAGATTAATTGATATACAATGTGTAACTGCTACATAGACATATTCAAAATGAACATGACGGACGTAGAAATATACCGGCTTTGATTGCGCATGTTCCCCTGTATGTGCATTGACCAATCAGGCTCTGGTACGTCTATTTAACACGATATATCATTGGATGAATGTACTCAACATGGGTTGACAAGCGCATTAAAGTTTTTGTCTGTTCGTCCATCACAAGTGATGATGACCATTTGTTACATCCACTTTTGAAAATTCAATTTTAGTTATGTCCTTGATTATGAGTTCGTAGATGGCTAATGAGCCCTATTCGAGCTGTAAATGTCCTTGGACAGTTCGGACATGGAATGACGACTGTAGACGGATCTTGGTCTATCCGTGACTTTCTAGCTGCTCTCCGCTGTTGAGCTGCTGCATTTCTCTTCTTTTCACAATGATGCGCTCTTTTATTTTAGAACGCCATGTAGATCTATTTTTTTGTCAAGAGTTAACAAGAGCGTACGTAAGGTTAAAGAAAAATAATATATTAAGAGTTTAAACTGACATTAAGTAATCAAGAAATAAATTTTATGATTTTTTTAAGTTGTAATTTTGTGATTTTCCCCCCAATTTTCAAATTGACAATGTGTTAATACCTTTCATGTCACACATTCTGCAACAACAAAAATGCAATTACATACATTATTAACTTCTTTATTTACATGTACAAAAAAATATTTTAAAATCTATAGAAACAAAAAAGTTATTGCCTTTTCGAAAACACACACCAAAAATAATTCATTCATTCATTTTCCTTTATCGCAGAAGTTAGTGCATGGGGCAGAGGTCAGATCTCTCCAATTCTGTCTGTTCAAAGCTATTCTGTGCAGCTCTTGAATAGTATGGATATTGATTGTTTTACTTTCTCTAAGTATTGTTCTTCTGAGTGTTTCTTTTGGTCTACCCCTGGCTCTTTTGCCTGTAGGTATCCATTCAAGAGATTGAGACAAAAAATAATGCATTGTCAAAAAAGAAAACCGGGCCCTTGGGGGGGGGGGGGGGAGGAGATTGCATAATTGTAATTCGGAGTCCAAAAGGTTGACTTCTGTTGGGTTGTATGATTATAATTTATAAGTATATTTATCTGTTCTGTTTTGTATGGTTTATTTATAACTTTCACATGTTTTCATTTCAGCTGGTTGACAGGTATAAGTGTTAATTACTATGGCTTCGTATAAGTTGGAACACCAGATGTTTGTATCTGGTCATGGGGGTACAAGCTATCTGGAAGTGGCTATGATATCAAGCATTTCTTGCATTGTTTGCCTTACAAGAAATTTGTTCATGTTGTCTGACTTGAGACAATTTATAAGGTATGTACAGCCACAATATAGGATTAGGATTTTCGTAGTCCATTCATGAAATGAAAAGACTTGCTGAAATGTTTTAGGTTTGCTATGATAATAGTAAAAGTTTTAGTCATTTCCTGTTATTATTATCAAATGGTGCAGACAGACATTGTCTCCCCAAGTTTCTTTTAGTTTTGAATACATACGCCTACATCAAATATTTGATGTTGTCATCTCCTATAGTTCACTGTTTAGTGTTGTGGTCTACATCTTAGCTGCAACAGTTTACAATTTGATATTTTGTTAGTCCAGAGGCAGAGCATATAGCAATTTTAAATTACCTTTTGGGCTGAAATTAGCCTATATTTCGCATATTCACTAGTCTAGGGATTTTAGATTTTATATAAATGGGAGGGGAAACATGAGATGGACAAGATACAGTCTATCAAGCTGGCAAGAAAAAAGAGGACTGTTACAGCCAACTTTCATTGTGGATGATGGTCTAGGACAGCGGTTCCATAAGTGTGCGTGCAAAGAGTCTCCAGAGGCGTCGCAGCAGCCGCCCCAAAACAGAAAGAAAATGGAAAAATATAATGTTATAAAATTGATTTTATTAAACAGCTTTTTTTACACTTGATTGTAAGTATAATCAACATTGATTTACTCATAATAAATATTATCATTTTGTAAACTGGATGTTAGATTTAATGTTAAAATAGCTTGTAGAATTTTCAGCGGAGTCAATATCACTTGGTCTAATAATAAAAGGTCCACCGTCTTTAAGTGAGCATGTGTGCTTGGCAGAGCCAATCGGTTGTCAGTGTGTGTGTACGCGCTCATCTAAGCAACAGTATTAGGTATTAGGTATGTTGATTATCATCTTCGCACACCGGACACATTCATAGGTGCTCTGGTCTCCGCTTCAGTAAATCTCTCAAGGTATAACTGCTGATGGTTCCGGTTCTATATTGGTTCACTACTCTTTTTGAAATCGTTGTCAGGAGTTCTCTTCGGGCCATGCCCATCCTCACTCCCAATTCTTGCATTCTTGATATTGACTCATGCTTATTCATCTCAAAATCCTCTGATCGTGAGGACTCACAAAGAGCAGTGAGTATGTCTGCTCTGTCCATATTGCTGACCGTATGTTGTGGTGGCGAGACAAGCTAATTTATCAGCACCATTCGTTTCCCTCCACACCCGCATGTCCTGGGACAAAAATAAACGTGAGTTTTCATAGTGATGTCCGCATTTTAGCTCTCTCCATTGACTCCACCCATTCTCTACGTACATCACCTGTTTTGACTTTCTGAATCATATTCAGTGAATTACTTAGTATGCATGCATGGGAATAGGCTTGCAATCCCAGCCAGTAAAGTGCCTGCATTACGGCGAATACTTCCATAGTTAGACTGCTTGTTGTTGCGGTAAAGGCACCACTGGCTTCATGCCCATCCTCACTCCCAATTCTTGCATTCTTGATATTGACTCATGCTTATTCATCTCAAAATCCTCTGATCGTGAGGACTCACAAAGAGCAGTGAGTATGTCTGCGCTGTCCATATTGCTGACCGTATGTTGTGCTGGCGAGACAAGCTAATTTATCAGCACCATTCGTTTCCCTCCACACCCGCATGTCCTGGGACAAAAATAAACGTGAGTTTTCATAGTGATGTCCGCATTTTAGCTCTCTCCATTGACTCCACCCATTCTCTACGTACATCACCTGTTTTGACTTTCTGAATCATATTCAGTGAATTACTTAGTATGCATGCATTGGAATAGGCTTGCAATCCCAGCCAGTAAAGTGCCTGCATTACGGCGAATACTTCCATAGTTAGACTGCTTGTTGTTGCGGTAAAGGCACCACTGGCTTCATGCCCATCCTCACTCCCAATTCTTGATATTGACTCATGCTTATTCATCTCAAAATCCTCTGATCGTGAGGACTCACAAAGAGCAGTGAGTATGTCTGCTCTGTCCATATTGCTGACCGTATGTTGTGCTGGCGAGACAAGCTAATTTATCAGCACCATTCGTTTCCCTCCACACCCGCATGTCCTGGGACAAAAATAAACGTGAGTTTTCATAGTGATGTCCGCATTTTAGCTCTCTCCATTGACTCCACCCATTCTCTACGTACATCACCTGTTTTGACTTTCTGAATCATATTCAGTGAATTACTTAGTATGCATGCATTGGAATAGGCTTGCAATCCCAGCCAGTAAAGTGCCTGCATTACGGCGAATACTTCCATAGTTAGACTGCTTGTTGTTGCGGTAAAGGCACCACTGGCTTCATGTACTGTTCTCCCTTTTGATCTGACAGTAAAGGCCTATACACATCGCTGCTGACAGATGACTGACCCGTCCGTGTAAATCACAACATCTGTGTCATTGGCATTCTCACATATTAGTTCCTTGACCTCAGCATCCACGCTTGCGTGGCTGTGTTTCTTGCACTCTCTGTTGACTGTAATGACTGTCTTGACTGCCTTTTGAAAGACCGTAGGAATAGGTATCCATTCCTCACCAGGAGCTATGTCTTCTGGGGCGGAAATATGTTTAACGATATCCTTGGCCTGACACATCCATGATTTGCCTCAAATTACACAAGAAAATTAACAGCAACAGACAAACAAAAGTCTGCATTTTTCAAACATTCTCAAGTCCACAGTAATGCACTTTTGGCATTGTATAAAGTGGCCTATATAATTGCCCAGTGTAAGAAGCATCATACCATTTCAGAAGAGTTGATTTTACTTGCTGCTGTCAATATGGCAAAAATTATGCTCTGGAAAGATGTCGGTACGCATATTTTTAACATACCACTGTCCAATAACACTATCAGTGGGAGAATTTGTGACATAGCTGTAGATATTACCGATCAACTTTAAATGCTCTGAAAGGCAAAAATGTTGCCATTCAGCTGGATGTGGCAATAGATGACCACAAAGATGCTCATTTAATCTGTTATGTTAGATATGTTGACCAAAAAAAATTATTTGAAGATTTATTATTTTGTCAAGAGATTGAACTGGGAAAGACTTGTTCGAGGTTGTGGAAAAGTTTATGACAGAATAATATTGACTGGAAAAAATGTGTTGGTGTATGTACAGGTGGAGTATGATCAATGGCAGGCTGTTACCAGGGACTAAAATCACGCATTCAGTCCAAAGCACCTAATGCTCTTTGGACTCACTGTATTATACACAGGGAGGCTTTGGCAGCAGAAAATTTTAGTAAAGATTTGGACAACACTTTAAAACTAGTGATACGTGCAATAAATTTTATTAAATGCAGACCCACAAAGCTAGATTTTTTGCCAAAAAGTGTAAAGACATAGATGCTGAACATTCATCTCTTTTGTTTTACAGTAGTGCTCTGTGCTTTTCTCTGGGCAATTCTTTGCTAAGAGTGTATGTACTCAGAAATGAAATGTTTTAATTTTTGCTAAAAGAAAATCATGCTCTTGCTAGTATGTTCAGTGTCAAAGATTTTTTGGTTAAATTGGCCTTTTAACCGACCTTTTTGAAAAGTTAAATATTCTGAACAGCTCCCTTCAAGGTAATGCAAACATTTTTCAGCTCTGTGATAAAGTAGAAGGATTAAAAAAAAACTTCTAATATAGGAGAACAACGTGGTAAAAGGTGATAATATGAATTTCCCTTCTTTGGACCAGTTACTTAAACAGAATAGCTTGATGTTAAAACATGAACTTAAAAGTGTGTTCATCAGCCACTTATCCAATTTGGAGCTCTATTTTTAAGAATACCTCCCGAAAGATGAAATAAAATCAGTACAGTGGATAAGTGATTCTATGAACGCAGAGATTCCTGAAACTTTCACAAACGAGGATGCTGAATAGTTCATTGACATTTCTACAGACTCGTCTATTCTAAACTTCAGTCTAAATCTTTTATTGATTTTTGGTGCAGTATCAAAGATGAGTATCCAGTAGTAACCAAGAAGGCACTTTGATCATTGATACCGTTTGCCAGTTCTTACCTGTGTGAATGTGGGTTTTCAGCAGTTGCCGTTATGAAATCTTAATACAGAGGTAACCTTAAAATCAAAAATGAAATTTGTGTTGCTCTATCAAAAATAACACCAAGATTCCACAAATTGATCAAAGATAAACAAGCCCATCCCTCTCATTAGGACAGAAAACATTTTTCTGAAACTCTTATTACTTGTACCCAATTACGTTTAAACTGATTCTCTGTTTCGTATTAATTAATTACTATTTCTGTTCTCAAAATATATCTGATTTTCTTTATTTCTTTTTAATATTATTTAATATAAAAAAATATTATTTATTTATGTTTTCCTTTTCCTCCTTATTACAATTACTAAAAAAAAACAAATTTACCAACTATTCACAAAGTATTTAAACAAAATTAAAGTCTTATAAAAATCTAAAAATTAAATTTAGAGATCATAGCATAGAATTTATTTACATTTTTAAGATTTAGACTTAAAATTATCAGGTCTCTAGTTTTGCTTCATATTAAAAGCGCCACTAGAAATAATCTGAACGTTGAGAGCGTCATGGCTTTAAAAAGTTTGGGAACCCCTGGTCTAGGAGATAAAACAAGCTGGCAAGAAATTAAGGGTTTTGAAGGATGCAGTCAACTTTCATTGTGGAGATGGCACTTGATGATGGTCTAGGAGCACTGAGAACAGTGGGTTTCAAACTTTTCCAATTTAAATCTCTCCCCCCCCCTTCCCTTACATTTAGTTCCCAATTTAACCCCACCATCATTTTTTCAACCACATCATAATTCTAGGAAACTACAGTTTAAACTGGGCATGCAGCGTGGTGTAGGTAAAAAATGTTTCAGATTTCATCAGTAGGAGATTTTGATAAGGAGAATTAAATTAGCTGTTACTTTCCAAGAATTATGATTTGATTGAAAAAGTGAGGTCATTAAAAATTGAACTAGATGTAAAGGGGGAGGGGGGTGGACGATATTGCCTTTACAAAATGTCCTATGAGTGCATCGGCTGGAAAAATTTAGGAACCCACTGTTCTAAGTTCTCCTAGACCATCATCAAGTGCCATTTCTACAATTAAATATGGCTGTGTCATCCAACACCCTTTATTTCTTGCCAGCTTGATAGACTATCTTGTCTTATCTCATGTTTCCCATGTATTTAAACTATTTTTATTGTTGGGCTCAGTGGCAGCTTGGAACAGATCACGTATGTGATGGTCAAAGTATGGATTTGAATCCCGCTCAAGGCAACTGTGCATCTGGACCATTTAGAAAGCAATTGCAAACTACTGAATGTATTTATATTGCCTAGAAAATCACTACAGCCAAAAAATGCTGGGTTGATGACTACATCTTGAATAAGACACAAAATTTTATGTTAACAATAATGATTTTTCTTTCGCTTTTTCTAAAATATATTTTGGGAAACATGCTGATATGTTTGACTGAAAAGTAATCAATGCATTTAACCTTTACCGTGCTTTCGGCTAAACATTTTGACAATGATTTACTAGATTCCCAACACTTTCGGCAAAATGTTTAGCCTGGTTGCTAAGCACTGAGCTTGAAACAGGAGCAACTTGATGTTAGTGTTCATGAGACTGGAATTGACTAATAGCTTTCTTATTTGATTAAACTTCCTTTTCTGACATTTTGATGAACATGAAAGACGGTTAGGTCATTGTAACATTAAAATACACACCATCTGTCCAAATCAGCAAACTGGCGCACAGCTTTCAGCATGAATAATTTTTTTATAGACTTTTGTTTTATCAAATTTTCACTAAAATCATTATGGATTGTGATTCTTATGATGAATTCTTGGGAGGTAGTTAGTTTTCATAGTAGGATATGCAGTAGAACATGATGGTTTCGTTATGTAGAGGCCAAACATCTAATGTTTTGTTGCGATAAAAAAAATATGAATAGATCTACCTCCAGAGAACAATTTACTGTAAATATACGTTTCATTCAGTCCCCCAGCAATATTATGATAATTTAGCAATGAAACAATATAAATACTACAAAATTTGGTGTGTTATCTGCATTGTCACTTCAAACAATGAAGGTAAGAAATATTTTAATATTTATATTAATAATTTTTTTAAATATAATTTGTTTGTATTTTGTGAAAAAACATCTTTACCAATTTCTGACACTTCTGGTATCACACACACACACAAACAAAACTTGCACCAATATATGCAGTATTTAATTCTTTATTTACATGTACAAATATTTAAATGTCTCCAATAACAACAAAATGTTATTGCATTTTCAAAACAGCCACCAACAATAATGCAAATTTTCAACAAATTATCTGGTGGCAGAGAAAGCATTGTGTACTGGGTAATTTTAACCCTGATTGCTACAAGTTAATACATTAAATTCTGAAATAGTTTCCTGTCCCCACCTCATGTCCCCCAGTTTGAGAACCACTGTCAGAGTCGTGGCAGCTGTTTGGCTGGAACAGAAGCTGCATGTTCTCCTTCTGTGTCAGTTGGTCTTTTCTGTGGTGCATTATAATCTGAGGCTTCTCATATTGTATAAAATATGATGACTGAATTGTATCTATAGTGGGGGAATGCATAAAACCCTTGAATATAACCTGGATAACTCCTGTTGTGATGGAACATAATCTTCAGTAGAGTAGCATTGCCTGAATCCTGCTTGCTGTGATACAAGAAGGTTTTTACTCTCAAGGTGCTAGTGCAGCCTCTGGTTGATGATACGCTCCATAGTTTTGAATATACCATGGATAACTCCTATTGTGATGGAACATAATCTTCAGTGAGTGTAGAATGATGAGGATTGGAGAAGTAATGTGTGTTTATCATTATTTCTGGCAGAGCACAGTATAATGGAAAAGCTGATCTTGAAATCATACAAATGATATCTGATTATCCTGGAGACAATGATGCAATTGTTTTCACTGTTAGATCTGTTGTGAGAGGGTCAAAATTAGCTTGCAGTTTCTGGTGCGTTTTGAAAAGAAAAGTAATAATTGAGAAGTTTGGAGTTTACAATATAAAAATATGAGAATAGAGTTTGAAAAGGTTACAGTAGGAAGCAGAAATCTTCAAAGTTGTTATAGTTTTTTTTTTGAACTGTGAAACATAAATATATGTATGCACATGGTGTGTAATGATGTTTTTTATTTGTATATTTGCAGGCCAGGATTATTTACAGATCTGATACTGCTGGTGTTGCCAAATATTATCGTTGTGACATTATTAAACAACTACATTGGATTGTTTCTTTTGGTCATGCTGTTCATAAACCTTGTGTTATGCTTACACATCTTCAAGAAAACTGGCCACTTTCATAGTTTGACATTAAGAATAAACTATATGAACATAAGTGACAAAAGGATATTCATTACATATTTTAGATCAATTATTATTTTATGCACAGCTGTAGCTATTCTTGCTGTTGACTTTCCAGTATTTCCTCGACGACTGGCGAAAACTGAAACTTTTGGATTTGGAGGAATGGATGCAGGTGTTGGTTTTTTTGTAGTATCAAATGCCATTGTTAGTAGTGAGGCTAAAGGAAAGAGCAGTATATTGCCAGTTTGGTCTCAACTGAAAAAATCAATAACTTCAACTTTTCCTTTACTTATACTTGGATTTGCAAGACTATTTGCTGTTAAAGGATCTGATTACCATGAACATGTCACAGAATATGGCGTGCACTGGAATTTCTTTTTTACATTAGCAGCCTTGAAAGTGAGTTATTTGTGTTTATTTATTTTAAGAACTCTTAGGAATGTAGCCAGCGGTTGCCCTACTGAGTAGTTTAATAGATGCATTTATCATCAGATTCTATTGTATTCTTCACAGATAGGATTAGATTTTATTGTATTCTTCACAGATAGGATTCAATTCTACTGTATTCTTCACAGAAAATAATGCTCATGTGAAGACAGGTAGTGAAGTCCTACTTGATGACAACTAACACACTATCACTGACGGATGTTTACATGAATAAATATGGTACATACAACAAAACACAACACATAATATAATCATACAAATGACAATACGCAGGACAAAGTCGACGTTTTGGACCAATAGGCCTTTTTCAAGATACGCACATAACATACAAACATAAAAATACCACAAGTGAGAACGAATGCGTGTCCGAGTGAAATATGGTAGATACCTGAAGGATACAAACAAGAAGTACACAAAGACGATAATACAGGTGGGACATATAACCAATAACTAAACAAGACAAATAAATAAACAAGATGTCCCATGAAAAGACAGGCATAGCTAGGTCCCATCTTAGTGCCCATGGACATCTTGAACATCTAGTTTGGTCTACCTACGATGGTCCACTCCCATCTCTTTTCCACAGATACATTGATGATGCGATATGTATTACTGACATGACAGAAGCAGAACTGTCTTACTTCATCAACAATTTCAACTCCACTATTAAATTCACATTTACCATTTCTACCACCTCTGTCCATTTCCTGGACATCATTGTCACTATTCATCCCCCTTATCTCAGCACATCAGTCTACTACAAACCTACTGATGCACATGGCTTTCTGCTCTACACTTCTTCTCATCCTCCTGCCTGTCGCAACTCTCTACCTTGCTCAGAGCTTCGTCGCTATGTGGCGATGACGACGATTTTCTCAACAAATCCTCTGAGATGATTGAGTTCTTCCGTAGACGCTCCTTCCCTGACAGCATTCTTTCATTGGCTTGGCTCCGTGTACGCCAGCTATCTCGCCTTGATACCTTGAATAATTCCCAGGGTTCTTCCTCCTCTGATAGGGTTAAACTGGTTCTTACTTTCCATCCCCATAACTTGACTATCCGTCGTATCCTGCTTAAACATTATTCCCTTCTCCAGTCTGATTCTGACACCCGTGGCGCTTTCCACAACTTACCTCTGGTGGCCTATAGACGCGACAAAAATCTGAAGGACATCTTGGTCCACAGCCACCTCAGGTCCTCTGCACCTGACCATTTTGGTACCGTTCGTTGCTCACGCGGTCATTGCTACACGTCCTTATGTGGCTCAGATGCACTCCATCTCATTTCCCAAGGCCAGTTTCTCCATCGATGAGGCCTTTACATGTGAATCCCGTAATATTATTTACGTGATCATATGTAAACGCTGTGGTAAGCAATATATCGGTGAGACTGGCCTTAGACTGAGCGACCGCTTCTGTAACCACCTGCATGCTATCAAACACAGAACACCCACTCCTGTGGCTAATCAATTCAACGGCGATGGCCACCGTGGTGCCCTTGACATTCAGGTCACTGCCATCAGATCCCGCACCACAAATGATAGATCTAGGTACGCCCTAGAAAATCGTCTCATTTTCGAGTTGCATACCATCAAGCCATTTGGACTAAATTCCGACCACTCTTTCGCTTAGTTCTCGGTCGGATTGGTATTTGTTGTTTTTATTCATTTTGTGCCGCCATTTACGTCATCGTTTTGTTCCTCTCGTCCCACCTGTATTATCGTCTTTGTGTACTTCCTGTTTGTATCCTTCAGGTATCTACCATATTTCACTCAGACACGCATTCGTTCTCACTTGTGGTATTTTTATGTTTGTATGTTATGTGCGTATCTTGAAAAAGGCCTATTGGTCCAAAACGTCGACTTTGTCCTGTGTATTGTCATTTGTATGATTATAGTATGTGTTTTGTTGTATGTACCATATTTATTCATGTAAAATCTGTCAGTGATAGTGTGTTAGTCATCATCAAGTAGGACTTCACTACCTGTCTTCCACGCGAGTAATATTTTCAATTATGTTCTACTAGCAGTACAACCTTCTATTGATTATTCTTCATAGATAGGATTAGTTTCTACTGTATTCTTCACATATAGTGTTATCATCATTAAGTGCCATCTCGGCAACGAAGGTTGGCTGCAACAGATCTCCAACATCCCCTATCTCTTGTTTTGGTGGTGCACTTTGCTAGACTGTAACCTGTCCATCTTGTGATGTTACTCTCCCACATGTATCCTTTGACTTTACCCTCAAGTAAGGTGTTCAATAAGGTATGTCTTTTAATGTGTCCAAAATATTTTATTTGCCTGATCTTTATTTCTCTTAGTAATTTTTCCTTCATATTAAGTGTTTTTAGCACCTCTTTATTTGTTTTCTTCTCTTTCCATGATGTTCTCCCTATTCTCCTATATACCTACATCTCAAAGGCTTCAATTCTGTCTTCCAATTGTTTATTTAGTGTCCATGTTTCTGATCCATACATTAATATAGAATAGATGTAGCATTTTATACTTCTCATATTTTTAACTTGTTTGTAATTTGTTTACTATTTTCCTCATATCATTGAAGGTACAATTGGCCATTCCTATTCTCCTTTTAACTTCTGTTTTACATCTGAGATAGTGTTAGATTCTACTGTATTCTTCAGAGATAGGATTAGATTGTGAATTTTCAGACATTTACTTGTACTCAAGTCTAAAAACTACACCAGTGGGTGTCCCCAGACTTGCTTATTTTAAGATCGTCACAATACGACTAACTCCACTTAGAACAGAATAGACTATAATTACAGATTGATTTTGAGTGTGTTCCATTCATGAACTTGAAATGCTGTGTCATGTCAATTTTATAGTTAGCAATAAACATTGATGTTGTCATCCACATGTGTGTTAACTTCTGAACACATGGAGCATGATGAGTAGTGACTGATGGGAAGACAAGCACTGAACAGACAATCTTCACAACCATTATCATTTACAGTGAAACATCACTGAATTTCTTGACAGTTTTCCCATCAAACCATGCTGAAAAGGCTAAAGTACAGCAGTGGTGATAAATGACTGGCCCATCAGTGAAGATGATTGCATCATCTTTTTCAGTGTTATTATCATTCAATGTCCTGACTTCAGCATCCTCCTCCGCCATATTTTTTTTCCAGATTCAGCTCCTGTTGAGTGATTATTACAGAAAGGGTATCACGTAATGTAGTATAGAGGGTAATCACTCCACTCCAGGATCAATGCATATAAAGTGGAATCCCATTATAACAACTTGATCAGGACAGACAAGACATGTATGTAATACAAGAAATTCATTATATACAGTACAAAGAATATAGAATAACTATAATTGGGGATATTGAAAAGTGTTGTTATATAGGGAAATTTATTATAACAGAATGCACTATAGAGGAATACTACTGTATACTTCACAGATAAGATTCTATTGTGCAGTATATTTACAGATAAAATTATATTATAATGTATGCTTCACAGATAAAATTATATTATCCTTTACCACACTGTCCATGGCTATAGCCACCCATACCTCTTTCAACAAAAATATCACAATTGTAAACAAATGTTATTCACCCAGTTAACCATGGAAATTATTATTTTTACTTGAAGCATATCTATATCTGTAATTCTGTTTCCTGAATAAAACTCACTGTCTTTTGTAGTTCACACAGTGGCCCTAGAGCTTTGATTCCAGTGTTTTTTCCTCTTGTCAATGTCTGCCTCAGCATTCCATACTCAGAACACTCCTGAAGTATATTTTCGGTTCTCTGTGCTGCCTGCACACATGGCCATATTGTCAATCTTGAATTTTGTGTACATATGATTGCAGGGTCGGTTGTGTCCCCTTTTGAGGCATAGAATTAACAACTTGTTCTGATCTATTCATAATGTGATAGTCATCTTTTATTGGTGTTTGTGGCTTTCTTTTTGACTTGATCATCTGTTTTTTTCTGATGGTTGGTGATTGGAACATCTGGTTGGTCTTTGGCAGCACCTTCCTTAGCCAGTTGGTCTGCTTTTTCATTTCCTGGTTTTCTACAGTGAGAGGGTATCCACTACATAATTACCTTATACTGATAAAACAGTTCATTAAGTAGTTTTTGTAAGTCTGTTAGTTTTCCAGACTGGAGAGCTTGAAGCAAGGATCTTGCATCTGTCAGGAATACCACGGGTTGTGGGCCAGGGTTGAAGTTCAGTAGTTTTTCAGTTGCCACCCTAATTGCCTGGATTTCTGCATCATAATTATTGCAGAATTTTCCCATTGGTGTTCTGATTACCATATATCTCTAGGCTTGTGTGGATATTCTATATATACACCTGCATCTCTATTCTTCACTGCATTCTGTGCTGACCCATCTGTGTATACTCTGACCCAATGTCTTTTGGATATTTATCGTCCGGGAAACTGAATGTATATTGATATTCCATGCCTTTCACTCCAAGGGGTTTGTTCTGGTACAGACCTTAAGGGGCTGTCAACTTCAGGTAGGTCTGTAAGTTGTCTGCAGAGTCGCTTAGCTTGGTGGATAAAACTGCTTCTTTTCAGTCACTCCATTGTTAGATTCTGGAATCTTTTCTTTATTTGATGACTTGGCATGCACTTAAACGTTTATGCTTGTATTAGTGCCTTTGTGTCTCTGCATTCGCCAAATGTTTGCATTCTCCTCATTTTTTTAATCTCTACTATGGGTGTTAATTTCATTACTCCTAACATTATCTTAAGTGCCTCATTTTGCAATTTCAAGGTACCACTGCATCCTAAGATTGATAGTGCGTTCTATTTTTTTGCATAGACAGTTTTTGAGGCTGATGGATCTATAATTGGCGACTGTATTGCCATCTTTCATGATTTGAGGAGTGGTATCATTATTGCTTCCCTCCATTCCTACGGAACATTGCCTGTTTTTCAGCTTGTTTTAAAGATGTTCAGTAGCTTTGCACTTGCTGCAGTTCCTAGGCTTTTAATCATTTCATTGGACCAATGAAATGAAAATAGACCTAATTAACTTCCGTTTCCACTCATCATCATCGCCATCTCCGCAATGAAGGCTGGCTACAACAGACCTCCAGCATCCCCCCGTCTCTTTTTTTGGTAGTGCACTCTACTAGACTAACCTGTCTATCTTGTGATGTTACTCTCCCACTTCTATCACTGCCAACCTTGCTGTATTGCTCGCTTCTCTTCGACTTTACCCTCAAGCGCTTCTCTTCTATTTACCCTCAAGTAAGGTCTTCAGATATTTTATTTGCCTGATCTTTATTTCTCTTAATAATTCTTTCTTCATATTAATTGTTGTTAGAACCTCTTTGTCCGTTTCCACTAGTGTTCAATTAAATAGAACACGTTATAGATCAGTTGTGATTGTGTTCAGCCGCCAGCATAATCCATCACAATTTTTTGAAATTACAACCATTTTCGAGGAATTTATTTATAAATTCAGATTTCTTTTGCATAACCGATAATGTTAGTTCAATCAACATGGTTCTTTTGTTTACAAAGGCGAATGTTATATGAACAAGTCAAAAGAACGGTGAAGTAATCAAGACCTAGTTATGGCATTCCAATACGGAGTGAATGTATTGGATAATTTCACCAAAATTCTAGGCCTAGTAAATAATGTTAGTTCACAATTTATCTTAGATATCACACATAGACCAACAAAACTTGCATCATTACATTCAGTAACCATTCCTTTATTTCCACACAAAAAAATTATACACACAACTTTAAAATCAAATAACTAGCAATAAAACAAAGACAAGTATCATTTTCCACATTATGATCCAACAGGTGCTTTCTCAAGAAACACATAACAATTTAGAAAATGCACGAAACCATAAAAATATTTAAAACTGGGGTGACTTGGACATGTTTTTCTCATCACAAAACATTACATAGTGAAGACGCATCATACATGTCTAGTAAATGACGAATTACATGAGTTCAATATGTAAGCATATGTTTATGTATTATTGATAGACAGAAACAGCAATAATTCAATGGACAATTGCCAGAGGTGATGAAATAATAGGTAATATACCATATCAAGTAACACCCAGTTTGTAAGATGAAAAATGCAAAAGCAGAGTTGGGGGCCACAATAAGCAATGTCAAGATGGTGGTTGGGGGGGAGAAATAAAGGGGGAAGGAAAGAGATTATGAAAACATTTACAAAATTGGTAGATGGGGGTGCGCTATCAATAGACGCAGAGACTATAGAAATATGTATGGAGGATCAGTAGTTGACAGCGTCTGGGACAGATGATGCATTAAAAATATACACATATTCACATACACTTATTACACTACTAAATACATACATACATATATATATATATATATATATATATATATATATATATATATATATATATATATATATATATATATATATATATATATATATATACCCATCTGAATATAAACATTAATACCTATACACACACATACATACATACAAATATTGAAATATATATACTTCTTCTTCTTCAGTGTTCATTCTCAAACTCCCGCTGGATCTCTCTTGTAGCAGAACCATGGTCTTACTAGATTTCCAGCAGGATGGTATCCGGAGAATGGTAATGCGTTGTGTCACCGTTTTATTTGCGCCAATGGCCGACACATCCGTCTTCGGCTGTAAATATATATATATACAAAAATACAAATATATATAAAAGTATATACAAATATAAATGCATATATGTACATACATATACCTGTACACAAGTGTACATGCCACAAAAATACAAGTGCCAACAGACATATATATATATACATACATACACATAAACAAAATATACTTCAAATATATATCTTTTACATAGTCAATACATAGATGTACAAGAATGTAAATGCGTCCACGCACACAAGTAAGGGTTCACACAAGAATAAATGTAGATAATGACACAGAAAACAGATACATGCATTAATATAAACAAGCGCATAAATAGATATGCATGCATTCATATAAACATTTTCTCACATTAATACATGCATTAACATGAACATTCACACACATAGAGATATATACATGTAATACTATAAACATTAATTCACTTGAAGATATTCACATGCATTACTAAAACACAAGCATATGTACACATACAGATGTGTGACCCAAAGTAGCTGTATGGATACATTGAAAGATGTAACATAATATGCATATACAAATACATATATATGTGTGTGTGTGGTCACTCATCTGTTGAACAAACAATTATAACAAATGGAGGAAATGAAACACTAACAAACGTAGAGATATGTAAATAAAGGAACAAATTTTGCATCTGTTATGTTGGGCTTTACTTGATCTGATATATTACCTATTATTTCATCACTCCTGGCAGGTGTCCATTGATGTATGGCTATTTCTGTATATCAATAGTGCGCAAACATATGCTTACATATTGAACGCACATAATTCATCATTTACTATATATGCATGGCACGTCTTCACTTGGTAATGTTGTGTGTTGTGAAAAACATTTCCAAGTCATCACAGTTTTAAATATTTTATGGTTTTGTGTATTTTTTTTATTGTTATATGTTTCTTGAGAAATTTCCCTGTTGGACCGTAACATGGATAATTGTCCTTGTCGTTGTTTTATTGCTGGTTATTTATTTTTATCATCGATAGTCAGGATATTATGGCAACCTTTACACTTGATTCAGTATTTATCATTTATTCGTTCGGTTACTGCGGCACTCTCCATTTTGTCGGACATCTTCTGCTATTCTGATTATTTATATTTAAAAACAAGAATGTTATTGCGTTTTCCAAACACCCACCAACAATAATGCACATTGTCAAACAATAAGCCATGAGGAAGGAATTTGTGTAATTTAAATCCAGGGTGCTAAAGGCTAAAATGTATGTTTCACAGATAAAATTATATTGTACAGTATACAATGTTTCATCATCATCATCAAGTGCCGTCTCCACAACGAAGGTTGGCTGCAACGTATCTCCAACATCTCCTGTCTCTTGTCTTGGTGGTGCACTCTGCTAGACTGTAACCTGTCCATCGTGTAATGTTACTCTCCCACTTGTATCTCTGCCTACCTCTTGCTCACTTCCCTTTGACTTTACCCTCAAGTAAGGTCTTCAATAGGGTGTCATGTCTTTTAATGTGTCCAAAGTATTTTATTTGCCTGATCTTTATTTCTCTTAATAGTTCTTTCTTCATATTAAGTGTCTTTAGCACCTCTTTATTTGTTTTCTTCTCTTTCCATGATGTTCTCCCTATTCTTCTATATACCCACATCTCAAAGGCATCAATTTTGTCTTCTAATTGTTTATTTAGTGTCCATGTTTCTGAGCCATACATTAATATGGAATAGATGTAGCATTTTATAATTCTCATTTTTAACTTGTTTGTAATTTGCTTAGATATTAATAATTTCCTCATGTCATTGAAGGTACTTTTAGCCATTCCTATTCTCCTTTTAACTTCTGTTTCACATCTGCCATCATTTGTGACTATGTGTCCAAGATATTGATACTGTTTTACTTGTTGTAGTTTCTCTCCCTGTATGTTTATGTTTACCTCCTGTTCTTCTGTGTCTTTGCTGATTATCATGGTTTTTGTTTTTTGAATGTTTATATCCAGTCCATATTCATTACTTGATTTATTGACTTGATCTATTAGTCTTTGTAGTAATGTTTCAGTGCTTTCTAAACAGAATATGTGATTTCTTTTCTGAATGGGATAGTTAGAACAAGGTTTAACCATTTGAAGACGCAGAAACAACATTGTGACAAGTCTAGCAGAACTAAAACTATCGTAGGAAACATGGAGAGTTCTCAACACGATGGGTACAAAGACAGGGGCACGTTGCAAATGATGGATTACAGAAATAAAAGAGTCAATGAAAACAAACATATATGAAGCACACAAAAAACAATCTGCAGAGAGCTCCAATACCCCTGATGCTGCAAGGTATAAAGGGGTGCAAAGCGAAAAGAAAGAAGAGTATACTTTATAGATAGAATTATAATGTATGCTTCACAGATAAGTCTTTATTGTACAGTATTCATCACCGATATGTTAGTTATTTAGTCATCAGATCATCATCATGACACTTCATGTGTGCTCTGTCTCATATTCAGTTTGTCCTTCAGTTTGTGGTAACTGAGTGGTCCAGTCTGTTATTCAGTTTGTGGTAACTGTGTGGTCCAGTTTGTGGTAACTGTTCCAGTTTGTCCTTCAGTTTGTGGTAACTGTGTGGTCAGTATGTCCTTCAGTATGTACAACTGTGTGTTCCAGTATGTTATTCAGTTTGTGGTAACTGTGTGATCCAGTATGTTATTCAGTTTGTGGTAACTCTGTGGTCCATTATGTCCTTCAGTTTGTGGTAACTGAGTGGTCCAGTCTGTTATTCAGTTTGTGGTAACTGTGTGGTCCAGTATGTTATTCAGTTTGTGGTAACTGTGTGGTCCAGTATGTCCAGTTTGTGGTAACTGTTTGTTCCAGTATGTCCAGTTTGTGGTAACTGTGTGTTCCAGTATGTCCTTCAGTTTGTGGTAACTGTGTGGTCAGTATGTACAACTGTGTGTTCCATTATGTCCTTCAGTTTGTGGTAACTGTGTGATCCAGTATGTTATTCAGTTTGTGGTAACTGTGTGGTCCAGTATGTCCTTCAGTTTGTGGTAACTGTGTGTTCCAGTATGTCCTTCAGTTTGTGGTAACTGTGTGGTCAGTATGTCCTTCGGTATGTACAACTGTGTATTCCATTATGTCCTTCAGTTTGTGGTAACTGTGTGATCCAGTATGTTATTCAGTTTGTGGTAACTGTGTGGTCCAGTTTGTGGTAACTGTTCCAGTTTGTCCTTCAGTTTGTGGTAACTGTGTGGTCAGTATGTCCTTCGGTATGTACAACTGTGTATTCCATTATGTCCTTCAGTTTGTGGTAACTGTGTGATCCAGTATGTTATTCAGTTTGTGGTAACTGTGTGGTCCAGTATGTCCTTCAGTTTGTGGTAACTGTGTGTTCCAGTATGTCCTTCAGTTTGTGGTAACTGTGTGGTCAGTATTTCCTTCGGTATGTACAACTGTGTGTTCCATTATGTCCTTCAGTTTGTGGTAACTGTGTGATCCAGTATGTTATTCAGTTTGTGGTAACTGTGTGGTCCAGTATGTCCTTCAGTTTGTGGTAACTGTGTGTTCCAGTATGTCCTTCAGTTTGTGGTAACTGTGTGGTCAGTATGTCCTTCGGTATGTACAACTGTGTGTTCCATTATGTCCTTCAGTTTGTGGTAACTGTGTGATCCAGTATGTTATTCAGTTTTTGTAACTGTGTTCCATTATGTCCTTTAGTTTGTGGTAACTGTGTTCCATTATGTCCTTTAGTTTGTGGTAACTGTGTGGTCCAGTACGTTCTTCAGTTTGTGGTTACTCACTGTTCCAGTGTTGACATCTACGAATTTAATGACGACTGCATTGGCCATCTCTCCAATGCTCGAGTCGGACTGCCTTGCATAAGTGTGTGTCGATAGTGCCACTGTATGTGTTGGCACAGAGTTGTTGGGGATATTGCCTGTCTTTTTTGCAGTCAATTCTCATTCCATCTTCTCCCTCCACATTCACAGACATGATCCCCAAAAGTTTTGGATAGTAACACAGCACAAGCAGCTGTATTTCTGTTTCCAGGATACACCTCAAGGAGGTACTTTTGGGATCTTGGTTATCTGCTAATCCTGGGTCTGCACGAGAACATTGTGGTGCTCTTAGCTCCCCGGAATGAGAACAAGAGGCAAACCAATACTGCGATGGACACATGATATCAAAGACCTTCTGAATATGACACTGGAAGAGGCAGAACAGCTTCACAGAAGTGAGAGATGTACAAGGTGGCTGTGAGAACAATTTTCTATAAAGGACATGTCGCATATATAGATTGATTTACTACATAGTGAAGAAGATTGATAACGTACACATACAAAGAATGACAGATATGGGGATAACCAGGAGGTAAGGTAAGAATGTGGGTCTACTCTGGAAAGTTACAAAGATTCCATAATCAATTTCTAACTTAGACTTTGAGTCTGCACACTTTTGGATGATTGCTGGAACAGAGAGAGGAGTCTCCAGCCATATTCATATTGCCCTAGTCACTGCCATCACCTCCAGTTATACTACTAGTGGTTGTAAATTATGTCTAACACTGCATGAACATAAAGGACACAATTAGATTTCAGTACAGTTGCACGGATATCATAGCACCAGTGAAGATCCCTGGAAATTGGGCTATCTTGTATATCACCTGGCACAAATTTCTACATGCTAGCATGAAACATGAAAATCCATTACAAGAAAATATGTGCGCTAGAATTGTAAACATATCTTTATGCTGCCATGACTGTTACCCAGAAGTCATGTTTTATAGTTGTTTATTATTCACTGATAAGGTTAGATTCTACTGTAAGATTAGATTATGCTTCGCAGATAAGATTATATTCTAATGTATACTTACTTCACAGATAAGATTATATTCTAATGTATACTTACTTCATAGATAAGATTATATTCTAATGTATACTTATTTCACAGATAAGATTATATTCTAATGTATACTTTACAGGTAATACTAACACTGATCTACTGTATAATTCCTGTAAAATTGTCCACTGTTGGAGCAGTTATTGTTATAATTGGACATCAAGTGTTTCTTTCATGTGGGCTTTCATCATATATTGTCAATGGTTTGGATGGTGCAGGTGGAAGATCTGGTTATTTTGATGCCAATAGGGAAGGAATTTGCTCCCTGCCTGGTTACCTTGCCATGTACATGCTTAGTGTAGAACTTGGGAGCTCATTTTTTCAGCGAAGGTAAGTTGTTCGAGTTTGAATGCTAGGGTGTTATATTGAGTCAATCATTTTTTATGGAAGTGAAGCATGGACAGTAAACAAAAGTGCCCAAGATAAGCTGGAGTCATTTGAGATATGTTGTTTAAGAAGGATTAAAATCCATGGACAGCCAAGAAAACTAATGTAGAAGTTCTCAGAGATGCTGGAGTAAAACTACAAATAATAGCGAAAATTAGCAGACAAGCAAGATTTTTAGGGCATGTGATGAGAAAAGTAAAGCTTGAACATTCACTTACCACTGGAAAGATAAAGGGTGAAGAGACAGAGGAAGACGAAGAGAGTAATTTCTGGAAGGGGGGTTGCACAAAAAGAAGTCACCAACTTAACTTATTAACAACACAAGAAACAGAGTTGTGGAGAAGCATGATTGCCTACGCCACTCTGCATGGCACTTGTTTGATTGATTGAAGTTATTTAACAAAACTAGACTGATAGCTGTACAAATCATATACTAAATTTGTTTTCTAGTTTTCTGTTAGTAAACATATCTTACGATCAAGTATTATCTCTGCATGCAAGGTTGACTGTAATGACTCAAGCAATTTTGTAATATTAGACAAATTCCATTATAACAACTTGGACCAGACCAACATAGTATGTATGTAATAACAGAAATTTGCTATATACAGTACACAAAAATAAAGAATAAATATAATTGAGGATTTTGAAACATGTTGTTGTATAGGCAAATTTGTTATAAAAGGATCCGCTGTAGGGAAATGTCCCTACAACTGTATTGAAATACTGTTCTTGAAGTTTTTTCTTGTCTCATCACTTGATTTTTCAGTGCAGCATATAGCATTTTCTATCTTCTCTGCAGCTTTTCTTTCTAGCATGTTTTTCAACATATTCTGATATCTCTTCACATTCCAAAATATTTGCCATGTTTTCAACACCATCAAAGAATGGAATTTTCATATTTCAAACAGTTTTACTGCTGTCTCACTTCTTATAAGCATTGTTAGCATTTTTAGTGCCATATTTTTCAGCATTTCAGATATTTTATTGCACAATAATCATTTACCCGGTATATACATAAATATTCTAATCTGTACTTTCTCTGTATTTTATTTCTCTGTGTTATAAAGACAGAATTTAACAGAATGGTTGACAGTTGCTAAGCATATTTCATTCAAGTATACAGCTTATACAACAATCATGGCAGTCTTACACTCTACTGTAGAACCAGTTTCCAGACGGTTTGCAAATGCAGCATTCATCTTCTGGGTTGTAAGTACATGGGCTTATAATTTATGAAAAGTAGTACTAAAGTGTGGCAGTTGTTTCTCAGCCTTATTTCAGAGAAAGGTAGTACAGTGGAATCCCATGTAGTACATGTTCACCAACTGGAATATTCTGCTCCAACTACTCTGCAGAAGTACAGGCTTTAAACATTGCTGCAGTAATAATTAAAAACACAAGTCAATGCCAGCAGGTGGTATTTCTTACTGATGCTATGTCTGTCCTACAAGCCCTTGAGAGCGATAAGCTGCCAGACCTGAAGAAAGCCATGCGAGAAGTGAGCATCCAAAGAAGGGTAGTACTACAGTGGATACTATCCCACTGTGGCATACCAGGAAATGAAGAGCCAAACAGACTGGCAAAGGATGGAGCAACACAGGAACAAAAAGACCAAGAAATCACCTACCAAAGACCCTCATCAAAGCCATCAGGAAAGTCGACCACCCGAAAGACAATTACCCTTATCTCAACAGAGCAGAGCAGGTTATTATCTTCCTTCTCAGAACAGGACACAACAGATTAAACAGCCACTTCAATAGACTAAGATTGGTCCCATCACCACTGTGCCTTTGTGGCAGACAGCTGAACATATCCTGCAAGACTGTAATACACTAAACCAGTTAAGGGAAGAACACTGGCCCACAGAGATGGATATCCACAGAAAGATGTATGGGAGCACTGAGGAGCTTTCAAATACAGCAGCATTTATTAAGAAAACAGGACTTGCTGTGTAGACATGTCAAACTGCGAACGAGAAGAAGATTGTTAGGTTTATGGTGTGTGGAGCAGGACAGCACACGTCATCACTAGACCTGCACTAAAGATCAATGATGGTTGTTACTTTCACTACTAAATACTGAACTAATTCCCCTTCAATGTCTGACTCATTCACGTTCTCTAAGATTCTATTTAAAATATTGCCTATCAACATCATCTGAATCATAAGTAGACCCATTCTTACCAAATTTTGATGAAATTTGAAGGTCATATTTGATAACCTATAGCTCCTATACAACAGCTATTAGAAACATACTGAAAAATATACTGAAAGCCACCATTACCAGTAATCATGTCAGCACTAAATTTAGCATGATTTTTGAGTGGTGAACGGCAGTTTAGTACCCTGTGAGTGTGTGGAAGGAGCGGGTATGAAACTTATATATAGTGAGACAGTAGGGAGGGAAAGAGTTAAATAATGGTGTAATGCATATGTAGGTCTGGTGAATCTAAAGAAAGCAGCTATGACCACACCATAAATGCACTAATGCTAACTACCAATCTGTATGGTGAGATGGTACAAAGAACATTAACTTTAACATAACTGGGGTATATGTTGTTCATCAATGCAGACACTGGGTCGATATATATTGTGCATCAGTGCACATAATGGGAGGATATATATTGTGCATCAATGCACATAATGGGAGGATATATATTGTGCATCAGTGCACATAATGGGAGGATATATATTGTGCATCAGTGCAGATGTTGGGAGGAGATATATTGTGCAAAAGTGCAGACATTAGGAGGAGATATATTGTGCAAAAGTGCAGACATTAGGAGGAGATATATTGTGCATCAGTGCAAACATTGGGAGGAGATATATTGTGCAAAAGTGCAGATGTTGGGTGGAGATATATAGTGCATCAGTGCAGATGTTGGGTGGAGATATATTGTGCATCAGTGCAGATGTTGGGTGGAGATATATAGTGCATCAGTGCAGATGTTGGGTGGAGATATATTGTGCTTCAGTGCAGATGTTGGGTGGAGATATATTGTGCATCAGCGCACACAATGGGAGGATATATATTGTGCATCAGTGCAGATGTTGGGGGGGGGAGATATATTGTGCATCAGTGCAATGAGAGGAGATATGCTGGGAGTGCGGCAAAGAGAGTTTGCGACAATCGGGAAGATGAGGAGTGTAGAGCAGAAAGCCATGTGCATCAGTAGGTTTATAGTAAACGAATGTGCTACGGTAAAGGGGATGAATGGTGACAATGATGTCAAGGAAGTTGAAAGAAGTAGTGGAGATGTTAGATGTAAATTGAATAGCAGGATTGAAACTGCAGATGAAGTTGATGAAGCGAGACAATTCCACTTCGGACATGTCGGTGATAACTATCCCATCGTCAATGTATCTGTGGAAAAGAGAAAAGAGGGAACAGGCCATCATAGGTAGACCAAACTAGATGTTCAAGATGTCCCATGAACAGACACGCATAACTAGGTCCCATTTTGGTTCCCATGGCAACGCCACTGTTCTGATCGAAAAAGTGCCCATCAAATTCAAATGATTTGAGTATAAGCACCAGTTCAGCAAGGTGGATAAGAGTAGAAGTGGATGCAGAGGGATGGGGACTCTTGCCAAGAAAGAACTGCAGAGCCCTGAGACCATCTGCATGTGGTATAGAAGTGTACAAAGAACAGGCATCAAGCAAGAACAGACAACTGGACGGAAGAATGAATGGTTAGGACATGCTTAGTGTCTTTCACGAATGAAGGCAGTTGTTCGACTAAGGGCTGGAAAATGCTGTCAAGGAAGTCAGATATGTGCTCAGTGGGACAAGAGCAAGCAGAAACAATAAGTCTACCCGGATTCAATGCCTTATGGATTTTAGGCAGCATATAGAAATCAGGTCTGCCTAAACATCTTTGATCAATGCACATCTTTGATCAATCTTTAACAACCTTCTGGTTAGGTACAGTCGAGTCAGATGCGCGTGCAGTGTAGAAAGAGGTGTTGGAGAGTTGTTGGTGGCCCTTCTGGAGGTAAAGGTCCTTACGCCACACCACAATGGCCCCACCCTTATCTGCTTGTTTGATAACAATATCATCACAGCGACGAAGATGTGCCAAGGCGTGAGATTCCTCAGAGTTGATGTTTGAGCGATGAATGCGGTTGAGATGAAGTGATTTAATGTCATGGAGTGTATTCTTGATGTAAAGATCAAGAGCCTGAGATGCACCGGGCTTGGGAGTCCAAGGATATTTCTTCTGTTCATATTTAGAAAACAAATCGTCAGTACAAGATGACACTTTACCAAAGAAATGATAATGAAGCCAAAGACGACGATGGTATCGGTGGATATCCTGAAGAAGAGAGTATTGAACACATGCAGGACGGAGAGGGACGAACTTGAGGCCTTTGCTGAGGACAGAAATTTCACTATCAGAGAGAATGAGGTGCTATGGAATGACTAGGAAGATGAACATCAGCATTAGTGGTCAGGTGAGAAGTGGGAATGTCAGAGGGAGAAGTGAGACAAGTTAGTGGAGAATGAACTACAGTAGGACTAGAACGGAGGAAAACAACGTGAGATGTGGAGTGAAGAGAATTGAATTTATTGTTCTGATGAGTGCACATAAACTGGTACAATTTACCATTTAGAGCATGGATAATACCCCGAATGAGGGAGTACAGTAGGATGTAAGGAACTGTAAATGTTTTAAAAGTAAGACTTTAGAAGAATCTAGATCAGATAAAAGATGAGTATGGTTAGAAGATATAATACTCGCATTTGTCATCTATGCATTGGAGTGAGCATGTGGATTCAAGAAACCGGCGGATAGATGGAATTTGGAGGAAAATCCTTTACAGATGACAGTCGCAGGTGACAAGAAAATGGCGGTGACAGAAGAATTTGGTCTTCTTGAACGTAACAAGAGCCAGTTTAGTGGCTGTATGGCAAGGCAAGTATTTAAAATACACAACAGAAAATGACAATTATGAACTATAGAAGTTCACATGGCCAAGAGTGCCAAATTGGTATAAGTAGCAGTTCTCAAGCGCAAGGCGGATCCCATTGTCAGAGAAGCATGACTTAATGGCCATAACCTGAATGCTGGGCGTCCCAATAGCCCGTGCCATTAAGTGGATGTCCACAGGATAACATAAATGATTTTTGTATGCTATACAGATGTTCACAGAATCAGTCTGCGAGCCTTCTTCCAGTTTCACCTATATGTCATGGCATAACGCTTGCATATGATGGCATAGATGATGTTGCAGGACACACAAGTGAAGTCCTCTTCAATGGTAAAGGTGGCTGTATGGAATGTGGCAGACAGGGTCTGGGTGACATAGACACAGATGTAGCATTTGCAGCTAATGGTGCCATAATGATTAGGAACATCAGGCTGAAGGTGACTCTGAACCAGGAGGTCCCTTTCATGTCTGTAAGCAACCAGAAGGGGGTCACAGAACACCTCCTGTTTCTTGGAATCTGACTGACTGGAGAAGAGGAAGGAAATAACGAACAGCAACACTGTGGGCTTGGAAAGTGAGAAAAATGATGACCCTGTCCAAATAGGAAGACTTCTGGATGTTCAAGAGGGTGTCCTGACGAGAGAGACTGAACACACAAAGAAGGGCAAACCTGAGGACTCTCTAGAGGTATAGGCAACAACAGAAGAAATCTGTCATCTCCTAGGCTTTCTCAAGAAGGTCTTCCTCACCACTACACAAGTGCAGTAAATGAAGAAGTTTAGAGAATGGAAGGGAATTCGACAGACAGGGCTGAGAGGAAGTGTATAGAAAAAAGCTATGGGCATCCGTCGGTTTATAGTGTACCGATGTGCTGAGACAGAAAGATTGGATAGTGATGGATATGTCCAGGAAGTTCACATGTGAGGTGGAGATCTCCGTTGTGAACTTGACAGAGTGAAAATTATCAGTGAAGCGTGCCAGATCAGCCTCGTACATGTCAGTGATGCCAATCCCATCATTGATATACCTTAGAAACACCATTGAGAAGGGCCTACCGTAGGATTCTCATACCTGGTGCTCAAGGTGGCCCATGAACAAGCACTCACAAGCACAAAAACCGATTTGGCGCTCTCAAACCCTTCAAAATTAATGAGGGTCTGTCTCATGGTTGATATCTAGTTGTTCCATCATCTCTGTTTGTTTCGTGTCACATGTAACTATTTTTGTGTATTCCTTGTCTGATGTTTCACCTCTGACCTTGTTACAACCCTTCCGGTTGAATCTCCACATCACATTTCACTTGGTCATGTGAACTTCTATAGTTCGTACTTGTCATTTTATGTTGTGTATATTCAATTTTTGTCTTGATAAAGGCCTTTTGGTACAAAAGTTGATTTTTGTGTGTTATTATGTGTGTCTTCAATGATTAGCAAAACTTGATTACAAGGTTCCTAGATTTATCTGATAGGTTTTTATTAAATGGGTTTGCATATTAGGGGACATAGAACATGGAAAAGTAAGTCTATCAAGTTTACAACATCCATCGAAGTGATCATCGCACTTTCCATAAAATGTGACTGATATTTCAGTGCATATATATAAGAAGTCAAAGGTCTGATCTGTGAGAATTCCTCAGATGGAAATATTGTGTCTGCACTGATAGGTCCATGTTTTGGCATATGTGCAGTGCTTGGGCATTGATGCTAAATGCAGAGGGAAATGTCAATCAATCAAGTGCCATGCCGTATGGCATAGGCAATCATGTTTATCCACGACTCTCTGTCTCTTGTGTTGTCAATAAGCTCGGTTGGTGAACTTCTACCATGCTACAATACTAGTCCATCTAGCAACTTTTTGTCATCCCCTATCTCTTCTCCCCTTGATCTTTCCAGTGGTTATTAAGTGGTCAAGCTGTGTTCTTCTTAGCGCATGCCCTAGAAATCTTGACTGTTGGCCCCTAATGTTTGATATGAATGACAATTTTACGCCAGCATCAATGACAGCCTCTGCATTAGTTTTCTTAGCTGTCCATGGTATTTTCATCATTCTTCTCAGAAACCACATTTCTGTAACCTCTAATTCACTTTGAATTTTTTGGTTTACAGTCCATGCTTCACATTCTAATTTTCCTAAGTCTGTGTCCAAATGTTCCTGGTTGTAATCTTGATTGAATTGCATTGATGGACTTGGTTATTGGAACTGGTATATTATCTGAGTCATGACGAAATATAATGTAATCTAGGGATATTACAGTAGTAGTTTCCCTATGGCTTTATGCTGGTTTATTTATGGTGTTCTCCACTAGCGTTTAGCTAAAACTAGCCTGACCTACAAGGCAGTAATGGTTTGATTCTAGAGTGGCCTTCTCTTAGATGGATTGCCCTCCCAAAACTAACAAACTCCATCTATCCGGAATACACAATGAAAACCATAGTCGGTCACCATATTTCAAACCATTGTGTCACAATAACAATCTGGGTAATTTCACAGTCCACACACACAAATCACACATAAACAAAAGTTAACACGCTATTGTAGAGGGAAATGTATTAGGGAATAAAGTGGTCACTTCTATACAACCACTAGTAGTATGACAATAGAGGCAATAACATTGACCAGAACAATGATATGTACTTACATTTTTGTGTTAATATGTTGTTTTAATTAAGACAAAGAATTAAAATAATCAGGAATTTTGGAAGGTGTTGTTAAAGAGGTGTAAAAAAAACAACTGATTCCTTGCAATGGAGTTTCACTGTATATGGTAGTGAATAATCTGTCTGTTACAAATGGATTTGTTATAACAGGATTCCACTGTATATGGTAAGGAATAATCTATGTCTTCTGAAATGTGTATATTTGATGTATTTTTCTAGTTTTATGAATATTTCTAGAATTGAATTAAGCTGCATGTGACACTAGTCTCAATCAATAAAGTGCCATGCCGTGTGCTCTAGGCGATCATGCTTCTCCACAACTCTATCTCTTGTGTTGTTAATAAGTTCAGTTGGTGACTTCTTTTTGTGCCAGTGACAACCCATCCAGACATTTATCATGTCTTCCCCTGTCTCTTCTCCCTTTGATCTTTGGTGGTTACTAAATATTCAAGTTTTACTTTCCTCATCACATGCCCTAAAAATCTTGATTGTCAATTTCTAATTTTCACTATAATTTGTCATTTTACTCCAGCATCTCTGAGAACTTCTACATTAGTTTTCTTGGCTGTCCATGAAATTTTCATCATTCTTCTTAAAAATCACATCTTAGTTGATGTCACAGATTAGAAATAAACGAAACACAGGCTGGTTTCAGATCAAGAAGAGGAACATGAGATCACATTCTTAACATGAGACTGATCATAGAAAAGTGTAGGGAATTCCCAACTGACCTGCACGTGCTTCATAGATTACTCAAAAGCATTCAACTGCAACCAACACCAGAAACTATGAGGAAAAAAGGAACAGTATTGGTTTTCCAAGACATCTGATTCATCTAAAAAAGAACTTTACCAAATTCAAAAGGCTGCAGTGAAGTTAGAGGGCGATCTCTCAGAGTGATTTGAGGTAAAGAGTGGAGTACGGCAGGGATGCACACTCTCCCCATACCTATTTAACATCTACACAGAAAGTATAATGAGGAATATGAATTAAGACATATACACCGCTGAATACCACGCTTTAAACATCGGTGGATTCGAAATCCCTGAACTACACTACACAGACAACACTGTGCTGCTTTAAAATGATATAAAGGGATTGGAACAACTAATCAAGAACACAAAGATATATAGCAAATAAAAAACTTGTATTTAAACACGCAAGGAACAAAAATCATGTCAACAGATATAACAACACAACAACGAAAAATCAGACAATACCGAGATAGAATGTGTGGATAAATTTGAATACTTAGGAGCAAACAACAACAGTACAGGAGACTGCATGGCAGAGATAAGGAAGAGATTGGCAATAGCATATTGTAAAATAACACGGTTGAAAAACATATGGAAAAACAACGAAATAGAAATGAAATTGCTAATGTTACAAACTTTTATTTTTCCGGTTGCAGCATACGGCTGTGAAACATGGACCCTAAGTAAAACAGCAGCGAAGAAGATCAATGCCTTTGAGATGACATGCTACAGAAAGATACTTAGAATATCATGGAAGGAAAAAAAGAGAAACTCAGATATTATAAACACATTGAAGATTCCAGAGTGTTTGTTAGCTTTAAACAAAAAGAACACAATAACAAAAAGAAAACTACACCTGTTTGGTCATATAAATAGACACAACTGTTTAGAAAGACAAATAATGGAGGGCAGAGTACCTTGGGAGAGGAGAAAGGGCAGACCAAGAAGACGATAGACTGACGACATTAAAGATAACATGAATACATCATTGAAAAATGCAAGCCGCATCGCCCAAGACAGAGGGGTTCAGAGAGTTCATTGGGAAGACAACGTTTTGGAAAGAATATGAAAGACACAGCATTCAAACTCATGTATGCATTGATATTACTCCATTGAATAGAATGTTTCTCATTTTTTTAAATGTTAATTTGGCCTGTGCTATCCTGTTCTTGATCTCATTGGAGCACCAGCCATCTGATGTTAAAATAATGCCAAGATACTTGACTTATCCGCTTGATTTAATTTTGCATCATTGATGGTAATACTGCATTTTGACTGTATATTTCTTTGAAACAACCATTACTTATGTTTTCTTCTTTTTTAGACTGAGGCCTTTGTTTTAGCTTTTTTGTACTACTATTTCTAACAAGACTTGAAGTTCTTGTTTGCTCCCTGCATCAGAACTGTATCATCAGCCTTACCTGTCAACTGCCCGTAAATTCCCGTAATTTTTACTGTTTCTTCCAAGCTGTACGGTTTTATGGGCATACACCGGCATTTACGGGTTTTTACGTGAATTTCTGCAGTTCTATTATTTTGGGGTTTTTTTTACTAAATTTAGTGGTGACACTGATATTTTTGTATATATTTTAGTGGCAACAGTGATTTGTGTGCAATAGTGTCGTATGCGGGTTTTATTTGATCTAATCTTGGGGCGAAGTATTGTTGGAAACAATGCTTTTAACACACTACCAGTACTTTAATTATTCTCTGTGCTGGGAACGTTGTCTTTATACCGAACTTAGGGAATTTTTGTCCACGTGCATTGACAGTGTTACTCAGTGTATCTACAGTACACAAATACAAGTAACACTTACACATGTATTCTGTTTCTAGGCCTACTATATACATCGTTTAATTTATATTGTATGTCCCCATCGAGGCCAGCTCCTTGGCGTGGAGATGAGGCTTACTCCAGCCAGCAGAGGCTGGAAACTAAGACTGGCCGGGCCCTCCCACATTCGGGCAGGACCACAGTCTTGCCTAGCAAGTAAAGGTGCTGAAGTCAGCGACATTTGGCCAGAAGGCGCACTGCAACAATTAGAATGTCATGCATTATCGCACATGAATGTCTATATCTGCATTACCCCGTTATGGTGCTAACCCTGTGACAACTCACCAGGCAGGAGTAGCACCGGGCCCTATACCTCAAAAGAGCCCACCCCATACGACTGGAGGTCCTCTTCGATTGCCTTGTGGAGCCAGGAGGCACAAGAGTAATATCACTGACCAACAAATATTACCAACCAATGAGACACCACTTACAATAATGCACTGGAATGCTGAGGGTGTAAATAGCAAAAAAGATGGCCTTAGCAAGAAATTAGAAAACACCCTTCTTAAGGAATAGGTCAGCATTTGTTGCATACAAGAGACACACCTCAGCAAAGATGTAGCCTTTAAAATTGCAGGTTATCAGTGCTTTAGAGATGATCGAATAAACAGAAGAAAAGGAGGTATACTAACCCTAGTCAAAAATAATAATAGCGCACATCAAACTGAGCTATACATGGAAGGAGCAGAATATCAGGTCCCTCAACTAAAGACCAAGAACACAGACTTCAACCTACTAAATTATTATTGTCCAAATGACCAGTCCATTTCCCTGGACACAATACCATACAGAGGAAGACTGATAATATGTGGAGATTTTAATAGTCACTCTCAAAGCTTGGGTTATGACCACATGGATAAAAGAGAAGAACTTGAAAGCTGGCAAGGCGATAAATGTCTTCTATTGCTTAATAAGCCAAAAGATCCTCCAACATACTACTCAAGAGCATGGCAAACCACTTCCACGCCAGACTTGGCATTGTACTCAGCAGACCTAAACTGGGAAATCAATAGAACAGTGGGGAAGCAACTTGGAGGTAGCGACCATCGACCAGTCCTCCTTAGTATTAAAAATGAACTCACAGGAAATGCATGTAGCATTCCAAGATGGAATTATAAAAAAGCAAATTGGGGACTATTTAAACACCGCAGTAGTGTTTTAGCTGGACAAATAGATATGGAAGGAAAAGACATAAATGCCATAGTCAAAGAGTTCAATAAATGTATTCATCAAGCTGCCAAGGAAGCAATACCAAGAGGAGCACGCAAACAATACAAGCCATACTGGAGTGAACAACTAGAACTGCTGCAAGAGGAATTAGAAAAAGCACGGACGGAAGTGGAAAATAACCCAAGCCAGGAACATCACAACAAACATCAACACGCAAAAGCTAAATTCCAAAGAGCCAAACTAGAAGCTAGAAGAAAGAGCTGGAAAGAGATAACAGAATCCTTAAATTTTGAAAAGGATGGAAGAAAACTGTGGAAACTGGTCAAACAACTAAATGATGAGGGAACAGGAAGAAGCACAAACATAACACTCGTACAGACTGGCAAAATGATTACAGGAAAGCAAGCAGTAGATAATTTCGCTAGGATATTTGCTCAAGACTGCAATATTGAAATTAGTCCAGAGAAACAGCATACAGTGCGGAGCGATCAAAAAAGTAAATTGGAACATGCTCAGACTAGAATCAGTGATGAAAACAGCGCAGATGAAATTATGGATACATTTTTCACATATAGTGAATTGGAATTAGCAGTCTCTAAACTAAAGCTAAATAAGTCCCCAGGTATTGATGAAATATCAAATGAAATGATGAAGAATCTAGGAACAACAGCCAGAATGAAACTATTGGACATCCTAAATATTAGCTGGACTACTGGGAAAATACCACGAATCAATTATGGTCCCTTTGTTTAAACCTGGAAAAGATGGAACAACACCAACTAGCTACAGACCAATTAGTCTTACAAGTTGCCTGTGCAAAACAATGGAGTGCATCATAAACCTAAGACTAAAATTTCACCTGGAAAGTAGAAAATTCCTTGCACCACAGCAGGCAGGTTTCAGGCGATGTTACTCCACAGAGGATCAAACCACATACCTCTCACAGGAAATTGAGGATGCTTTCCAAGACAAAAAAATCAGTTTTAGTGGCATGGATTGATTTACAGAAAGCCTTTGATAAAGTATGGAAAGAAGGATTGCTTCAAAAAATGAGAAACTACAAGATATGTGGAAATATGCATAGATGGATGAAAGACTTTCTTCACAATAGAAGAGCCAGAGTACAAGTAAATGGCAAAATAAGTAGGAAAGTATTACTACGCCATGGAGTGCCTCAAGGAGTTCTATCACCCACTCTTTTTCTCATATTTATTAATGATCTAATTGAAGAAATACCCTGTGGAACTAAGGCAGCATTATATGCAGCTGACTTGGTTCTATGGTGCACACATGAGAGTGCCATGGTTGCCACAAAAATGCTTCATAGAGCCATGAACATTTTGACTAATTGGGCTGACAAATGGTGTGTAAGTATCAATATAGAGAAGTCAGCAACAACCCTTTTTACACTTTCACCAAAACAAAGAGCAGGAAACATCTATGTAAATAAAACTATCTTAAAGGTAGATGACCAACCCACATATCTTGGTGTAACATTTGATGCCAAAATGACATGGAAACATCATATCAGCAAAGCAGAAACAAAGGCTAGAAGGAAGATAGCTATACTAAGAAAACTGAGTGGGACAACTTGGGGAGCTAATGAAAGAATTATAAAAAATGTATACCAACAAGCCATTCGACCACACTTGGAATATGGTTCTACAGCATGGAGTTCATCATCAAACACTACACTACAAAACCTAGAGTACAGAACCAAGCACTTAGAATCATTACAGGCGCAATGAGATCCATACCAATCATAGAAATGCAGAATATCGACGGGATGCAGTCATTGAAAGAGCGTAGAGATACTAAAATTATAATTCCTGGAGAAAAGTTTCTTTCCCATCATAGTCACCCAATGAAGGAAAGATTCCAGAATCTGTCACAAGGACGGCTTAAAAAAAGCAGCTTCATACACCAGGCCAAGCGTCTACGTAGACAGGTATCGGATCTGCTAGAGGTAACAATACCACTGACATCTCAACCAGAACACACCATATGGGAAAAACGGACATGCCTACCAGTGACCATCCAAACAACAGTAGCAGGTGTGCATGGGGATGAACATCAGAATAATCTGCAGAAAAGAGTAGCAGCTCTCAGTTTCCTTGATGATGTTTACCCAAGTGATCTATGGACCAGAGTATATACAGATGGATCAGCACAGAATGCAGTAAAAAATGGAGGAAGTGGTGTATATGTAGAATACCCAGATGGCACTACTGATACCACTTGTATACCAACAGGGAATTACTGCAACAACTATGACTCTGAAGTCAAAGCTATTTATACAGCTGCAGAGAAACTGTTAACATTGGACAGGACCTCACACCCTATTGTAATACATACAGATGCAAGGTCAGTACTAGAGGCATTACAATCCAATAAACTTCCAGAGTTAAAAGAGGTATTGTCCATAGTACAACATAGGTGTAGAGTTATACTGCAATGGATTCCATCACACTGTCGAATAGCAGGAAATGAGAGAGCTGATCAACTCGCCAAGGAAGGTGCTAACATGCAGCAACCGGATGTACCAATCAGCTATCACCAAAAGAAATCCATGATAAAGGCACAACGAAAGCCTAACTTACCTCCACGGGACGACTACCACCTACTTAACAGACAAGAACAGGTCATCATATTTCGACTGAGAACTGGACACAATAGACTAAACAGCCATATGTATACAAAATTTAAAATTGGCACAACAGCAAAGTGTAATTGTGGACAAGTCAACCAGACTTCAGAACATATCCTTCAAGAATGTGCAAACTATGACACATTAAGATGCACATACTGGCCTTCTGATACACCAATGAATGTTAAACTTTATGGTACAAAACAAGAAATGTAAAACACTGTCCAATTTGTACAAGAAACAACACTGCAGATATAGACATTATTAGCGAACGAAAGAAGAAGAATATTGTATGTTTTTGTTTGCCCCCTAGACCTAGGTAGTGTAGGTAGGCCTATAGTTAAATAATAGAATGTTATTTGTTTATGTAGGCCGAAATCTGATCGTAAGACTTATATTAAACCAATATTTTATTGTCACGTTATGTTTCTTTTTAGGAATTACAAACGGAAAATGATGCCGCTGACTGAAAATGAAGCCGTCGCTGCTATAGATGCACCATCGCTTCCGATCACTGATGCACAATCTCCACGAGTCATAGTTGTACGGTCTCCGCCGATAATAGAAGCACAATCTCCGCTATTCACAGATGCACGATCTCCGCTATTCATATATGCACGATCCCTGCCGGTTATAGCTGTACGACCTCCGCCGATAGCCGATGCACAATCTCCGCTATTCATAGATGCACGTTCTCCGCCGGTCATAAATGCTCGATCTCCGCCAGTCATATATGCACATTCTCCACCGGTCATAGATGCACATTCTCCACCGGTCATAGATGCATGATCGATGCCGGTCATAGTTGTACGACCTCCGCCGATAGCCGATGCACAATCTCCGCTATTCATAGATGCACGTTCTCCGCCGGTCATAAATGCTCGATCTCCGCCAGTCATAGATGCACATTCTCCGCTGTTCATAGATGCACATTCTCCACCGGTCAAAGATGCATGATTACTGCCGGTCATAGATGCATGATCTCCGCCGGTCATAGTTGTACGATCTCCGCTGATGTGCGCTATTCATGGATAGTTGAAATTATTGTCGAACGCTCTATAGAGCACTCCAACAAGTTGCTATAGTTTCAAACGGATCTAAGCATCCATTGTCTGTATTAATATTTTTTCATCATATTTCTTTTTATCGTATTAAAGGTACATAGTAACGATGTCATAGACTATGCGTCTTTGTGCTCTATAATTTTCCCACACTATGACTGTCTATATTAAACAAAGGCAAACTACCGTAAAAAAAAAAAAAACCCGAATGACCTTTTTTTTGTGCGCGTATGCAGTGTGGTTTTACGGTTTTTCATGCTCAATTACTGGTTTCCATAACTTTATTTTACAGTTTTCAGTCTCAACAGGTTGACACGTATGCATCAGCATATCTTAGAATATTCAGATTGTATCTTCCAACTGCTATTCCTGGTATGCTTTCTATGTTTCACATAATATCCTCTGTGTACAGGGAGAAAAGATCTGGTGACATTACACATCCTTGTAAGTCCATTTCTATATTTTGAAATTCTCCTACATTACTGTCAACCCTCATTGCAGATGTTTGCTTCTAATAAATATTTCTTACTATCTTTAGATCTATCCCGTCAACATTAAGTTTATCTAACCTTTTTATCATTTCTGAATGCTTCACTTTGTCAAATGTTTTACTATAATTTATGAACACAAGTACAGGTAATTGTGTACTTCTATTGCCCTCTCTTCATCAATTACATCCCCACAATAGTATAAGCTGTTATAATTGACATGTTCATTTTGACTTTATTACTCCTTCCATTTGATTTTTCTCAAATGCTGCCATAGAATTAGACAACATTACAACAATGAGATGATTAAACAATTAGAGACAAGATTTAACATTGTATGCAGTATTTTACCATATCTGTAGATTTGATCAATTCCAAGTGAGATAATAAGTATTTTTATTTCTGTTTCAGATGAGTCTAAGCAACCTAATGATTCTTGAGTGCTTGTTGGCAGACATCATTACTTCTTATGCCCGAGCAAGCTTGGAGGATGTTGACAAGCATGATCTAAATCAAATAGTATACTCTCACAAGCAGCCCTATGAGAGCAATCAGAAATTATCTCAAAACACCAGAAATCAGACTGTAAGCTCTTCTATTGAAAGAGATAACAAAACACAAGTTGCTATAATTAGTTCAAGGAAACATCTTCATCTAGGCTCAGATTCATGTCTGTTGGAAGCAATAGGTTTCAATTCTTTATTGTATTTTTTGCTAGCAAATTTACTGACAGGAGCTATCAATGTGTATTGTGCAACCATTCATTCCAGTGACTGTATTGCTGTTACTATATTGATTATATACATGTTTATCTTAAGTTTTGTGGTGGTCAGTTTGTGGACAAGAAATATAAGCACCAAACTTTGGTAACTTCACATGGTGTCAAGTTAACCTTAGGCACGCTCTGTTTACAATTACGTAATTTCTCTCCTGCCGATGACTGCCACGGACTTCGTTTTTGAAAATGTTATGCAATCGCTGGTGGCTGTTATGAAATCGCGATAACTTTTTTGTTGTTACAGATATTTAAATAATATTTGCACATAAAAATAAATAATTAAATTCTTCATATATTGGTCTAAGTTTTGTTTGTGTGTGTGTGATACGAGAAGTATGAGAAAGTGATAAAGACAGATTTAGACCTATCTAGGTCTAGGCCTATTATATTTTTTATTGATCGAAAGCTGTTGAATATTATTTATTTTACATAATGTAAACCTTGTGGTCTATTTTAATTAATCTATTTGAAGTACTTATCTCTCAAGATTTCCACTTTAAATTCAGAATGAATAATGATTTCACTGAATATACGATGAAATAAAAGTATATAAAACTCGATTCACTGTCATGTTGCTTTGCCTCTATACGGATGGCTAAAGATTGTTCGGATTTCAAAATCATAATCACACGACATCTTCTGTCACCATTGTAGTAATAGAAACAGTAAGTTAGATAAATTGTTTACTAAGAGTTGCCAAAACATTCAAAAAAATTAATAATCTGGCTTTTTTGTTTGGATTCGGGTTTAACGCACTGGGCGACTGATTTCGCAATCACGAAGTGACACAATTTGAGCTAAATGTGTTGCCCTAATTGTATACACAGTGTGCTAAAGGATATGTATGTATGAAAGAGATATGAGGCAGAAATTCTATGACTATATGATCTCATGTGCCACTTTTCAGTGGAGTATTCTGTCAACTTCTGTGTTCATTTTCAAACTCCTGCAGATTAGCAGGATGTTATTCCATGTCAAACATACACCATTTTGTCTGTCTTTCCATAGTGTCCAAATGTACATCAGATTCACAGGTACATTGGGATTCATTCTCATAATAGAAACGCACATAAACAATTCTCATAGCAGTTACAATGTTTATCAGTAATTAGAATCTGTGTAATAGAAATGTATGGACTCAAGTCTGGTTATAATAAAATGTTATCAGTAATGACAGTTTGTGTAAATAAAATAGCAAAACAACACATTTCTCAGGATTACAATCTAGTAGGGCCATTGTTCTGCTTACAAGAGAGATCCATCAGAAGTTTTAGAATGAACATTAATTTTTAATTTGCAAAGATTAGTAACACTGAACAACCAGTCATGTCATAAGAGGCTATAACAGGAAGACTGAAATGGGGATGACTACTAAATCCATTCAGTCAATAAAAAGTCTTTCCATCATGTCATAAGAAGCTATTAACCTATTAATTCCCAATTCACCCACCATTGATTCATTCCCAATCCGTCTGATTTCAACATGGTATTTTAGATTGACATTCTTCATTGTTTCAAAGTGAATAGACATTGTAAATTTAACCCTGGCAAAAATAACATGACTACTGGTAATGGCAGCTTCCAGTGTAGTTTTCGATTGTTGATAACAGTTACCATATAAGAGTTATGTGTTTTTGAATACGACCTTCAATTTTCTTCAAAACTTAATAAGAATGGATTATTATTCAGATGATGCTCATAGGCAATTTTTTTAATGGAAGTTTAAAGAATTTGAATGAATTGGACGTTAATGGGGGGAATTAATTCAGCAGTTGAAAGTAGCAACACCCACACCATAGACCTAGTAATGATTGGAATAGTTAACACAGCTGATCTATGTCAATATTGATCAATTTCACAAGAAATCAGGTCCTGCAAATGACATTGATCCAGATTGCTTTTTATTAGGACTAAGCCTAGCTTTCACTATTTCTATGTGTCATTCTTTGACGTACGTGCAAACAAACCAACATTGTGTATGCTGTTATCAAAATTTTAAGAAAAACCATATCTTTTTTGGGAAAACTTTTTCGAGATATCTAGGGCTTTCTTTATGTGAACTAGGCCTATATGTTTGGAATAGTTAACAGTGGACTATGATATCTTGCTGCTGTAGGGAGACTGCTTTGCAACTTTTTATTTGAGCATTTATCAGCAAACAATTTGACACAAGTAAATAAGTCACCATGAAACTGGTGTTCATTTTTGTTTCTCTCCCATGTTACATGACAAAGAAACTTGTCTTACATAATATTCACAAAGATATGTTCACATATCAGTACCACTTCCATTTATTTGTTAAATAGACTTAAAAGATTGACTGTAAATTGTATTTTTTATTAATTTTTTTGCAATCAGTTATTATTGAGGAGTTATTCCCCTTGTCCTAGGAATGAAGACTGGTCCTGTTATGGGCCAGAACTGAAAGGGTTATGGAAGATAGAAATTGGGATGGCTACTAAATCCATTAAAAGTCATATTAAATTTTAAAAAAGACAAATACGTTTGGCAAGAAGGATGTAGATCTATTATCACTAATGTTTCAATCATAAATTAATACTATATCAACATTTTTGTATTATAAAACTTCATCATTTATATCTATACATAATACACACCTTGAAGTCAAGAAAATGAAAATCTACAATCTAAAGTAAATGAAAAAATACATCTAAAATTGTAAAACAAAAACTAATAAAAATTACTACAATTGTGACTTCATTCTCTTCATCAACTTCTCTAATTTCATGGCAGCTCCCATGTCTCCATTTATTTTCAATTTGCCTGCCATAAATGCTGTTGTGGCACTAGATTGCCCTGCAAACATTTCCAGGAAGAGCTGGCTGTCCAATTTCATGACACAGTCTGGGTTGTCCATATTTCCTCTGCCGATTGTTCCAGTCCCTGATTTAAGGTCAAGATACCATGTGCCTTCTTCAGATCCTGTAAAAGAAATGTGATCATGTCAAACACAATAATCATATATAAATTTGCCTTATGCTGATGATATCCATCTAGTAATGTAAAATAAGATAAACAGGTTACAAGGAATACCTAACTATGAACAAATCTAGATAAAAATTTATATAAGAAATATGCAATAAAGCAAAACATGACAATTTTCCTACGTACATAATTTGTTACTTTGGTTACTGCTGCACCCTTCACTTTGTCGATCTGACCATTTGGTTATTTATATATGATATCCATCTCTTGGGTGTTTCCAAATCTGAATTCAAGGAACTCACCTCAAAGTTGGGAGAAATTATTCAGAAATATGGCATAGAAATTAGCATTGATAAAAGCAAGATAGTGGTGACTAGTGAAACCAAGCAAGATTGTATGAAAACCCAGTTAAAATGGTCACAAAATTGAAGAAGTTAAAACCTCCAACTATGTTGGACGCAAATATGTGATGATTGTAACTAGAAAATGAGGTTAAGACTCGAGATCATGATGTCTGCCATGGCAAGGTTGAATATGATACAGAAAAGTAAGATCTGTATTACAGTAAAGATCAATCTATTCAGATTGCTAGTACTAAGTATACTTTTATACGGATGTGAAAGTTGGACACTCAATGGAAATACGGAAAGAATGATTTGGGCTTTTGAATACAAGTGCTACAGACGTTGTTAAGAATTAGTTATATAGAACAAAAAAATATATCAATTCAGCAGCAAATAAACACTCTTGCAGGTTACCAAGGACCACTTTTAGCAGTGGTGAAACATCATCAACTTGTTTCATTTGGACATGTAATGAGACATGACACACTTTCTAAAATTATTTTGTAAGGAACAATCGAGGTGGAAGGAGAAGATCTGCAAAAAGAAAATCCTGGATTTATAATGTGAAGGAATGGCCGGACATGATTTTTATGCACACCTCCAAATGGCTGAGGATAGAATTTATTTGGAGAGCTTTTTGTGTTGTCTCCAATGTGGTATTTCTACGACCCTAACAGGTTATGGGTCTCATTTATTAATCATAATGGTAGCACCTTTTTTTGTCCATAGTGTTTCCCCTTCAGTGTGATAGGGGTGCCACTCTGAAAATATCTTTCACTTGACACATTTTCTATCAGTAAACTTTTTCTGGCTTGACTAATTCTGCCAGGTTCTACTTCCAAGCTCTTCTATATTCAACAATATATTAGGTAATTTTGAAATAATCCTAAATTTTCTTCTAAAAACAATTGGATTGTTTGAAGCATGTACAGTTTAAGGGTATGCATACATTCTTCAACTGTGCTATGGGCATTTTCATTGTAAAATAAAGTTCACACTTGGACATCTGTCACTACGTTCCTGTCATGCTCTTGCCCAACTTTATAGGGTATAGGCATGCTACTGTATTCCAGAGGCACCAGCTACACAAGAATAATAAAGATCTTAGAGGAATACAAATCAGGTGCAGTATAGATGACCACTGTTTATTGCTTTCCAAAAGAAGACTGAATTCATCACTCTTGGTAGAGAATGTAAGGACTCATCATCATTAAACCCATACCCTTTGAGTGTCATAGGGGTGTCTCTCTGGAAACATCAAACCCATAATCCTTCAGTGTCATGGGGGTATCACTCTGTAAACATCTAACCATTCAGTGTCATAGGGGTGTCTCTCTGTAAACATCTAACCATTTAGTGTCATAGGGGTATCTCTCTGTAAACATCTAACCATTCAGTGTCATAGGGGTGTCTCTCTGTAAACATCTAACCATTCAGTGTCATAGGGGTATCTCTCTGTAAACATCTAACCATTCAGTGTCATAGGGGTGTCTCTCTGTAAACATCTAACCATTTAGTGTCATAGGGGTATCTCTCTGTAAACATCTAACCATTCAGTGTCATAGGGGTGTCTCTCTGTAAACATCTAACCATTCAGTGTCATAGGGGTGTCAATCTGTAAACATCTAACCATTCAGTGTCATAGGGGTGTCTCTCTGGAAACATCTAACCCATAATCCTTCAGTGTCATGGGGGTATCACTCTGGAAACATCTAACCCATAATCCTTCAGTGTCATGGGGGTATCACTCTGGAAATATATAACCATTCAGTGTCATAGGGGTGTCAATCTGTAAACATCTAAGACATAACCCTTCAGTGTCATAGAGGTGACATTCTGGAAACATCTAACTCAATACCCTTCAGTGTCATAGGGGTGCGAATCTGTAAACATAACCTTTCAGCATCATAGGGGTGCCACTCTATAAACAATTAACCCATAACCCTTCAATGTCATAGGAGTGCCTTTCTGTAAACATCTAACCCATCATCTAACATCCTTCAGTGTCATAGGCATGCCACTCTGTAAACATTAAAACGGTCATTAAAACTGCCAAAATCAACTCATGGAAAGAATATGGAGACATGCTCAACGTAGATTATAAAAATGCACAAAAGAGATTCTACAAGAAAATCAAGAACACGAGAAACACAGAAAATATATATGAACCAACAGAAATAATAAATGACGAAAACAGTAATGCACTAAAAGAACTGAAGCAAATAATCAAATAATGGAAAGATGGCAACAATATTTTAAGAAACTACTAAACCTAAAAGGAGAAGAAGGCACAACAACAAACACTACAGCAGTGAAACTAGAACCAAATATACTACTATCGGAAATAAATTCAAGAAGGAAGCCAGAGGATAAATAAGCAATTCCCGTTAGACTCAAGAATTTTACTATCGGAAATAGAAAATGCAATAAACAAAGCAGCAGGCTCAAACATACCTTATCAAAGCAGCAGCAGAGAGCGGGGAAAATGGCTACATAGACTTTTCAATGTAATATGGAAGAAACACCAGAAGACTGCAAAACTCGACAATCATTCCCATATGGAAGAAAAAAGACTGCACAAAATACAGAGGGATAAGCCATACAGGAACAATTTTTAACAAAATATTAGAACAATGATTATGATCATACATTGAACCACAACTTAAAAATAACCAAATGGGTTTCCATAAGAACAAAAGCTCTATGGATGCTATTTTTACACTTAGACAACTAACAGAAAGAGCCACAGAAAACAATAAAGAATTATACATTAAATTCGTTGACCAAGAAAAAGTTGTAGACAGATAACAACTATGGAAAACACTCAATATACGGAGTACCAGAACATTTAATCAGTATATGAAAGGGCATTTATGCTAATAGCCAATGTGAAGTAAGAACAAATATAGGAGTGTCCAACAAGTTCCAAATTCAATCAGGAGTTCGCCAGGGGTGTGTGTCCTATCCCTTCTAATTTTTATAACATATATCGACCACATCTATAAAATAGCAAGCAGCAACGAAGAAGATAACATAAAAGACAAATTGAATGAACTACTCTTTGCAGATGACTAAGTACTAATAGCGACATCAGAAGAACAACTGCAAGAACATATGCACAGACTCCACACAACATGCCAAAATTTAACATAGAGATTAATATTGAAAAAACCAAAATAATGGCAATAGCAAAGAAAGAATGAAATATCACTATCTCCATCAATGATAAACACCTTAAACAGTTAAATTAGTTCACTTACTTAGGAAGCATTATATCTAGTGAAGGGAAAACCAGTAAAGAGAAACAAAATAGATGCAACAAAACATACTAGATCCTAGGACAGATGACACGTATTTTCAAGAACAAAAATGTAAACATAGACACTAAAGTTACATTATACAAGACTATTATTATCCCATCACTGTGCTACCAGTGCCAAACCTGGACAATGACAGCAGAAGACAAAAGAAAAATAGTTACAGCAGAAATGACATATCTACGAAGAATACTTGGAGTATCATTAAGAGATAGAATTAGAAACGATAACATCAGATAACCAAGACAATATCAGTGTATTGTATATCAAAAGACAACAGATCAAGTGACTTTCACACACTTTCAGACTCCCAACAGATAGCATTCCACAAATGGCCATGACACATAGGCCTAGACATCACAGCTATAAAGCCAGTGGCAGACCTTGTAAACGATGGATCACAGAAATCAAAGAAGCTACAGGAACAAGCTTACAAACAGCACAAAAGGCCATCTCCAAAGAACTCTTCCACCACTGACACTGCAAGGTAAACAAGGGCCACAGCGTATAGATAAATAGATAGATAAAGGATGAGAAATGTTCATGTAACATTTGCTTTCAAAAGCCTGTATTCCTCGCTCCATTGTCCAACTCTCGCATCTGTTAACAAGAATAGGTATTATTAGAGATTTAAATAGGATTTTAAAAAACAGATTGTTATCCTTGTCTGACATGATAGCTCCATCAGTCTGTAAATAGGTACTTGATGCATGAGTTTAGGAAGGTAAACAGAGCAAGGAAGGGAACTGGCCACCCCCATCTAATAGTTACTATGGCTTAGTACATGAATCAATATAAGGTAATACTGCTGTGAAATGGAACAACAATAGTACTTATGTAGTATACATACATTACGTGCCAGTGCAGCATTTGGGAGCCTTCGTGCCAACGTCTGGATCAGGCGTGGTCTCAGTCTGACAACTAAGTTGGACGTGTACCACGCAGTGGTTCTACCAACACTGCTTTATGCTGCGTCATCCTGGTCTTAGGTTGGCAGGATCGTGTACCAGATATGAAAATTCTTCAGAAGTCCATACATGCAATGCTGACTAGGTCCCAACTCCGCTGGACTGGCCACATCGTCCGTATGCCAGACAAGTGCCTTCCAAAGAGATTATTCTATGGGGAGTTGTGGGAAGGTAAAGATTCAAGTGGAGGGCAGAAAAAGTGCTTCAAGGATCACCTAAAAAGCTCTCTCAAGAACTGCAACATCGATCCTAGCTCCTGGGAGACTACAGCACTTGATCGCTCAGCCTGGCACACCCAGATCACTGCTGGCATCACGAAATTTAAAAAGAAAGAACACTGCGGGCACTCCACAAGCGCAAGAAGCGGAAGGACAAATCCGTAAATTCTCCTACCCCGAACCTTCAGCACTCCTGCATGCACTGCAATAGAACTTTCCATGCACGAATCGGACTCACAAACTCACAAACCAAATTAGTTAATTACCAATTTTAATTACTACATATATATTTTTTTTAATCGCATTTAATGTTTTTTCATGCCATGCTCATCTTCGCTTGCGAAGGAGGAACATCATCATCAGTACACAGGTTTAAAAAAAATTTTACTTGAACACAACTGACAATCACTAAAGGTCTATGAGGTTTAAACACGAAAAAATACAAATGACAATACACAAGATATTTTCAACATTTCGAACAATTAGGTCTTTGTCAGGAATATATAAAACAAACAGTGAAAAACAATTTTGTGTGCAAAGTCTAACAGGTGCCTTTCTGACAAAAACACAGGTCCTCCTCAGTTTACAAACAGATATGAAGCCTGGACTCATATACATTTTCTTGTCTAAAAGGCATGGTTGTATTTGGGGGGGGGGGGGAGTTTACAGATGCAAATTTAGTCTCCGAAGGGAGGCATTTCAGTGTAGCAACATCTCAGGATCACCATGTCCTGCCAGGAGTGCAACTTACACTTCTAGGCCAACTATCTCATCATTCTTCTGTCAGATTTGTTAGTCCATATGCACTGATGGCACATCTAGCATTCCCAGCCACTTAGGAGAATCTACTACAAAAGAACAAAGGTGCAATGCCCGCTGATCTGCGTCTCTTCATCATCCATGGAGATCATTTGATAGAAGACAAAAGTCAGAAATTGAGGCAAGAAATGCAATGAAGATTTTTTGTACAGGTGACACGCTGTCAGCCTATCCCTTAATTTTTCTTAGTCACATCCTATGACATGCCTGGAAAGAAGATGGTGGCCCTATTTTTTGTACTATGAACTAAAAGTCCAGGACTGGTTGCCACAAGGACAAAATTCAATGAGATAGAAAGGTGAAACAAAAAAGGTACAATACTGGTGAAGGGACTACAAATTAACTTTTTATTAAATATGCGTGTATCACAAATTTGTGTGTAATTTTGAGATGTTACTGACTGTCGCTCCTAAATACAAAATGGCTAATGTAATTTTGTTTAGCTTACCTGCAACCAATAAAGATATAGTACACAATCACAGGACTGCTGTAAGATGCAAAGATGTGCTCATGACACACTATGAGCCCCATGCATATATCTCTCCTCAATAAATATCTTATACAAGTAAATTCAAGTAGGAAGCATGAGGATAAATTAAAATTATTCTTACAGCTGATGGGTATTGAACCATGTCCATTCTAGTGGCACCGAATTGCCCTGCAACTCAAGTAAACAGGTTTTCCATGCTTGACCAACCACATCCCCAAAACAATATGTGATCTCATAAAGAATGTCTGATTCAATTCCCATCAGCTGTAAGAATTATTTTCAATAAATATCTTCACCTCCACCCAATAATGGGTAATTATAGCCAAGGGAAAACGATGACCAAATATTTGCCCTTGTCATTTATTTTGTGTTGCTTGTTGCAAAAAATGTAGTCCCATATAACCCAAACAAAATAAAAAAAGATCTTTAAAAAATGTATTTTCCGCAAATTTTATTTGCAGATGTTTCCTGAATGTATCCACATTGTTTGCAAGTAATCATGTGAGAAACTAGCACATATAACTAGCATATTAACACGAACATATACACTTTCTGCAAGTTGCTGAAACAGATTGAGCACCAACAGGTCTGCCTGGAGTGCCATACAGATGTTTCTCGAAGAAACAAATAACTAGTAATGTTCAACTAATATAAACAAAGCCATTTAAAACTTGTGCAAGCAATAATGCTATAAAGTGACTTTTAATTTGTATTGTAGTTTTCTTACCAGATAATTCAAACTGGTAGCTTGCACTAATTTCCTGAACCAATTTATTAGACAAATGTTGCTGGATAGCTTGAAATGTTTCTGTGACTCCAGAATCTGACTCAATATTTTTCCCAGTCTTAAATGATGGCTTTCCACCAACACCTCGTATTTGACTTTCTAATTCTTCAGGCCCCACATCTAAGAAAAAATCTGGCAGTAGTCTGCTGCCTAGAATAGAAAATGAGTATGAACTCTTAGTACAGTGGAATCCCTCTATAGCGCATCCTTTTATAACAAATTTTCCTATATAACAACACTTTTCAAAATCCCCAATTCTATTTATGCTATATTATTTGTACTGTATATAGTGTATTTCTGCTATTACATACATATTTTATTAGTCCGGACCAAGTTGTTATAATGGGATTGCACTGTATATGAAGCCTGAAACCATGCTTTTATGCATTGTTTCTGTACACATTATCTCAAGGGGATAGTTCCCTCATCATACATTTCTTCGATACATACAGAAGTAATATTTCATGTATAGGTATCTAATTGTACAAAGATAGAAGATTTATCTTATGCAATATTATTTTGCATTTAATAAACAAGTAAACACACATTTCATTAAATGAATCATGTAATAACACTTAGAACTACATAGGTCATGTCTGTAGTAACAAAGTTTGCTGAATGACATACACAAATTCTATGTAACATCATACAGAAAATTTTGTAAGTTTCTGTAAGAGACTTGTAGTTCTCTATGTGATTTTCAGTGGTAATTACAACATTCATGTCCATCATTTTCATACAACATCTTGTTGGAGAAAAATAAAAATAAACTGAGACTCCACAGACATACCTGTAGATTGCCCACCTCTTAGTGTTATGTATCCACTTATATTGTTCATTTACCTGGTTCTCAGCAAGATATATTACCTGGTTCTCAGCAAGATATCATTTTACCTGGTTCTCAGCAAGATATCATTTTACCTAGTTCTCAACAAGATATCATATTACCTAGTTCTCATCAAGATATCATATTACCTGGTTCTCAGCAGGATAGATTACCTAGTTCTCAGCAAGATATCATATTACCTAGTTCTCAGCAAGATATCATATTACCTAACATCAGAGCTACCATGATGTAAAGGGCTGTTGAAATAGTTCTTCATTCGTTCTCAAACTCCTGCACATTACCAGGATGTAGTCCGGACGGGACTGTTTAAATGATTGGCCACCGGGGAGTCATGATGATTCATGATATCTCTTAAATATTCAACAAATCTGTCAGCTAAATGTCTGCCAGTTTCCCCAATATCACAGAGTATATTAAATTACAGGAAAAATATGAGAAAGAGTCTTGAATGATGAAATGGGACTTAGGAAAATGTTTCTAAATATGAAAAATATTAAAGTAATGACAACCGACAAAGTGGAAACAAGACCTAGAATTAATATTGATAAGAATGTTTTAGAAGTGACAAATTTCAAAAACAGTGCAGAAGACTGTGAAGTCGAGATCAGGAGAACAGCAATAGCAATGCCCAAATTAAAACAACTGAAAAAACTGTGCCACGTAGCAAACACGGGAACTAAAGTATGATTGTTACAAACATGTGTGTTCCCAGTGGTGGGTGACCTATTGCTGCGAAACATGGAAATAAATAAACTACAGCCAAGAGAATAGAGGCTTTCCAAATGAAGTGCTGTAGTCCTGAGAATACCATGAACAGCAAGAAAGAAAGAACAACCATTACTTGCTAAGAAAAATCAACATTCAAGAAGGCTATCTTTTAGACACTGTATTAAGAATGAAGTTAGGTTTTTTGGCCACATGAAGAGACATGATGGCATGGAAAGTGGTTGTGGAGGGGGTGATAGAAGGCACTAGAGGCAGAGGCCTACCAAGATATCATTGGAAAAGAGATTTCTTCTTCTTCTTTCGTTCACTTGAAACATGTCTATATCTGCAATTCTGTCTCCTTAATAAAACTCACTGTCTTTTGTAGTTCATACAGTGTCCCATAGAGCTTTGATTCCAGTGTTGTTTCCTCTGGCCAATATGTCTGCCTCAGCATTTCATGCTCAGAACACTCTTGAAGTATATGTTTGGCACTTTGTGCTGCCTGTCCACATGTAAACATAACCGTTTTGCCAATCTTGAAATTTGTATATATGTGACTGCAGAGTCGGTAGTGTCCTGTTCTGAGGCGTAGAATTATAACTTGTTCTGATCTGTTCATAATGTGATAGTCATCTTGTGTTGGTGTTTGTGGCTTTCTTATTGACTTGATCATCTGTTTTTTCTGATGGTAGGTGATTAGTACATCTGGTTGGTCTTCGGCAGCACCTTCCTTAGCCAGTTGGTCTGCTTTTTCATTTCCTGGTATTCCACAGTGAGAGGGTATCCACTGCATGGTTACCCTATACTGGTAAGACAGTTCATTAAGTATTTTTTGCAAGTTTGTTAGTTTTCCAGACTGGAGAGCTTGAAGCACTGACCTTGCATCTGTCAGGAATACCACGGGCTGTGGACCAGGATTGGAGTTTTCAGTTGCTACCCTAATTGCCTGGATTTCTGCATAATAATTATTGCAGAATTTCCCTATTGGTGTTCTGATCGTATCTCTAGACTTGTGTGGATATTCTATATATACACCTGCACCTCCATTCCTCACAGCATTCTGTGCTGACCCATCTGTGTATACTCTGATCCATATGTCTTGTGAATATTCCTCATCCAGGAAACTGAGGGTGACTGTCCTTCGCTGCACACCGTTCTGTTCGTCCTCGCTTAGTATTCCTATCACGAGGGTCTGAATGTATATTGGCATTCCATGCCTTTCACTCCAAGGGGTTTCTTCTGGTACATACCTTAAGGGGCTATTAACTTCAGGTAGGTCTGTAAGCTGTCTCAGGATACATAGAACATTGTATCCTAGACAAAGTGTCATAGGATACATTGCTGTATAATTTCATTTACATTTTCTAAAAAATTTTAACTAAATTGCACATATACATTTTATTAACCTTTAGAGCCCTGGCTTAAAATTACAAAACTTCCCCCAGGGCCTGACTTATTTTTTGGAAAATTTTCGTTATTGATGGTGGGTGTTTTGAAAACGGCATAACTTTTTTGTTTTAAAAGATATCAAAAAAATTTTTGCACATCTAAATAAAGGAGTGAATAGTGAATATTATCGTGTTTTTTTTGTTGTTGTATGTGTGATATGACAGTTGTGAGCACGTTTTGAAGTTGAAAATTCTGGCGAAAAACGCAAAACGTCATTTTCAAAATCGCAAATATATCTTCGTGACGATCCTAATACATGAGCAATGTGTGGCAACATTGATAAAATCCTCATAAATACCTATACTTATTGTATATGTATTGTTTTATATCAAAACTAATATAATATGAACTAAAAATACTAATAAAACGTGAAGAAATTGCATATAACGTCCTTCCGGTCAACACTAGGTCTATGCCGACACGCAGCGTAATTATTGTCCATGCACACATGTGTCACCCCTGATACATATTATTTTTGTGCTTTTTAATGAATACACACACATTCTTATCAAATAACAACATATTAAACACAAAAAACAACAATTAGAACATGTAGTCACGATCACTTACCCATGCCACGCGGTACTCAATTTGATAGTAAAATACGGCCGAAAATGGCTAAAGTCGCTCTAGAAATGCGTTGACAAATTCAACCGGCTTTCTCTCTCTTACAATCGTAATGAGTAAAGGAATTTGACCTTTAAACTGTGACGTATTCCTAGCTTCGTGTTGCGGGAATTCTATGTCATATAAGCTTTAACTTCGTGAAGTTCCGTGCTCGGGAATGGAGCGATATCGTATGTTGCGTGATTGCGACCACAGGCACTACGGGATGCACACGCAAGGCGCAATGTTGCGACCGTAGGGGCCTAAAGGTTAATAGGCAAAATAAGTAATGTCTGAAAATTGTTAATGCCTAGTCCATATTCATCATTTTATCATTAATATTTCATAATAGCATTTCTTGTATTTGTTTGAATATCTATTCTGCATAGATGTAAAATAATTAGCAAGTGTTAAAATAATATAATGATCACCTGGAACACATGAGTACTGCTCTAAATCAGTAATACCAGCAGAGCTTAAAACTTCATCATCAATATAGAAGTTGCCAGTCATCTCTCTATTATTGCCTGATAGGATAATATAAGCAGCATCACTCACAATGTCCACAGTCCGACACTTCTCTTTGATTTCCTCTCCACCTCCAATAAATTCCATTGCTGCTGTCCAAATGGCTGCAAATACAATGAGAAAATCACACTTCAAAAAAGGTAAATACAAATAAGGTAGGAAGGTTACTGAAGAAAACTGTCAATATAAAATAAAATATAGAAAATAACAATAAAACAAAGAACAAATACAATTGTCAACGTGTTGTTCCAATTGGGACCTTTATCAAAACAACAAAAACAGTTAAGAACACAAAACCATAACGAATATAAACAAAATGGCTGGGAGAATGATTTCTCTCACCAGAAAATCATCACCCAGTAACAGATCCAGCGCTATACAATCTTAAGAAGTGCATATTTATGCGTTCAATATGTATAAATTATGAAATACTAAAAGATGGAAGATGCAAAACTAAAGAAAGGGGATACCAAATAGCATTGCCAAGAAAGGGGTGGGGGGGGGTTAAGTGGGTGATGGGAGATAAAAGGGGAAAGGATAGAGAAAGATAGTGCACACCGGAGCGGGGGGGGGGCTACAAATAGATATAGAGAACATAGAAATATGTAAAGAAGAACAACACAGTATAGGATAGATAACAAAAATATATACACATCCAAATACAATCACGAACTAAAATATGTATACATTCTATTTGATAATCATAGATACCTATAAATATAAGCACATATACATACAAATATCTAGACATATATACAAGTATATACTGATATCACAGCATACATTGGAATAGACACATACATGTATATAGGTACCTGCACACACAACACTATATATATATATATATATATATATATATATATATATATATACACACACATACACACAAATGTGGATATATAAATATATACACATGCATATGCATAACAATATATATATAAATATACATACAAATACAAGTATGCTAGGAACACACACAGGTATATATCTAACATGATCCCATAGATATAAGAAAGATACCCACACAGCATGCACAAGCATGTAAATGTATCCAAACAAGAATATGTGTGCATAATGACACAAAATAAGCATCAACATAATATATACACATGCATTCACATAAACATTTTCTCACATGAATACATATAACATGAACATTCGTACACATAGAAATATATACATGTATTTTTATACCCATTCGTTCACATGAAGATATTCACATGTACTACTCTAACACAAGAATATGCACACATGCAAATGCGAGACCCAAAGCAACTGTATGGATACACAAGACCATGTAAAATAATATGCATATACAAATACATACATATGTATGTATGGGTATCCATATGCTATTTTTATTTAAAGTTAAAAATATAAAAAAATGGTTTTAAATGAGGTGATACGATTACACAAAAATAGGGTACAATCATAGAATTGACAGATTGGAATATGATATAAACAACAGACAAATTACAAATACACTGAAATCTAACAAAAACAAAGCTGATGAGCGTGCACATAAAGAAACAATTACAAGGTACAGAGGAATATGGCTACAAAATAAATAGGAGTATAATATAATAAGAATAGGGGGGTAGAGGTTGTTAAAAAGTAGTGGGTAAATCAAACAAAACGGTGATTAATGTTAATACCATGGGGATGTAATACTCCCATATTTGTTTTTGTTAGATTTCAGTGTATTTGTAATTTGTCTTTGTTGTTTCTGTTGTTTATATTGCACCTCCGCACAGAAAGTAAATAAGCCTTCTTTCGTTACATTTTTGTTGTGTTTTCATTAGTCACTATTTATATACTTGGAATTGCATGCCAAAATAGCCAAGGCTACTCGAAGTATAGAAATAGTGACTAATGAAAATCACAACAATAATAAAAACGTAACCTATAAAAGCTTGTTTACTTTCTGCGCAGCGGTCTTCTTTACTGCAGAAGGTCATTGTTGAAAACACCTGGATACATTTATATGAGAAAGAGAGAGATCTCATAGAAAGAAAACAACTTGTGAATATCATACCTGTTCTGGGCCACAGCGCATTAACACGCACTCCTTGAGAACGAAATTCTTCAGACATTCCCAAGACACACATCGACATTCCATACTTTGCCATAGTGTATGCTGTCAAAACATAATAAACTTTAATACCAAATATGACATGCAATAGTTGGACTGCTGCTTTATCGTATGAAAATTACTACTTCTTCTATACTAGGGATTAGTTGTTTCAGTGATAGAGTATTTATCAGCTATTATGATTCTCAGACAGACTGAATGAGGTTGGATAAGATCCATAAGGAGGCGATGCATATCATTCTTGGGTGCACAAGGGATGCATCTATACAAGCAATGTGTTTCGTACTTGACTGTCCAACTATGGAACATAGATTGCAGTTGTGTTGAGCAAAATCCTACCTTTAAATCAGCGCTGACCCACTACCTGAAATTCACAGTGCTCCTAATCTTATTGGTGTACCGGCCATTTAATTCCAAAATGGTGCCAAGATACCTTGCTTCATCCACTTGATTTAATTGAGTTCACAGTTAATTAATTTTAATTAATTTATTGTAAATTAATTAACTGTGTTTACAAACAATAACAATTTCAGTTTATTGCATTTACAAACAGTAACAATTTCAGTGTATTGTATTTTGATGAAATAACAATTTTAGTGTCTTGTGTTCAGATACAATAACAATTTCAGTTTATTGCATTTACAAACAGTAACAATTTCAGTGTCTTGTGTTTACAAACAATAACAATTTCAGTGTCTTGTGTTCAGATAAAATGACAATTTCAGTGTATGGTGTTGTGATGAAATAACAATTTCAGTGTCCTGTATTCTAATGAAAAAACAATTTTAGTGTCTTGTGTTCAGATGAAATAACCAATTTCAGTGTCTTCTGTCCAGATAAAAATTTCAGTGTCTCGTGTTTACAAACAACAATATCAATGAATTGTGTTCAGATAAAATAACAATTTCAGTGTATGGTGTTCAGATAAAATAACAACTTCAGTGTTGCAAAGATTAATCATGAGCATTAAATTGTAATTGTAGAAACCTTCAATTAATATTTCAACAAATTCTAAATTGCACAAGAAAATCAGATGATACTGCTCTCCTGAGTTCAACACACCAAGATCTCCAAGAAAAAAACAGAAAGACTCAAATTTTTCATGCAGCAGATAAACACACATAAAACGAAAATCATGAACTTTACCGGCCTGACAGAATCAATTCTTCTTCTTCTTCGTTCATTCTCTCAAACTCCTACTGGATCTTCCTTACAGCAGAACAATGGTCCTACTAGATTTCCAGCAGGATGTAGTCCAGAGAATGGAAATGCGTTGTGTCGCCGTTTTATTTGCGCCAGTGGCCCGACACATCCATCTTCAGCGGAGACAGAATCAATTAAACTAGATGATAATATACTAGTCAACGTTTCAAATTTCGTATATTTTGGAAGCAAGATAACAGCAGACAGGGATACCAACTCAGAAATCAAGACTCAAATAACTCTCGCCTCCAATGCCTTTAACAAACTCTCAAACATCTGGAGATCGAAGATCGCAAGTAAACACATCAAACTGTGACTATTCAATGCAAGTGTGATTCCATCATTGATATATGGATGTGAAAGTTAGAAAACTACCGCAATGGATAAGAAGTTAGTTGCCTTCGATCGAGAATAGATGCCTCAGAAAAATCACAAATACTAATTGGAATGATGTAAAATTAAACGACATGCTAAGAGAGGAGACAAAACAAGAATAAATGTGACAAACATCATCAGAAAACGTCGCTGGACATACATCGGCCACATACTTAGAATGAAGGAAGACAAAATTCCACGACAAGCCTTCATGTGGACACCAGACGGAAAAAGAAAACAGGGAAAACCAAAAATAATGCTTAGAAGAACTGTTATAAATTAATTAAAATCAACAGGCATAAATGCGCAAGACCTGCAATCCTTGGCAACTGACCGACAGGCATGGCAAACTATGACATCCGCCCTATGTGCCAAACTTGGCAAAAGAGGAACTGACTGACTGACTGATTAAATTGTAAACAGCTAACAGAAAAAATCTTAACAATATTACACCATTAAACTTACCAATATGACCACTAAACCATTTAGCCGTCATATTCAGAGGTGGGCTTATGTTCAAAATGTGAGGGCTCTGGCTTTTCAGTAAATGTGGCAAACAAGCTTGTGAACTACATAAAATATGGGCAAGAATTTAATGAAACCAGGTCACTCTAAATATCTCATCAATACTTAATGATCAGCTAACAAAAGTAACTTAGAAGTATTAGGTATTAGGTATGTTGATTATCCTCTTCACACACCGGACAAGTCCATAGGTGCTCAGATCTCCGCTTCAGTAAATCTCTCAGGGTATACCGGCTGATGGTTCCGGTTCTATGTTGGTTCAATGCTCTTTTGAAGTCTTTGTCAGGGGTTCTCTACGGGCCACACCCATATTCACTCTCAATTCGCGCATTCTCGATATTGACTCATGCTCATTCATCTCAAAATCCTCTGATCGTGAGGAATCACGAAGAGCAATGAGTATGTCTGCTCGGTCCATAGGCTGAACGTCTGTTGTAGTGGCGAGGCTAGCTAATTTGTCGGCTCGTTCGTTTCCCTCCACGTCCGCGTGTCTGGGGACAAAAATAAGCGTGAGTCTTCGTAGTGATGCCCGCATTCCTGCTCTCTGAAACTTAGAAGTAACCCGTGGCAAACCAATAAGTATTTAATATCTACAACAAATGGAACAGAACTTGCATTCAGATAGTCTCTATGGATCAAATTCTCAACCATCTTACTCATGCAATGTGTCAGTCAGATAATTTCTGTGTACATACTTCTCACCCATCCTACTCATGCAATGTCTCACTCAGATAGTTTAACTCTTGTTCCCTATGCCAGGTAGTATAGTTTTTAACTGCAAATTAATGCTTTTCTGAAATTTTTAATGGGGATGTTTTCACAAGTCTCAGATGACTTACTCAATGTGGCTGTAGACCCTAAAAAAAAATATGAACCAGTGGATAAAAACACAGATAAAAAGAACACATTTGTCCATCCACCTCTATAAATAGGATGCAATTTTATATATGGTGCATATTCATAGTAACTTTCCACCGAAGATGGATGTTTGGGCCATTGCGCTAATTAAATGTTGACACAACGCATTTCCATTCTCTGGACTACATCCTGCTGGAAATCTAGTAGTACCATTTTCCTGCTACAAGAGAGATCCAATGGAAGTTTGAGAATGAATGCTAAAGAAGAAGAAATTAACTTGATATGTTGGATGTCTGGACTAAAATTGCATCTTTTTTTCAGAGATGTTGTGTGGTTGAATTTGGAAAATGTGTTTACTCAAGTTGTGAGGCGAAAAGGTACCATCAGAATGGACCTGGTTAAAATCCTGTTTACTACATTCTGATATTTGGGGCAAATATTCACAAACATCAAACACATTCACTGATGTACATGATCCAGGATATCTGTGATTGTATGATCATCATTTTGTAATGTTATATGTAATCGATGTACTCCGTCGATCGTTGGATTAATCAACTAACATCGTAAAGTCAAGACCAATTTGCGTAAGGACAACAACTAGAAAAAGTACCAAAATTCTCCTATCTAGGAAGCAAATTAACACTCGACGGTGATGTCATTCCAGAAATTACAACTCGCATTGCCCTAGCATCATGTGCATTTAACAGACTATCTAATATCTAGAAGTCAGTCAATTAGCACATGCACGAAAATGCGCTTATTTAATTCCTGCGTTATTCCAGTGCTATCATATGGATGTGAGAGCTGAAAAAGCTCTTTATCTTCAAAAAGAAATTACTTGAGTTTCGAGAACAAATGTTTTCGTAGGATAACTAACAGCCATTGGAATGAATTAAAATCGAATGATAAAATCAGAGAAGAGACACATCAAAATTTCATCACGTTATCAGAAAACGCAGTTGGTCCTACATCAGGCATGTCCTACGTGCAGACACCAACAGAATACACCACCAATCTCTTGAATGGATACCTACAGGCAAAAGAGCAAGGGGTAGACCAAAAGAAACACTCAGAAGAACAATACTTAGAGAAAGTAAAACAACCAATATTCATACTATTCAAGAACTGCACAGAATAGCTTTTAACAGACAGAATTGGAGAGATATGACCTCTGCGCTAACTTCAGCGCAAAAGGAAAATGAATGAATGAAAATGTAATTGAGGCTACTGACACAGATTTAGAAAAATACCTGCAATAGTTTTCCAGAAAATTGTATTTTACTGAGGTCACGAATTTCAGAATGGACTATAGCATGTCCAAGTCTGTAAGTAGCGATCTACACAGCAATTTTGGTGGTAGAAATTTCTTTGAAACAAAAATATGTTCATTTGCTTTATTGGATAGGTTCATGTCTAGCCTCATGACAGGATGAATGGTGAGCAATTGCTACATTTGGCTATTATTGTTCAAAGTACCAGCTATCTTATTCTCCATGAAACAACATCTATATTTCAAGATTTATGTTAATTAAGGTGTCATTATGAAATTATTATGAAATGTTATGAAATTAGTTCCACAAATGTATACTGAACAAGTAATAGATAATGTAGGCAAACAACATGGAAGAGACATTGACAAACCATAAATATGTTCCTCTGGCATTGATTTGATTCATCAAGTCATACTTTTTCATGGGTGTGGCCAAGGTTCCTGTTAGGGAAATAGCACTAGCATTGTTGACAAGGACATCAATTCCTCCAAACTTTGATACGGTTTGCTTGACTGCATCTTGGACCTGCTCCTCATTTCTGATGTCCACAATACATGGGAATGCCTTTCCTCCAATTTTGTTTACTTTAAATATTTGTGAAGGAAAAAGAAAACAATATTGACTGCATGTATTTCTTACAGTTAATAACCAGATGTTGCATCTGAAGTCTTTGAAAACAATCTATATAAGTACCTAATAATGAGTGGTTTCTGAACCAATGACAGAACACTCTGGACATCCCCATAAGAGCTGTGTCTCTTTCAGCAGATGGTGAAAGGTATATATATATATATATATATATATACCTAATATGGTATATACCTAATATATATATATATATATATATATATATATATATATATATATATATATATATATATATATATATATATATATATATATATATATATATATATATATATATATATAATAAACTCAGAAATTGCTGATATATTTGTGGTAACTGTGGGGGAGATGTTTCGCAGCTCTCAGTCTTCTTGAGGAGGATGTCTACATATTAACAGACAACAAAAATAATGCACTTCTAGATACAGCAACAACAATTCTAAGTGAGAAAAAGATAGTGCACAATATTTGGGCAACCAACAACATAATGAAGCAGTGTGATGCCCGAGAGAGTCCAAGAAGGTAAAGAAATAAAATCCTGTTGCAGTATAGCAAATTAAATAAAGACATCCAAAAAAAGGTGAAGTAAGCTAAAGAGACCTGAATTTCTGAATAATGCGAGTCAATCAATAAGGATATCAGACAGGGTAACAACAAAACAGTGTGACAGAATAGGGTTGTGGTCAAACGGAGACAAGAAGAAATGACTGTTGACTGAGAATAGAGATTGGTTAGTTCTCTTTTTGCAAGCATAATTAGGGAATTAGAATAAAGAAAAAAAAAACTAATAAAATAGTTTTTTTTAAAGTGAAGTTGTGGTCTTGGAGTTGTAGTCACGAGAAATTTGGTTTAGCCATGACGGAATATTGGACAGACAGAGAAAGTAAATTGTCAGGGGTAAATAGTTAAGTTTAAGTAGATTATGATAGAATGATTAATTTTGAATAAAGCTTGTTTATGACAAAACGGACAATAAATTGGCTATACTTAGAATCGGAGTAGCAGATCACAAGATAAATGTGGGAATTAGTGGTCTACAAATTCTAGACCAAATAATAATCTAAAAATGAAACATATAGTTGGGTTCATTTGTTAGAGTAAACAGTTACTCAACTTGCTTTGGTGGAGAGCAGACCTACCAAAAATCTAGCAATTTTTAGTCTTGTGAGGAGTTGTTCGGTGGGCAGATACATGATGCTCCTTTGTTATTCATTCTTTGTGAGGATGTCAGAATTCAAGAATTATTGAATATTTTCTAACTTTCCTGGAGATGGGTAGCCACACAAGGGAAAGTATGGCTAAGATGGTGCACAACTACCTTACAAATGAATGCAAAATAGATTTTAGCAAGTGTCGAGGCCAGCAAAGATGGTTCAAAAGTTCCAAAGTCTTTGTCAAAGACTAGATGGGAAACACATTCAAAGGCCACAAGTGCAATAATTGATAGTTATAATGTATAATAGAATAATTTCTGCATTGCATCAGCTACATATTGATACTACAGAGAAAGGTTAAACAAGAAATCCTGTCATAAACATTTTGAATAAAATGGAGGAGTTTGAATTTATAATAATGTTATATTTGTGGAGTTACTTGCTGGATGAATTTCACAGGATTAGTCAATCACTGCAAAACCCCCAAGTATGTAGGAAATTGTATGCTTCACTTTCAGATTTTGTTAAAGGTACTAGGGATATGTTCAATCATTTTGAAAAAAAAGCAAAGGAAAAATTGTCTGATGTTGATTACAAGAAAGTCAGATATAGAAGACGGCATATCAATGATGATGAAGATGATGCTTTAAAGAACCTTGAGCCAAGAGACAAGTTCTGAATCAAAACATGTATACTTGCGATGGATGCATTAGTGTCAAGTATGGCACAGAGAGCCTCAGTATAGAATGATGCTGCAAAAAAGTTTTCATTCTTAACAAAATTAGAAGCTACAAAAGAAGAGATCGTGAAGGATTTAGTGTTTTGTGCCAAACATACCTTGAAGATGTGGACATGAATCTTGTAGGAGAATTCAAGCATTTTCATCAATATATTAGACATAGACAAGCCTATGGTTCAGTGGAGTATGATAGTCTGACACATCAGAATCTGTATAGGGCAATATTTAACGCTCGTGTCCAATCATTTTTCCCTAACATATAAGCAATTTTGAGGTTTTTTCTTAGTATGTTGGTTGCAAATTGCTATGGAGAAAGATTTTTTCTCAGCAGAAGAGGATAAGAATGAATTTAGAACAACAATGACTCAAGATAAATTATATTCCCTCAGTCTCATGTGCATAGAAACTGACAAACTATACAGTTTATTATTTGATGATGTCATCAGTGACTTTGCTCTGAAAAAGGCAAGAAAGAAAATATTTTAGTTTAATATAACTCCTTAATCCTTTTAACATTTTTCAAGAGATTAGATAAATCTGTGTAAATTACCGTATGCCTTTTAAAAAAAACTTTTGTTTCTTTTTACCAGAGATTGCATGTTTAAGTTTTTTATGAATAAAAATGATTTTAAGTTAAAAGATTTATTATTTCACTATCTGTATACTTCTGAATTGTATTTCAGTTTAATACTCTAGCTATCGGAAAATCATATTTGGCACTGACATATAATCTGGACTTATAAAGAGTCCCCATATCTTGAATAGCTTAGGGCCTTATCAAGACTAAATCCAGCCCTGATTATGACTTATGAATAAAGGAGTAGTGGAGGTCTGTTAATAGGATTACAGAGATCATTTGTTCTCTGCAATGTGAATTATCGTTTAGTAAAGTAGATAGGGTCAAAGAGATTATCAGTTCTCTACAACGTTGTCTTGTCGTTTCAGAAAAATGTGAGCCTCATATAAATTGATGGTTCTTACAATTGATACAACAAGAAAGTATTGTTTTAGCTATAGAATTTGTTCACCGAGGTTGATATATTTCAGCAAAGTGAAACTATTCGTATAGATTTAGGATTTGACTTGCAGATCCTATACTTGTAATTTTACAAGAAATGGAAGGAAGCACAGAGGTTTGGTAAATCTCTGCAGTGTAGAGTCATTTCCAGAATGCAGAATTTTGAAGCCTAACCAGAAGAGTTCCAGAGTCCAGTTCAAAATATCTATTGCTGAGGTCAATTTTGCAGTGCCTGGCCTACTTGAATGTTATCCAGATCTTTGCTGTTAAGAAGTCAGTCCTATTAACTTGTTGACATATCTGATGTCTTTTAAGAATCCTGATAGCTGATATCTTGAATGAAGATTATCTGACAAGCTACTATGAAGAACCCCAGGAGATGTATCCACATCTTGGAAAGTACCAATCCTGAATTGGAGTCCAGAGGATAGGTATCAAGAATAAATGGAGATTTGTTGAACAGGGAACACTTTGTTATCAATATCACACCGTGTGAGATTTAATTTCATTTTCTTGGTCAATAGATAAACTTAGCCAATGAACTGTGAACATTATTGTTATCAAAGTCACACTAAATTGACTTACTTTCGTTTTCTTAGCCAAATGGATAGGCTTAGCCAATGAACTGTGAACACTATAGTTATTATATCACACCGAGTAGGATTATCTCCACCTCAATGGAACTGCTGAACTAGATATATCAAATAGGCATGAATTTAGTGTATTATTGTTAAGGTTAGATATGTAGAGATTGAAATTTGCCTATAACCTAGAGATCCAACTGTAATCAAGTGTATGTGAGTATGATATAAGTATGTATCTGGTATTATAGGTTACATACAATGTTCTTAGGTGTCCCATGTTGATGGACAAAAAGTTGTAATTAAAGAAATTCATGTAGAACAACCTTCCTTTATAAGTAAATTAGTGATTAAAATATAGACGCCTATGGAGCCCGTAAGGTTAAAGAGAGAACCTTATATCCCTTCCATATTCCATCGCTACATAGACGATGGAATTGGGGTTACTGATATTTCTCTTGATAACCTCAACCTTTTCATTGACTTTGTGAGTGGTTTCCATCCAGCTATTAAATTTACCTCTCTTATTTCCTCCACCTCTGTGGACTTCCTTGACATTTGTGTTTCCATAGGATCCACATCCCTTACCACTTCTGTACATTATAAGCCTACGGCCTCTCATAGTTTTCTTCTTTATACATCATCTCACCCAAGGTCTTGTCGTCATGCCCTCCCTTTTTCTCAGCTGCTTCGTCTTCTCTGCCAAGACGATGTTGATTTCCAGGTTCAAGCTCATAAGATGCTAATTTTTTTCGCCGTTGCTTGTACCCTGAGGATATCCTGTCATCAGCTTTACAACGTGTTTTTACTATTTCCCGCTCAGTGGCCCTCGTACCATCTATTAAACATACCTCTGATCGCCCAATACTGTCTATCACTTTTCATCCTCATAATATGCAGGCACTACGTATCCTATTATGACATTTCTCTATCCTCCAGTTAGATCCCATCTCCAGTCCTGCATTTCCCTCTCTTCCACTAGTTGCTTTTCGGAGGGACAGAAACCTTTGTGATCTCTTAGTTCATTCTCATCTGCGCACTTCTGCAGGTCAACTAGGAACTGTCCCTTGTCACCGAAATTGTTTGACTTGCCCTTTTGTTATTCTCACTCCCATGTTACAGTTTCCTAAATCACACTTTGATATTCAGGATTCTTTTTCATGTTTGTCCTATAATTTAATATACTCTATCATATGTAAGTGTTGTGATATGAAGTATTTTGGTGAGACTGGTAGACGTTTAGCTGATAGATTCGCCGAACATTTGAGAGATATCACGAATCATTGTGACTCCCCAGTGGCTAATCATTTTAACAGCCGTCACATCATGGTAGCTCTGATGTCTCTGCAACTGGTTTGTTACGTTGTTATACCGGTGACCGGCAACGTCAGTCCTTGGAATATCGTCTCATTTGCCATATGGGAGTCTTACAACCACACGGAATGAACATTAATCACCGTTTTGTTTGAGTTACCCACCTTTTCTTTATACCCTCTACTCCCGTATTGCACTGATTCTTGTAATTATTTGTATTTGTACATTTTCGTGAGTAATTATTTTTGTGTTTGCTGTACTTCTATATATTACCTTTATGTCTTCTTTCTTTTTTGTATGTGAACATGTGATTATTTTGTACTTTAGTCCATCAATTGTACATTAGAATGCCATATTGTTATTGTTCAATAATTTACATATTTAGACTTTGATTTCCTCGGTGTTATTGTAGTTGTCTCTTCGATGGATGCCCACACATGTATAGTTATTTGTATATGCAATTTGTTTTACATGGTTCTATGTATCCACACAATTACTTTGGGCCACACATTTGTATGTATACATATGCAGTTGTTAAGCATTATCTTTATGTGAACGAACGTTTATATTTATATCAATATATGTATATGTTTCTATGTGTGCAAATGTTCATGTTATTGTTTTTATTTATGTGAGAAAGTGTTTATGTGGATGCATGTTCATATTTATGTATATATATATATATATATATGTATTTATGTGAGCGCTTGTTTATGTTAATGCACGTATCTCCATTCTGTGTCAATATGTATGCCTATTCTGGTGTGAGCCCTTTCCTATGTGTGGAAACATTTACATGCCTGTGCATTTTGTGTGGATATCCTTCACACATCTGTGTCTATTTTGTTATATATTTATTTCTTAACTCTTGGTGTGTGTATACATTTATATGTATGTTTAGGTGTGGTTGTATATATATTTTTATGTCTATATTTGGTTTCACATTCATTCCATGCGTTTTAAAATGATGATTCTTCTTGTATCCTTCTTTCCCCTAACCCACTCACCCCACCACCACACAATCTCATCATTACTCATCAATCATTATCATATGCCATTCTGGTTGGTGTAGGTGACCATGGCTCTCTGTCCACAGTATTGTTATCAGGATCGTTGTTGTTTCCATGCCTTGCTAGGTTGTAAAACTAATATTTTCTCACGTTGTCCCCATCTGTCTCTGTTCCCTTCAGTCTTGCCTGTTGTGACTACCCGGTATGTTCTTAAAACCTGCCTGTCTGATAAAGTGACAAAAGGGGTCTTTTTCTTATATTATTCTTGCATTCATTATAAACACCCCAACCACATCTTTATTGCCTCTAATTTCCCACTTTCTAGTTTGTTTATAATGAATGCACGCATTTTCTCTTTTGCTAGATGTGTTTCCAATCCTGCGTCATGGAGTCGTGGTTTTATGTTTTGGAGACGTGGCTTTAGACAGGCTAAGTCATCTATTCTGTTTATTATTGTGGTGTTTACTGTTGTTTGTCTCTTGAAAAAGGTTCCATTGAGCCGATACGTGAAGAATTGTCCTGTTTAGTTTTATTGTATGTTTTTTATATATACTTTTTTATATATTTTTTATTCATAGGCAAGGTAAGTATTTTCAGTAACCTGTTTAACTCATTTTGCTTTACTATTTGTTCATTCGGTTACTGCGGCACCCTCCACTTTGTCGGACACCCTCCGACCATTTGGTTACTTATATGAACCTTCTTTTGGTTGATCAGTGCCCCAGAATCATCACACCAGGAGGCAATAGGTCTAGCTCATTCTGCAGTGTACCAATGGTTTCTGTTCTGACCCTTCCCTGTTTATATATTGGGATGTCATCCACAGAGGACAGTGTTCCGCCTCTTCCATTAAGTTGATGATGTGTGATTGATAAAAGTGTACACATTGAACAATACGGGTGATAGGGGGAATTCCTGTGATAGACCTGGGGGTATTTTTATGTGTTTAGATGTTCAACAACCACACCTGAGAGCCATTTTCCTCTTGAGCAACACCGCTGATATCCATCTGATGATGAAGGGCTCAACATTGAAGAGCAAGAGCATGTTGATAAGATACTCGAATGTGGCATATTCTGTTGTATGTATTATCCAAGTCAATCGCAACAGCACATATTTTTAGACCTGCATAGAAGCCCTCGAATGTGGCATATTCTGTTGTATGTATTATCCAAGTCAATCGCAACAGCACACATTTTTAGACCTTCATAGAAGCCCTCGAATGCATTATAGGGAAAACAGCAGCATAGGGACATGTTTCTTTCTAACTTCTATTACCTCCAAGTATGCCTCAAGAAATAGTCAGCACTCTTCCAAGTCGCAAGCGAGGTGCCGTGTGACAATATTCTCAATAAGATTGTATCTGTTACAACGTATGTATCTGTACCTCATTGGTAGATTCTTGTTAGTTTTATGTCAGTCCTGTATGTAAGGGTGTCAAATGCAAAAATTAAAATGTATCTCATCATGTGGGTCATGTATTCAACCTATAGATGTTGAAAAAACATAAAGATATTTGTTTTCTTTGATCACCCAGGAATTGTTAGTCAGTAATGAAGCTCTAATTAACACTCAACGGTAATGTCATGCCAGAAATTACAACTCGCATTGCCCTAGCATCAAGTGCATTTAACAGACTGTCTAATATCTGGAAGTCAAAGTCAATCAGCACACGCACGAAAATGCGTTTATTTAATTCCGGTGCTATCATATGGATGTGAGAGCTGGAAAAGCTCTTTATCTTCAGAAAAGAAATTACTGAGTTTCGAGAACAAATGTCTTCGTAGGATAACTAACACCCATTGGAGTGAATTCAAATTGAATGATAAAATCAGAGAAGAGACACATCAAAATTTCATCACAGATGTTATCAGAAAACGCCGTTGGTCCTACATCGGGCATGTCCTACGCACAGACACCAACAGAATACACCACCAATCTCTTGAATGGATACCTACAGGCAAAAGAGCAAGGGGAAGACCAAAAGAAACACTCAGAAGAACAATACTTAGAGAAAGTAAAAACAACCAATATTCATACTATTCAAGAACTGCACAGAATAGCTTTGAACAGACAGAATTGGAGAGATCTGACCTCTGCGCTAACTTCAGCGCAAAAGGTGAATGAATGAATGAATGAAGCTCTGAAACATGATAACTAATGTAGAAGTCCTCAGAGATGCAGGGATTAAAATGACACAATTTTAGGACAAATAAGAAGTATACAGTCAATATTTTTAGGGCATGTGATGAGAAAAACAAATCTTGAACATTTAGTCAGAAAAACTGTCAAATATCCCATTAAGGAGTTGCAGGGAGGGATTTTGTAGCTGTGTGATAAAGGCCCCATGCTCTTGCTGTCGCCATGTCACATGAGTTTTTTAATTTACCCTCGGATAGAAAAAAACCCAGTCCTTACCGGGGATCGAACTCTAGATCTTACTAGTTTGAGACCAACACTCTAACCTCTCAGCCATGGGCCACTTTTTTATAGCTATTGCAACATACATTGCATACATTGTAACAGATACAATCTTCTTGAGAATATTGTCACACAAAGCCTCGCTCGTGACTTGGAAGAGAGTTGGCTATTTCCAGGGGGCCAACTCAGAGGCTATAGATATCAGAAAAATGTCATAAAACTAACAAGAATCTACCAACTGGGTACAGATACATACATTGTAACATATACAATCTTATTGAGAATATTGTCACACGACACCTCACTCACGACTTGGAAGAATGCTAACTATTTCCTGAAGCACACTTGGAGGCTATAGAACATTTAGCAACCACTAGAAAGATCAAGGGGAGAAGAGACAGAGGAAGACAAAGAGAGAAATTTCTGGATAGTTTGTCATTGTGGCACAAAAAGATGTCACCATCTGAACTTATTAACAACACAAGAGACAAGAGAGTTGTGGAGAAGCATGATCATTTACGTCACTCAGCATAACACCTGACTGATTGAAGCATGATCGCCTACACCTCTCAGCATGGCACTTGACTGATTGAAGTATGATCGCATATGCCATTTGGCATGGCACTTGACTGATTGAAGCATAATTGCCTACAGCACTCGAGTAGTCCACTTGATTGAATGATACATGATCGCCTACATCACTCATGCCAAGCTGTTGGCAGAGCGATGGATCAAGCAGACATTTTGAACGCCCTACAAGAAAACGCATGAGCAAATGACTGTATAAGCGACGATGACTCTTGTTCCATGACTAGAATAAAGGAATTTGGTTTGAAATGTGGTGTCGCTAGAATGGAGCAGTTTCGTGGACAAGAAAGAATGATGGTCCATCAACTGCATACTGGGACCGTCAGTCAATGTGTAATGTCGGCTACACTCAAGGAGAGATCTGAGCACCTATGGACTTGTCCGGAGTGCAGTGATGATGATCCAACAACTAACTCATGCCAAATCCCCACCACCCCCCCCCCCCACCTCCAAATATTTTTATGGGTGTTATTTGTTTTGATTTATTTTTTCTAAAAAAAGGTCATTTGGTGTTACATCTTTAGTAGGGTAATTACTATTAATTCAGACGTTTTGCACGTATTGAGCGCACTAATGGTCAAAAAATTTAAAAAATTTGGGCTTTTTTGTTGGGGGGGGGGTTGTTTCTTTGGTGCTAAATATGTACGCTTTTGTTGAAATACAGAAATAAATTGTTAAAAATATGGATTTATGAAAACATAAGTTGACAGTTATGGCTAACGGAACTCTGCATGACACAAGTTTGATTGCAGCATGCTTGCCAATACTACTCGGCATGGCATTTGATTAAATGAGCAACATGAGACAGAGAATTGTGGAGAAACATGATCATCTACATCACTCAGCATGGCACTTTATTGATTGAAGCAAGATTACCTATGTCACTCAGCATGTCACTTGATTGATTGAAGAATGACTATATGTCTGGTGGTATGGCACTTGACTGATCGAAGCATGATCGCCTATGCCACTCAGCAAGGCACAATTGAAGCAGGATCACCTACGCCACTCGAGTAGTCCAATTGATTGATTGATGCATGATTGTTTATATTACTCAGGGTGGCACTTGATTGATTGAAGCATATCACCTATGCCCCTCAGAGTGACGATTGATTGAACAACACAAGAGACAGAGTTATGGAGAAGAATGATTGTCTACACCACTTGCCATGGCTCTTGATTGATTGAATTATTGAAGCATGATTGTCTACACCACTCAACATGACATTTGATTGATTAAATGAAGCTCTTATTTTCTACATACAATGGGGAATGGGTGGTGTGAGTTTCACCAGTTTTCTTTTATATCCAAAAGACTCAAACTCTCCACAGTGTGCAATGCTGTGATAAGAAGCATCCTCTTCAGGTTGGATGTGTGAATATGTATGTGCAATTCCTTACTGGTTGTTACCAGCAATGCTGTTAAAGTGACCATTATAGTCTTATGTTCATAAATATTGTTCTGATCTGATTGTTAGAGGTATCTGCTGAAGAAAGTGCTGCCCTTCTGCGGTTAGTATTAGCTCCAACTCATCCTTCAAGCACAAGTTTAATTTTGTGTCCATTTTTCGATTCATTGCCTTGTGTAACTTCCAAAATTTATATAGGGCACTGTTGGCTTAACATCTTGTGCAAAATTATCCCAGCATTCTTTCTTGACTTCCTTTTAAGCTTCCTTTTAAGTCTCGTTGGAGGATGTAAAAGAGACCATAAAGAAAACATCAGAAGGTACACCAGGACTTGATGGAATATGCTACATTCTCCTGAAAGATATTGCAGACTACTGGCTTAAAACAATTTTGATGATTTCAACACAAGTCTGAAAACATGACACGTACCAGAATAGTGGCTACACTGCTACCTTCTCCATTAATTCTCTACATTCATTCTTAGGATTAGCTGTTTATCTGTTATTTTCAAAAATTATGTGTTTCTATTTTTTTTCAAATTATAATAAGTGAGACAGCAGTAAAATTGTATAACCAATAAACTGTATTACGGTATGTGTACCTTATTGGTTATACAGATTGTGGCTTTGTCCTTACTACCTTGTGTTCTGCTAAGTACCTGATTTTTTTTCTAACCACTGCTGACCACAAACTCTATGCAAGAACCTATGAAAATCTGCTTTCTATTAAAGTTTTGCTTGAGAGGAGCTCAGTCAAGTAGTACCTTCTTCTGCTGTTGTGAAAATAGTGCCTGGTAATTTTGGATTGACTTCTGCTGTTTTGGCTGCAATCACGACATTGGCTCCATCTTTTGCAACCTTCAAAGCAATGGCTTTGCCGATGCCTCGACTTGCTCCCGTAATAAAGACAGTTTTACCAGCAAGTTTTCTATAACAATAGAAACACAGAAAATAGTATAAATCATGTTAATTTAAAATAACACTTGAATACCAAACCTACAATATAAGGAACATAGCAAGTCTGTTCATTTAAAATAAAACTTGAATTTCAAACTTATAATATAACTGACATAGCAAGTCTGTCATATGAACAAAATGACTTCTAAACCTACAATATAACAGACATAGCAAGTCTGTCATTTAAAATAAAACTTGACTTCCAAATCTACAATATAACAGACATAGCAAGTCTGTCATTTAAAACAAAACTTGACTTCCAAACCTAAAATATAACAGACATAGCAAGTCTGTCATTTAAAATAAAACTTGACTTCCAAACCTACAATATAACAGGGAAAAAATTGACTTCCAAACCTAAAATATAACAGACATAGCAAGTCTGTCATATGAACAAAAAGACTTCCTAACCTAAAATATAACAGACATAGCAAGTCTGTCATTTAAAAATAAAACTTGATTCCAAACCTGCAATATAACGGACAAAATTTGACTTCCAAACCTAAAATAATGGACAAAACTTGACTTCCAAACCTACAATATAAAGGACAAAACTTGATTTCCAAACCTACAATATAAAGGACAAAACTTGACTTCCAAATATACAATATAATGGACAAAACTTGGCTTCCAAACCTGCAATATAACAGACAAAACTTGATTTTCAAACCTACAATATAAGAAACATAGCAAATCTGTCATTTATAACTCTAATTTATAGTAATTAATTCATCAAATTTTTGGTGCAATCTCAGCAGTCATGGCATGTTCTGCTGTTTTGTTTTGTTCTTGGTTTTTTTTACATGTTGAAGTGGATCTTACATGTTATAAGTGCAGGTTATCATCAGTACACACAGGACAAGTTCATAGCTAATCTAATCGCCATCTCAATAAATCCATCAGAGTATAGTGGCTCACAGTTTCAGTTTGGTGTTTATTTATTTGTCTCTTTGTATATCTACTATGTTTCTTTTTACGGTCTATTCCAATCTTTACACCAATCTTCTGCAATCTTGAGAGCTACCATGATTTACATTTTTTGAAAATCTTCTTAGTTGACGAGGTCACTAAGACAAAAAAACAAAAGATTTTTTTACTATGTCAGATTAACCTATTTATGTACCTCATGACACGATGGAGCCATAAAGGGGTAGACAGTGATGAGGATGTTGGCTGCTTGTTTGTGAACAATGATTTCTTGCAATGCTATATCAAGGGCTAGTCCTGTCTGTGGTAGAGCATGCCTTGATTATCCTGACCCTTCATCATCATCATCAAGTGCCGTCTCCGCAACGAAGGTTGGTTGCAATGGATCTCCAACATCCTGTCTCTTGTCTTGGTGGTGCACTCTGCTAGACTGTAACCTGTCCATCGTGTGATGTTACTCTCCCACTTGTATCTCTGCCTACCTCTTGCTCACTTCTCTTTGACTTTACCCTCACGTAAGGTCTTCAATAAGGTGTCATGTCTTTTAATGTGTCCAAAATATTTTATTTACCTGATCTTTATTTCTCTTAGTACCGGTAGTTCTTACTTCATATTAAGTGTTTTAGCACCTCTTTATATGTTTTTTTCTCTTTCCATGATGTTCTATCTATTCTTCTATATACCCACATCTCGGCCCAATATATATCAAGGGCTAGTCCTGTCTGTGGTAGAGCATGACATGATTATCCTGACCTTTAGCCCAATACAGATTTTGATAGACTTGATAAGATCCAAAATGAAGCTATGAGTACCATCCATCTCTTGAATGCCCAGAGTGAAAGAGATAGTGGCAATGCACTTCTTGCTAGATTATCCTACTATGATGTAAAGAGCTGATATTTTTCATGCTCGTTCATACCTGCGCATCAGTGCTGACAAGAACCATCCACTACATCAGTGATGACAAGAACCATCCACTACATCAGTGCTGACAAGAACCATCCACTACATCACTGCTGACAAGGAGCATCCACTACATCAGTGCTGACAAGAACCATCCACTACATCAGTGATGACAAGAACCATCCACTACATCACTGCTGACAAGGAGCATCCACTACATCAGTGTTGACAAGGATCATCCACTACATCAGTATTAAGTATTAGGTATGTTGAAAAATCCTCTTCGCACACAGGTGTCCATAGGTGTTCAGATCTCTGGTTCATCCTTTGTAAAATCAAACTTAATTATTAAATGCATGCAAACGTCATCATATATTGAATTGCTATTGAACATCATCCTCATACTACTCTGTTATACCTATATATATTCATATTTTAGCATTTGCAAACATAGGCCTACTCGTGAAGTCGAAAATATGTACTCACTGTGCAAAACTGAAATCCGACAGGTAAAGCTTCAAACGAGGTAATAAAGTTTTGCTAATAACACGAAACACACATAGGCACACACTCATATCGACGTTTCGACCAAAAGGCCTTCATCAAGGATCACAAACACATATAAATCAAAGACACCAAGTAAGGACGACACAACTATTAAGATGGACGAAATCAATTACCTCATGAAGGTGTACACTCGTAGAGTGCATACACAACTTCCATAAAAAAGCAATGTTTACAGTGAGAGTTTCTGAGAAGTAGGCCTATGTATGGTTGGCAACAGGTAGATAATAAATTGAAGCCTTGCCTTTATGTTTATGGACTAACTTCACATACGAATATTGATTGAAAAAAAAAACTTGCTATGCAATTTGCTCAGCAAATTTTAACTTGCTGGAATGAGTAGTAATTTGGATGGGTTATAGAAATAAATCATAATATGTAAATAAATGCTGAAATATTATCGCATGGATAATATTTTATTTACCATCATGAGGCCTAAAAAGTAAAGGAAAATTGAATGGCCAATGGAATGAATGACTGACATTCTCCTCTAACATACAGTAGGATACACATAGAACAGTAGGCATCCTATAATTATAAACAGTAGGTACTTGGACAATATTTTCAAAATAGTGCTACATAATTACAAATAATATAGTTAGATAGCCCTTAAAAATTGCAATTCAACGATACCTCAACCAAGTCTGTACGTCAATCTTGAAAAAAGTTATGCATTTTTTTCTAATGAATTTGACATCAAAATAATTTACATGGAACATAGGAAAATATAAATAAAACTTGTGACTACAAAATGTAGCCAAGCTGATAATTTCTGAATTATCTTTGTTATTTTCAATAATACAATACACAAACTATACATTTTTGTGTTTGCAGAGACAAGACGCCTATGTTGATCATATTTCTGGAATTTTCTGATGGACACAGAACTAATTGATATTCAAAATGGCTGCTAATTTGCATAATTAAAATGAAAATAAATTATGTAGGCCCTATCTATTAAACATAATAAAATACCACAAAAACTACATATTTTTGTATTCACAAAGACATACCGCATCTGTTGATCACATTGCTGTGATTCTCAGATGCACGTACAACTAATTAATATTCAAAATGTTGGCTAATTTGCATAATTTAAACAAATGTTGATGTTTTAAATAATTAACTGCTGGTTTAGGCATTGTTTTACTCTCTTAAAAGTTACATATATAAAAAGAGAAATGGTTACAGGACTATAAATCTAGTTTCAAACACAACAAATGATGCTAGCAGTAACGGAGTGACTGTACGAGTGTACTACTACTTACTACACACTACTATTAATTTTAAGCCCTGTCTCAAGAGAAATGAATAGCCTAACTAAGCAAAATTTCCCAAACACGCTAATCCCAGATGTCTAAGTACATATAAACAGTTCTTTAGACACAACAAACCTTGTATTTGATGCCATTATGATGAAAATTTCTGGACGACAATTTGCTCTGTACAAAATTGAGTTTTTATAAGCCCTAACAACACTACTATCAGTCACACCATACAAGTTGCAGACGACTCTAACCTTTGGATTTTCGGTCGGGTCAAATTAGATCAAAGTTCAAATGTTCACAAAACAAATTTAAACAAGAAAATTAAACATGTGAAACAAACGACTGTTAAAAGCTCTTACACTTATTGTAATATGTAAGAAAAGATTACACTGTTGTGTTATTATTTAGATGTAAATATAACTTGTATGCTCTATATTTTCCGTAAGAAGTTTGTAGGCCTATGGTTAATAAAAAATAAATAAAGGTAAGGGCAGTTGTAAAGAAAACTTTGACCCAGATTCTTCATTAGGAACAAGCATCACAGCACTGGAGGCATTCCCGTATATGCTCTGCTTGCCGTTACGTCAGCCATCAAAAAGTCTATAGGTCCTAAGCTGTGTCCCCGGCAGTTGCTGATTACGCGTTCTTCTGGTCGTTTTGGAGAGTGGGCACTTTCTCCCATAGCTTCTCATCATCATCAAGTGCCGTCTCCGCAACGAAGGTTGGCTGCAACGTTTCTCCAACATCCCCTGTCTCTTGTCTTGGTGGTGCACTCTGCTAGACTGTAACCTGTCCATCGTGTAATGTTACTCTCCCACTTGTATCTCTGCCTACCTCTTGCTCGCTTCCCTTTGACTTTACCCTCAAGTAAGGTCTTCAATAGGGTGTCATGTCTTTTAATGTGTCCAAAGTATTTTATTTGCCTGATATTTATTTCTCTTAGTAGTTCTTTCTTCATATTAAGTGTCTTTAGCACCTCTTTATTTGTTTTCTTCTCTTTCCATGATGTTCTCCCTATTCTTCTATATCAATCAATAATCAATCAATAAAACCCATAACCCTTCAGGGTCGTAGGGGTACCACATTGGAAGCTTCAGCACACAGAGTCCTCCAGCGAATTATATCCTCAGCGATGCGGATGAGTGTGGAAATATCTAGCCCTGTCCATTCCTTGATGTTGTCACAAATCACAGACTAACTGTGATTTGGAAAAGCAACATCAGTGTTGGAGTGAAAATCAAACTGTATAGGTCGCTAGTGCTTTCCGTTGTGTTGTATGGTTGTGAGAGTTGGACACTCACTGCGGACATGGAGAGAAGATTACAGGCTTTCGAGTATAAATTCTTCTATATACCCACATCTCAAAGGCATCAATTTTGTCTTCTAATTGTTTATTTAGTGTCCATGTTTCTGAGCCATACATTAATATGGAATAGATGTAGCATTTTATAATTCTCATTTTTAACTTGTTTGTAATTTGCTTAGATATTAATAATTTCCTCATGTCATTGAAGGTACTTTTAGCCATTCCTATTCTCCTTTTAACTTCTGTTTCACATCTGCCATCATTTGTGACTATGTGTCCAAGATATTGATACTGTTTTACTTGTTGTAGTTTCTCTCCCTGTATGTTTATGTTTATAAGATCAAGTAAATAAAATATTTTGAACATATTAAAAGACATGACACCTTGTTGAAGACCTTCCTTGAGGTTAAAGTCAATGGGAGGCGAACAAGAGGTAGGCAGAAGTAAAAGTGAGAGAGTAACATCACGAGATGGACAGGTTACAGTCTAGCACAGTGCACCACCAAGACATGAGACAATGGATGTTGGAGTTTGTTATCGCCAACCTTCGTTGTGGAGACGGTACATAATGATGATGAAATATAGGTGCGATGCTATTATAGGCCTATGTCCAGTTGCTTAGAACTTTGATATAGGCCTACACATGGCCGGGCTTAGATGTGTGTTCATCCATCACGTGATGATGACAATTTTTTACATCCACTTTTGAAAATTCAGTTAGAATTATGGCCATGCTTAATAGTTCGTAGATGGTTAATGGGCCCTATTCGAGCTGTAAATGTTCTTGACAGTTCGGACATGGAATGACGACTGTAAGCGGATTTTGGTCTATCCGTGACTTTCTATCTGGTCTCGGCTGTTGGGCTGCAGCATTTCTCCTCTTTTCCCAAAATGATGCGTTCTTTTTAACTGTAGAGCGCCATGTATATATATTTTGTCCAAGTTCTTCCCATGTATCTTGGTCTATTTCAAACGCTTTCAGTGAGGTCTTTAACGAGTCCTTGTAGCGCTTCTTTTGGCTACCTTAAGATCGTTTACCCTTTTCCATGCATTGCGGTTGCGTCTGTGGGTTTCACCAATGGCTCACTAGACAAACCAACCATGCAACAGAAAACCTTAGTAGATGACATGCCTTTATATTGAGATTATCTTCTTATAGAAGCTTCATGGCACGTCATCTATACAATCCTGTAGTCGTAACCTTCGTTACCATGTTGTTCCGACAACCCGACATTGTGCTTGAACTAGTTACGGGCACGGCGTGGGTGGGTGGGCTGAACATCAAAGAAACCTGTCGCAAGGGCCATAGTTGTGCCCTGATGTCGACGTCTGTTTCGGCAGCATTAGACTCGAAACACCATCGAGACGAATGGCTGCTGGAACAGAGGGCGGAACACTTATGGGAATGCCCCACGTGCTGTGAGGCCAGCTTCTAATCAAGAACCCTTCTCCAGCTCACCATAGAGAAGTATCTTAGCAGGCGATAGTCTTGCATACGTACCAAATGACCTGCCCAACGAATCTGTATCTGCATCAGGATAGTGTCAATGCTGGAGATACCATATCTGTCAAGGACAGTGATATCTGGAATCGTGTCTTGCCATCTAATGTTCATGACTTTTCTGAGACAAGTTGTGTGAAAGTAATTGAGTTTCCTCACATGACGTCTATACATAGTCCATGTTTCGCTAGCGTATAACAGCACTGGAAGTACAACTGTTCTGTAGACTTTCAGCTTAGTCTGTAGGCTAATGCCATTTCTACGCCACATATTTGCGTACAATCTGTCGAAAGTGCTGCTTGTCTTAGCGATCCTTGTATACACTTCATCTTTAACGCTGGCATCTTGTGATAGCGTACTGCCTAGGTATGTGAATCTATTCACAACTTTCAGTCCTACACAATTTACCTTCATACATGGCTCGAGATACCAGGTGCTAGTTGAAACATGACTTCTGTTTTATCTGTGTTTATAGTTAGACAAAGTTGGTACATGTTTTGGAGAATCTGTCTATGATAATGTTTATACAAGTAAATTTAAGTAGGAAGCCAGAGGACAATTTTTTTTAAAATTCTTGAGACTAACGGGAATTGAACCAGTCCGTACTGGTTCAATTCCCGTTAGTCTCAAGAATTTCTATGATAATGTGTAGATCAGCCTCAGAGTTGGCATTTAGAGCACAGTTATCAGCAAATAAGAGATCCATGATTGTGTGTGATCTGACGTTGGTTTTTGCTCGGAGCCGCCGAAGGTTTAACAATTTTCCATCTATGCGATATACGATTTCTATGCGATGTTACTCTCCCCACTTGTATCTCTGCCTACCTCTTGCTCACTTCCCTTTGACCTTACCCTCAAGTAAGGTCTTCAATAAGGTGCCATGTCTTTTAATGTATTCAAAATATTTTATTTTCCTGATCTTTATTTCTCTTAGTAATTCTTTTTTCATATCAAGTGTTTTTAGCACCTCTTTATTTGTTTTCTTTGCTTTCCATGTTCTCCCTATTCTCCTATATACCTACATCTCAAAGGCATCAATTATGTCTTCTAATTGTTTATTTAGTGTCCATGTTTCTGAGCCATACATTAATATAGAATAGATGTAGCATTTTATAATTCTCATTTTTAACTGTAATTTGTTTATATGTTAATATTTTCCTTATGTCATTGAAGATACTTTTAGCCTTTCCTATTCTCCTTTTAACTTCTGTTTCATATCTGCCATTATTTGTGACTATGTGTCCAAAATATTGATAATGTTTTACTTGTAGTTTCTCTCCGTTTATGTTTCTCTTGTTTTTCTGTGTCTTTGCTGATTATCATGGTTTTTGGATATTTATATCCAGTCCATATTCATTACTTGATTTATTGACTTGATCTATTAGTCTTTGTAGTTCATGTTCACTTTCTGCTAAAAGAAGTGTCATCTGCATATCTCAGGTTGTTTATTATTTTCCCATTGATCTTGAGTCCTGGTATTTCTTCTATATTTTTAAAGATATTCTCTGTGTAGATATTAAATAGGCTTGGTGATAAAATGCATCCTTGTCTTACCCCTCTTATTTCTATGTATGGTGAGTAGCTGTTTTCAAACTTTATTGATGACCTCATTGTCATGTCTAATTTAGTGATTTTTAAGTCCATCATATCACACATGCGCAATCCGGTATAATTTATGCATCCTGCCTTCTTTTCTTCCTACCATTTTCTTGAATATGTGAATTGACAAAACTTGGTAAGTAAATTGTATTTAAACCATTAAATATTTTATGTTTGTATTCAGAAACTGTTATTTATATACTCATTAACATATAATATTATTTGGCTACTGTATGGAATGTGTGAGACTGAAATTATTGGTAACTAATATAATTTAAAATATCCATTATAAATTTTTGTGTAATTCATAAATTTTCTGCCCGCAAGACAAGGTGGGTGCACTTAAAAATACTGTATGTTTACAAAATAACTACAGGAACACTTATATTGTATGTTTTTATAACGTTAAAATTATATTAAACCTATAATGATTATTTTTCTTGTTGATGATGATATTGGAATACATAATTCATTGCCTTTATTCCCAATACTTTGTTTTAGTTCAGACTGTCTGATAACTAATCAACTACCCGGAATCAGGCTGCTGCAATTAAATATTTGATTTTCATTCTTTCTCTTTCTTGTAAGTATGCATTTTAATACTGAACATAATTTTGAAATGTGTTTATGATATACATAGCTGAGAAGATTGATATATGTGTAGAAATGCAACATCAGTAGGCCTATATTATAAAACATGGACTGCTTGAAGTTGAAGTATTTATTCATTGCATCACAAATATAACACAGTTAGTGACCTTTAACTTATTTATGGCGATAATTATGTTTTTAATGGCGATAACCTTTGGAGATAATATGATAACTATATTATTATGTGTACTGTTTTTAATTATGGAATATGAGACCACATATGGACAAGAATATACGTATGGAGCAGCTATAAGGAATTCTTCCTAGATTAATGGTTGTAGGCCTATAATACGTACTTAATTCACTCTTTGATATGAATATTTCATTTATGTACCCACATCAATTACGTACATGTTTTCACTATCAACTTATTGAAACAGTAATTATGCAACAGTTAACTTTAAATGACTTTCCAATTTACCTTCAGCCATTCCCATTATCCAAGCAGTCTGTCCTGGTGCTCCAATATAAACTGGTAGAGCATGTGTTCTGCTGAAAATCAAGCCCGTTTTGGATGTGACATATTAATGAGATAATCCAGAATATAGTAAACATCACAGTTAAGCATCCTTAATTGGAATAGGTCCTTGGATGGTGATAATTATGAACTTGGCTGTCCCAACTACCACATCTATCACATGAAAGGATGCTTAGTAGGATAATTGAAGCTTGCAATTCACATTTTGCATATTGTGGAAATATGGAATGCACAAAACACTGTAAGATGTATTACAATCTCAGTGGAATGCTTTTCAAAGCATTACATACTGTTGAGAGTAAATCTACTATGTTTGAATTTCTGGAGGAACTATTCCGCATCATAAAAATAAAGTGGTTTTACAAATCAGTTATAATGTATGGGGATTGAAACAACCACCACGGACATCATAACAAGTAAAAAATATGTGTAGTCTTAGTACTAACAAATGATTCATTTGTTTCTATTGCAGGTTCATCTTCAATATATGATTCATTTCCTGCTGTTAGTGTAAAAATACTGTTTGTGTTCAAGTCCATATTTACTACCTCACACCATATCAAAATAAATAATGATGGCACACACTTTGGAGAAACACATTTCAAACATTCACAACTTATGCAGGACATGTGGAGATAAATTACTAACAAAAAATCTGAAATATAATCACAAGAAACCAGCCCTTTGTACACAACACATTAATGATATTTTCTTTATTTTTGGTTTGAATGTGAATAATTATATGCCCAACAAATATTCAACAATTATGTGCATGAAATGTTTATATAAAATTCAACACATTAATCTCACAAATTCAGAGCAATCACTAAAGATAACACAACAAATTGGAGACAGATCTAGAAATGTTTGGTGTGATTTTAATCCTGATGTTTGTATGAATGATTGTCGTGTGTGTTTGCATTATTCAGTAAAATGTCTTGGTAGCATGAAACATTTTAGTACTAGGCCCACAAATGAAATGAATACTGAAATTTCAGAATTTTTAAAGCATCCTAATCAATCTGCCATTTCCTTACAAGATGAGGTTGATGTGTCTGATGAACAACATTCAAACATAGTAAGTTCAAGTGCAAACATGACAAGTACATCATCTCCAATGCAAAACAAACTTCATAATATGTATTGTAAGTCACACTACCACTTTCTTTATTTGAAGAAAATCTGCTTACAAATTTTGTTAAGAGAAAATTGAACATGACACACACTAAAAACATAATTACTTGTAAAAGTGGATCAGAACAAAACGTTTTAGCTTGGGTTAATTTGGAGAAAAAAGGGGAGAAGCCGTGCAATCAATGATATCAATCAAAAATAAAATGGAGGAATTAAAATTTATAATAAGTACACAGTTACTACAAGTTCATCCCACTATTAGTGCAACTACTCCATTATTTAAAAATAAATACATTTTATAAAATGAATAATGGAAATATGGGTTTCATAGATAATTTTCATTTATGCAGAAATATCAATGATGTACCTAGTGAATCATTTATGGACATTTCATGCACAATTTTCTATTAAGGCCTGTGAATTGTGTGTGTTTGATCATGCCCAACATCTTAGTCTCCTTATACAACACTGATGCAGTGTTACACTATTCTTTGCTCCGCTTTCAGACCCCATAAAGACATGAACAGCAGAAAGATGAATAGACTCATTCATAACTTACTGTTCATAACAAACTTTCAACCTTGACAAGATACCAATGAGGCAATCTGTGGCTAATGCATCTTGTGGCACTGCAACACACTTTCCTTCAGTAGAATACTCTAAGACAGTTTTAGTTGGTTTAGCATGTGAGAGATAGCAATTAATGGCAAAGAAATAATCAGAGATGGCTTTATAATAGCACATCATCATCAAGTGTCGTATACGCATCGAAGGTTGGCTGCAACAGACCTTCAACATCCCATCTCTTGTTTTGGTGGTGCACTCTGCTAGACTAACCTATCCATCTTGCGATGTTACTCTCCCACTTCTATCTATGCCTACCTCTTGCTGGTTTCTCTTTGACTTTACCCTCAAGTAAGGTCTTCAATAAGGTCCTGTCTTTTAATGTGTCCAAAATATTGTATTTGCCTGATCTTTATTTCTCTTAGTAGTTCTTTCTTCATATTAAGTGTCTTTAGAACCAGAACCTCTGTATTTGTTTTCTTCTTTACATGATGTTCTCCCTATTCTTCTATATACCCACATCTCAAAGGCATCAATTCTGTCTTCTAATTGTTTGCTTATCATAGCACAACAGTTTCATGAATCATGCTCTGAAATAACTTACACTGAGACATACAAATATCCTATTGTAAACATATTATTCTTAAGCATTTTGAAAAATGTATCTGTATAATTTCAATAATTATAGAAAACATTTTATGAGAGTGTGTATTTATATTGTATAATTTTATCCATCAGTTATTATCTACCGGGTAATTATTTTATTTTATACATTTTCATCATTTATGTCTGCATGTTTCACTCATCAATTAATATAAACATCTTTGCTTTATTATCATACTATATAAATCTATTATCACTAATGTTTCAATCATAAATTAATACTATATCAACATTTTTGTATTATAAAACTTCATCATTTATATCTATACATAATACACACCTTGAAGTCAAGAAAATGAAAATCTACAATCTAAAGTAAATGAAAAAATACATCTAAAATTGTAAAACAAAAACTAATAAAAATTACTACAATTGTGACTTCATTCTCTTCATCAACTTCTCTAATTTCATGGCAGCTCCCATGTCTCCATTTATTTTCAATTTGCCTGCCATAAATGCTGTTGTGACAATAGATTGCCCTGCAAATATTTCCAGGAAGAGCTGGCTGTCCAATTTCATGACACAGTCTGGGTTGTCCATATTTCCTCTGCCGACTGTTCCAGTCCCTGATTTAAGGTCAAGATGCCATGTGCCTTCTTCAGATCCTGTAAAAGAAATGCGATCATGTCAAACACAATAATCATATATAAATTTTACTTATGCTGATGATATCCATCTCTTGGGTGTTTCCAAATCTGAATTCAAGGAACTCACCTCAAAGTTGGGATAAATTATTCAGAAATATGGCATAGAAATTAGCATTGATAAAAGCAAGATAGTGGTGACTAGTGAAACCAAGCAAGATTGTATGAAAACCCAGTTAAAACGGTCACAAAATTGAAGAAGTTAAAACCTCCAACTATGTTGGACGCAAATATGTGATGATTGTAACTAGAAAATGAGGTTAAGACTCGAGATCATGATGTCTGCCATGGCAAGGTTGAATATGATACAGAAAAGTAAGATCTGTATTACAGTAAAGATCAATCTATTCAGATTGCTAGTACTAAGTATACTTTTATACGGATGTGAAAGTTGGACACTCAATGGAAATACAGAAAGAATGATTTGGGCTTTTGAATACAAGTTCTACAGACGTTGTTAAGAATTAGTTATATAGAACAAAAAAATATATCAATTCAGCAGCAAATAAACACTCTTGCAGGTTACCAAGGACCACTTTTAGCAGTGGTGAAACATCATCAACTTGTTTCATTTGGACATGTAATGAGACATGACACACTTTCTAAAATTATTTTGCAAGGAACAATCGAGGTGGAAGGAGAAGATCTGCAAAAAGAAAATCCTGGATTTATAATGTGAAGGAATGGTCTGGACATGATTTTTATGCACACCTCCAAATGGCTGAGGATAGAATTTATTTGGAGAGCTTTTTGTGTTGTCTCCAATGTGGTATTTCTACGACCCTAACAGGTTATGGGTCTCATTTATTAATCATAATGGTAGCACCTTTTTTTGTCCATAGTGTTTCCCCTTCAGTGTGATAGGGGTGCCACTCTGAAAATATCTTTCACTTGACACATTTTCTATCAGTAAAATTTGTCTGACTTGACTAATTCTGCCAGCAGCTTTCTCTTGACACATTTTCTATCAATAAACTGTCTGACTTGACTAATTCTGCCAGCAGCTTTCTCTTGACACATTTTCTATCAATAAACTGTCTGGCTTGACTAATTCTGTCAGTAGCTTTATCTTGACACATTTTCTATCAATAAACTTGGTCTACTTCCAATCTCTTCTATATTCAATGATATATTAGGTCATTTTGAAGTAATCCTCACTTTTTTCTAAAAACAATTGGATTGTTTGAAGCATGTACAGTTTGAGGGTATGCATACATTCTTCAACTGTGCTATGGAAATTTTCATTATAAAAATATGGTTCCCACTTGGACATCTGTCACTACGTTCCTGTCATGCTCCTGCCCAACTTTATAGGGTATGGGCATGCTACTGTAGACCAGAGGCACCAGCTACACAAAAATAGTGAAGATCTTAGGGGAATACAAATCAGGTGCAGTATAGATGATTTAGGTGACAACTGTTTATTACTTTCCAAAAGAAGACTGAATTCATCCCTCTTGGTAGAGAATGTAAGGACTCATCATCATCAAACCCATATGCCTTCAGTGTCTGTCACATGGGTGCCACTCTGTAAACATCTAACCATTCAATGTCATATGGGTGCCTCTCTGGAAACATCTAACCCATAACCCTTCAGTGTCATAGGGGTGTCACTCTGGAAACACATAACCCTTTAGTGCTATGGGGGGTGTCACTCTGGAAACATATAACCCTTCAGTGCCATGGCGGTGTCACTCTGGAAACACATAACCCTTCAGTGCTATGGGGGTGTCACTCTGGAAACATATGAACCTTCGGTGCCATGGGGGTGTCACTCTGGAAACATATAACCATTCAGTATCATGAGGGTGTCACTATGGAAACATATAACCCTTCAGTAATTGTCCAACTCTCACATCAGTTAACAAGAAAAGGTATTATTAGAGATTCATATAGATTTTTTAAAAACAGATCGTTATCTCCTGTCTGACACGGTCGCTCCTCCAATCGACCAAGCTGTAAATGGGTACTTGATGCATGAGTTTGGGAAGGTAAACAGATCAAGGAAGGGAACTGGCCACCCCACCTAATAGTTGCTATGACTTAGTACATGAATCAATATAAGGTAATAGTGCTGTGAAATGGATCAACAATAGTACTTACATAGAATACAGTTTTTGAAATTTCGCTTGAATGCAACTGACAGACTATCACTAAGGGGCTATGGGGAGTAAACACAAAAGAATACAAATGACAATATGCAAGACATTTTCAACGTTTCAAAACGTTAGGTATTTGTCAAGAATATATAAAATAAAATGGAAAACAATAAAAACAATGTTACCAATACAGAGGCACTAGAGACACTATTGACATGTAAATGTAAGCGGTGAAGGTGAAGAAGCTGGAAGAATGGCAGAGAGTTGCGACAAGCAGAAAGATGAGAAGAAGTGTAGAGCTGAAAACTATGTACATTAGTAGGTTTGTAGTAAACGGATGTGCTGAGGCAAGAGGAATGAATAGTGACAATAATGTCAAGAAAATTGACAGAAGTAGTAGAGATGTTAAATTGAATAGCAGGGTTAAAACTGTTGATAAAGTTGATGAAGCGAGACAATTCTGTCTCTGACATGTCAGTAATACCTATACCATCATCAATGTATCTATGAAATAGAATTGGAAAGGGACTTTCATAAGTCTCCCAAACCTGATGTTCAAAATGAAAAGACATGCATAACTGGGTCCCATCTTCATAGCTGTTAACTTATTTTCCCATAAATCCGTATTTTTAACAGTTTTATTTCCATATTTCAAAAAAACGTCTGTATTTAGCACCCCCACTCCCCCCCCCCCCCCCAAAAAAAAACAGCACAATTTTTGTTTTGCCCATCAATATGTTCAATATGTGAAAAATGTCTGCATTAGTATTAATTACTGAAGATGTAACATGAAATGATCTTTTTAAAAATTGTTTAAAAAATGTGTGGTGTCTTTTGGGAGGCTTTTTTGGCATGAAAACTGTATCAATATGGAAAATCCGTACTAGTTGACACCTATGCACCTTAGTGCCTATAGCAACACCACTGATCTGATCGAAAAAGTGCCCATCGAATATAAAAGAGTTGAATGTAAGCACCTGTTCAGCAAGGTGTATAAGAGTGGGGGTGGTTACAGAAGGATGGGGGCTCTTATCAAGAAAAATACTATAAAGGAAATCAGATATACGTTCAGTGGAACAAGAGCAATGGGTCTACCAGGATTAAATTATTTGTGAATTTTGGGTAGCATATAGAAAACTGGTTTGCCTAAACAGCTTTCATCGATACAAAGAGCCTCAGCACTAGTGGGGAGGTTGTTACTACGGATAAGAGTTTTAACAATATTTTTGACCACCTTATTGTTAGGCATAATAGAGTCATAATAGAGGTACGTGCTGTGTAAAATGAGGTATTAGATAGTTATTTGTGGCTCTCCTGTAGGTGAAGATCTTTACGCCACATAACTATGGCAACACTCTTGTCAGCTGGTTTAATGAAAATGTCATCATACCTACGAAGATATGACAAGGTGCGTGATTCAGCAGGAGTGATATTGGGGCATCTGATATGGTTGTGATGAAGTGACGGAATATCATGGAGGGAATTCTTGATGTAAAGATCAAGAGTCTGTGATGCACCAGGCCTGGAAGTACATGAATATTTCTTCTCATATCCAGAGAACAAATTGTCAGTATTAGATGACTCTTTGTCACAGAAATGATAACAAAGCGAAGATGACAATGGTAATGGTGGATGTCTTGAAGAAGAGAGTATTGATCATATGCAGGGAGGAGATAACATGCAACTTAAGGCCCTTGCTGAGGACAGAAACTTCACTACTGGAAAGACTAAGGTCAGGAGGAATGCAAACAACCCGAGCATTGGAATGACCAGATATACTGACATCTGCATTAATAGTAGGGTGAGTTGGAGAAATATAAGAGTAAGTATTAAAGTGAAGCAGTGGAAGATTAGCACACATAGTAGAACTAGAATGAGGAAAATAGATGTTAATTGTGCAGTAAAGAGAATTCAGTTTATTGTTGCGACGAGTGCACATAAAATGATATAACTGTCCGTTGAGAACGTGGACACTGCCACGAATGATAGTAGAGTAGACTGTTATTGTAGGTAAGGAAATGTAAATGGGGTAGAAGTTGACATTTGCAAATATCAAAGTCAGATAAAAGGTATGATTGGAAGATATAATATGCATTCATTGAAACACACATTTGTTGTCAAGGGTTGGAGTAGTTCTTGCTCTCTTGGGTACAAGAAACCAGCGGATGGATGAAAGTTGGAGGCAAAGCCTTTAGGGATAACATGATGTCAACCACTGGTAATGAAAGAATGGCTGTGACAAAAGAATTTAGTCTTCTTAAAAGACAAGTGGCTGTATTTCTAATGTCTGGCAGCAGTAGGCTAATTGAAACAATAGTGTAGTAACGTATGGAATTTAAAAATGTTGCAGCGAATGCACGGTGAAAGAAAATAGGGATGAAAATGTAACAAAACTAATTGCTAAAAAACAAAAAAACACCTGCGAGACGAGTAGTTGCAGTTGATATAATACGATAATAAATAAAAGTAATACCGCTGTGAAACGGAACAACAATAGTACTTATGTAGAACACAGGTTTATTAAATTTCATTTGAACACAACTGATAATCACTAAAGAGTTATGAGGTGTAAACATGAAAAAATACAAATGACAATACACAAGATATTTTTAACAATTCGAACAATTAGGTCTTTGTCAGGAATATATAAAACAAACAGTGAAAAACAATTATATGTGCAAAGTCTAACAGGTGCCTTTCTGACAAAAACACAGGTCCTCCTCAGTTTACAAACAGATATGAAGCCTGGACTCATATACATTTTCTTGTCTAAAAGGCATGGTTGTATTTGGGGTGGGGGGGTGGGGGGGGGGGAGTTTACAGATGCATATTTAGTCTCCGAAGGAAGGCATTTCAGTGTAGCAACATCTCAGGATCACCATGTCCTGCCAGGAGTGCAATTTACACTTCTAGGCCAACTATCTCATCATTCTTCTGTCAGATTTGTTAGTCAATATGCACTGATGGCACATCTAGCATTCCCCGCCACTTAGGAGAATCTACTACAAAAGAACAAAGGTGCAATGCCCGCTGATCTGCGTCTCTTCATCATCCATGGAGATCATTTGATAGAAGACAAAAGTCAGAAATTGAGGCAAGAAATGCAATGAAGATTTTTTGTACAGGTGACACGCTGTCAGCCTATCCCTTAATTTTTCTTAGTCACATCCTATGACATGCCTGGAAAGAAGACAGTGGCCCTATTTTTTGTACTATGAACTAAAAGTCCAGGCCCGGTTATCACATGGACAAAATTCAATGAGACAGAAAGGTGAAACAAAAAAGATACAATACTGGTAGAAGGGACTACAAACTAACTTTTTATTAAATCTACGCGTATCACAAATTTGTGTGTAATTTTGCGATGTCACTGACTGTCGCTCCTAAATACAAAATGGCTAACGTAATTGTAATTTTTTTTTAGCTTACCTGCGACCAATAAAGATATAGTACAAATTACAGGACTGCTGTAAGATGCAAAGATGTGCTCACCACCCACTATGAGCCCCATGCATATATCTCTCCTCAATAAATATCTTATACAAGTAAATTCAAGTAGGAAGCATGAGGATTAATTAAAATTATTCTTACAGCTGATGGGTATTGAACCATGTCCATTCTAGTGGCACCGAATTGCCCTGCAACTCAAGTAAACAGGTTTTCCGTGCTGGACCAACCACATCCCCCCAAAAAGATGTGATCTCATAAAGAATGTCTGATTCAATTCCCGTCAACTGTAAGAATTATTTTCAATAAATATTTCCACCTCCACCCAATGATGGATAATTATAGCCAAGGGAAAACCTCAGTGAAAATAACGATGACCAAATATTTGCCCTTGTCATTTATTTTGTGTTGGTTGTTGCAAAAAATGTAGTCCCATATAACCCAAACAAATAAAAAAAGATCTTTAAAAAATGTATTTTCCGCAAAATTTTGTTGCAGATGTTTCCTGAATGTATCCACATTGTTTTCAAGTAATCATGTGAGATACTAGCACATATAACTAGCATATTAACACGAACATATACACTTTCTGCAAGTTGCTGAAACAGATTGAGCACCAACAGGTCTGCCTGGGGTGCCATACAGATGTTTCTCGAAGAAACAAATAACTAGTAATGTTCAACTAATATAAACAAAGCCATTTAAAAATTGTGCAAGCAATAATGCTATAAAGTGACTTTTAATTTGTATTGTAGTTTTCTTACCAGATAATTCAAACTGGTAGCTTGCACTAATTTCCTGAACCACTTTATTAGACAAATGTTGCTGGATAGCTTGAAATGTTTCTGTAACTCCAGAATCTGACTCAATATTTTTCCCAGTCTTAAATGATGACTTTTCACCAACACCTCGTATTTGACTTCCTAATTCTTTAGGCACCACATCTAAGAAAAAATCTGGCAACAGTCTGCTACCTAGAATAGAAAATGAGTATGAACTCTTAGTACGGTGGAATCCCTCAATAGCGCATCTTTTTATAACAAATTTTCCTATATAACAATACTTTTCAAAATCCCCAATTCTATTTATTCTATATTATTTGTACTTGATTCTTGATTAGAAACTGACTTCACAGCACGTTGGGCATTCCCATAAGTGCTCCGCCCTCCGTTCCAGCAGCCATCCCAGTGTACATAGACTCAATAGTCCTGGTCAGGTGTTGATTGTGTGATCTTCGGGAATTTACAAAAATGTACTTTTCCTTCCCTCACCTCTAGATAAACCATTTCTGACATTCTCTGTATGTGTATATTCTCAGCCTCATTAGCATCTTCATATTGAAATGAATTTATTACTGCCTTGATAAAGTCTTTTTTATTTCTTCTCAGCATTGTTCAGTCTATCGTCACATTGCCCACCAATAAGTCAGCTCTCTCATTTCCTCTGACCCCAGTATGTCCAGGGCAGTATATGACAGGCAGAGATCATGCATCTATGACCGGCGGAGATCATGTACGAGGCGTGTTGAAATGAAAACGGGACTTGTGGATTTATTTAAAAAGTATCATACGCAATTTAATATTTTCAACGGAATTGAACAAAGCAACCACTTGTGAATAAGAATGCACCTGGGTTCATCAGAAAAAATCTCCGTATGCATTTAGGCAGGCATCCCACTGTTTAGGTAGACGTCGAATGCCGTCCGAGAAAAAGTTGCGTGGCTGTTCTCTGAACCATGTGGTCACCGCTGTCTTCACGTCTGCGTCGCTGTTGAATCGCTGTCCCCTTAGTGCTTTCTTCAACGGTCCGAACAAATGGAAATCACACGGGGATAAATCGGGACTATAGGCTGGGTGATGAAGAACTTCCCAATTCTTCTTTGCCAATGTTTCCTGCACAATTTTTGCGACGTGCGGACGAGCGTTGTCGTGGAGAAGAATCACACCTTGAGAAAGTCTGCCTGGTCGCTTAGCCTTGATGGCCTTATGCAGCTTGTCTAAAGTGTCTTTATAATGGGCGGCATTGATGTTGACACGTCGCAAAAATTGTGCAGGAAACATTGGCAAAGAAGAATTGGGAAGTTCTTCATCACCCAGCCTATAGTCCCGATTTATCCCCGTGTGATTTCCATTTGTTCGGACCGTTGAAGAAAGCACTAAAGGGACAGCGTTTCAACAGCGACGCAGACGTGAAGACAGCGGTGACCACATGGTTCAGAGAACAGCCATTCAACTTTTTCTCGGACAAACAGTGGGATGCTTGCCTAAATGCATACAGAGATTTTTTCTGATGAACCCAGGTGCATTCTTATTCACAAGTGGTTGCTTTGTTCAATTCCGTTGAAAATATTAAATTGCGTATGATACTTTCTTAAATAAATCCACAAGTCCCGTTTTCATTTGAACACGCCTCGTATCTATGACCGGCGGAGATTGTGTTGTGCATCTATGACCGGCGGAGATTGTGCATCTATGAATAGCGGAGAACGTGCATCTATGAATAGCGGAGAACGTGCATCTATGAATAGCGGAGAACGCGCATCTATGAATAGCGGAGAACGTGCATATGAATAGCGGAGAATGCACATCAATGAATAGTGGAGAGTGTGCATCTATGAATAGCGAAGAGCGTGCATCTATGAATAGCGAATATTGTGCATCGGCAGAAGTCGTGCATCTATTATATGCGGAGGTCGTACAACTATGACCCGTGAAGATTGTGCAGCTATAACTGACAGGGATCATGCATCTATGAATAGCGGAGAATGTGCATCAATAGATAGCGGAGGAATAGCGGAGATTGGGCATCTGTGAATAGCAGAGACTGTGCATTTATGAATAGCAGAGATCGTGCATCTATGAATAGCGGAGAACGTGCATCTATGAATAGCGGAGAACGTGCATCTATGAATAGCGGAGATATTACAACTATGACAGGCAGAGATCATGCATCTATGACCGGCGGAGATAGTGCAATTATGACCGGCGGAGATCGAGTATCTATGACCAGCGAAGATTGTGTTGTGCATCTATGACTGGCGGAGATGCGCATCTATGAATAGCGGAGAACGCGCATCTATGAATAGCGAATATTGTGTATCGGCGGAGGTGGTGCATTTATTATCTGCGGAGTTCGTACAACTATGACCCATGAAGATTGTGCAGCTATAACTGACAGGGATCATGCATCTATGAATAGCGGAGAATGTGCATCCATAGATAGCGGAGGAATAGCAGAGATCGTGCATCTGTGAATAGTGGAGACTGTGCATCTATTATCGGCGGATATCGTACAACTATGACCCGTCAGGATTGTGTATCTATAGCAGCAGCGGCTTCATTTTCAGTCAGCGGCATCATTTTCTCAATTTTCCGTTTGTAATTCCTAAAAAGAAACATAACTTGACATTAAAATACTGTTTTAAATATTTGACAACATGAAGGGGCAGTGACGGGGTAAACATGCGCAGTGAGTCCACAGCGCATGTTTGCCCCGTCAGTGTGCGCATCATTACCCCAAAATTACACTGTTCACAATTTTTATAAAATATCATGTAAACACAAATTATCTTGACAAGGTAACATGCTTAATAACTTAACAATACAATATAGTTTTCAGTTTAGATATGTAAATTAACATGACATTAATGATAACAGCGGACAAAGAGTGAGAAGTTGAAAAAAAGTTAGATTCAGAACGTTAAAAAAAGAATTTACCACATGGCTCAAAAATGACCTGCCCTTGACCGATGAAAATTCATTGTGCGACAGAAACGGATGTTAGCATCTGGCGCGGCCACATGGTTTGCGGGAAAAACTCATAGTTCCGAAAAAAAACGGCTGTGAATCTTTGCCCCAGCGCATCTTTACCCCCGACTACCCTACTTGAAAATGTGTGGCAGCACTGAAAAAATCCTCTTAAATGCATATGCCTGTTGTATATATGTTGTTTCATAACCATACTACCATAATATAGACTGAACAAACAAAACTTATAGATATCACGATACAGGTCATTCTATATTACATCTCGGCAGACATATAATATAATTATTTTCAATGTTGATCTGTGGCAATCCTGATAAATATTATATTTATGTAATTTTATAATAAACTAACAATCTTATACTAATAAAACAAATAAAACACTAAGACACCGCCGAAGATGGATGTGTTGGGCCATTGGCGCAAATAAAACGGCAACACAACGCATTTCCATTCTCTGGACTACATTCAACTGGAAATCTTGTAGGATCATTGTCCTGCTACAAGAAAAATCCAGTGGGAGTTTGAGAATGAACGCTGAAGAAGAAGAAACACTAGGACAAAAAAACAACAACAAAAAACATGGAGATATCACTTACCCACCATGCTGATTTTGTCTGTTCAATATTAAGTCTAAAGATGGAAAAACCAGATACAATCCTAACTAATCCAATGTGCTAGGTGACAAATTTTTGGCTCTATTCTCCAAAAGTAACATTCATATTATTGTCTTTGAAAACAACTGTAATTCCCAAGAAATCATCACCATTGGAACTGAATCCATTTTACAAATTTAAACAATACTCTTTAATTTTTTTTTTTAAGGTTAGGGGAGGGAAAAAATTCCAGCAATCATTACTGATACAAACATTTTTTTTTAAAGGAATACTCATATAAATTGTAAAAAATATGATATTTATGAAACCATAAGTTGACAGCTATGTATATCTATTTATTGCTAGACTTGTTCCATTTTTAGATATGTTTTGTATAAATGATCAGATGTAACAAAAACTAACCTTTAGATGTTTTTCTTGTCATACAAATTTTATTTGTTATTTATAAGTGTATCGCCTGTGTGTCACTGGCCTGAAAGGTAAACAATGAATAACAACTCTGTTTACCTTCCATGCATGTCAAAGAGGCAACTAAGGAGGTTATGGGATGGAGTTGGCTATCCTATCCCATAAAGGGTCAAAGTGATCTGGAAGCCATACTGAAGTCAGATGTGTCAGTCTGAAAGGTACAGTCTGAAAAATTGCAGCATAGCTGTAAACCATGACACAACACATTCTGTTCTCTGGACTACATCCTGCTAATCTGCAGGAGTTTGATAATGAGTACAGAAGAAGTAATTATGTAATTTACAATTTTGACCGAATATTTGAAATAATTTGGATAAATATTTTATAAATTCTAAACCAAACATATTATATAAGAATATAATTTTGCACAGGATACACAAAGGACACAGTAAAAGAAGACTGGTTGCACAGCTATTTAGTTCCACTACCCAAACCTGGGAAGGACCACACCAGGATACAAGACTGCAGAATAATAACAATGCAGAATACGATAGGCAAGCTTTTGGAAAAAATTGAGGCCTGGAAGGTATCATGTTATCATGAAAGAAATAAGTGTTTACCAACATTGTTAGGAGGGTATCGCCCAGGAAAGAAGACATGGCATAATGCAGCCATATTTGCGCAGGATGTTTTTGAGAGGTTCGATTCGCGCATGGAGATATGTGTGGTCGCAATAGATTTTGAGGATGCGTACAATAGGGTGTACTTGGATATCTTGATGGACCAGCTGTTAAATCTTGCAGTAAATCCTTTTGTCGTGTTGTGGGTTGGTGCCACCCTGATGCACAGAATAGTAGTTCTTAAGTGTGGTAACTGGATATCTGCACCAACAGATATTAGCCCTGGTCTGCCACAGTGATCACCTCTATCTCCTGTACTTTTCAATGTATACACAGTACATATCGCTGGCAATTAAATCACAGGTGTTGGCAGAACGATGTCATACGCAAATGATATCCTGGTGTATAGACAGGGCAGAAATCGAGAAGAGTGCGTCGTGGAACTACAGAAGGAGCTGGACAGACTGACAAATTGGTGTCGAGATACAGGAGCAGTGGTTAATCCTTCTTAGGCATTTGTGATGTGGTTTTCCTTAAACAATCACATGGTAAAGACACCAATGCTACAAGTTTCGTTGTCCGGGAAAAGTTTAGAAAGAACTAGCACAATGAGATATCTGGGTGTGTTTTTTGACAGAAGTCTGGGTTTCAGGGAATATGTTGACCACGTTATCATAAGGGCAGGCAAAGGTTTAGCAGCAATGAAGGTTATGGCTGCTGCGCAGTGTGAGCAGAGGTTGTTATTTCTTTTGTACCAGGGTTTGGTTGTGGCTGTGGTGGAATATGCACTAGCAATTCTGAATCTTAGCCAAACTCAGATTGAAAGACTGGATAGAATCAGAATGCAGCAATGCGTATCATACTTGGGTGCACAAGAGACACATCAACAAGAACTATGCGATACCTACTTGACTGTCCAACAGCTGAGCACAGATTATAGTATTGCCGTGCATGGGCATACCTTCAAATACATGCAGATAAGGAACACCCGTTGCATTCTGAAATACAGAAAGTTAAAGGCAGCAGACTCAAGAGAGGGAAGTCACAGATGGGACGTGCTGAGGGTGTCATACAAAGCATGTGTAGATTGCAGGATGTGGCAGCAGGTGCAGAATGGATAAGTCTACCCACAGATTTCGAAATTTGTTTGAGAATAGTAATATCACTTAGCAGGGAATGCAGAGAATGGTGTTCCACAGCTGTGGAGAAAGAAGTGCAGGCTTTGGTCAGTGAGAGTACTAAAGAGGGGGATGTGATTATATACACATAGATCTGTGATTAGATATGTTCGCAGTGTTTGGTCCTTCACAGTTCAGTGCGCATGTAAAACAATCAGGCAGGAGAGTGGTGCCTTTGCGATCACTACAAGTAGTATGACCATGGAAACTATGGTGGTGACCAGGGCATTTGAGTGGGTATGCACACAGAAGGTAATGCAAGTCTGCATCTTGAGTGACTCTATGAGTATGATTAGGAAGGTACAATTGGGTCTTGTTTGCGAACAGTGGATTGAGGCCTTGAGAAAGGCGAGGCTGAAAGTGGTTACATTTAATTTCATGCCGGAACATGTGGGTGTTCCAGGAAATGAAAGAGCGGATCAACTGGTGTCATGCGCGATTGTGGTACAGGGTGATGGGACAATGGATCACGCTGACGTTTTGAACTCCTAAAGAGATATAGCACGCGAGAGTGAGACTAATGTGGATATGATTCCTTTTCAATGGCTAGGGTTAAATAAAGATCAGGGATTGAAATGCGGTGTTGCTAGAAGTGAACATTTTGGAGGGCGCGGAAGAATGATGGTCAACCAGCATAGGACCGGTACTGTCAGTAGAAGTGTAATGTCGGATACACTCAGGGAGAGATCGGAGCAACTATTGATATGTCCAGGTTGCAGTGATGATGATCTGACGACTAACTAACTAATACAAAACATTGTATCTTGAATACTTTATGTAAGAAAATAATTTTGCTTAAGATACATAGAACATTGTATCCTAGACAAAATGTCATATGATACATTGTTGTATCATTTCATTTTCTAAAAATGTGTAACTAAATTGCATATATACATTTTATTAATGGGCAAAATAAGTACCATCTTGTGGCATGTATAAGCCAAGAATTGTTGGAAAAAAATCAGAGATTGCTTTAGGCTCCTTGTCTTCTAAACGAGTACAGTCAAATTATTTTTTAAAATACGTCAAATGAAGGTAACAGAAGGAAAAAACTTACTGATTAAAAAAAAAACCCCAAAAATGCCAAAAACCTGTGACGTGCATGTTTTTGTTAATAAATTCAAGCCAGGATAAAACGCCTAGGGCAATAATAAGCTAGTATTTAATGTTATTTATTGAGAGGTTCAAAATATGGTAATGGTCTGTGAAAAAACAAATGAAATAGCCTAAGCTGATCTTCCAGTAACACACGTTTATCATCTAGGACTAGTCTTGTTTGCGTCTGGGAAACATGAACTACCAGTAGTCTAAACAAAGGAATTCTATGTCACACACTTTAATGTTGTTGGTAAAGCAAATGTTACAACAGTTACTGACCGTCTACTGTGCTATAAGACCTGTGTACAAAAAATGTAAACAACACCTCAAAGGCAGATTTTGAGTATTTCCGTGCATGTCCCTGGTCGGCCTTGCCTATTTTTAACATGCGACTCCAAGTATATAAATAGTGATTAGGACAATAATCAGAAACATAAAGAATGAAGTCCTAATTAATTATGCACAGATTTCTTCTACATACAATGGTCTTGTGCAAACACGTCACTTTTTTTACATCAAAAAACTTTGCAATGGAGGAGAGAAATCCATAGTGAAACTGTCTGAGCTGTGCCTCAGACAACTGGTTTCAAACATGACATACCACCAAGTTTAAACCTCACTCACATTTATATTACAGTATAAGGTAAACATACAAGTCACAAAGTTCAAACTCTTCTGTATATTTTAAAAACAAACATGATCTGGCGGCGCCCGTTTGTCTGGCCATTCATCATTTCCCGCTTAGACATCACTGTCTGCTGTATTTTTGTGAGAACTCTGTGGCAAAATAGTTACATACCCAGTAGTAATTACTACACTAGCACAGTTCTGTGTCATAATGCCGGGACCCAACACAAACAATTTGTTTAGGAAAGTATGATCTGTTGTTCCAAAGTCTCGCCACATCATAAACCATCTATAGACATGGATAGGGAAGTCAGCCGTGGTTTTCAGATGTATTATTCCCGGAATACAGTAGCCTATTCATTCCTTGATTCTTTCATTCAAGTTATGTGAGTGAGGCAAATGAAAGGAATGCCATTTTCTTACTGTTGCCAAAGTTTGTGTTAATTTCCATTTAGCGTGTCCGTCCGTCCTTTATTATGATGATGAAGTTCATTATTGCCGGCATTGTTAAGTTGGGGATGTCGGTCTATAGTCGAATCTTTGACTTTTGCCACTTTCGGGAAGGTATAATCAGGTTCTTGACCTATAATTGGATGAGTTTATACACAATTTTTTACAGTAATGTCTGAAAAGTGTTAATGCCTAGTCCATATTCATCATTTTTATGATTAATATTTCATAATAGCATTTCTTGTATTTGTTTGAAACAATTACAATTAGCAAGTGTAAAACAATTAGCAAGTGTTAAAATAATATAATGATCACCTGGAACACATGAGTACTGCTCTATATCAGTAATACCAGCAGAGATTAAAACTTCATCATCAATATAGAAGTTGCCAGTCATCTCTCTATTATTGCCTGATAGGATAATATAAGCAGCATCACTCACAATGTCCACAGTCCGACACTTCTCTTTGATTTCCTCTCCACCTCCAATAAATTCCATTGCTGTTGTCCAAATGCCTGCAAATACAATGAGAAAACCACACTTCAGAAAACTAGCACAGCTAATATTTCATATGTGTAAACATCTCCTCAAGCAAAAAGACAGACCATAGTCTACACCTGTAAGCATCTACTAAAGCAAGTAGACAGACCATAGTCTACACCTGCAAACATCTACTAAAGCCAGCAGACAGACCATAGTCTACTTCTGTAAATATCTACTAAAGCAAGTAGACAGACCATAGTCTACTTTTGTAAATATCTACTAAAGCAAGTAGACAGACCATAGTCTACACATGTAAACATCTACTAAAGCAAGTAGACAGACCATAGTCTACACCTGCAAACATCTACTAAAGCAAGCAGACAGATCAGTCTACAGCTGTAAACATCTACTAAAGCAAGTAGACAGATCAGTCTACACCTGTAAACATCTCTCCAGGCAAGTAGACAGACAATAGTCTACAGCTGTAAACATCTACTAAAGCAAGTAGACAGATCAGAGTCTACATCTGTAAACATCTCCCCAAGCAAGTAGACAGATCATAGTCTACATCTGTAAACATCTCCCCAAGCAAGTAGACAGATCATAGTCTACAGCTGTAAACATCTACTAAAGCAAGTAGACAGATCATAGTCTACACCTGTAAACATCTACTAAAGCAAGTAGACAGATCATAGTCTACAGCTGTAAACATCTCCCCAAGCAAGTAGACAGATCATAGTCTACATCTGTAAACATCTCCCCAAGCAAGTAGACAGATCATAGTCTACAGCTGTAAACATCTCCCCAAGCAAGTAGACAGATCAGTCTACAGCTGTAAACATCTCCCCAAGCAAGTAGACAGACCATAGTCTACAGCTGTAAACATCTCCCCAAGCAAGTAGACAGACCATAGTCTACACCTGTAAACATCTCCCCAAGCAAGTAGACAGACCATAGTCTACACCTGTAAACATCTCCCCAAGCAAGTAGACAGATCAGTCTACAGCTGTAAACATCTCCCCAAGCAAGTAGACAGACCATAGTCTACAGCTGTAAACATCTCCCCAAGCAAGTAGACAGACCATAGTCTACACCTGTAAACATCTCCCCAAGCAAGTAGACAGACCATAGTCTACACCTGTAAACATCTCTCCAAGCAAGTAGACAGATCAGTCTACAGCTGTAAACATATACTGAAGCAAGTAGACAGACTATGTCTACACGTGCTGTCATTGATAAATATATATTCCAGTAATAATAAGGTAAATTTCTCTCTGTTATTTGAGCAGAAAGTGGTTGAGTTTACTGTTAAGCTATGACAGTTTTAATCTGCATTTTTTAAATCTATTTTTTAAATTTCAGTTTGTTTTGTTCACCATTAATAATGAGCAATGAGAACTCTTATTTCCTGTGTTTTATTTGGTGGTTGGGTGGGAGGGGTCAGCAGGAATAATCCTCCAGAACTTTCATACCCAGAAGACGCCAGCTGTCACGGGTATGAATTACTCTGAAAAGAAGCCACCTATTCAAATGGGGTTTATGTTGATGGTATGCTCCACCATCATTTTGTATGCTGTATCTATTGTCTTTCCCCAGGTTAATAGTGTTTGATCATATTCAAAATTGCAGATAAGCATAGGGTGGGAGCCTCCGTTGTTGTTCCGAGACTAGATGTGTCACCTTGGTGTGTTGTCCATGTTTTTTCAAGGTTATCTTAATGTTATCTATCCACCGTTTCCTTGGTCTACCTTTGGCTCTATCTCCTGATATTCTTTTGTTATTAGCTCTTATTGGTATTTGGTGTGGGTTTATTTTCATAAGGTGAACAAACTATTTTACTTGTTGTCTTTCAATACGCTCAATACATGATATTATACTTGATCTTTTCCTAATTTCAACATTTATTTCCTTCAATGCAGACATCAAACCATGCAATATCTGCAGCCATTTAGACATTTTCATGTAGATCTACTTTTGATCACACTGTCATGACTGCATGACTTTGTGACGGTAAATTTAATATGTATTTACATGTTCACTTCCATTATCCATGACACACAATACACACACAATACACACACATCCAATGTGTCTACAAAGTACTACTTATATGTTTCTTCTATGCTGAGATGTATACTGACTCCATTATATTCCTCATTTCACCGAAGATGGATGTGTCGGGCCATTGGCGCAAATAAAACGGTGACACAACGCATTTCTATTCTCTGGACTACATCCTACTGGAAATCTAGTAGGACAATGGTCCTGCTAGATCCAGCGGGAGTTTGAGAATGAACACTGAAGAAGAAGATATCCCTCCAGTTACTGGACACTGTCTCTGAGAGATTAGTTTCAGACAAGGAAGATCTCATCAGTAGAATGATAAGCAGTCTGTTTGATGAGCTGTTCATCATCTCATGGTTGAAGCGTGTCTCAAGTTGTTCAGAACACACAAAATAAAAGATAGATTTTAAAACAAAGAATATTTTAGAAAGTGACAAGTACTGGACATGTAAATCTCATAGCATAGAAGATAGTCACAAATAGCACCAATGGTTAGGTTGGAAGGAGCAGCTGGTAACAAGTACATGTATGATAATGGTTGTAAACATATAAATACAAATAACATTTTGTACTAAATTAAATTGTTGTCCTTCTCCTGAATCGACATGTCATCTTGTTATTAAAGTAGAGTGAAATTGGAAATTACAGCTTTATTTTGGAGAGGTGCGGTTTCAAACTATGAATTTGATGCCATCTTGGATTTATCTGGTGTATGATGAACAATTAGTTGGATGAAAAATGACCGCCTGCAGTATAAAAGACTTCTGCACAGAATGTAAATAAGCCTTCTTTCATTACGTTTTTGATTTTTGTTGTGTTTTCATTGGTCACTATGTATATACTTGGAATTGCATGCCAAAATAGCCAAGGCTACTCCAAGTATATAAATAGTGACCAATGAAATCACAATAATAAAAAACGTAACCTATAAAAGCTTGTTTACTTTCTGCACTGCAGAAGGTCATTGCTGAAAACACCTGGATACATTTAAAGGAGAAAGAGAGAGATCTTAGAGAAAAAAAACCATTTGTGAATATCATACCTGTTCTGGGCCACAGCGCATTAACACGCACTCCTTGAGAACGAAATTCTTCAGACATTCCCAAGACACACATCGACATTCCATACTTTGCCATAGTGTATGCTGTCAAAACATAATAAACTTTAATACCAAATATGACTTGCAATAGTTGGACTGCTTCTTTATCGTATGAAGGTTACTACTTCTTCTATACTAGGGATTAGTTGTTTCAGTGATAGAGTATTTATCAGCTATTATGATTCTCAGACAGACTGAATGAGGTTGGATAAGATCCATAAGGAGGCGATGCATATCATTCTTGGGTGCACAAGGGATACATCTATACAAGCAATGTGTTTCGTACTTGACTGTCCAACTATGGAACATAGATTGCAGTTGTGTTGAGCAAAATCCTACCTTTAAATCAGCGCTGACCCACTACCTGAAATTCACAGTGCTCTCCATTTTATTGGGGCATTGGCCATTGAATTCCACAATGGTGCCAAGATACCTTACTCCATCCACTTGACTTAATTGAGTTTATTGTAAATTAATTAACTGTGTTTACAAACAATAACATTGTCAATGTTTTGTATTCTGATGAAATAACAATTTAGTGTCTTGTGTTCAGATACTATAACAATTTTGGTGTATTGTATTTACAAACAGTAAAAATGTTAGTGTCTTGTGTGTACAAACAATAACAATATCAGTAAATTATGTTCAGACAGAATAATTTCAGTGTGTGTTCAGAAAAAATAACAATTTCAGTGTCTTGTGTTCAGATAAAATAATAATTTAAGTGTCTTGTGTTCTGATAAAATAATGTCAGTGTATGGTGTTCAGATAAAATAATGTCAGTGTATGGTGTTCAAATAAAATAGCAACTTCAGTGTTGCAAAGACTAATCATGAGCATTACTGTCTTGTTCTGTCTATAAGCCGAGAATTTTTGGAAATAAATCAGAAATGATTTAGGGGTCTCTGCCTATAAACGAGTACAGTCAAATTTTAAAAAAAAATTATGTCAAATCACAGTAACAGAGGGGGGAAAAACCCGGTTAACACCCCCCCCCCAAAAAAAAAGCCAGTGACTCGCATGTTTTTGTCCAATATATTAAACCAGAATAAAATGACTAGGACTCACCAGCAATCCAGAGTGTACTTAACATAATGCTAGGCCTAGATTTACATTAATTTCTATATATCATACAATATTACCTTCTAAATCTCCGATATTTCATGATAAAAACTCATCTACAATGTCTATATCTGTATTCAACACGTGCCGCCATCTTTACACAACATAATTTCCCTGGAAATGCTATTTTTAGTAACATTATTGCAATGGGTATTACCGTATTTCTGATCTATCATAACGGCTTCAATGATTCTCAGAATTGATCAGGAAAGTATACCAGTATCTGATGTTATTTATTAACCTAACTGCGGTAAAGTGTAGATAGTTACCGGGCACATATAATGTCGTTTGTGAAAACAAATTACATCTATATCCGGTAACTCACGTTTATGGTCTAGTCCTACTGGGTAGTGTTTTAATAGTAACAGACTCAATTATAGTGTGTTTGGATTGTGTACAACAAAATGTTTAAATAAAATTAGCTGTAGAGACACAAAAACAGAACACAGAATAACATCAAATATTGAGAACAGAAGGAAAAACTTACCCGTGCCATCTAAACAGTCATTGAAATCCTTCAAAACCCGATTCACTGTCTGAAATAACTAACAAATGTCATCATCAGCACTTTGAAATTTCACCCCCTTAGGCAGAGTCTTGCATTTAAATATAATCATGGGGGAAGGGGGGGTGCAAACTGACGCATCTGCCATGCAACTTAACACAACAGTGAAACAAGTTTTTTCATGCCCAGTTGTCTTAACAAAAACTGTATTCGCACCTATTTGTTCAACTGTGCGATTAGAATGGATATCAAAGCAAACAGGTGTCTCGTCCATGATTCCTATTTGAGATACCGATAGGTCGTAGTTAAACTTCTTCCTCAGGTTGATAGTCTTCTTCTTCTGCGTTCGTTCTCAAACTCCTGCAGATTAGCAGGATGTAGTCCGGAGAACGGAATGTGTTGTGTCATGGTTTACAGCATTGCTGCGATATCTGCGCATTTCGGCCTGACACATCCGACTTCAGCATGGCTTTGGGTCACTGACCCTACATGGGATGGGACAGCCAACTCCATCCGATAACCTCCTTAGTCACCTTTTACGACATGCGTAGAGGGTAAACAGTGTTGCTATTCTTTGCTCCCCTTTCGGGCCAGGTTGATAGTGAAACGCTGAAACGAATAAATTTTTGTTTCTAGCTCCTTCTGCAACTTTTGCGCCAGCTCAGTGCATGGTCGTAGACACAAGTGATGTCTGTTCATGAAGCAATTACACCATCCCATTGACGTAATGAAGTCCCAAGATTTGTGTTTCTGGAATGCAAGATCTTTCAATATCGAGGGCACCCTGATTCGAATATTGGTGCAGGCTATAATTAATCTGTTCTGGCTAGACTCCATTATCCATTTGGATAATTTCTCCTCCAGTACAGGGAATGAGGCTGTATGGCAGCGTGATGCTCTCTTTGACCTTGGCATCAGATATAATTCTTCCCTTTTTCCCCTCCATTCTCACACTTGCTTTTCGTTCACAATGAAATGACAGGAAGCAAATGGAATTGTTGGATTTCTCTGCAAAAGCGATAACATCCAACTTAAAACCAGCAGTATATGATGTTCGTTTCTGTCCAGGCATCCTTCTTATAAAACATGAATAAAATCATAATGACAATAACAATTTATGAACTGGAAGCTAAACTACGAGGCGTGTTCAAATGAAAACGGGACTTGTGGATTTATTTAAAAAGTATCATACGCAATTTAATATTTTCAACGGAATTGAACAAAGCAACCACTTGTGAATAAGAATGCACCTGGGTTCATCAGAAAAAATCTCCGTATGCATTTAGGCAAGCATCCCACTGTTTAGGTAGACGTCGAATGCCGTCCGAGAAAAAGTTGCGTGGCTGTTCTCTGAACCATGTGGTCACCGCTGTCTTCATGTCTGCGTCGCTGTTGAATCGCTGTCCCTTTAGTGCTTTCTTCAACGGTCCGAACAAATGGAAATCACACGGGGATAAATCGGGACTATAGGCTGGGTGATGAAGAACTTCCCAATTCTTCTTTGCCAATGTTTCCTGCACAATTTTTGCGACGTGCGGACGAGCGTTGTCGTGGAGAAGAATCACACCTTGAGAAAGTCTGCCTGGTCGCTTAGCCTTGATGGCCTTATGCAGCTTGTCTAAAGTGTCTTTATAATGGGCGGCATTGATGTTGACACCAGGTTCCTTAAAATCAGTCAACAAAAGCCCTTCATGGTCAAAAAATGCAGTCACCATAACCTTCCCAGCAGAAACCTGTGTCTTGAATTTTTTGGGTTTTGGTGAACCTGGATGTTTCCATTGCATGCTGTCAATTTTGCTGCTCGGTTCATAGTGGTGGCACCACGATTCATCACCTGCCACAATGCTCAACAGAAATGCATCACCCTCTGCCCTGTAACGCATCAGGTGGTTCAAACTCCACCCCATCCGTTCTTCCTTATGGTGGTCAGTCAACATCCGTGGGACCCACTGTGAACACACCTTCCGATAGTTCAATTTCTTCCGAACAACCATGTGGGCTGTCCCAATTGACATATGGAATTCTTCTGCAAGCGAACGAATGCTCCGACGACGGTCAGTCAGTACTGCTTTATCAAGCACGGCTATGGCTTCTTCTGTTGCAACAATATGCGCCTGACCTGGCCGTGCAAGATCTGCCGTTAACTCACGTCCGTCTTTAAACATACGCACCCACTCCATCACTCTGGTCCTCGACAAACATTTGTCACCATATGCTGCCTTCATTCTCCGATGAATGTCTACTGCTTGACATCCTTCAAATGAAAGAAACTGGATCACAGCACGCTGATTCACTTTGGACGGGTTCGGAATCACACCCGCCATATTGTTAACAGTCTTCTGCAGCACATATGCATGCTGGGAAGATGAACACGTGACCGTATGTAAATTATTGGATACTCATTACTATAGTCCGTTCAGAATCGTTTGCCGAGATGTTATGATTTATAATTCAAAAAGTTCTTGATGATTTCACATGAATTTTGGCATACGTTGTTAAAATGTCCATGTCGCGAAAACATATATGTTACTTGATGTCTAGCTGTAACGGTTATTTGAAAGCGGCGAATTCTTTTGATGTTTGCCCATGTAAATATTATTTCGACCATAAACAAAATATTTTACAGTAATCTAGTGCAATGATGACCCATAGGCGTGTCCACAAAATTTTACATGGTGGCAGGTGTAAAAAAAATTTAAAATATATCTTTTGTTCGTAGAGTCAATTTGATATTGTTCCATGCTCTTGGTGTGAGTTTCACAAATGTTGTCGCTGCCTTTGAAATAAGTACATATATTTCTTCATGTAAGGAAATTTTGTCTGTAATAGTTGATCCAAGATATCTGAACTTCTGTATTGAATCAAGCGGGCTAATTTTTATAAGTAATGGTTGATGGTTTGCTTATAACATTTTTTTGAATTGCTTGGGTGGTATTGAGCAATGAAATGTTTTACAAATCAACTTGTAAATTTTGCAAATCAAACTTTTTTTAGTGTAGACTTAATCAGAGTAATGATCATTCATAATCAGACGAGTCAAATAGGTCGATTACTGTTTTCGGCTGAACAAACAACAAACCTTCCTTTTTCCAATATTCCTCTTCTTGGCGTAACACATGATCTTCACATTTCACCCAGTAGTCTTTATGTATATTTGATAGAGCCTGATTTGCAAGTGTCTCAATATCACATAATTTGAAAGTTGTATTTGTAGATGCTACGTGTCCTTTAACTTTTGCCCAAATTAGCTCTATAGGATTTAAGTGTGCATGATATGGAGGTAGTCTCAAACATCTATGACCATGTTCTTCAATTAACTTGTCTATTTTAAATATCTTTGTTCGTTGTGTCTGTTTTACAAGGTTAAGCAATTCGGGTTTCAAGTACCTGTCGGTAAATGGTATGTGTTCTTTTATGAGCCACGTTTTGATTGCATCTTTTGTACTTGATGATGTTGGGATTCTATCTTCTACGTTCACTACGTTATGGTATGAAGCATTGTCCATTATCAGACAAGAAGGTCTATCTAATATTGGAAGAATACTTTTTTCGATCCAGTCTTCGAATATGTGCCCATTCATTTCGGAGTGGTAGTCTCTATTGTCAATGGATTTTGAAATGAAAATTAGATGAGCATTCTGCAACAACCCATTATGTCTGCTACCTGCATGTGCAACTATCAAACGTTGCCCTTTACTACTTGGTACTGATCTTTTAATACTTCCATCTGCTAACTGCCATTCCTTTTCATTTGTATGATGAGCGTTGATCCAAGTTTCATCTAAATACACAATATCATAACCATTCTCGCGCATTCCCTTCACGTAAATACTTGCTTCTAAGAGCTACCAGATGTGGCTTTTCACAAATAATGTTTTTTCCACCAGCATACTTTCTAAAGGTGAAGCCTGCATTTCTTACAGTTTTCCATAATAAAGTTTTTGATATTTCAATGTCGTTATTAGTTTTCAGCCAAATCTTCAACTTTCTAAGTGTCACTTCTTCGTTTTTATCAAACATTCTACATATTTCTCTTTTTACTAGGTCCTTATCGAAACTGTCTATCTTTTCTTTCCTTCCTTGCTTTCGTGAATTTGTTGGCAATAAATATCCGCTTGCTTCCACTATTCGATCAAATGAACGTTTACACAAACCTAAAATATGAATTGTTCTCTTCTCAGCATTTGATAAAGAACAATAAAGATGTCCCTTTTTACGCTCTCTGCAGAAGTATTGATAAATCTTTATAGCAATGTTATGCTCAGTAAAATATTTCGCTTTCAGATTCATTCTCACATAGACTTGCAGAAGGTAATATGCTTAGTGCCGCCTACATTCTGTAAATATTGAGACGTGCCTCTGACTTGTGACTTGAAATCGAGTCAATATCCGTTTTTGATTTCACATAATTCTAAGTTCAGGAAAAATAATATTTGGTGCTAAACGGGAATTTCCATATGTAACATTGCTTTATACAAATGTACAGTGGAAACAACTACTTTTAGAACGGTGCACATTCTACCGTGAGGGTCATGCCTTTATATTTAATAATCAGATGTGAGATGTAAGCATCTACATAATCCAGCGGTTGTTTATAATTTAGATTAACTTTTTTTTAATATAGGTTAAATAAGGTATCTTTGATACTGGATCACATTTCTTTGATAAAAAAATATTTCTATAGCGACATTATTATTCTAAACCTAACTTCAAATGATCAATCCAAATGAACAATACGTTTTTGATAAAAATAATTTAACATCTCGGCAAACGATTCTGAACGGACTATAGTGCAAAATGTCATCAATATCAGTGCGCTCTATCATGCGTGGTGTAACAAGTCCCGTTTTCATTTGAACACGCCTCGTACTTGTGCAGTATTTATTCTTGGCTAGTTACCGGGTAATCTGTTAATTAGTCCAGCGCATTGAGGCTGCAGATTGACTACTGGACCTACCCATTTCAATCAGCACAACCAATCCACGTTTCCCTCACATTCTGATGATGCCATTCAGATAAGTTATTGAATGCTATCTTTCTTTAAAAAAGACTTGAAACAAGGCTCCAAATCCTGACATATCATAGTCATTTTGTAGCAAAATTCTGTCGTAATCGATTTCCCCCCACCACCACTGCACATTCAGTGGTAGACGAGATCAACTTCACAATCCTTTCTCACATTTATTACCGTATACTCCCTACAAGGTGAACATATGAGTAACAAAGTTCAAACTCTTCTTTATCTTTTAAAAACAAAGAGATCTGACGGTGCCCATTTGTCTCGTTGTTCTTTCTTCATATCGTTTCCCGCTTAGACATCACTGTCTGATGTATTTTTGTAAGAACCTGGTGGCAAAATAGTTACGTAGTAATTACTATTCACTAGCGCAGTACCCTGTCATACCGCCGGGACACCCAACACAAAAAATTCATTCAGGATAGTATGGTTTGATGTTCCAAAGACTTGCCACATGTGATAAACTGTCTATAGACGTGGATAGGGAAGGTAGTTCGGTATTATCTTTGGATGTATTGTTCCCGGAATACAGTAACCTATTCATTCGTTGTTTCTTTCATTCAAGTAATGTGAGTGAGGCAAATGAAAGGAATGCCCTTGCATATTACAGTTGCTAAAGTTTGTGTTACCAGGTAATTTCCATTTAGCTTGTCCATTCATTCTTATGATGACGTAGTTCAGTATTACCGGAAATGTTACGTTTTTGGGAAGTCGGTCTATAAACAGACTTTAGACACTTTACGGGTCCTGAAAGTACCCCATCAGCCTATTATCGGATGGGCTTATAGACGGAACAAGACGGTAAATTGTAAACAGCGAACAAAAAAATCCTTATCAATATTACACCATTAAACTTACCAATATGACCACTAAACCATTTAGCTGCCATATTCAGAGGTGGGCTTATGTTCAAAATGTGAGGACTCTGACTTTTCAGCAAATGTGGCAAACAAGCTTGTGAACTACATAAAAAATGGGCAAGAAATTAATGAAACCAGTTCATTCTAAATATCTCATCAATATTTAATTGATGGTAAGCTAACAAAAGTAACTTAGAAGTAACCAGTGACAAACCAATAAGTATTTAATATCTACAACAAATGGAACAGAACATGCATTCAGATAGTCTCTATGGATACAATTCTCACCCACCTTACTCATGCAATGTCTCACTCAGATAGTTTCTGTGGGTACATGTCTCATCCATCGGGTACACTTATCCTACTCATGCACTGTTTCACTCACATAGTTTAACACGTTTCCTATGCCAAGCAGTGGAGTTTAACACTCTTGTTTCCTATGCCAAGAAATGGAGTTTTATAATCTTGTTCCCTTATGCAATTGTTGCAGAGTTTATCACTCTCATTCCGTATGCCATGTAGTGTAGTTTACCACACTTGTTCCCTATGCCATGTAGTGAAATTGTGTTCACTATGCCAAAAAGTGGAGTTTAACACTCTTATTCCCTATGCCAAGTAGTGGAGTTTAAAAAACATGTTTGCTATGCAAAGTAGTAGAGTTTAACATTCTTGTTCCCTATGCTATGTAATGTAGTTAACACTCTTGTTCCCTATGCTATGTAATGTAGTTAACACTCTTGTTCCCTATGCTATGTAATGTAGTTAACACTCTTGTTCCCTATACCAGGTAGTGGAATTTATCATTCTTGTTCCTTATGCCAGATTGTGGAGTTAACACTCTGTTTCCCTATGCCAGGTAGTGTAGTTAACACATTTGTTTCCTATGTCATTGTAGTGAAATTGTGTTCCCTATGCATAGTAGTGGAGTTTAACATTTGTTTCCTATGCTAAATAGTGGAGTTTAATACTCTTAATCCCTATGCCAAGTATTGGAATTTAACACTCTTGTTCCCTATGCCAGGTAGTGGAGTTTAACATTATTGTTCCCTATGCTATGTAATGGAGTAAACACTCTTGTTCCCTATGCTATGTAATGGAGTAAACACTCTTGTTCCCTATGCTATGTAATGTAGTTAACACTCTTGTTCCCTATGCTATGTAATGTAGTTAACACTCTTGTTCCCTATGCTATGTAATGTAGTTAACACTCTTGTTCCCTATGCTATGTAATGTAGTTAACACTCTTGTTCCCTATACCAGGTAGTGGAATTTATCATTCTTGTTCCTTATGCCAGATTGTGGAGTTAACACTCTGTTTCCCTATGCCAGGTAGTGTAGTTAACACATTTGTTTCCTATGTCATTGTAGTGAAATTGTGTTCCCTATGCATAGTAGTGGAGTTTAACATTTGTTTCCTATGCTAAATAGTGGAGTTAAATTTCTTTGAAACAAAAATATGTTAATTTGTTTTATTGGATAGGTTCATAGCCTAGCCTCATGACAGGATGAATGGTGAGCAATTGCCAGGGTAAGATTTATACTTAATAAGGCCCTAAGCTATTTGAGATATGGGGCCCTTTATACATAATATGTGACAATTGCTCACTATGACAATTTTTTTAGGGGCTCCAATGAAAGTGAGGGTCTTAAGCTATAGCTTGTGTAGCTTATACGTAAATCCTGCACTGGCAATTCTTATATTGGGCTATTATTGTTCAAAGTACCAGCTATCTTATTCTCCATGAAACAACATCTATATTTCAAGATTTATGTTAATTAAAGTGTCATTATGAAATTATTATGAAATGTTATGAAATTAGTTCCACAAATGTATACTGAACAAGTAATAGATAATGTAGGCAAACAACATGGAAGAGACATTGACAAACCATAAATATGTTCCTCTGGCATTGATTTGACTCAACAAGTCATACTTTTTCATGGGTGTGGCCAAGGTTCCTGTTAGGGAAATAACACTAGCATTGTTGACAAGGACATCAATTCCTCCAAACTTTGATACGGTTTGCTTGACTGCATCTTGGACCTGCTCCTCATTTCTGATGTCCACAATACATGGGAATGCCTTTCCTCCAATTTTGTTTACTTTAAATATTTGTGAAGGAAAAAGAAAACAATATTGACTGCATGTATTTCTTACAGTTAATAACCAGATGTTGCATCTGAAGTCTTTGAAAACAATCTATATAAGTACCTAATAATGAGTGGTTTCTGAACCAATGACAGAACACTCCAGACATCCCCATAAGAGCTGTGTCTCTTTCAACAGATGGTGAAAGGTATGTATGTGTGTGTGTATGTATATATATATATATATATATATATATATATATATATATATATATATATATATATATATAACCGATTTCCCCTTAGAGCGCCAGCGCTTCGTTTTTTTTACTTGTTTCGTTGCGATTGACATTACATTTTTAGTTTGCGCTGGGTTTTTTAAAAACTGTGACCATTGTGCAGATGCATGGCTTAGTGTCAATCTTTTAAGTGTCAATCGGAACGATCAGACTTAAGACTGATTTTTTACGAATTTTTAAAAATTAGCAAAGTTTTATGCCAAGTTTTGAAAATGGAAGATATTATTCGTATGTATACTGATGTCACCGGCCGCAGTTACGATGGAAATATGCACGATGTAGGTAATTTGCGCATCAAATATAACGTGGAAAGTGACAGTTATGTTCTATGTTCGTAGACCTAATGTTTCCGACAAAGAGATGGGCATGCGTGGCACTAATTGTGACATCGCAAATTTCACCGTAGTGATGTAGTTTTTCAAGTAGAAGATGAGACTTTTGTACACAATGTTGGGTCTATACATAATCTTGGTGAGATTGCCACACGTTATGAATACTTTAGCATCATTGTCAATGATGATTTTATCAATTTGTAGCTGATCCAACAAATTTGATTGTAACATAACGCATAGAACAAACAAGGAAAGAAGACACGCGCTGAACATCTACAACTGCCATTGAAATAAAACGTAATTTTTTTAATTTATATTATGATTGACCTGTGTATTCTGTTTGAGTATGGCATGTATTGGAGTACAGATGACAGGTTCAACGTTTTGGGCATATCACCCTGTTTGGGAAAAATGAGATTTGAGAATATATCTCAATATTTCCGTCTCAATATGACTCCTCTACTCAGCACCCCAAACATAAAAAAATAATTTTCCCCACATTATGTTGAGTTTGATAGTTTATTATTTAAAACATATATGTATTAAATTATCTTTGATATAGGTTTATGTAAGACTATTCATTTTTCTGTTGATCTGAAAAGTCTGAGTGTGATATGATGAACAGTTTGAAAAAAAATGCAATTTTATCATCATCATATCCATAATTTGGAGGAGTTGTGCCCCTTACCTTAGGGGTCAGGGATTGACAATTGGGAAATCTCATAGGGGTGAAAGGGTTAAGCCCTGCTTAAAGGTAAATGGTGAGGACTGAAAGTTGTGAATAGATTCACACACTTAGGTAGTACATTATCACAAGATGTCAACATTGACGATGAAGTGTATACAAGGATCGTCAAAGCAAGCAGCACTTTTGGTAGATTGCACACGAATGTGTGGCATAGAAATGGCATTAGCCTACAGACTAAGCTGAAAGTCTGCAGAGCAGTGGTACTTCCAGTGCTGTTATATGCTAGCAAAACATGGACTGTGTATAGACGTCATGTGAGGAAACTCAATTACTTTCACACAACTTGTCTCAGAAAAGTCATGAATATCATATGGCAAGACAAGATTGCAGATACCACTATCCTTGATAGATCTGGTATCCCCTGCATTGACACTATCCAGATACAGATTCATTAGGAAGGTCACGTATGCCAGACTATCGCTCGCCAAAGATACTTCTCTATGGTGAGCTGGAGAAGGGTAAACAATCTCAAGGTGACCAAAAGAAGCACTACAAGGACTCGTTAAAGACCTCACTTAAAGCGTTTGAAATAGACTGAGACACATGGGAAGAACTTGCACAAAATAGATCTACCTGGCACTCTACAGTAAAAAAGAATGCATCGTCTTGTGAAAAGAGTAGAAATACTGCAGCCCAATAGCGGAGTGTAGCTAGAAAGTTACGGATAGACCAAAATCCGCCTACAGTTGTCATTCCATATCTGAACTGTTCAAGAACATACAGCTCGAATAGGGCTCATTAGCCATCTACGAACTATTAAGCATGGTCATAATTCTAACTGAATTTTCAAAAGTGGATGTAAAAATGGTCATCATCACTTGTGATGGATGAACACACAGAGATTTTTCCAGAATGCAAAATTTTTTAAGCTTAACCGGAAGAGTTCCAGAGTCCAGTCCAAAATATATATTGCTGAGGTCAATTTTGCAGTGCCTAGCCTGCTTGAATGTTATCCAGATCTTTGCTGTTAAGAAGTCAGTCCTATTAACTTGTTGACATATCTGATGTCTTTTAAGAATCCTGATAGCTGATATCTTGAATGAAGATTATCTGACAAGCTACTATGAAGAACCCCAGGCGATGTATCCACATCTTGGAAAGTACCAATCCTGAATTGGAGTCCAGAGGATAGGTATCAAGAATAAATGGAGATTTTTGAACAGGGAACACTTTGTTATCAATATCACACTGTGTGAGATTTAATTTCATTTTCTTGGTCAATAGATAAACTTAGCCAATGAACTGTGAACATTATTGTTATCAAAGTCACACTAAATTGACTTACTTTCGTTTTCTTAGCCAAATGGATAGGCTTAGCCAATGAACTGTGAACACTATAGTTATTATATCACACCGAGTAGGATTATCTCCACCTCAATGGAACTGCTGAACTAGATATATCAAATAGGCATGAATTTAGTGTATTATTGTTAAAGTTAGATATGTAGAGATTGAAATTTGCCTATAACCTAGAGATCCAACTGTAATCAAGTGTATGTGAGTATGATATAAGTATGTATCTGGTATTATAGGTTACATACAATGTTCTTAGGTGTCCCATGTTGATGGACAAAAAGTTGTAATTAAAGAAATTCATGTAGAACAACCTTCCTTTATAAGTAAATTAGTGATTAAAATATAGACGCCTATGGAGCCCGTAAGGTTAAAGAGAGAAACTTCTTTTGGTTGATCAGTGCCCCAGAATCATCACACCAGGAAGCAATAGGTCTAACGCATTGTGCAGTGATCCAATGGTGTTTGTTCTGACCCTTCTCTTTTTATATAACAGGATGTCATCCACAGAGGATAGTGGCCCATCTCTTCCATCAAGTTGATGCATGGAGGAAAACAAACGGGCCTACCAATTAGCTAGCCTCACCACCACAACAAACAGTCAGCCTATGGACAGAGCAGACATACTCATTGCTCTTCGCGCGTTCTCACGATTTATAGATGAATGAGCATGAGTCAATATCGAAAATGCGCAAATTGGGAGTGAGGATGGATGTGGCCCATAGAGAACCACTGACAAAGATTTCAAAAAGAGCAGTGAACTAACATAGAACCGGAACCCTCAGCCGTTATACCCTGAGAGATTTACTGAAGCAGAGGTCTGAGCACCTAAGGACGTATCCGGTGTGTGAAGAGGATAATCAACACACCTAATACTAACACCTGAGAGCCATTTTCCTCTTGAGCAACACCGCTGATATCCATCTGATGATGAAGGGCTCAACATTGAAGAGCAAGAGCATGTTGATCAGATACTCGAATGTGGCATATTCTGTTGTATGTATTATCCAAGTCAATCGCAACAGCACACATTTTTAGACCTGCATAGAAGCCCTCGAATGTGGCATATTCTGTTGTATGTATTATCCAAGTCAATCGCAACAGCACACATTTTTAGACCTGCATAGAAGCCCTCGAATGCATTATAGGGAAAACAGCAGCATAGGGACATGTTTCTTTCTAACTTCTATTACCTCCAAGTATGCCTCAAGAAATAGTCAGCACTCTTCCAAGTCGCAAGCGAGGTGCTGTGTGACAATATTCTCAATAAGATTGTATCTGCTATTATCTGTATCTTTTTGGTAGATTCTTGTTAGTTTTATGACATCTATAGTTTTATGACATCTTTTGCCTCCAAGTGTGCCTCTGGAAATAGTCAGCTCTCTTCCAAGTCACAAGCAAGGTGTCATGTGACATATTCTCAATAAGATAATATCTGTTACAACGTATGTATCTGTACCTCATTGGTAGATTCTTGTTAGTTTTATGTCAGTCCTCTATGTAAGGGTGTCAACTGCAGAAGTTAAAATGTATCTCATCATGTGGGTCATGTATTCAACCTATAGATGTTGAAAAAATATGAAGACATTTGTTTTCTTTGATCCCCCAGGAATTGTTAGTAATGAAGCTCTAAAACATGATAACTAATGTAGAAGTCCTCAGAGATGCAGGGATTAAAATGACACAATTTTAGGACAAATAAGAAGTAGACAGTCAATATTTTTAGGGCATGTGATGAGAAAAACAAATCTTGAACATTTAGTCAGAAAAACTGTCAAATATTGCATGTTTCCCATTAAGGAGTTGCAGGGAGGGGTTTTGTAGCTGTGTGATAAAGGCCACATGCTCTTGCTGTTGCCATGTCACATACACATGAGTTTTTTAATTTACCCTCGGACAGAAAAAAACCAAGTCCTTACCGGGGATCGAACTCTAGATCTTACTAGTTTGAGACCAACGCTCTAACCTCTCAGCCATGGGCCACTTTTTTATAGCTATTGCAACATACATTGCATACATTGTAACAGATACAATCTTCTTGAGAATATTGTCACACAAAGCCTCGCTCGTGACTTGGAAGAGAGTTGGCTATTTCCAGGGGCCAACTCAGAGTCTATAGATGTCAGAAAAATGTCATAAAACTAACAAGAATCTACCAACTTGGTACAGATACATACATTGTAACATATACAATCTTATTGAGAATATTGTCACACGACACATCACTCACGACTTGGAAGAGTGCTATTTCCTGAAGCACACTTGGAGGCTATAGAACATTTAGTAACCACTAGAAAGATCAAGGGGAGAAGAGACAGACAGAGATATAAATTTCTGGATAGTTTGTCATTGTGGCACAAAAAGATGTCACCATCTGAACTTATTAACAACACAAGAGAGTTGTGGAGAAGCATGATCGAGTACGCCTCTCAGCATGGCATTTGATTTATTCAACAACACAAGCGATAGAATTGTGTAGAAACATGATTTTTTTACACCATAGGTGTCAACTAGTACGGATTTGCCGTATTGATATGGGTTTTGTGCCAAAAAAACAATACCAAAAAAAATTTCTTTTGTGGGTGTTATATGTTTTTATTTGTTTTTCTAAAAAAGGTCATTTGGTGTTACATCTTTAGTAATTACTACTAATTCAGACATTTTGCATGTACTGATCGTATTTGATGGTCGAAAAATACAAAATTCTGGGGGTTTTTTTGGGGGGGGGGGGGATGTTGTTTCTTTGGTGCTAAATACGTACGCTTTTATTGAAAAAAAGAAATAAATTTTTTTAAATATGGAATTATGGAAGAATAAGTTGACAGCTATGGCTTATGCAACTCTGCATGACACAAGTTTTTTTGAAGCATGATCACCTATACCACTCGGCATGGCATTTGATTGATTGAACAACACAAGAGACAGAGAGTTGGGGAACAGTATTATCGCCTACACCAATCAACATGGCATTTCATTGACTGAAGCACTATCACCTATTCCACTCTGCATGGCATTTGATTGATTGAACAACACAAGTGACAGAGAACTATGAAGAAACATGATCAAATACGTCACTCTGCATGTCATTTCATTGATTGAAGCATGATCACCTATGCCACTCTGCATGGCATTTCATTGATTGAAGCATGATCACCTATGCCACTCTGCATGGCATTTCATTGACTGAAGCACGATCACCTATTCCACTCTGCATGGCATTTGATTGATTGAACAACACAAGCGACAGAGACCTGTGAAGAAACATGATCACCTATGCCACTCTGCATGGCATTTCATTGAATGAAGCATGATCACCTATGCCACTCTGCATGGCATTTCATTGATTGAAGCATGATCACCTATGCCACTCTGCATGGCATTTCATTGATTGAAGCATGATCACCTATGCCACTCTGCATGGCATTTCATTGATTGAAGCATGATCACCTATGCCACTCTGCATGGCATTTCATTGATTGAAGCACGATCACCTATTCCACTCTGCATGGCATTTGATTGATTGAACAACACAAGCGACAGAGAACTGTGGAGAAATATGATCACATATATCACTCTGCATGGCATTTCATTGATTGAAGCAGTGAATGAAATTGCTCAACTACACTCGAAACCACAAGACATAATTATATACACTAATGGCTCCATTAACAGAAACAAATAAAAATGTCTGTGGTTTTGTTGCCTACAGAAACGGTGTGAAGTTGATTGAGAAATCTTCAGCATATTCCACTGTCACATGGAAATTGAGGGAGTTTCAGCAGCACTTAATTGGTTGATAACGGATACATCAACACATAGTAACACTCACAGACTCTCAAAGCATGCCGTGCAAGATAGAAAAGTACATTCTGAGAAAAGAATGGAGTGACTTATTGAACAACTCAATTGTCCAGAGCATGGATATACCACCCTGGTCATGCTGAGGTCAGAGGAAACGAGAGAGCCGACTTATTGGCATGCAATGTGGCAATAGAAGGCACAATGCTCAGAAGAGATAAAGCAGATAAAATTCATTTCAAGATGAAGATGATGTCAATGACGCTGAGAACATACACGTACAGAGAATGTCAGAAATGAGAGTATCTATAGGTGAAGGAAGGAAAAGTACATTTTTTGGAAAGTCCTGAAGATCAGACAATCAACACCTGACTGGAACTGAGTCTACATACACTGGGATTGCTGCTGGAACGGAGGACAGAGCACTTATGAGAGTGCCCCATGTGCAGCGAAGCCAGTTTCTAATCAAGAACCTTTTGATGATCTTCCCATTGCCTTCTGAAGACCTTCATACTAACAGTGTTTTCTGAAAATCTTCATGCTAAGGGTCTTCTGAAGATCTATATACTAACAGTGTCTTCTGAAGACCTTCATGATAAGTGTTTTATGAAGAGCTTCATACTAACAGTGTCTTCTGAAGAATTAATACTAACAGTGTCTTCTGAAGACCTTCATGCTAACAGTGTCTTCTGAAGACCTATATAATAAGTGTCTTTTGAATACATTCATACTAACAGTGTCTTCTGAAGAGATTGATACTAACAGTGTCTTCAAAAGACCTTCATACTAACAGTGTCTTCTGAAGACCTTCATACTAACAGTGTCTTTTGAAAATGTTCACATTAACATGTCTTCAGATGACCTTATACTAATAGTAGCATATGATCCTGGTCAGAGGCATTCATATTGTTTACATCCATCACAAATTAATTCTTACGATTACCTGTCTATCTGTTATTTTCAAAAATTATGTGTAATATTTTTTTCAAATTATAATAAGTGAGACTGCAGTAAAACTGGGTCTATTGTCTATTGTCTATCCCCAGGTGGTTTGTGATCCACTCTTGCCGTTAAGCGTAGGGGTGATTGGAGTTCGAGCTTGCATTCTATCGCCAGATGTGTGGCCTCGGCTGTGCTATGACCGTGTCTGTACAGGATGTCCCTGACGTTTTCTATCCATCTTTTTCGTGGTCTTCCTCTGGCTTTGTACCCTGATCTCATTTGGTTATATGCTTGTACGGGCAACTTTTCGTGATGCATTCTCATAATGTGGCCAAACCACTTGATCTGTTCTCTCTCTATGTCATCTGTACAAGATATTATACCTATTCTTTCCCTGATATATTCATTTCGCAATCTATTAAGCCTGGTGACCCTGGCAAAACTGGGTACAATACAAAAAGCAGTGGACAGGTTTCTACGGAACAAATAGCAAACATAACTAAACGGAACGAAATTCCGATAAAGTTGCATATACCGACGCATCCAATATTCGACACATTACGCAATGAGAGCCCCTGACTACTCGACATGCGCGCTGCACACTGAGTGGGAGGTGGATGGCCAGTTCATTAAGCGCAAATTGCTAGATTGTTATTTTAAGTAATGACTTTTTAAGTTTTAGAGATAGTGCAATAGCATATGAAATTAAAAAGTTGGTATGTTGTCACATGATTTGTCCACTGATTCTTCTATTGTACCTAAAACTGTATAACCAATAAACTGTGTTATGTATACCTTAATGGTTATACAGATTGTGGCCTTGTCCTAACTACCTTGTGTTCTACGAAGTACCCGATTTTTTTTCTGACCACTGCTGACCACAGACTCTATGCAAGAACCTTTGAAAATCTGCCTTCTATTAAAGTTTTGCTTGAGAGGAGCTCAGTCAAGTAGTACCTTCTTCTGCTGTTGTGAAAATAGTGCCTGGTAATTTTGGATTGACTTCTGCTGTTTTGGCTGCAATAACGACATTGGCTCCATCTTTTGCAACCTTCAAAGCAATGGCTTTGCCGATGCCTCGACTTGCTCCCGTAATAAAGACAGTTTTACCAGCAAGTTTTCTATAACAATAGAAACACAGAAAATAGTATAAATCATGTTAATTTAAAATAACACTTGAATACCAAACCTACAATATAAGGAACATAGCAAGTCTGTTCATTTAAAATAAAACTTGAATTTCAAACTTATAATATAACTGACATAGCAAGTCTGTCATATGAACAAAATGACTTCTAAACCTACAATATAACAGACATAGCAAGTCTGTCATTTAAAACAAAACTTGAGTTCCAAACCTACAACATAGCAAGTCTGTCATTTAAAATACAACTTTACTTCCAAACCTAAAATATAACAGACATAGCAAGTCTGTCATTTAAAATAAAAACTTGACTTCCAAATCTACAATATAACAGACATAGCAAGTCTGTCATTTAAAATAAAACTTGAGTTCCAAACCTACAATATAATGGAAAACAATTTGACTTTCAAACCTAACATAATGGACAAAACTTGACTTCCAAATCTACAATATAACAGACAAAATTTGACTTTCAAACCTACAATATAAAGGACAAAATATGACCTACAATGTAATAGACAAAACTTGACTTCCACTTACAATATAAGGAACATAGCAAATCTGCAGTCGCAGCAGCAATAACCTGTTTTGTTTTTTTACATGTTGAAGTGGATCTTACATGTTATAAGTGCAGGTTATCATCAGTACACACAGGACAAGTTCATAGCTAATCTAATCGCCATCTCAATAAATCCATCAGAGTATAGTGGCTCACAGTTACAGTTTGGTGTTTATTTATTTGTCTCTTTGTATATCTACTATGTTTCTTTTTACGGTCTATTCCAATCTTTACACCAATCTTCTGCAATCTTGAGAGCTACCATGATTTACATTTTTTGAAAATCTTCTTAGTTGACGAGGTCACTAAGACAAAAAAACAAAAGATTTTTTTACTATGTCAGATAAACCTATTTATGTACATCATGACACGATGGAGCCATAAAGGGGTAGACAGTGATGAGGATGTTGGCTGCTTTTTTGTGAACAATGATTTCTTGCAATGCTATATCAAGGGCTAGTCCTGTCTGTGGTAGAGCATGCCTTGATTATCCTGACCCTTTATCATCATCAAGTGCCGTCTCCGCAACAAAGGTTGGTTGCAATGGATCTCCAACATCCCGTCTCTTGTCTTGGTGGTGCACTCTGCTAGACTAAACTGTCCATCGTGTGATGTTACTCTCCCACTTGTATCTCTGCCTACCTCTTGCTCACTTCTCTTTGACTTTACCCTCAAGTAAGGTCTTCAATAATATGTCATGTCTTTTAATGTGTCCAAAATATTTTATTTACCTGATCTTTATTTCTCTTAGTACCGGTAGTTCTTACTTCATATTAAGTGTTTTAGCACCTCTTTATATGTTTTTTTCTCTTTCCATGATGTTCTATCTATTCTTCTATATACCCACATCTCGGCCAAATATATATCAAGGGCTAGTCCTGTCTGTGGTATAGCATGACATGATTATCCTGACCTTTAGCCCAATACAGATTTTGATAGACTTGATAAGATCCAAAATGAAGCTATGAGTACCATCCATCTCTTGAATGCCCAGAGTGAAAGAGATAGTGGCAATGCACTTCTTGCTAGATTATCCTACTATGATGTAAAGAGCTGATATTTTTCATGCTCGTTCATACCTGCGCATCAGTGCTGACAAGAACCATCCACTACATCACTGCTGACAAGGAGCATCCACTACATCAGTGCTGACAAGAACCATCCACTACATCAGTGCTGACAAGAACCATCCACTACATCACTGCTGATAAGGAGCATCCACTACATCAGTGTTGACAAGAACCATCAACTACATCAGTGCTGACAAGTATCATCCACTACATCAGTGCTGACAAGAACCATCCATTACATCATTGCTGACAAGAATCATCCATTACATCAGTGCTGACAAGAACTATCCACTGCATCAGTGCTGACAAGGAGCATCCACTACATCAGTGCTGACAAGGAGCATCCACTACATCAGTGCTGACAAGGAGCATCCACTACATCAGTGCTGACAAGAACTATCCACTACATCAGTGATGACAAGAACCATCCACTACATCAGTGATGACAAGAACCATCCACTACATCAGTGCTGACAAGAACCATCCACTACATCAGTGATGAAAAGAATCATCTACTACATCATCATGTGCCATGCCGGCTGGCGTCACATGATTAATTTAGTCAACAGGACAACATCAGACAAAGGTACACCACAGACAATAATTACTTACATATGTGAATTGTTATTTCTAGAATTACCCATTGGTAGAATTTAAAACAAGGAGGAGGGATTATGATTCCATTCTTCTTCTGCGTTCATTCTCAAACTTCTGCAGATTAGCAGGATGTAATCTGGAGAACGGAATGCGTTGTGATTTACAGCAGAGGTTCCCTAAGTGTGCGCCACAGCACCTGGGGATGCAACAAAGAATCTCCAGGGGCATGGAGGCAGCCTCGCCAAAACGAAAAAAAATTGAAAAATATAATGCTTTAAATTGATTTTATTAAACAGCTTTTTTACACTTGATTGTAAGTATAATCAATATTAATTTACTCATAATAAATATTATCATTTTGTAAATTGAATGTTAGATTTAATGTTAAAATAGCCTGTAGAAGTTTCAGCGGAGTCAATATCACTTCGTCTAATAATAAAAGGTCCATCGTCTGTAGGTGAGCATGTGTGCTCGGCAGAGCCAATTGGTTGTCAGTGTGTATGCGTATGCGCGTGTCTAAGCAACAGTGTTGGTAAGCAACAGTGCCTACCCACTTTTAGCAAACCAATCATTGTCCTGCTTTTGTGGAATGTTATAGAAGTGCCTAGAATTTTCGTGTACATTCGGAACAACTCGTATTTCCATATAAAAATGGACTAGCGTAGTGACATGAGTCAGTGTCAGTAGACATGTGCTCAACTAAACTGAGAGTTTTATCGTGAAGTATTTGAGTGACAAGTGAGTTGTGATTGTGTTAATTATGAAGAGGTTTTTAATGTCAATGTCATCATCGAAAAATGTAGAGGATTCATCAGGTTTGGAGAAAGTAGGAACTCCACTGGGTACTCGTAAAATTAACTATAGAAAATATGAAGAAAAATATTTAGATTATGGGTTTTCTTGTGTGAATGTCAATGGTGAAGAACATCTTCAATGTGTTCTTTGTATGAAGGTTTTATCTGTTGAATCTATGCTTTGGAGTAAACTTAAAAGGCACTTTCAAACTCTTCACCAAAATATTATTGGTAAACCAAGAGATTTATTCGCAAGAAAATTTACAGCAGCAGACAAAGTCTGCATTTTCCAAACATTCTCAAGTGAACAGTAATGCACTTTTGGCATCATATAAAGTGGCCTATAGAATTGCCCAGTGTGAGAAGCATCATACAATTGCAGAAGAGTTGATTTTACCTGCTGCTGTCTAATATGGCAAAAATTATGCTCGGGGAGGATGTCGGTAAGCAGCTTTTGAAAATACCACTGTCCAATAACACTATCAGTGGGAGAATTTGTGACATAGCTGTAGATATTATTGATCAACTTTTAAATGCTCTGAAAGGCAAAGACTTTGCAATTCAGCTGGATGAAGCAACAGATGGCCACAAAGATGCTCATTTAATCTGTTATGTTAGATATGTTGATAAAAAACAGTTGTTTGAAGATTTATTATTTTGTCAAGAGATTGAAGGGGGCACAAATGGGAAAGACTTGTTTGAGGTTGTGGACAAGTTTATGACAGAGACAGGGAAAAATGTGTTGGTGTATGTACAGATGGAGCACGATCAATGGCAGGCTGTTACCAGGGATTAAAATCACGCATTCAGTCCAAAGCACCTAATTCTCTTTTGACTCACTCTATTATACACAGTGAGGCTTTGGCAGAAGAAAAATTTAGTAAATATTTGGACGACACTTTAAAACTAGTGACATGGGCAATAAATATTATTAACCTTTAGGGCTCTGAATTAAAAATTACGAAACATCCCCTTGGGACTGAATTCTTTTTTGGAAAATTTTCTTTATTGATGGTGGGTGTTTTGAAAACGTGATAACTTTTTTATTTTAAAAGATATCAAAATAATTTTTGCATATCTAAATAAAGGAGTGAATAGTAAATATAGTCATGTTTTTGTTGTTGTTGTTGTATGTATGATATGACAGTTGTGAGCAAGTTGTGAAGTTGAAAATTCGGGGGGAAAATCGCAAAACGCAATTTTCAAATCGCATATGTAACTTCTTGACGACCTTAATACTTGAGCAATGTGTGGAATCATTGATAAAATCCTCATAAATACCTATACTTATTGTATATATATTGTTTTATATCAAAACTAGCATAAGATGAACTAAAAAACTAATAAAACGTGAAGAAATTGCATATAACGTCCGCCCGGTAAACACTAGGTCTATCCCGACACGCAGCGTAATTATTGTCTAAACACACACGTGGCACCCCTGATATATATTATTTTTGTGTTTTTGAACGACTACACAAACATTCTTATCAAATAACAACATATTAAACATAAAAAACAACAATTAAAACATGTATTCACGATCATTTAGCCATGCCACGCGGTACTCAATTTGATAGTAAAATATGGCTAAAAAATGGCCAACGTCGTTCCAGAAATTCGCTGACAAAACCAGCCGGTTTTCTCTCTTCTTGCAGTCGTAATGAGTAAAGTAACTTGACCTTTAAACTGCGACGTATTCCTAGCGTCGTTTGGCGTGTTTTATACGTCACGGGATCATTACTTTGTGAAGTTCCGTACTCGGGAATCGGGCGATATCCTATGTAGCGCGATTGCGCCTGCAGGCACAATGGAGCTGTTCTCATAGGCGCATTATTGCGACCACAGAGTCGTAAAGGTTAAAAGCAGACCCACCACAAAGCAAGATTTTTTGTTAAAATGTTTAATGACGAGGGCACTGAATATTCATCTCTTTAGTTTTACAGCAGTGCTCTGTGGTTAACTCTGGGCAATTCTTTGCTAAGAGTGTATGAACTCAGAAATAAAATGTTTTCATTTTTGCTTGAAGAAAATCATGCTCTTGCTAGTATGTTCAGTGACAAAGATTTTTTTGCTAAATTGTCCCTTTTAACTGACCTTTTTGAAAAGTTAAATATTCTGAACAGCTCCCTTCAAGGTAATAATGCAAACATTTTTCATTTCTTTGATAAAGTAGAAGGATTTTTTAAAAAAAGCTTGTAGTATGGAAGACCAACTTGGTAAAAGGTGATAATATGAATTTCCCTTCTTTGGACCAGTTACTTAAACAGAATATGATGTTAAAACATGAGCTTAAAAGTGTGCTCGTCAACCACTTATCCAATTTGGAGCTCTATTTTCAAGAATACCTCCCAAAAGATGAAATAAAATCAGTACAGTGGATAGAAACTGTTTAGAAAGACAAATAATGGAGGGAAGAATACCTGGGTAGAGGAGAAGGGGCCGACCAAGAAGACGATGGACTGACGACATTAAAGATAATATGAATACATCGCTAGAAAATGCAAGCCACATCGCCCAAGACAGAGAGAGGTTCAGAGAGTTCATTGGGAAGACAACGTTCTGGAAGGAATACGTCACATGACACACAGTGGATAAGTGATTCTATAAACGCAGAGATTCCTGAGACTTTCACAAACGAGGAAGCTGAACAGTTGATTGACATTTCTACAGACTCGTCACCAAGATTCCACAAATTGATCAAAGATAAACAAGCCCATCCCTCTCATTAGGACAGAAAACATTTTTCTGAAACTCTTATTACTTGTACCCAATTACGTTTAAACTGATTCTCTGTTTCATATTAATTAATTACTATTTCTGTTCTCAAAATATATCTGATTTTCTTTATTTTTTTTATTTATTTATGTTTTCCTTTTCCTCCTTATTACAATTACTAAAAAACAAATTTACCAACAACTATTCACAAAGTATTTAAACAAAATTAAAGTCTTATAAAAATCTAAAAGTTAAATTTAGAGATCATAGCATAGAATTTATTTAAATTAAACTATCAGGTCTCTAGTTTTGCTTCATATTAAGGGCGCAACCAGAAATAATCTGAACGTTAAGCATCCATGGGTTTAAAAAGTTTGGCCTGGTTTACAGCATTGCTGCGATATCTGTGCCTTTTGGCCTGACATATCTGACTTCAACATGACTTTGGGTCACTGACACTATATAGGATGGGACAGCCAACTCTATCCCACAACCTCCTAAGTAGCCTCTTACGACATGCATGGAAGGTAAACAGTGTTGCTATTCTTTGCTCCCCTCTCAGGTCCCGGCAACACACAGACGTTTCCAGAATTTGGTGATCCCAACGCCACAAACACCTAATAACAATGTCAATCAATGTAGAAATCAACACAGTTTTTATTCTAATACTTCAGAGGTAAATACTAAATTAAGTATACAGGTTACTTAACTACAGTATATAGTAACTAACTATCAATATAAAAAAATAAGAAAGAACAATAAAATAAAGAACAGAGACAATTATCGACGTGTCGGTCCTATGGGGACCTTCATCAAGAAACAAAAACCAATTAAGACAACATAACTATAAAGAAAGGAGCCAAGAAGACTGAAACAATGGTTTCCTCACAAAAACCATTTCCCGAGTGGCAGTTCTAGCACATCTTTTAAAGGATGTGCAAAATGATGCATTCAATATGTGGGCCAAAATTGATGACATGGAAACCCAAAGTGTAAGATGAAAAAATAAAGACGCAAGAACAATCATGTGCGAAGAATGAAAAAACAACTGTATCCCACAACAAATAATGTGTGGCAAACTTTTGAAAGGGAAAAGAGTTAGAGGCAGACTGGTACAATCCAGGAAAATGAGTCAAAATGAAAATAAAGGAAAAGGGGTAAACAAATCTATGTTCTTTGGTGTTTTTTTCAAGGATTGTTTCCCTTGGCTAGAAGTATCCATCTGGGAATTGATGTTTTCTTTCATTTAGTTAAAGACTAGGAAAGGGGTGCCACTTAACATTTTAGTTCCATTGAATACTTCCCCCACTGTAGTAGAATAATGTCATAGGATGGCACTGTGAGCATATATTTGCGTCCACGAGCACTCCTCGCAACTGTAACATGCAATCATTATCAGTCGTAGGTAAGCTCAACAAACTGGTGATAGTAATTTTGTATCTAGGATTGAACCGGCAGCCAGTGACATCACAAAATTTCTGATCCCTGCAGATTATATAAAATGTGATCCTTTTGCCAGAATTGTACCTGTAGACCATTTTGGCATCAACCAAAGTAAGTGATGCTGTGTGGATCAGTGAAAAGGATTAAGTAGGATGACTTTCCTTCTCCAGAGCAAGTATGTAATGTGGACTTTTGTGAATGCTAAAGTCAAAAATATATTTAATGCCGAGCTAGTTGTGCTAAGACTTGAATTAAACCTTCAGCAGAATCTAGAAGGCAGATAATACAATTCATTGCCCGTGTGTTGCCAGGGCCCGAAAGGTGAGAAAAGAATAGCAACACTGTTTACCTTCCATACATGTCGTAAAAGGCGACTAAGGAGGTTATCGGATGGAGTTGGCTGTCCCATCCCATGTAGGGTCAGTGACCCAAAGTCATGCTGAAGTCAGATGTGGCATGCCGAAAGGCGCAGATATCGCAGCAATGCTGTAAACCATGACACAACGCATTCCGTTCTCCAGACTACATCCTGCTAATCTGCAGGAGTTTGAGAACGAACGCAGAAGAAGAATACAATTCATAACTTATGTCCACACAAATAAGCTAAAGAAAAAAATAATGCCTTTTTGATGTTTCATATATTATTTTAACAGCAATGAATTGTATTTGTGCCCTTTGTTTGGGAGAAGATAAGGGGGCTCTCAGTGCGTAGCACACAGAGCGAATCATCAGTCTCTGAACACCCCTTTTCCTCCAAGGTAGCTAATTCATGGAATTAAATAATGATATAATGTAATCTCCGCTAAACAGAGAAGTTGAGTTTGTGGTGGGGATGGGGGAGAGGGGGTGTGTTAGGATCAGAGTTAGTTCTAAATCTACCCCCAATAATTATAATTTTTCATCCACATTTCCTATACAGGCGAAATTTGTGGCAGGCACTAATAAAATTTACTGGCACTAGATAGGCCTATGGCAATATGGGATAGAACCATATATATAGGCACTATATATATATATATATATATATATATATATATATATATATATATATATATATATATATATATATATATATATATATATATATATATATATATATATATATATATATATATATATATATATATAGGCCTATATAGGTCCTATATATTCAAGGCCTTATTTGTCTTAGGAACGTTTTAAAACATGCTGATTCCAACTTTGATTCCACAGACACAACCCACTTCAATTCCATGTAATGTACATCATCCTTTGTAAAATCAAACTTAATTATTAAATTCACGCAACAGTCATCATATATTGAATATCCTCATACTACTCTGTTATACCTATTATATATTCAATTCATATTTTATCATTTGCAAACATAGGCCTACTCTACTCATGAAGGTGATTACACTCGAAGAATGTACAGGTACAGACCTATTTCGTGAAAAAGCGATGTTTACAGTGAGATAGGCCTAGATGGTCGGCAGCAGGTAGGATACATTAAACCGAAGCATTGTCATTGCCTTATTCTATTCATATTGACTAACGGGTATGGTATAATTTCTGTTGCTTGAAAAAAAAATTATATGCAATTTGAGAAGCAAATTTTTACTAGCTGGAATGATTTATTTACCATTTTATGAAAAAGTAAATGAAAATGGAATGGCAAATGTCATTTGAAATGAGTGACTGACATCATTCTACATGTCATCCTACTAACAATAACATCACTGGATACTACTATCCAGTGGATAGTATCCAGTGAGTGGATACACATAGAACAGTAGGCATTATATAATTATACACAGTTCTTAGACACAATAAACCCTGTATTTGCTGCCATTATGATGAGATAAATTTCTGGAGGACAATTTGCTCTGTACAACTTTGATTTTTAACACTACTATAAAAACAACACCAAAGAAGCAGTCACACCATAGGCCTACAAGTTGCTGACGACTATAACCTTTCGATTTTCTTTCCGGTCAAAATAGGTCATCATCATCATGATCATTAGGGACGTCTCCGCAACGAAGGTTGGCTGCAACGGATCTCCAGCATCCTATGTCTCTTGTCTTGGTGCATTCTGCTAGACTGTAACCTGTCCATCGTGGGATGTTCCTCTCCCACTAGTACCTCTGCCTACCTCTTGCTCGCCTCCCTTTGACTTTGCCCTCAAGTAAGGTCTTCAATAAGGTGTCATGTCTTTTAATGTGCCAAAAATATTTTATTTACTTGATCTTTATTTCTCTTAGTACCGGTAGATCTTTCCTGCTCTGAACAATGTGGTCCACCTATTTCTCATATCTTTCCTGCTCTTAACAATGTGGTCCACCTGTTTCTCATTCTTTCCTGCTCTAAACAGTGTGGTTCGTCTGTTTCTCTTATCGTTCCCGCTCTGAAAAATGTGGTTCACCTGTTTCTCTGATCTTTCCTGCTCTAAACAATGTGGTCTACCTATTTCTCATATCTTTCCTGATCTGAACAATGTGGCCCAACTGTTTCTCATATCTTTCCTGCTCTGAACAATGTGGTCCACCTATTTCTCATATCTTTCCTGCTCTGAACAATGTGGTCCACCTGTTTCTATGATCTTCCCTGGCATTATAGTTAGTTGATATTTATCTCTTTGATTGTTAGCTAATTGTTTTGTTTATTGTTTTAGTTTTATCTTAATGCGTGCATCTATAGATGTCTTCAGTATCTTACATGGATCTGGACAAGGAGAGTTGCGTAGAATGCTGAATAAACTGTGTGTATTATACCCTTCAAATCTCCATGGTGGAACACAAGTATTATAAAATAAACTGTTTGTATTCATCATCATCAAGTGCCGTCTCCGCAACGAGGATTGACTGCAACGGACCTCCAACATCTCCTGTCTCTTGTCTTGGTGCACTGTGCTAGACTGTAACCTGTCCGTCGTGTGATGTTACTCTCCCACCTGTATCTCTGCCTACCTCTTGCTCACTTCCCTTTGACTTTACCCTCAAGTAAGGTCTTTAATAAGGTGTCATGTCTTTTAATGTGACCAAAATATTTTATTTGCCTGATCTTTATTTCTCTTAGTAGTTCTTTCTTCATAGCACCTCTTTAGCACCTCTTTATTTGTTTTCTTCTCTTTCCATGATGTTCTTCCTATTCTTCTATATACCCACATCTCAAAGGCATCAATTATGTCTTCTAATTGGTTATTTAGTGTCCATGTTTCTGAAAAATAGGTCAATGTTCGGTAAAACTACGGTTTAATTAAGTCTTCACTGTGCTATAAATAGGACACAATGTTTACATTTTTAACTAGCCGACGTCACGGATTTCCGTGCAACACCAATGAAATTAATGGGTGTCGTGACGTCACATCTCCCGACACAAACAACATCAACCACGTTTTAATTATAATTTGTATAACTAATTTATTTTTAAATTTTATAACTGATGCTATCCCTTATTTCTAACCATAATCTAAATACTAATTCCAAATTAATATTCCTTTTCAATTAATATCAATCAATCAAGTGCCATGCCGAATGGCGTAGGCGATCATATTCACCGCTACTCTGTCTTTTGTGTTGTCAATAAGCTGGATTGGTGAAATTCTACCGTGCCACAATACAAGTCCATTTAGTAGCCTAACTTTTCTCTTTGTCGTCCCCTATCTCTTATCCCCCTTGATCTTTCCAGTGATTATTAAGTGTTCGAGCTGTTTTCTTCTCAGCACATGCCATAGAAACCGTGACGGTCTGCCCCTAATGTTTGATATGATGGATCTTTTTACGCCATCATCAATGAGAACCTCTGCATTAGTTTTATTAGCTGTCCATGGTATTTTCATCATTCTTCTCAGAAACCACATTTCTGTAGCCACTAATTCGCTTTGAATTTTTTTGTTTACAGTCCATGTTTCACATCCATAAAAAAGAATTGGTTCGATATAACATCTCAGCACTCGAATTCGGGTCTGCATTGATAGTCTTCCATTGCACAAAATGGTTCTCATTTTTTGGAATGCTGATTTGGCTTGTGCTGTTTTGCTCTTTATCTCACTTGATCATCTACCTTCTGGTGTTAACAGGGTGCCAAGATACTTCACTTTTTTTACTTGTGCTAATTTTGTGTCAATAATTATTATGTTGCATCTTGGTGGTGTAGGTCTATGTCTTTTCAATACAGCCGTTATTTATGTTTTCTTCCTGTTTAAACTGAGGCCTTTGTTTTCACTTTCACTACTTTATCTCCTGGGGGGGGGGCTACCGACCCATACCAGGCGCGTCCACAGGTGGCGAATGGTGGATGGCCTCCATATATGTCCATATATGGAGTCCAGCTGCAATTAAGCAGCCGCGGACCAAACCGGTACTGCTGCCTACCAGGACGGGGCGGGATATCAGGCGGCGCTGATATCCCCACTGAAATACCCCAGGTGTCCAATGACGGAAAGTTTCAAGCGAGAATGAGCCGCTATAAGCTCATGCTGCTGGCATGGAGTTACTAACTCCAAGTCAGGAGCGTGCTGGGGGAGGGGGGTTTTTTCAAAATTTCTGCCTTGCAATTACCATCGGGAGATGGAAAGGTTAGGGGAGACAACCCAGAAAGAAAAATCACAACCCAGCCTGCCGAAGACGGAGTGTGTTAGCCAGCGATGGCGCAGATACTGGGATAAATTAGGGCACACGCGCTTTTACAGAAATGTGGTCATGCGATAATCAACCCAGTCATCATGGCGTCGCTCCTATCAGCGAAAACCGGGGAGGAGCGGAGCCAGGCCCCTTGCCTCGAAAGAGTCCACCCAAGCGACCGGTGCCTCTGCTAACCTGGAGGTCAGGGGAAAGCAGAGTAGTGCTACTGACCAAACCAAATGCCTCAGAGTTGCTCAGTGGAATGCGGAAGGAGTGCGAAACAAAAATCCTGAGTTACAGAAATTTCTGAGGAAAAACCAGATTGACATAATGTGCATACAAGAGACGCACCTAAAGGATCACAGAGATTCTTTATTTGAGGTTATGAGTCCTTTCGCCACGATCGACCCAAAAGAGTAAGAGGAGGTATACTGACGTTTGTAAAAACATCAATACCAGCAGCAGAAGTTAAAAGATCCGGAGAAGGAGAACTGGAACATATAACAGTAAAATTGTTGCTGCCTGGTGGAGAAATATCGATAACAAACTGCTACAGCCCTCCTGTCACCAAAATGGAACTTTGTAAACTGAAGATAGAGGAATCGAGTCACCTAATAGTGGGTGACTTCAATGGCCACTCACCAAGCTGGGGATACGAGGATATGGATCAAAGGGGTGAAGAGATTGAAGACTGGATGATGGAAAATAAACAAATTCTAATAAACCAGCCAGACGATACACCAACATTCTACTCCAGAGTCTGGGAAAAAAAACTAGCTCACCAGACATTGCCATGGCAACAAATGACATAGACATATTACAAGAACAGTAGAAAGTCAACTGGGAGGAAGTGACCATGTACCAGTCATCCTGCAGATCTCCAAGTCAGGAAGTACAGGATAGCATAGCATGTCCCCAAGCTGGAACTTCAAAAAAGCAAATTGGACCCTCTTCAGTGAACAAACAGACCTGCTTTGCCAGAATATCACCCTCACTAACAACTTAAACCATAACATCTCACAAATAAACAAAGTGATACTACAATCCGCACAGAAGGCAATCCTAAGGGGCAGACGAAGAGAATACAAGTCTTATTTGAGTGAGACTCTAGAAAAATTGCATAACGAGCTGAATGATGCAAGACATACAATGGAGCAAAACCCTACAGCAGAAAACACAAAGAAACACAATGAAATCAAACACACGTTCAATGAGCAGAAAAGAACAGGGATACAAAAGAGCTGGCATGAGAAGACCAGCAGCCTAAACATGATAAAAGACACAAGTAAACTAAGGAACCTTACAAGAGCTCTAAATGAAGAAACAAAGAATTCACACTACAAGACTGTTATCGAAGAAGGGGGGAAATTCCACACAGGAAAATTGAAATTAAAAAAAAAAAGAAATTAAAAGAAAACTGAATAATCAAAATCCATCCCTGCATGAAAACACCCTTCACCATCGCAGAACTAAATGGTGCCATAGGACAACTAAAAACCAAAAAGGCCACAGGAAAAGACGGCATAACCAATGATAATATCAGTAACCTAGGGCCAATCAGCAGAAACAAGCTCCTTACCATCTTCAACCAATCATTGAGAACTGGAAAAATTCCAGACTTGTGGCGTGAAGCTGTCATCATGCCAATAGGGAAAAAACAAAAACAAAATGAAAAACAAGCAAGTCAAGCTACCGACCAGTCAGCCTCATGAGTTGCGTAGGAAAAACAATGGAGAGAATGGTCAACTCTAGACTGATAAAATACCTAGAAGAAAACCAAAAGCTCATCAAGACACAGTCGGCCTATAGGAAAAATCGAAGCACTGAAGACCAGCTTATATACCTAGCACAGGGAATCGAAAATGTTTTTCAAAAGAAGGAAAAAGTGCTGGCTACTTTTATGGACTTAAGTAAGGCGTGGAAAGAGGGAGTCCTCTTCAAGCTTCTCCAAAACAAAATTGAAGGAAGAATGTTCAGCTGGATAAAAGATTTCCTCTGCTACCGCACTGCAAGAGTAAAAGTAGATGGTAAACTAAGCAAACGTGTTACTTTCCAACAAGGAGTACTTAAAGGATGAGTGATCTCTCCTACCTTCCTAATATTCATCAATGATATGGGAGAGAAACTGTCACATAATATCTCAAAGGCCCTTAATGCAGATGATTTTGCTGCCTGGAGTGTGGCAGGCAACCTATCCACTGCAAAAAACAGAATACAGACCGCACTTGACACCCTAAGTGAATGTGCATCTGACTGGGGAGTCCAGATCAACCTCTCCAAAACTGTGACAACCATCTTCTCACTTTCAAACCACCAAGAAAAAGCAAATCTTAAAATAAATGGAAGTGAGCTAGCACATGTGGAGAACCCTACATATCTAAGGGTCACACTAGACAAGCGACTCACCTGGAAACCACACCTAATAACCACTGAGCAAAAAGCAACCAGGAGGCTATCCTTGATGAAGAAACTTGCAGGAACAAGCTGGGGAGCAAATGGAAATATTCTCCAAAAAGTCTACATGAGTACAGTCAGACATGTAGTAGAATATGGAATGACAGCCTTGGCATCAACATCAAAAACAAATACTGATCGCCTATCTAAAGTACAAAATGCAGGACTTCGACTTATCTCAGGAGGGATGAAAACCACTCTAATCCATGCAATGGAAAAGCATGTAAACATCCGCCCACCGGATGGCAGAAGAGAAGAAAGAGTGCTTGTTCCAAGGGAAAAAAATTAAGCGCATGCCAAACCATCCGATGTATGCGCAAATTTCTAGATCAACCACAAGCAGGTTGAAGAGAACCAGCTTCTGTCACATCTCTAAAGATATCCATGAACAACATAAAGAAATCCTCACAAACCTCCCAAATGAAATTGAAACACTAACGGACTTTGAAGAGCCAGGCAATAGTCTCCAGAATGTCTCCATAATAACACAGGTTCCTGGAATAATTAATAAGGAATACCAAACTCCACCTCAACTAAAAGCATTGACACTAGAGATGATAGAAATAAAATAAAATCCCAAGGAATGGACACATGTCTACACAGATGGATCGACAGAAGGAGCAGTAAGGAATGGAGGAGGTGGAATTTTTATAAGACTCAAAGATGGGAAGACAATATCAAAAGCTTTTCCAACCGGGAAATACTCCTCTAACTTTAGAACAGAAGCAGTTGCACTCCATCAAGCACTGAAAGCCTTCACCGAACCAGGAATGCCAAGACCAAAGAAGATAGCCATATTCACAGATTGCAGATCCCTACTGGAATCAATCCAGAGCAACAGAAACGAAAGCCTTCTGCACAACATCAGACATGAGCTAAGACAGATCCAAAAAATCATCAGCTATTGCCCTTCAGTGGATACCATCACACTGTGGAATAATGGGAAATGAGAAAGCGGATGCTCTGTCAAAGGCAGGAAGCGAAATGGAGCAACTAAGACACCCATTAACTTACGGAGAAGCAAAAACAATAATCCACAACACATACACAGCAAAGTGGAAGAAACAAATGGAAGAGGAATACGAACATGATGCAATACATCTCCTCCAAAGATATCAACAGACCACAATATTTCGCCTTAGAACAGGTCACTGCAGACTGTTGGGTCACCTTTACCGATTAAGGATCTCAGACACAGATGAATGTCCATGTGGATCCGGAACCCAGACTCCGGAACACATAATTCAGGACTGCCCAACATACAAAGAGCAGCAGACCTGGCCAGAGGATACAGACTTGAGGCAAAAGCTATGGGGCAGCCGCTCTGACCTGGAGAAGACAATGGACTTCGTCTTGGCGACAGGCCTTACGGTATAGCATGACCAAAGATGCTGAACGCAGAAGAAGAAAACTACTTTATTTAATAGGGCTTATAGTTCCTGCTAGCTTACTGCGATCAATACTGTGTCATCAGCATATCTCAAGTTATTTATATTGTATCCTCCCACTTTTATTCCTAGCATATATTCTATATTTCGCATAGTGTATTCTGTACACAGGGAGAGAATGTCCGGTGATATTACACAACCTTGCCTGACAATCATTTCTATCTTTTGAAATCTACCTATAGTGTTGTTAACTCTCATCGCAGCTGTTTGTTTCATACATATGTCTTACTATTCTTAGATATTTTCCATCAACGTTAAGATTTTCTAGCAATTTTATAATCTCTGAATGCTTCACCTTGTCAAATGCTTTGCTGTAATCTATGAAGCACATATAAAGTTCTTGTTGTACTCCTATGGCCATCTCCATTAATGTTCTTACTATATATAGGGCATTTCTTGTGCCTTTCCTTCTACGAATCCGCATTGTTCGTCTGCTATCTCTGGTTTTATTTTTCCTCCTATACGCCTCATTATTATGCACGGTAGAATCTTGATCATCTGACTCATAAGACTGATTGTTCAATTAATATACCTTAATTTTAAATACAAATTCTACTATCTACAAAGATTAGGTAATACCTCGAAACTATAACAAAGGTCACAGTGAAGACTTAAAACCGTAGTTGCGCCCAAAGTTCAAATGTTCACAAAACAAATTTGAACAATGAAACAAACGACTGTTAAGCGCTTACACTTATTGTAATATGTAAGAAAAGAATACACTGTTGTGCTATTATTTAGATCTAAATAGGCCCATATATTTTTTATGCTCTATATTTCCGTAAGAAGTTTGTAGGCCTATGGTTAATAAAAATAAATAAAGGTCAAGGGCAGTTGTAAACAAAACTTGGACCCAGATTCTTCATTAGGAACAAGCGTCACAGCACTGGGGGCATTCCCCTATATGCTCTGCTTGCCGTTCCGTCAGCCATTTAAAAGTATATAAGCTCAGTGTCCCCGGCAGTTGCTGATTACGCGTTCTTCTGATCGTTTTGGAGATGGAGCACTTTCTCCCATCGCCTCTAGTCACTCCCATTTCTACCATTCTCTGAATATGTACATTGTTTCGTTCGACCTCCTCCTCGTCTTCTCGTAGGGTATCAATGACTCAAGAACCCAGACACAAGGATAACTGTAAACTGTTACTGTAAATAAGGAATCGTATAAATAAAAAGATCAAGCAAATAACATATTTTGAACATATTAAAAGACATGAGACCTGGTTGAAGACCTTCCTTGAGGTTAAAGTTGATGGGAGGTGAGCAAGAGGTAGACAGAGATACAAGTGAGAGAGTAACATCGCGAGACGGACAGGTTACAGTCTAGCAGAGTGCATCACCAAGACATGAGACAATGGATGTTTGAGATCTATTGTCACCTCCCTTCCTTAGGTGCTAGGATAATATATGTTTCCAGTTGCTTAGAACTTTGATAGACGCATGGCGGAGCTTAGATACCGAGGGTCTCTATGCAGTTATCAGATTCAGGCCCCCTCTTTTGTAATTTAGTTGTTTTTTTTATATTGTGCTTTTCATTGTGCATTTATTTTATCTGATGTAATCACGTCCAGCATCTTCTTCACTGTGTAGTGGTTTGTCTGTTTTCAGTATTGTGCAGTATAGGCCTATATTCCTACACGTCATACTTTGGACAACCGAGTTGTTCAATAACGTGGCCCTTTCATTCCTTTTTTATAGTATGCACTGTTCTAACTCAAGGACTGTCTAGAAATTACATTAATGGTTAGGGGAGGGGGTGGATCTGAAAAAGTTCGACAGTTATTGACAACGGTTGACATCAACAATACTGTTTTATGGACCAATAAAAGTTTTTGAATTTGAAACACTTTTCTAAAAATAAATATGAAACATAATTAAACAGGTGGGGGTGAGGGTCCCTGAATTATTAACAAAAGGGATGGGATCAAAATGTGTTGTCGTAATTTATGGACATCCCCGTAACATGTTTTGAAAGTCTGAAAGTATCAACGTTTGAGTTGGGCTCTCAGTCATTAACCAACGCAGCCGTCACCACTTCTATGAATCCGCTCTAAAGTTGGAGGAGTATTTCTTGGTTAGAAAAACTTTAGATATTGTCTTATGAATATGCTGACTTCGCCATTCAGTACTGTCCATATCTGCGTAGACAAGTGTCTATTCTTTAGGATTATATTTTCCTTCTATCATCTCTAGTGTCAATGTTTACCGTATGCATTTTGTATTGTGATGATTCTATAGCTGCTTAGCCACGTTTGATATTTGTCAGGTTTAGGTAGAGCACGTGGATAGAACAAATAGTTTGACTAGTTGGTGATGCACCACATTTACAATTAAAACATTCTTCCCAAAATGTTCGGTGGATACAAACCCATGAGTAAAACGAGCCAAATTGTGCCACATTTGCTTACGCCCGAGGGCTTACGACACACGAAAGAGACAGTCGCCATTGATCTGGAGGAAGCATACGACATTGTCGACTGCTCTACACGTAGGTCTAGGAATTGCATGGTGGGGGCATAAGTCAACACCTAACTTATAAACTGGATATCCTCTGTATCGACAGAAAGAACAGTCGAGCTACAATTGGGCTCATGGGTATCAGAGCCTCAACGAATATGCACGGGACTCCCACAAGGATCGCCGTTGTCGGCGGTACTATTCAACATTTATGCGGAAACAGTGGCAAACGCTCAAGCCATCTTTCCGAATCGTATTTCGATATTTGCTGATGAAATCTTAATATTCAGAGTGGGTTCTGATGGGTCTATAGTCTTTCCCCAGGTGGTTTGTGTTCCACTCTTGCCGTTAAGCGTAAGGGTGATTGGAGCTCGAGCTTGCGTTCTAAAGCCAGATGTGTGACCTCGGCTGTGCTATGACCGTGTCTGTTCAGGATGTTCCTGACGTTTTCTATCCATCTTTTTCGTGGTCTTTGAATTTTGAATTTCTCAAGGCCTCAATCCACTGTTCGCGAACGAGACCCACTTGTACCTTATTAATCATACTCCCGAGTCACTCAAAATGCAGACCTGCGTTGCTTTCTGTGTGCGTGGCCACTCAAATGCCTTGGTCACCACCATAGTCTCCATGGTCATACTACTCGTAGTGACCGCAAAGGCACCACTCTCCTCCTTGATCGTTTACCTGCGCACTGAGCTGTGAAGGCCCAAGCACTGCGATTATGCCTAATCACTGATCCATCAGTGTATATAATCACATCCCCCTATTTGGTATTCTCGCTGATTAAAGCCTGCACTTTCTTCTCCACAGCTGTGGGACACCATTCTCTGCATTCCCTGCTAAGTGATATTACTACTCTCAAACAAGTTTCGAAATCTGTGGGTAGACATATCCATTCCGCACCTGCTGCCACATCCTGCAATCTGCACACGCTTTGAATGGCATCCTCAGCACGTCCCATCCATGACCTCCCTCATCCTCAGCACGTCCCATCCACGACCTCCCTCTCTTGAGTCTGTTGCCTTTAACTTTCTGTATTTCAGAATGCAGCGGGTGTTCCTTATCTGCATATATTTGAAGGTACGCCCGTGCACGGCAATACTGTAATCTATGCTCAGCTGTTGGGCAGTCAAGTATGTATCGCATAGCTCTTGTCGATGTGTCTCTTGTGCATCCCAGTATGATACGCATTGCTGCATTATGGATTCGATCCAGTCTTTCGATCTGAGTTTGGATAAGAGTCAGAATTGCCAGTCGATATTCCACCATAGTCACAACGAAACCCTGGTACAAAAGAATAACAATCTCTGCTCACACTGCCTAGCAGCCATAACATTCATTGCTGCTAAACCTTTGCCTGCCCTTATGATAACATGGTCAATATGTTGTCTGAAACTTATGCTGCTGTAAAAAACACACCCATATATCTCATTGTGCTAGTTCTTTCGAAACTTTTCCCGGACAACGAAACTTGTGGCATGGGTGTCTTTACCATGTGATTGTTCAAGGAAAACCACGTCACGAATGCCTTAGAGGGATTAACCACTGCTCCCGTATCTCGACACCAATTTGTCCAGCTCCTTCTGTAGTTCCACGACGCACTCTTCTCGATTTCTGCCCTGTCTATACACCATGATATCATCGGCATATGACATCGTTCTGCCAACACCTGTGATTTGATTGCCAGCGATATGTACTGTGTATACATTGAAAAGTACAGAAGATAGAGGCGATCCCTGTGGCAGACCAGGGCTAATAACCGTTGGTGCAGATATCCAGTTACCACACTTAAGAACTACTATCCTGTGCATCAGGGCGGCGCCAACCCACCGCACGACAAAAGGATTTACTGCAAGATTTAACAGCTGGTGCATCAAGATATCCAAGGACACCCTATTGTACGCATCCTCGAGGTCTATTGCGACCGCACATGTATCCATGCGCGAATCGAACCCCTCAAACACATCCTGCGCAAATATGGCTGCATTCTGCCATGTCTTCTTTCCTGGGCGATACCCTCCTAACAATGTTGGTAAACACTTATTTCTTTCAAGATAGCACGATACCTAGCAGGCCACAATTCTTTCCAAAAGCTACCCTATCGTATTCTGCATTGTTATAATTCTGTAGCCTTGTATCCTGGTGTGGTCCTTCCCATGTTTGGTAGTGGAACTAAATAGCTGTGCAACCAGTCTTCTTTCACTGTGCCCATTAGAAGGCTATTATTGAACATGTCCGCCAACTCTACCAACTCCTCATCCTTTCTCCGACTAATGTCATTGTATCTAATGCCATCTGGCCCTGGTGCTGTGTTTTTTGTACATTTCAGCGCCTTCCTGATTTCTTTAACTATGATTATCATATGGTTTTCCATGTTTAAGTTCTTACACGTGTCTGTAATCGTTTTCCTGATTTCTTGATATTCCTCCACATTTCTCTGACCAATTTGTGCGGTGTAGTGTGCCAGCAACGCCGCACCTTTTGTCTCGTTCGTCTTCTTTCAGACGGCATCGTCGCTCTGGAAATCAGCAATAGTCACGCGTCTTGTCAGACCATTCATGGATTTGTGTAAACGCCAGAACAATTTTAGTGACTTTTCGCGTGTAATCTCCTGGCAAAATTCATCCCATTTTGACGCCTTTGCTGACTTTGCAATATCTTTGAATGTTTGGACTAAGATATCTTTCTTCCATTTCCATTGTGCGACCTCCATGGGCTGATCCGCAACACGTTTCCTTGCCCTTTGCCATAGTGCTACTGCTTTCCGTTTCTCGCTCCATGCCCTTTGCACCTCTTCGTTCCACCAGGAGAGTTTATCCCACACCTTTCCCACATCTTGAGCCTTACGTTTGTCTTGTCGAATTCTGCTCACAGCATCCACTCCCCTGCGATCATACTTAAAGGATCTTACCTTTGGCCTTATCTGCTTACTGTTGTCATTTTTCAAGAGAACAACACATGGGAGGTGGTCACTACCATGATGCCCCACAAAATAAGACATAAAACAACCTAACAACGAGATACAGAGACAGACGACGTTTCGGCTATAAAGCCTTCATCAGGACAAACCAAAGACCACAGTACAACGAATCTTATATGGAGACAAACATTGCTATGATAGGGAAGAAAGAAAAGGAGAGATAGAGAATAAACTGCGGAGGAAGCAAAGATGGAGAAGCATAATAGGGAAGAGGAGGGTATAGGGAGAAGATGGTGGTAAGTGAGGAGGGGAAATTGTACAGAAGGAAGTGAGAAGTGAAAATAGATAAGATGTAATAGCAAGTAAATTAAGATGTCTATTGTCTTTCCCAAGGTGGTTTGTAATCCCCTCTTGCCGTTAAGCGTAGGGGTGATTGGAGCTCAAGCTTGCGTTCTAAGGCCAGATGTGTGGCCTCGGCTGTACTATGACCGTGACTGTTCAGGATGTCCCTGACGTTTTCTATCCATCTTTTTCGTGGTCTTCCTCTGGCTTTGTACCCTGATCTCATTTGGTTATTTGCTTGTACGTTCAACTTTTCGTGATCAATTCTCATAATGTGGTCAAACCACTTGATCTGTTCTCTCTCTATGTAATCTGTACAATATATTATAACTATTATTTCCCTGATATATTCATTTCGTAATTTATCAAGCCTGGTGACTCCTGCAGCTTTCCTCAAGCATTTAAAATAAGATAAGATAAATTAAAATACCTCAAAATGTGGCAACAGGCAATTAATATTACCGACATACAGTCGTAATGTAAGGAAAGAGTAAAAGAAGATGGCACGAGAGATCAGATGAGAGAGAGAGAGAGAGATCGCGCGAGAGAGAGATTGAGAGAAAGAGGTCAATACGGCAAGGACAGACGAGAGAGAAAAAGAGACCACAGAGCACATAGGACCCAACATTTTTTGTTTGTTAAGTAGGGGTTTCGCCTCATTTGGTCGAGGCCCGCTTCTTTCAACTTAGGACTTGTGTCCATGTCGGTTGTATCAAGGTGTTTGGGGACCTGTGTTGTTTGTGGCTTGTCTGCTTCGTTGGTGCAAGGATGTGACTTTTTTAGCCGGGTTTGCTGCTGAGCCTCCTAGCGGTAGTCCTTATGGGGACTGGTGTGGCTCTGCCTGTCTCCCGTGTTATTGATGAGACTATAAGGTGGTTAACACTAACTGTAGGCCTACTTCTGTGTGTCGCCATGACTTTCATCTTGGGAGAATAATGTAGTAGTTTCTTGCTGCTTTCCACATCCATATGGGGCATATCCATTTATATCCGCTACCTTTGACAATATTTTATGTCGGGACAAATGGGTGCCCCGCCATACCCAGTTACAGAGCTACCACTTATACCGGTGGCTTTCGGTCGCTTCCTTGTTCGCGCCTAGCGAACATCATGACGGCACGATCAATGACTAAACTCCAGACTCCCCTCCAGGAATATTCAACTTTCCACAATAGAAAACACACAAGGATTTTTCTGCACATTACAGTTATTAGTCATTCACTTAAAATAACACATAATACAATCAAAATAATCCTCAAGTGACGACTGAGCGAATAACGTTCAAACTTGCGCCATGTTGACAACGGGATTTAAGAATAATCAAGAACATGTACTGGCAACAGACAGCAGCAATAAGAGTAGGAAATCAATATGGCCCTTTTCAACAAATAAAACAAGGAGTCAGACAGGGATGCGTGCTTTCACCAGACCTGTTCTCTTTATACAGTGAAAACATATTGCGTGCAATAGTAGATATCCCAGGAATATCAGTGGGAGGACATAACATAAATAATTTGAGATATGCGGATGACACTGTTCTGATTGCAAAAAGTGAGGAAGACCTTCAAAATTTAATTAAAGTAGTAGTCACAGAAAGCAAAGAGAAATGCCTATTCCTAAATATCAAGAAAACAGAAGTAATGGTTATTTCAAAGAAAGAAAATAACACACCTTGCAAGATCATAGTGAATGATATAGTATTAAAACAGGTCCACCAATTCAAATATCTAGGTACAATGATTACAGCAGATGGAAGAAGTTCGACATAAATAAGATGCAGAATAGGACAGGCAAAAACAACATTCAGAAAAATATACTGTGTAATAAGACCTTGTCATTAGAGGTGAGAAAGAGAGTTCTGCAGTGCTATATAACCCCTATACTAACATATGGGTGCGAGTCTTGGACATTAAACAAACTGGAAAGTGGGAGATTGGAGGCAACAGAGATGTGGTTCTACAGAAGAATGCTAAGAATACAATGGACTGCCAGAAAAACTAACGTAGAGGTGTTGAATGAGTTAAATGCGAAACGGACCTTAATCAACAATATAAGAAAAAGGCAATCTTTTTTTTTGGTCACTTCATGAGACAGGCAGGTTTGGAGAACATAGTCACAACAGGCAAAATTGGAGGCAACAGAGAGCGACAACGTGATAAAATATTAGACAGTTTGACAACCTGTCACGGCAGGAAAATAACAACGATCTTGATACATAATACTGTGGACAGAGAGTTGTGGAGAGCCATGACCGCCTACACCAGCCGGCATGGCACCTGATGATGAAAGTTGTGGTTAAAGTATGATCGTAATCGTTGTTCTAATATTTTGTTAACATTTTTTCCTGTGCTGCTTAGTAAGGATACCCCTCTGTATTTTGTGCAGTCTCTCTTACTGCCTTTTTTCTTCCATATGGGAATGGTTGTCGCGTTTCTCCAGTCTTCAGGTGTTTCTTGTTTCTTCCATATTAAATTGAAAAGTCCGTGTATCCATTTTCCCCGCTTTCTGCTGCTGCTTTGATAAGTTATGTTTGTATGTTATCAGAGCCTGCTGCTTTGTTTATTGGTACTTTGTTTATTGCATTTTATATTTCCGATAGTAGTATATATGGTTCTAGGTTCGCTGCTGTAGTGTTTATTGTTGTGCCTCCTTCTCCTTCTTTTAGGTTTAGTAGTTCCTTGAAATATTGTTGCCATCTTTCCATTATTTGCTTCGGTGCTTCTCGTACACTACTGTTTTCGTCATTTCTTATGGTTCATATATATCATCTTTGTTTCTCATGTTCTTGATTTTTTTGTAGAATCTCTTTTGTGCATTTTTATTAATCTGCATTGAGCATGTCTCCATATTCTTTCCATTAGTTGATTTTGGCAGTTTTAATGACTTTCTTGGAATTTGTTTTTGTTGTCTTCTATTCTATGTAATCTACTTGGTTTTTACTTTTGACCCATTTCTTATATTTCTGCTTCTTTTCTCTTGTGATTTTTTTAACTTCTTCATTCCACCATGCTGTTATTTTTTGTTTCTTTACACTGTTCTTTCACAAAGTGGTGGAAAGCGAACATAAGTGTCTGTGTTTTTTCCAAGGCGATCTGGGATTATTTCATCTTTGATCCATCTTTATAGCCGTTATGTCTATGTATCATTTGTGGCATGCTATCTGTTGGTAATCTGGAAGCGTGTGACAAAAGTCGCGACAAAATGGCCACTTCGGCAAGGGAAATCATTGTCCAAGTCTTGGCATTGTTGTATTTTTATAGTTTGTGTTGTCTTAATTGGTTTTGTTTCTTGACAAAGGTTACAATAGGACCGACACGTTGAAAATTGTATTTGTTTTATTGTTATTTACGATTTATTTATATTGATAGTTAGGCTATATTCAGTAACTTTTATAATTAACTTCGTTTTTACTTCTTATTTCGGAGCTTTTCTCGTTCAGGTGTACACTGACCTTTGCTCTGGTTTCGAGGTATTACCTAACCTTTGCAGTGTGATTTATAGAATTTATATTTAAAATAGAGTTAGGAATAGTTATAAATTAAAAAATAAATTAGTTATAAAAGTTATAATTATAAATGTTGTTTGTGTCGGGAGATCAGACGTCACGGCATCCATTAATTTCATTGGTGTTACACGCACAGTGTACACCAGAACAAAAAATCCCTTATTTCTAGAACGCCGAGGTAGTACAGGAAGTACTCTTTTCTATAAAAGTATAACATTATGATTTAAGTATGGCGGATCAAGTGAAAAGATTACGAAATTCAGATAAACATGAACACGCTCAAACGGAAGCAAAAACTAAAGACGACAGTGAAGACGATTGGATTGGCCCTAGCCCAGATGAAGCTGTGAAGCACAAGAAGCGGAAAAGTAAGTAGAATTGATGTAGTAGCAGTACTGCTATAGATTATTTACATTATTAACCTCATTTCTCATGATGATTGATCAATCAATAATGAATTCATTTCATTTCAATGTTGTTGAAGTCTTGAAGTTTAGTTCAAGATGCATGAATGGGAGTGGGAGCCACGACCGTAATCGTCGTAATCAGATGAACTGCTCAGCACTGGGAAGACTCAGACTGCCTAAACTGTTCTTAGGTACTTGAAAATAGTACACTACACCATTAAAAATACTAGTACTAGTAGAAAAGAAATGACGTAGGCATTAGCACAAAATTTTCAAAATGGGTTTACAGCATTATAAATACCACAGTTAGATAGCCCTTGAAAATTGCAATTCAATGATACCTCAATCAAGTCTGTACGTCAATTCTGAAAAACGTTATGAATTTGTTTGAATTAATTTTGCATCAAAAAAATGTACATGGAACATATAAGGAAATATAGGCTGATTAGTGCACAAAGTTGTGACCAAGAATTGTAGTTTAGCCAATAATTCATGATAATTCATGACATATCAGAGTTACTAATGATAAAAAATAGGGTAAATTTCTTGTTCAAGAAACCACTGTGCTATAAATAGCGCAATGTTTATATTCCGGACTACCAGACGTCATGGATTTCCGCGCACTGCCAATGAAATTAATGGATGCCGTGACGCCACACCGTGGAAGCAAAAAGGAGAGTTTTGGGCGCGACGTGGCTTTGTAAATGGTAGAGCCAACCATTTCATTCGTGTTGCGCGGTTTGCGCGGAATACGGCAAAATCCATAGTCTTTTAGTCCAAAATATAAACATTGTTAATTATATTAAATACGTACTTCATTCATCGTGGCTGATAAATCCATGCTTTATTTCACACAAGAACTCCAAGAAAATATCTGCCGACTTCTGTCAAATCCGTTGTAACCATTGAATCCGTCAATTATGCTATCAGTCTCTATCAATGTGTATTGATAATGATAGCATAAACGGACACCAAATATGCACTTATTTCACCAGTACGTAAATTTATGGAATATGTCAGATCGTTTGCACTACAGTATTCTTCTAATGAACGCGCGGGCTATTTTCAAAATGTCTCCCTTTTCCCCTTTTCCGGAAGTAGTTTTTGGTGATGTAGCACCCCCTCTTGCGGAAGGAAATTTTTTTTTGGGGGGGGGGGGTTATTATTTTGGGGTTATTTTTTTCTAATTGTGAAGGAAATGAATTATTTTGCAAAATATAATATAAAGGGTGGGCTTCGCCCTCCCCCCCCCCCCCCTTAACCCCCCTTTTTTTCCTTTTTTTTTTTCCACCTGACCACCATCTTACCCAACTACCAGCCCAACACTTCACCTCGAGATCATATTCCACAACCGACTTCCGTCAAAGGTTAGGAAACCCCATGAATCCAGGCCAAAGGTCACAACAGTTACTTGAACGTGAAATGCGCCAAAAATAGAACAAACTATACATTTTTGTTTTCGGGAAGAAAAGACAAATCTGGGGAGTACATTATGCTAATTTTCAAATTCAATCAAAGCTAATTAATATTCAAAAATGGCGGTTAATTTACATAATTAAAATTGAATTGAATAGCCTAATTATTAAACATTTCTATTATTTATGATAAAATATGTTGCAAACTATACATTTCTGTGTTCGAGAAGACAAGACGAATCTGCGGATCACATTGACATAATTTTCATATGCAGCCAAAGATTAATATTCAAAATGGCAGCTAATTTGCATAATTAAAATAATTATTCAATATATTTGTGAATTATGATAAAATATCCTACAGGGTTTTTGTGCTACAAATGTGATAAAACTTTCATGGATTATTCATGTACATAGTGATGTGATTTGTGTTTAGTTTTGTGAACTGCTTGTTTAGGGAAATGTTCCTAGAATGGCCCGGGTAAGAATAAAGTAGACATTTTTTTATATTTTTCTTTCTCATGTCATACATGTCTTCCCCATCTAAATCCCATTGTATATATAATTTGTATTATTATGCATAGATCATGTTCTAGCAAAGCTGCTACTTGCAGGCAATGGAATACCAATAGTCCAAAGAGTGCACATTGTAGCACATCAGTAGTGTAGTCACAAACCAAGTCGGACAGTTGTCATGACAACACACAACCTTTTGTAAGGCTTGTAAGCAGGCAAACAAACAAACTAACTCCCATTCATATGCTTTGGCTTAGTTTTTTAAAGAAATTAACAATTTTGTAAATACGAGGCGTGTTCAAATGAAAACGGGACTTGTGGATTTATTTAAAAAGTATCATATGCAATTTAATATTTTCAACGGAATTGAACAAAGCAACCACTTGTGAATAAGAATGCACCTGGGTTCATCAGAAAAAATCTCCGTATGCATTTAGGCAAGCATCCCACTGTTTAGGTAGACGTCGAATGCCGTCCGAGAAAAAGTTGCGTGGCTGTTCTCTGAACCATGTGGTCACCGCTGTCTTCACGTCTGCGTCGCTGTTGAATCGCTGTCCCTTTAGTGCTTTCTTCAACGGTCCGAACAAATGGAAATCACACGGGGATAAATCGGGACTATAGGCTGGGTGATGAAGAACTTCCCAATTCTTCTTTGCCAATGTTTCCTGCACAATTTTTGCGACGTGCGGACGAGCGTTGTCGTGGAGAAGAATCACACCTTGAGAAAGTCTGCCTGGTCGCTTAGCCTTGATGGCCTTATGCAGCTTGTCTAAAGTGTCTTTATAATGGGCGGCATTGATGTTGACACCAGGTTCCTTAAAATCAGTCAACAAAAGCCCTTCATGGTCAAAAAATGCAGTCACCATAACCTTCCCAGCAGAAACATGTGTCTTGAATTTTTTGGGTTTTGGTGAACCTGGATGTTTCCATTGCATGCTGTCAATTTTGCTGCTCGGTTCATAGTGGTGGCACCACGATTCATCACCTGCCACAATGCTCAACAGAAATGCATCACCCTCTGCCCTGTAACGCATCAGGTGGTTCAAACTCCACCCCATCCGTTCTTCCTTATGGTGGTCAGTCAACATCCGTGGGACCCACTGTGAACACACCTTCCGATAGTTCAATTTCTTCCGAACAACCATGTGGGCTGTCCCAATTGACATATGGAATTCTTCTGCAAGCGAACGAATGCTCCGACGACGGTCAGTCAGTACTGCTTTATCAAGCACGGCTATGGCTTCTTCTGTTGCAACAATATGCGCCTGACCTGGCCGTGCAAGATCTGCCGTTAACTCACATCCGTCTTTAAACATACGCACCCACTCCATCACTCTGGTCCTCGACAAACATTTGTCACCATATGCTGCCTTCATTCTCCGATGAATGTCTACTGCTTGACATCCTTCAAATGAAAGAAACTGGATCACAGCACGCTGATTCACTTTGGACGGGTTCGGAATCACACCCGCCATATTGTTAACAGTCTTCTGCAGCACATATGCATGCTGGGAAGATGAACACGTGACCGTATGTAAATTATTGGATACTCATTACTAGTGCAAAATGTCATCAATATCAGTGCGCTCTATCACGCGTGGTGTAACAAGTCCCGTTTTCATTTGAACACGCCTCGTACATAAACACACAGAGCATTTAATATTTTAAATAGATGGCAATTGTATTTCTTGTTAACCAATATGTCTGTAAAAAACAATATGACATATAAATAAAAACATGGTGAACATTTTTAAAACATTGGATGAGACAGAGCGCTCCTCATAATGTCTTTCATACTTGGTATACAACTGTATAAATGGCTAATATAACATTTAGACAGTAAATAAAGTTGAATTTAATAGTAGATTAAAAATGGATAATGAAAATACACAATAAGTGACAATACCTAGTGTTAAAATACAAGTTACTCAATCAATTACCGCTGTTTTTGTCAGATAGATGCCCAACTGTGTACAGAAAAGACTTGATGTCACAAAAATGTCCACTTCTATATGCCAAATAGTATCAGGGACACTGGAAATCTAATTAAAACGTGGTCACTGCCTACTTGCATGGTCAGGAAATAGACTAGTGGCCATTTTCTTCAAGGGACATAATTTGATAAAAAATTTTGTACACCAAAGAGCTCCTTTGTGCTAATGCCTACGTTACGTCCACCACAGTACTATAAATAGCACACTGTTTACATTTTGAACTATTTGACGTCATGGATTTCCGCGCACTGCCAATGAAATTAATGGATGCCACGACGTCACACCCGGAAGCAAAAAGGAGAGTTTTTGTGCGCGACGTGACTTTGTGCTTCCAGATTCATCAATTTCATTCATTTTGCGCAGAAAAAGCAATTCACAGCCAGTTTGTTAAAAATGTAAACAATGTTATATTGCAATATAAAACACAGTACACTTACCTTATTCGCCGTTGCTTGGAGGATACACTTTTTTTATAGAGTCCAGAAAATCCAGATCAGTTTCACTAGTGGAAATCCATAGTAGCCTAAATATGGAAACAGTGTGAAATGGATAAAATGACAGTATCTTATTCATCATTCCTTGGCGGATAAACTCTCCTGAATTATTAATAACACAAATATCACATCATACACTCCGTTCATTTTCTCTCCTTTTTCGAAATGCGTAGGAAAGCCACAAATTCTTATCCTTTGTTGCCAACTCATTCCCTCATAAATGCACTAAAACGCACCAGCAAATATTTGAAATGCACTAAACTAGCGCAGTAGCGCTATTCCAAATATTTTGGCACCAGATGATATGAAAAAACACCAGATCAGGTGCGAAAAGCACCGAAATGGCAATCCTGCATTGCCGTAGACTCCAAAAGAAATATTTTTATTGCAATAACTTTATAATTTGAAGTAATAACCCCCTTCCCCAACCTGCCTTGTGTTTTTCTTTAGAATAACATGATAGGTGCTTGGCATGAGAGTGGTGCGCTCCCCTCAACCACCCATTTTTTTATCTTTCTTATTTTTTAACCAACAATAAACAAATCCCCTGCAAGTCTCAAGACCCGATGCATCACGCTAAAATTTTTAATTTTGTTCCTCTATTTTTTATTCCTAACCCACCCCCTTTTTTTTCTTTAAATTTCTTTTTATTTCCTTTTAAAAAAAAATTAGTGACCATTCGTCATTCCATCCAGGACCGCGATTCATATCGATCACGCACCACCTGGGAGAAGCTTCAGATCACGTGACCCTAGGAAGGGTTGGGAAACACCTTGAAACCAGAGCAAAGGTTACAGTGTACACTCAAACGAAAAATCTGCAGAAAAAAATCTTGTCCCAACCATGGATTGAACCAGAGAACAGCATTCTAACCACATGGCAATCTGGGATTAGTGTGTTTGGAAAAGTTTGGCACATTTTTCTTTCCTACAGGCACTGAAATTTGACCTAGTTTTGAGGTAATCCCCAATGCTTAAGTTGCGATGTTTGCGCGAACATTTGTCACGGCTTGCTAAAGGTTGTGATATCACGGTCCCCATCGAGGTCAACTCCTTGACGTGGAGATGGGGCTTAGTACAGCCAACAGAGGCTGGAAACTAAGATTTGTCAGGCCAACCCAATATCGAGCAGGGCCACAATCCTGCCCAAGTAAGCACAGGTGCTGAAGTCAGAGATGCCAGGCCGAGAGGCACACCAGCAACCATGGCATCATGCTAACCGAATAGTTGACATGTCTGCACGACAAAATTATAAAAATCGTCATGGTACTCACCCTGTGAAGTTCCCCCAGGCAGGAGCAATACTGGATTCTGAACCTCGACAGAATCCACCCCCAGCTACTGGAGGTCCCTCTAGTCTACCTCGTGGAGGCAGAAGAGGAAAGCGACTGGCCAACCAGACAGGATGAAAACCCCTCTGAATATTATGCACTGGAATGCAGAGGGAGTTAGAAATACAAAAAAATGAACTAGAAAACACCTTGCACCAGAAAGAAATTAGTATTTGCTGCATACAGAAAACCCATCTCAACGAAAAAATAACATTCAAAATACAAGGGTACCAATGCTTTAGAGTAGACAGAAAAGATCGGAGGAAAGGCAGCATACTAACTCTGTTCAAGGATAACATCAATGCCATAGAAATCAAAACACAAAAGAGGAAGGTGCAGAATACCAGGTGATTCACATAAAAGACAACTCCCTTGAACTGCACATACTAAACTTCTACTGCCCAAATGACATCTCACTAAACATGACCAGTATTAACATCCCAAACAAACACTTTCTGGTAGTAGGAGACTTTAACAGCCACTCCCAAAGCTGGGGATATAACAATTTAGACAGTAGGGGAGAAGAGATAGAAAGTTGGCAAGATGAAAACAACCTAATCCTTCTGAACAATCCACAGGATCCACCAACTTTCTACTCAAGAAGATGGCATAGCACACCAACCCGACCTATCATTCTGCACCTCAGAACTGGCTGGAATAATGTAAAGAACAATAGGCGAACAACTTGTTGGCAGTGATAACCGTCCAGTTATCATCCAAGTGAACAAATCAACAATTACAAGACCAACTAAACCAAGATGGAACTACAAGAAAGCAAACTGGCACATATATAAACATAGAGCAAACCTACTTACAAAAGACATAAAATTAACAGGCAGAGACATCAACACTATTATCATGGAGTTTAATAAAGGAATACTTCAGGCAGCTAAGGACACAATACCAAGAGGAGCAAGGAAGAATTATGTACCATATTGGACCAATACACTTCAAAAACTACAGGAAGAACTGACTGAAGCACGTAATATGGCAGAGAAGCAACCATCACAACAGAACCACATCGCTCTACAAAAAACCAAAGCAAAGTTCACTAAAGAAAAGATAGAAACACAGAGAAGAAGTTGAAAAGGAAGGGAGAAAGCTGTGGAAACTAACCAAGCAAATAAATGATGATAGCAATACCCAGCAACAAAATATTATGCTGGAAGATTCAGATAAATTCCAAAAACTACTTAGCGAATTGTCTTACCAGTATAGGGTAACCATGCAGTGGATACCCTCTCACTGTGGAATACCAGGAAATGAAAAAGCAGACCAACTGGCTAAGGAAGGTGCTGCCGAAGACCAACCAGATATACCAATCACCTACCATCAGAAAAAACAGATGATCAAGTCAATAAGAAAGCCACAAACACCAACACAAGATGACTATCATATTATGAACAGGACACAACAGACTCCGCAGTCACATGTATACAAAGTTCAAGATTGGCAACACGGCCATGTGTACATGTGGACAGGCAGCACAGAGTGCCAAACATATACTTCAAGAGTGTTCTGAGCATGAAACGCTGAGGCAGAAATATTGGCCAGAGGAAACAACACTGGAATCAAAACTCTATGGGACACTGTATGAACTACAAAAGACAGTGAGTTTTATTAAGGAGACAGAATTACAGATATAGACATGTTTCAAGTGAACGAAAGAAGAAGAAGATAAATTCCACTCTGGCAAACAAGCAGCAGTCAAGCTTGCGGAATCTTACAGAAAAGAAAACACAATTACCATCAATACATGTAGACAACGAAGCATTCGTCAAGAAATGAATAATGATAAGAACAACACAAAATGCCCAGACGTCATGTAAAAACTATTCACATTGGAAGAATTAAAGGCATCTATGGGGAAATTAAAGGTTAGAATATCACCAGGACCGGACAGTGTCACCAATGAAATGCTTAGGAACCTAGGACAGGCAGCAATGTACAAATTATTACAGATATACAACTATAGTTAGGAAACAAGCAATGTACAGCAGTCGTGGAGAGAAGCGTTTATGTGTCCTATTATTAAAAAAGGCAAGACAAACAGAAGCCCGACAGTTATAGACCAATAAGTCTAACAAGTTGTGTCTGCAAGACAATGGAAAGGATGGTCAACAGAAGACTAAAGTGGTTTCCCCAGAATCAGAGAAGCTATTGGTGCCAGAACAAGCTTGGTTTATAGAGTGTAACAGCACAGAAGACCAAATAACATTCCTGTCCCAGATCATAGAAGATGCATTTCAAGAAAATAAAAAAGTTTTCACCCTATGGATAGATCTTCAAAAAGCTTTCGACAAGGTCTGGAAAGATGGACTGATAATAAGCTGCAAAGAAACGGTATGGGGGGCAACATGAGCAAGTGGATCCGTTCCTTCCTACACAATAGGAAAGCAAGAGTCACCATGGAAGGATACAACAGCAAAAAAGTTCTTCTAAAACATGGAGATCCTCAAGGCTCGGTATTGTCTCCAACTCTGTTTCTTGTCTTCATAAATGATATAATTTGTGAATTGCCACAAGGTGTAAGAGCTGCAATGTACGCTGATGACTTGGTGGTGTGGTGTGTAGAAGAACATCTAAAGATCGCCAACAAAAAAATACAAAAGGCAGCAGACAACATAGCAGCATGGGCAAATAAATGGATGGTAAAGATAAATGCTGAAAAGTCTTCAACAACACTCTTCACACTCTCAAATAAGGACAAAACAGGAGAAATAAAACTTGGAAATGTACATATCCAAAGAGAAGACAAGCCGGTATACTTGGGCACTACGCTAGATAAGAGACTGACATGGAGGCCTCACATTGAGAAAATAGAAGCAAAGGCAAGAAAGAAACTTGCCTGCCTGAGGAAATTGGCAGGAACAAACTGGGGGGCCAATGAGGCAACTTTAAAGAAGGTATATACTGGTGCAATTAGACCAGTACTAGAATATTGATCAACAGCATGGACTTCAGCAGCCAACTCCCATCTACAAGCCCCGAACAAGGTACAAAATGAAGCACTTCAACTTATCACAGGTGCCATGAAGACCTCTCCCATAAATGAAATGGAAAAAATTACAGACGAGACACTAAGACCATGGTACATGCAGAAAAGTACAAGAGCATGCCAGCACATCCAATGAGGGCCAGACACAGTGGCCTAGCCAGTGGAAGACCGAAGAGGAGCAGTTTTATACACCGATCTAAAAAACTAAACAGAAAATATAAGGATGAACTACCAGACATAACAAGAGAGATAACACCAACACTTTTTCCAGTTCCGTGGGAGTAATACCCAAATCTCACCATCAGAACCACCATAAAAAACTACCACACTATGATAGAATTGAATAATCTTCAAAAGAAAACAATAGTATGCAACATGATTGAAGATATCTACAGCAGAGAAGCATGGATACAAGTATATACCGACGGATCAGCAACTAGAGCAGTAAAGAATGGAGGTGCTGGCGTGTACATAAAATATCAAGAAAAAGAAAATGAATCCGCATGTTCACTAACTGGAATTTTCTGCTCCAACTACTCTGCAGAAGTACAGGCTTTAAACATTGCTGCAGAAATAATTAAAAACACAAGTCAATGCCAGCAGGTGGTATTTCTTACTGATGCTATGTCTGTCCTACAAGCCCTTGAGAGCGATAAGCTGCCATACCTGAAGAAAGCCATGCAAGAAGTGAGCATCCAAAGAAGGGTAGTACTACAGTGGATACCAACCCACTGTGGGATACCAGGAAATGAAGAGGCAGACAGACTGGCAAAGGATGGAGGAACACAGGAACAAAAAGGCCAAGAAATCACCTACCCAGAAAAGAAGACCCTCATCAAAGTCATCAGGAAAGTCAACCACCTGAAAGACAATTACCCAGTACCACTATCTCAACAGAGAAGAGCAGGTTATTATCTTCCTCCTCAGAACAGGACAAAACAGATTAAACAGCCACTTGAATAGACTAAGATTGGTCCCATCACCACTGTGCCTTTGTGGCAGGCAGCACAGACAGCTGAACATATCCTGCAAGACTGCAATACACTAAACCAGTTAAGAGAAGAACACTGGTCCACAGAGATGGATATCCACAGAAAGATGTATGAGAGCACTGAGGAGCTTTCAAATACAGCAGCATTTATTAAGAAAACAGGACTTGCTGTGTAGACATGTCAAACTGTGAACGAGAAGAAGAAGAAAGCACAGACTTAGTTGAGGTATCGTTGCATTGCAATATTTAAGGGCTATCTAACTATATTATTTGTAATAATGTAGCACTATTTTGAAAATTGTGTCCAAGTACCTACGTAATACCACAGTTAGCCTAAATATTATCTAAACTTACCTATTAGCACTAAATTCTGTATAAATTCAGTGTGACAATATTTCCCCCGCCCCCAAAGTTTGTACCATGTTCAGCAGACATGTACAATTCTGAATCATATACTTATATACTGTTTTATAGGTACAGACGCATTTACTCTAGAAATTTCTAAAATAATTTGTGTCATTTTTGGGTAGCCGGAAAACACGCATCTCATGATATTCATAGCCAGAGCTTAATTTTGATGATGTATGACAACCAGGTTGTCCAAATACTCACTGTTGTCCTATGGCTGAGAACCATCATAAGGGTGCAGAGACTTAAAAAAAGACCAGCCTTTTGCATGTAACATCTGATTACATGCCTTGAGCCATAGAGAAGTTGGGGTTTAGTACATGAGGAAAGCTACAAAAGTAAGAGTGAAGTCTGAAAGCTTAATTGTCAGTTAGGCCTACAAAACCCCTCCCTTCAACTCTCTAATAGGAAACATGCAGTATTTGACAGTACACATCATAAATATTTCGCTTAGGCTATAAATATCTTGCGACCATATTTTTTTCTTGGGAAATCCCATACATAGGCTACATTTTAAAAATAATTTTGAGAGTAAATGCATCTTTTCCTATAAAAGATTACTGGTATGTAAACATGAACACAAAAACTGCACTATATAAAACTATCAGAATACCATCACTATGCTACCAATGTCAACATGGATACTAACAACAAAAGCCTATGATCTTTCAAGAGACAGACAAGGTCATCATTACATTCATGTGAGCGTGGATGCTGAGGTCAAGGCACTCATCTGTGAACATGCCGGGGACACAGATGTTGTGATTTACATGGGCAAGTCGGTTATCCACCACCAGCAATGCGCATGGGTATTTACTACCAGATTACAAGGAAGAATAGTACATGAAGCCAGTGGAGCCTTTACCACAACATCAAGCAGTCTAATATGGAAGTATTTGCCATAAAACCAGGCACTTAACTGGCTGGAATTGCAAGCCTATTCCCATGCATGCATACTAAGTGACTCAATGAATATAATTCTGAAAGTCCAACCAGGTGATATACGTAGGGAATTGGTGGAGTCATTAGAGAGAGCTAAAATGCAGGCATCACTGCGAACACTCATACTTATCTTTGTCCCCAGACACGTTGGTGTGGAGGGAAATGAATGGACTGACCAATTAGTTAGCCTCGCCACCATAACAGATGGTCAGCCTATGGACCAAGCATACTCATTGCACTTCGTGAGTCCTCATGATAGATAAATGAGCATGAGTCAGTATCGAGAATGCACGAATTGGGAGTGAGAATAGGTGTGACCCAAAGAGAACATCCGATGAAGATTTCAAAAAGAGCAATGAACCAACATAAAACCGAAACCATCAGCTGTTATACCCTGAGAGATTTACTGAAGTGGAGATCTGAGCTCCTATGAACATGTCTGGTGTGCAAAGAGGATAATCAAAATACCTAATCCCTATTAAAAACCAAAAGAAAACTTTACAACAGAAATGACTTGTCATCATAGAATTCTCAGAATAACAGTAAGAGACAGAATCAGAAAGGAAAACAATATCAAACACAATGACAATACTGGATTACATCAAAAGACAACAGATTAAGTGGTTTTCACATGCTTTCACACTCCCATCAGGTAGTGTCCCTCAAAAGCATTGCTATACAGGCACAACGGATACAAAGTCAGGGACAAAACTGACTGGATTACAGAAATAAAATTCCATGAAAACAAACATGTGAAGCACAGAAAAAGGCTACCTCCAGAGAACTCTGACACTGCAAGGCTTAAAGGGGTATAAAGTGGGAAAAAAAGTTTATTCATTGTGAAGCTGTTCCAGGGCAACACTCCTGTATGATTTGTAGTCTCTTCGTATGCCTCATGGAATGGCCTAATTGGCAGCTTGGATGATAACCTCATTTATATGGAACTATTTTTATATATGCTGTTTAAGGCAACAGTTTGGTTTATTTATCAGGATTACTTTCCCAATAATCCCTGATTAAAGAAAGTCAAATATTCCTTGTATGTTTTAAGTGATACACTTGAAAGTTTTATCATGTATGCATTTTTTGTATTAGGCATGGGCTCAGCAAACACAGTTTTCCCGATCTAGGCATGGGCTCATCAGTACACAGCTTCCCTGGTCTAGACATGGGCTCAGCAAACACAGTTTTCCCAATCTAGGCATGGGCTCAGCAGTACACAGTTATGTTTCTCTGGTTTAGGAATGGGCTCAGCAGTGCAAAGTTTTCTTGGTCTAGGCATGAGCTCAGCAGTACGCTATTATTTTCCCATGATCTAGGCATAGGCTCAGTAGTACACAGTTCCCCCAGTCTAGTCGTGGGCTCAGAAGTACACGGTTAGGTTCTCCTGGTCTAAAATCATTTCAATAACACCATTATATAATTACAACCTTGACATTTGTATATCTTTTTCTGACTAGCCTTAGCCTTTGAGAAGGTATATTTGAACAGTTTACCATGTTCCGAGTACTATGAGAAGAGTTATATGCATCGAGATATTATCTCCCATGTGGCAGTCAGTAAGTAAGTAATCAAATCATTTATGTTATATTACATAGTGTTATTTTTGTTTTCAGTTTTAAACACATAAACATGAATTAAAATATAACAAATTCACATTTATGGAAAAAATGTAGACATTTATGTTACCAAAGGAGAAATAACTAGAAATACAGTAGAATACAACATAAATATTATGTTACATGTTGAGATAGTAAAGTAGACAATGTAAATGTGAACATTGTATAATTCTATAGATTTTACCATTTATTTGTATTAGTTGCATACTTCAATAATTTTAGTAATTAGTTTTTATTAGTTTGCAGTGTAATTCTATAAATTTAGTCATGAATTTGTATTAGTCTGTTGCATGATTCAATAGATTTAGTCATAGTGTGTTGAGCAATTTGTATTAGTTCAATATATTTCAATATATAGTTCAGTATATAATTCAATAATTTTAGTAATTAGCTTTTATTAGTTTGCTGTGTAATTCAATAGATTTAGTCATGTATTTTTATTAGTTTGTTGTATAATTTAATATGTTTAGTCATGTATTTAAGTATTGATCTTAATTTGCTTTATAGTGACATAGATGGTGTAATATATATTTCTGGCTGTGAATGTTGGGGAAGCTGACACTGTAGGTTTCTCCACTTCAGGTCAGGTTTCATTATCACAGCAAGTTGTGATGGTCATGTGAAGTTCTGGAAGAAATCAGAAGATGCTGGGATTGAATTTGTTAAGCATTTCAGGAGTCACTTAGGTAATTATTACATAGGACCTTCTGCAGGAGTGATATGAGTGAGGAGTGATATATTGCTATGTTATAATATTGTTATGCTATCACTATTGAGTTGCTGTAGGCATACTCTAACTTTCGAAACATGGCTCTGATGCATGCACAATTTTAAGAATTTGAGTAGATTTATTGTGTTTATATTTAATTTGTTTCCTATTAACCTTTAGCACTCTGTAAACAAAAAAAACTAATTTTCCCCCTGCCACTAATTATTTTTTGAAAATTTATGTTATTGTTGATGCCCTTTTCTGAATACGGAATAACTTTTTTATTTGTAGAAATATTTAAATAAAATTTGCACATATTAATAAAGAATTGAATTCTGCATATATTGGTGTAATTTGTGTACGTGTGTGTGTGATACCAAAAGTGTGAGAAAGTGGTAAAGACGTTTAAAAAAAAATATATTCAAATTATAACAAAGCAAAAATAATTATAAAAAAAATAACCTACCTTTATTTTGGAATTGTTTGGCAACACTGTACACTGTAAATTACACACAATTCTGTAGTATTTACGTTCTTTCATTGCTAAATTATCAAATAATGCTGGGGGAACTATATAAAACGTGTAGATTTGCAGTAAAATTGTTCTTGGAAACTAGTTCTAGTCATATTTGGTGCCACTTCAACAGATTCGATATCAAAGTCTCTGCAAGTCCCAAATCAACATGGCATTCTCGTATATTCTACTGTGAAAGCTAAAGAACTCCATAATTTATCATTTGAACCACAATTCATTATTATTTTATTCAAAATACGATGAAACAAATGTCTATAAACCTGATTCATCTTCATGGCATCATACCAGTGTGCAGATGTGGTCAGATTAATTGGATTACTACATGCTACAAATAACTATTCAAGATGGATGTAGAAATCACAAGGAAGGACATAGAAATATGCCGGCTTCAATTGTGCATGTCCGCGATTATGTGCATTAACCAATCATGTTTTGCCACGTTTCAAAATGCCCCTTTGTTGTTTGTCAGAAAATTCGGACTCCAGTATTCAGGATATGCTAATTTTTTGTCAGAGATTTTGGGCTATAGCGTGCTAAACGTTAAATTTGTCAATATAATTTGTTAAACCTGGACAATGACAGCACAAAACAGAGCTATTTTTTCACAGAGTAACAATATATCTGACTCCTGTGTTTATATTGTGTGTTGATTGCCTGCTTTGTATGTTTATCAACAGTTTCCTATTGTGTTGACTTTTCCCAGCATATTGAATGTAATATAATTTGCTGTCCATACAATTCTTATTTGACCTGTAGAATCTTACTTGTTTGCTTGTTTGTTGTGCAAGTTTCACTTCACTAAATCATGATTGGATCTGTGTAGTACTAAAACATTTGATCTTGTTTCAGTTGTCATGATATGAGTTGTATTATATAGGGATGCCTTTAATTTATGTTTCTTATGTTATATTTTTGAATCCATTCTGTATCTTCCACCTGATGTTATTAGATCACCTAGATTATTGAAATTAATTCACTTTTTAAAACTATGCTCCATTTACTGTGATATTACTTTCAGAGCTATGTTTCTTAGATATGGCTGACTTTCATCTGTGTACTGTTCAATAATTTTCTAGGAACTATTGAAGACTTAGCCATGTCTCCAAATGGTGAACTCTGTGCTACAGTGTCATCAGATAAGAATGCTAAGGTATTTGATGTCATTAACTTTGGTAAGTTGGTCATTATAGATGGTATTATGCATACATATTTATGTTAGTCACATTTCTTTCATTCCAGGAAACTAATAGGTAGGAGCATTGATCATAAGATATGCATTTTTGTAATAAAATATAAAATAACCCAAGGACAAGCTCATGAAGTGGCAAGAACAAAAATCAAAATCACTTTCATATCAAAGTAGAAATTAGGGAAACTAGATCAAATCTGAAATATCTATAATGAATTCTTTCTCAGATACTGGGCAGTTACTGCATACCCTGATTAGTTATTCACTCATTATTTGTGTTTTGAAATAAAAATTACTCCCGGCCACAAAGATGTAGATTCATGCTCTGGGAAAGTGGATGAATGTGCCATCACTTCTGAGCAAAAGTGATGCTAGTGAGGCGGTTTCTGGTCAGCCATTAGCTGAACATGTAAGAAAACATTATATGCTATGATGCTGGTTCATAACTAAGCTTACCTTTAATGGATTGAAACTACAGCTCTAATTTCATCTCTCTATTCTTTGTATTGCCCAGCCATTATAATCCCAGTATGCCAGGTTCTTTCCGAATATTGTAATGTATCTCCAGCTCTAACTATGTATACGAGATTGGTACAAAGTCTGTGTGCCTCTGATACCCAGATTTATAACAGCACAACACCAATTTGAGACCTGCCCCCCAACATACAGTGGTAATACATAACTATAGAAGTAGAGTACCAGGAATCCATAGGGTAACACGTAACTAACTATACACTTTTTTTATTCATGAGAAAATTACGATAATGTTGGTAACCTCTTGGTAGAGCTCCTTATATGATGATATGAAGTAATTACTTTAGCTGTGAGCAGGTAGCTCTTGACACATGATGTTGATGATGTAACCACTTTCATCCATGTCAACCAGTCGACTAAAAACCATGCAAAAAGTTCTAAAAAACCATACACAATGTCGAGGGCCACGCTCAAAGAGGATGGGTCACACAAAAAAGGTCCTCCTGGCAATTTTTACCAACCCTTTTGGATAAATCAATCAATAGTAGCCTGCTCAAATTAATTCATGCTCTGTTTTGTTGGGGTATGAAAATCCCTCTCATATCTATGACCGTGTCATTGGGGCATGATGTTGGGCGTCACAGTTAATTTAAAAAAAAACACCCTATATTACATTTATGTGGGGTACTTCCATCTTGTCTGTGGAAGTTTCATTGTTTGTGCAGTTTTACCCCTTACTTGTTTCTCAGTGTAAATGTCATGATTCACATTGACCCCCACACTCTTTACAAAAAAAGGGTTTGAATGACAACACCAATCATCACAAACTCCTTTAGCAGATGTTTTTGTTACACACTGCCAATAAATACACAAATTTGATTTAGGCCCTAATAAAAAAAAATAGGTTGTATTCAGGACGTGGCCATCAACCCAGCCTTTTTTGACTAGTGATTATCTAGGAATATGGTCTTTTCTAGACTCTAGGAATATATTCTTTTCAAATAATATGGACTAGATATAAATATCCAAAAAACGAAAACCATGATAATCAGCAAAAACACAGAAGTACAAGAGCTAAACATAAACATACATGGAGAGAAACTACAAGTAAAACATTATCAATATCTTGGGCACATAATCACAAATGATGGCAGATGTGAACCAGAAGTTAAAAGGAGATTGGGAATGGCTAAAAGTAGCTTCAATGACATGAGAAAAATAATATCTAAACAAATTACAAACAAGTTAAAAATTAGAATTATAAAATGCTACATCTATTTTATATTAATTTATGGTTCAGAAACATGGACACTAAATAAACAATTAGAAGATAGAATTGATGCCTTTGAGATGTGGGTATATAGGAGAATAGGGAGAACATCATGGAAAGAGAAGAAAACAAATAAAGGAGTGGTACCAGTAGAGTGGCTACATAGCTATCTCATGCCCATGCCAAAACCAGGCAAAGATTCTGCTGACATAAAAGGTTATTGCATTATCACACTGCAGAATGTGTAGTGTAAGATTCTGGAGAGAATTCTTGCTAGATGCATAAGAAGGAAACTTGAGATCAAAGGTGATCTCCCAAATAGCCCAGGTGTATACAAACCCAGAAGAGATACAGTCAGAAATGCAGCAGTTCTTGCATATGAAGTTTATGAAGGTTTTCAGAATAGAGGAAACTGTAGTCACAGTGATAGACCTAGAAGATAAAGTTAGAGTACAGTAGAGTTAGTTACACTTATGTCAACGTGTTAAGGGAGAATGATATCCATCCCTGGATCATACACTGTATAGCAAATGTGCTAATCTGTAAAAAAGTCACTCTGAGGTATGGATCCTGGACATCTGAGATCAGAAGACTAGCATCCGGTCTATCACAAGAATCTCCTTTGTCCCTTATGCTGTTTAATGTGTACTTCTTAAAATTTACTCAGTTACAAACCTCAAGCAATTGCAGATTTCTGATTACGTCCTCCTATACAGCATGGGCTGGAACAGAACAGAATCACTGACAGTGTACAGAGTGGAAAGATCAATTGTCGATATGGTGCAGAACATACAATGCTGTATGTAATCAATCCGTCGAAAGCAAAGGTTGTCTGGTACTCCTTGAATAATAATCTGGTCAATAGCACAATGCCAGCTGTCATTTGCATAGGCTCTTTCATTGAAAAAGAAAAGGACCTTAAATATCTTGGTTTAACCTTTGATAGAAGTCTCTCATTCAACAAATACGTCACAAATATGATTCAGAGGGTTAAAAGAGGATTCAGTGTTATCAAGGTTATGGCGACCTTTAAAATGCAGTAATGGGTACTTTTTCTGCTTCTACAAGTGATGGTGCTATCTGCCATAGATTATGGCCTTGGCCTACTAACAGTGTCACAGACACAAGTCGATAGATTGGGAAAAGTCTGCAATGAGAGCGGTACTGGAGTGTACTAGCGATATACCCATCTCTTCAATGAGATTTCTGCTTGATCTCCCAGCATTAGAGTACAATATCAGATAGCACAAGTTAGGTCGTACCGTAAAGGGACAGAATACAACCACCACCCATTACACCAATGTCTAGATGAGTCAATGGGAAAATGAATCAAGCGTGGCAGATCATGTTGGTAGAGACTGAAGACACACTGCGAAGAGTGAAATAGGAAAGGGCAGTGAATGGGTGGAGGTAGACACTGAGAAGAAATCACTGACCAAAGTAATAATACAACTAGATAAATCGTGTCAAAATGGACAGGTGTCAGGGCCCAGGTTACAGTTCATGAACTCGCCCAGCTACACTCGAAACCACAAGACATAATTATATACACAGATGGCTCTGCTAACAGAAACACAAATAAAAGCGACTGGATGTTTTGTTGCCTACAGAAACGGCATCAAGGTGGTTGAGAAATCTGCAGCATATCCCACTGTCACATGAGGATGGAGATAGAGGGAGTTACAGCAGCACTTAATTGGTTGATAACTGATATATCAACATACTCTGTAATACTCACAGACTCTCAAAGCATGCTGCACAAGATAGAAAATTCATGCTGAGAAAAGAATTCAACAGCAGGACTTATTGAAGAACTCAATTGACAAGAGCATTACATAAATATACTGCTGAGGTCAGAGGAAACGAGAGAGCCGACTTATTGGCAGGCAATGCTGTGATAGATGACACCATTCTGAGAAGAGATAAAGCAGCCTTAATGAAGGCAGTAATAAATTCATTTCAAGATAAAGATGATGTCAATAAGGCTGAAAACGTACACATACAGAGAATGTTAGAAATGGGAGTATCTAGAGGTGAGGGAAGGAAAAGCAATTTTTTTAGGAACTCACGAAAATCACACAATCAACACCTGACCGGGACTCCGAGTCTACATACACTGGATTGCTGCTGGAACGGAGAGTGGAGCACTTATGGGAGTGCCTCATGTGCTATGATGCTAGTTTCTAATGAAGTTATTTTGTTCCTGTTTTTCTCTTCTCTAAAAATATCTGTATTTCTGTTGACTAACATCATGATTATTATCTGTTAACTAAGACATGATCAACATGCTGAAGCTTGGCTTCCACCCTGAATGTGCTGGATGGATATACAAGGCTGGAGATCCTGTTTCCACTTTGGCAATGTAAGCTCTTTTTGTATGAATGATATATAATCTGTTCACTCTAAGAATGAAGTGCACCAGTGCTTCTGATTGGTTGTTGGATGTAGAACGCATTAATCGATTGTTAAGTGCCCAATATTATTTTTAAATTTCATTTTTAAACTATTTTTTAAATATTGTTTTTAAATGTTTTAAATAATATTGTTGTTACATGTCATCAGCTGTGGGGGTGTGTTTTGACCCACTTCATTCTTAAAGTGAACAGAGTATAGCACAGTTTGTAAAATGTTCAATTATAGAACCACGAGTGCCTGCATTTGTGGGTGCTTGTACCTGCACAGTGTACGGTGTGTGTGTGTGTGGTCATTTTAGCATTAAATGTTTAACTCCAGGTTTGTGGCTGCTTGTACCTGCACAGTGTGGGGTGTGTATATGTGTGGTCATCCTGGCATTGAGGTTTAACACCAGGTTTGTGGGTGCTTGTACCTGCACAGTGTGGGGTGTGTATATGTGTGGTCATCCTGGCATTGAGGTTTAACACCAGGTTTGTGGGTGCTTGTACCTGCACAGTGTGGGGTGTGTATATGTGTGGTCATCCTGGTATTGAGGTTCAACACCAGGTTTGTGGGTGCTTGTACCTGCACAGTGTGGGGTGTGTATATGTATGGTCATCTTGGCATTGAGGTTCAACACCAGGTTTGTAGGTGCTTGTACCTGCACTGTGCGAGGTGTGTATGTGAGTGGTCATCCTAGCATCCAGGCTGAGAATTTTTGGGTTACATCAGGTGCTATGAATGCTGATTCATAATTAGATTATATTTAACTGTATTTAAAAAAAATTATGAACAATTGAAAGAAATATTTTGCAAAACATGTCCTATTAGGAACTAAAAGTGTAGTTGGGCTAAAAATGTATCAGATTTCTCCTCTTCAGTGCTGAGAAAGATACCACCTCGATTCACATATTTGATGGTAGAGGGACAAGTACAGCTCTGAAAGTGTTGGACAAACTACATTTTGCTCCAGTTGTCATCATACAGGTATGTTGATGCATGTTTGAATTTCCTGTTCTTGTCAGGAGACCATCTCAGCCTTGCTAAGAAGTTTAACTGACATAATTATATGCCCTAGACCTGTGGGCTTTGTGATATTATAGGCAGCATCATCTGCATAATTAATTTCTGGAATCTCATGGTTTCCGATATTAAGACAAATATTAAATATGAAGACTCTCATTAGAAACAGATATATGTTCATAATATTGGTCTTCTTGTATATTTCGCATGATGTTTTCTGCATATATATTTACCTGCATCACGCCACATTAAATTTGAGTAATTTCCACCTGCCACTGCATTCTTTTCTGCCCTTATGTGCTATTTATGGAGAGTATTTGAAAAATGTTATAAATATTTGGTGATTGGTGTAAAATGTGATGGTCATTATTGGTGACCTTTAAGTATTCTTTAACCTGTACTATTTTATGTCTTGATTTAATGCTAGGTAGGTCTAAGAGAAACCTCATGGCCACAATAGGTGTATCTCTTGTGCATCCTAGGACAGCTCTCATGGCCTCATTTCAAACTCTCTCCAATCTATCCACATGTGTTTGTGACAGTGTCAATAAACCTAAACCATAGTCCAACACAGATAATACCATGGTCTGCATAATTTGAAAAAGGATTCGCTGCAGCATTTCTGTAGATGCCATGATTTTGACTGTATTGACACCCTTCCCAGCTTTCTGAATGATATTGTCCAAATGTTTCACAAAAGATAGACTTCTCTCAAAAGTGATGCCTAAATATTTCATAGTCTGCTCCCTGTCAATGTTGATGCACATGCAGAAGACTGCTGGTAATGTGTCTGTGACTATTTTGTTGTTCAGCGAGAACCAGACAATGTTTGCCTTGGTGGGATTGATAACTGCCTTGTAGTTAGTACACCAGAGTGACACATCCTCTAGACTCTGCTGGATGTCATCAATCATGTCTCTTCTGTTTCTGCCGTGCTTGTACAGCAAGAGGTCATCCGCATATGTTATTATCCTGCCGGGCCCTAGCGTCTTGGAGCTGCGATATTTTATATGTGTAGACGTTAAAGAGTTCAGGTGATAGTGGCGATCCCTGTGGTAATCCTGGTGCTATAGTTCTGATCTCTGCTGTCCAGGATCCCAATGTCAGAGCAACAGGTCTGGACATTAACATCACTGCTATCCATCGAATTATCCACAAGTCGATGCTGAGTTCGCTTAGCAGTTGAATTAGCTGACCAAAGCTGACTCTGTTGTAAGCATCTTCTAGGTCGATCGTGGTGACCACTGTTTCCTCCTTTGCCTGAAATCCCTCGTAGATGTCATAGGCGAGGATTGCCACATTTGTGGTCATGTCTCTCCTCGGTCTGTATGCACCCAGAGTGTCAGGAAGTAGGCCTCTATTTTCTAAATCGAATGCAAGTCTTCTAGTGATTATCCTCTCTAGCACCTTGCTGTAAACATTTTGTAAGGTGATGATACGATGACTCTTGATGTTGGAGGTGTCTTTGCCAGGGTGAGAAGGTAGCCGTGTAGCCACTCTTCTGGTATGCGTCCTGTTTTCAGACTTGTGTTTTTATCATCAACAATTGTTTTAAGCTGGTCGTCTGCAATATCTTTCATGGAAGCTGTAGCATATTCCATCCGGCCCTGGTGTGCCATCTGATGTTTTCTTTATAGTCTTTTTTACATTCTCCAACGAGACCAGTTCCTTATCAGCAATATGGTTTGTTACCATCGGTGCAGTTAAAGTGGCCACTATAGTCTTACGTTCATCAATATTGATCTGGTTTGATTGTTGGAGGTATCTGCTGAAGAATGGGCTGCCCTTCTGCTCATCTGTGGTTAGTATAAGCCCTGACTCATCCTTCAAGCACACGTTTAATTTTCAGTCAGTTTTTTTATCATTGCCAAAATTTGTATAGGGCACTGTCGGCTGCCACATCTTGTGCGAAATTATCCCAGCATTCTTTCTTAGCTTCCTTTACAATAAGATAAGAGAGAAATGCAAAGTAGTAAAAGAAAGCTGACTGAACAAGAAATGCATGGAAATAGAATCATATTACAATCAAGACACAACATTACTACATAAACAAATTGATGTGATAACAGGGAAAAGAACACAAACAGTTACAGGGTGTCTAAAATCTTAGACAGGGCAGGTATTAATGGGAAAAGATCATATAGTACAGAGATGGTCAGAATATATCAAAGAACTTTATGATTACAATAGACCCGAGATAAACATACAAAATAGCGGCAAGGATTCATCCATCAGTAAGGGAGGCCCTGGTTGCTGATCCAGTGGTTCATGGGCTCATGCCCTTTGACCCAATGCCCTTATGGTTAAGCCCCAGGACCAGACAATATCACATTAGACGAATTATTAGCTTTAGGTGACTTTGGAGTTGAAATAATCACAAAATTGCTGAATGATGTACATAGTAGCGGACACATAACCAATGACTTAATGGGATCCATATTTATAGCCTCACCTAAGAAACCAAGGACTACCGTATGTGAAGAACACCGTACAATCAGCCTCATGAGCCAAATAACAAAAATACTTCCCCCGAATCATCATGAAGAGAGTGAGAAAAAAAATATTAAAAAAATAAGACCAGATTAGTGTCGCTTTGTAGAAGGCAAAGGTACCAAATATATATTTTGAGAACACTAATAAAGAATCTCTAATATATCGTTATCATATCACCATTTGTTAATATAAACTACACGTGTTGAACTGACTTTGACTTTCAGTATAACCTCTAATATATCATTCATCATATCAGTTCAGTTTTTGTTAATAGAAACTAGTCTTGTTAAACTGACTTTGACTTTCAGTATAACCCTCAACTAGAGCTGGCAGTGTCTGCAGACAAGAAGGGAATACTTGAATACTGGTCAGGGCCAAAAAGTGATTATGGGTTCCCTAGAAATCTGAGTTGGAAGTACAAGACAGATACAGATTTGTTTGAGTTTATGAAGGTAATAACCTTGATAAGAATGTGATATTTCTTCATTCAGAAGTGAAATTTTTACACACAGAAGTGACATTCTTCATACGTAAGTGAATTTTTCCATGAAGAAGGGACATATATACATGCAGACATGACATTTTTCAATGCAAAAGTGGCATTTCTATATGAAGAAGTGATATTTATAGGTGCAGGCATAATCTTCTATATGCAGACAAACCTTCCCACTAAAATGTGTTCTCCTGCAATGATCAAATTATGGTACATCAAACGTAAGGTTGATCAGCTTTACAATGAACACACAAACTATCAGACTGTTGGGTAAGGATTGAAACAATACATATTACAGTATACTAGACAGTTTCAACCTTAAGGTCTTTTTTCAAGAAAATACACAGCAAACAGTGAGAAAAAAAACTAAAAATAAAGGCATTATCACAAATACATTAGATGGCAGACATTTGATATTACATTGTCTTGTGATGAAAAATGAAACTGTTTTTTCCCTTCTTTGTGTTTGACAATAGTGTGTTTTCATATTTGTTTTTGTGAAAAATGTATTGTCATTAAATAATTAACCTAAGACAATATGGCTTTAAATATAAGCATACATTGATAGCACAATGCCTAATGTAATCTTGAATAAGCAGTAGCCAATCGCATCAATGATGAGGCTATACTTCCACTTTTGTGTGATGTTAGTTAGTCTTTGGTTCATTGTCACTACACTCCGGACAAGTCCATAGGTGCTCAGATCTCTTCTTGAGTATATCTGTTACTACACATTGACTGACTGTCCCAGTACATTGTTGTGGGGTGCTCAGATCTAATCTTGAGTTTATCTGCCACTACACATTGACTGACTGTCCCAGTACATTGTTGTGGGGTGTGTGGGGTACTCAGATCTAATCTTGAGTGTATCTGCCACTACACATTGACTGACTGTCCCAGTACACTGTTGTGGGGTGCTCAGATCTCTTCTTGAGTTTATCTGCCACTACACATTGACTGACTGTCCCAGTACACTGTTGTGGGGTGCTCAGATCTCTTCTTGAGTGTATCTGCCACTACACATTGACTGACTGTCCCAGTACATTGTTGTGGGGTGTGTGGGGTGCTCAGATCTCTTCTTTAGTGTATCTGCCACTACACTTTGACTGACTGTCCCAGTACACTGTTGTGTGGGGTGCTCAGATCTCTTCTTGAGTTTATCTGCCACTACACATGGACTGACTGTCCCAGTACATTGTTGTGGGGTGTGTGGGGTGCTCAGATCTCTTCTTGAGTGTATCTGCCACTACACTTTGACTGACTGTCCCAGTACACTGTTGTGGGGTGTGTGGGGTGTTCAGATTTCTTCTTGAGTGTATCTGCCACTACACATGGACTGACTGTCCCAGTACATTGTTGTGGGGTGTGTGGGGTGTTCAGATTTCTTCTTGAGTGTATCTGCCACTACACATTGACTGACTGTCCCAGTACATTGTTGTGGGGTGTGTGGGGTGCTCAGATCTCTTCTTAAGTGTATCTGTTACTATACATTTACTGACTGTCCAAGTACATTGTTGTGGAGTGTGTGGGGTGCTCAGATCTCTTCTTGAGTGTATCCACGTTGACTGACTGTCCCAGTACACTGTTGTGGGCTGTTCAGGGGCATGTAACTGAATAGTTAAAAACCCAGTTGGGTTGACAACATTTCATGACAGAGTTTGGATTTGAAGTAAAAATGTGGCTGAATATACAGATGAAGAGTTTAAGCTGGATGTATTGCCACACTGATAAATGGATAAGTTCATCAAATGTTGGTAGAAATGATATGGGAAAAAGAAAAGTAAAGGTCAGTCTAAAAGTAAAGTTTTATAAAGTTTTTTTTTTAAAGTCTTAGTTTTATGTTATATTTTTTTCCAGCCTTTGTGACGTATTGATTTCACCTCATAGTAACAAGACATGTTATAGAGCAATGCTATTTCTCGTTCTTTGCTAAACCTTTTTGCATTTTTATCATTTGTAGTGCAAATGTGAACTACTTTCCTTGACTTTCTCACCTAATGGTCAGCTGATGGCTACCTTGGCAACAGACAGAAAGGTAAGCTAGTAACTTTGTAGCTAGTAAATATGTGCCTAAAACTTGGACAAGGAATGTGTCAAGTCATGTGCCGTAATCATAGACATGTAATGTGTCTAGTCATGTGCCTTAATCTTAGACATGTAATGTGTCAAGTCATGTGCCTTAATCTTAGACATGTTATGTGTCAAGTCATGTGCCTTAATCATAGACATGTAATGTGTCTAGTCATGTGGCTTAATCTTAGACATGTAATGTGTCAAGTCATGTGCCTTAATCTTAGACATGTAATGTGTCAAGTCATGTGCCTTAATCTTAGACATGTAATGTGTCAAGTCATGTGCCTTAATCTTGGACTTGGAATATGACCATGAATAAGCAACAACAAAGTGGATATAAAAGTGGATATTTTTTTTTATCTGAAAAAAATAACCGCAAAACCAGACTGATTAAAAAATAAAGAACAAACAAAATTGGAACCAATGCAAACTAAGAAAATGTCCATCCTACTACCACTATGGTCTTTATTCACACCCTTCTGTGGGTTGTTATATGGTACTGTTTTGCCACTATGTGTATTGGAATTTCTATTTACTATTGATTCTGGGTGGTGATAGTGGTTTTGTCTGTTTACCCAGAGATTAGTATTTTTTCATTCCCTTTTTTACACATTTGTTCTTTTTCTGTTTTTTTCTCTCATTATATCCATTAGTCTGCTCATCTCTATGCATCTTCCACTCTTTGGAGATTTGTCTTTATCTCTTGGGGATTTGTCTTGTTTCTTAAACTTTAAGTTTAAGTCTATGCCAAGTCATCCAATAAAGGAAAGATTCCAAAATCTACCAATGGGGTCACTGAAGAAAAAAAGCAGCTTTATCCACCAAGCTAAACAACTTTGTAGACAACTTACAGACCTACCTGAAGTTTACAGCCCCTTAAGGTCTGTACCAGAACAAGCCCCTTGGAGTGAAAGGCATGGAATGCCAATATACATTCAGATCCACGTGAAAGGAATACTAAGCAAGGATGAACAGAACAATGTGCAGCGAAGGACAGTCACCCTCAGTTTCCTGGATGAGGAATGTTCACAAGACGTATGGGTCAGAGTATACACAGATGGGTCAGCACAGAATGCAGTGAGGAATGGAGGTGCAGGTGTATATATAGAATATCCACACAAGTCTAGAGATATGATCAGAACACCAACAGGGAAATTCTGCAATAATTATGATGCAGAAATCCAGGCAATTAGGATGGCAACTGAAAAACCGCTGAACTCCAATCCTGGACCACAGCCCGTGGTATTCCTGACAGATGCAAGTTCTCCAGTCTGGAAAACTCATAGCCTTGCAAAAACTACTTAATGAACTGTCTTACCAGTATAGGGTTACCATGCAGTGAAACCATACCAGGAAATGAAAAAGCAGACCAACTGGCCTAGGAAGGTGCTGCCGAAGACCAACTAGATGTACCAATCATCAGAAAGAAAGAGAGAAGACAAATCTCCTAACAGTGGAAAAGACATAGAGATGAGCAGATGTAAGAGAGACTTTTTCTTTTGTTCAAAAGAAAGTCAATAAGAAAGCCACACACCAACACAAGATGACTATCACATTATGAATAGATCAGAACAAGTTATAATTCTATGCCTCAGAATGGGACACAACCGAAAAACAACACTGGAATCAAAGCTGTATGGGCCACTGTATGAACTACAAAAGACAGTGAGTTTTATTAAGGAAATTAAGATTACAATTACAGATTAATAATTACAGATATAGACATGTCTCAAGTGAACAAAAGAAGAAGTCTCTCTTACATCTGCTCATCTCTATGTCTTTTCCACTGTTGGGAGATTTGTCTTCTCTCTTTCATCCGCTCATCTCTATGTCTCTTCCACTCTTTGGGGACTTGTCTTCCATTCTTGGGGATTTGTCTTCTCTCTTTCATCTGCTCATCTCTGCCTCTTCCAATCTTGGTGATTTATCTTTCAATCTTGGTGATTTATCTTCCAATCTTGCTGATTTATCTTCCAATCTTGCTGATTTATCTTTCAATCTTGCTGATTTATCTTCCAATCTTGGTGATTTATCTTCCAATCTTGGTGCTTTATCTTCCAATCTTGGTATTTGTCTTCCTTGTCAAATTAGTAATGAAAGATATAATGTGGTCAAATTAGTAATGCAAGAATTAATCTGATCAAATTAGTAATACAAAAATTAATCATGTCAAATTAGTAATGAAAGAATTAATCTAATGCAATCAGGGATGAAAGAATTAGTCTAATAGAATCAGTAATGAAAAAATTAATCTTGTCAAATCAGTAATGAAAGAATTAGTTGATTGTCTTTCCCCAGGGGGTTTGTTATCCACTCGTGCCGTTAAGTGTATGGGTGATTGGAGCTCAAGCTTGCGTTCTAGAGCCAGGTGTGTAACCTCTGATGTGCTATGACTGTGTTTGTTCAGGATGTGCCTGACATTTTCTATCCATCTTTTCCGTGGTCTTCCTCTGAGTTTGTACTCTGATCTCATTTGGTTATATGCTTGTACGGGCAACTTTTCGTGCTGCATTCTCATAATGTAGCCAAACCACTTGATCTGCTGCCTTTCCGTGTATTCTGTGCAAGGTATTATGCTGATTCTTTCCCTGATATCTTCATTTCGTAATCTATCGAGCCTGGTGACCCCTGCAGCTTTCCTCAAGCATTTCATCTCACATGTCACTATCTTTCTGTAATATGAAGATGAGAGAGGTTTGGCCCTGGTAGCACATTGTTGGTAGGAATATACTGTAGATCATTTGTCTTTAACTTTCATCTCGATCTTAGGATGAAGAAGTAGTAGACAGTTGCCTTTTACTGCATTTGCCTTTTGATATCTCGTCTCTATCTCTCTATCGAAGCTTCTATTTTCTGTAAAAATACTACTGAGATATTTGAATTCTGTTACTTGTTTTACTACTATGTTTTACTCCTATGCTATCTGTATGTTCAGTGGGTGTGGTGTTCTCCATATTTTCATAGTTTCCATCTTTTGTGTATTGATCTTCATGTTGTATTTTCTACATGTTTCAGATAGTGAGTTAATATGATTTTGTAGTTGTTCTTCGTTTTCGTATATGAGGCTCTGGTCGTCTTCGAAAAGCTGTTGATTTAGATCATTGTTTAGTTCTGAGTTATCTTGTTCTGAGCTGGTGATGTTGCTCTCTGTTATTTTTGCCTCTTTTATTATTCTGTCTATATATATATATATATATATATATATATATATATATATATATATATATATATATATATATATATATATATATATATATATATATATATATTGAACAGCAAGGGTGAGAGCACTCAACTCTGACACACTCCTGTTTTTGTCTCAAATGCATCTGTAATACCATCTGATGTTCTTACCACGTATTGGCAGTTTTTATACTTCTTCTTTCGTTCACTTGAAACATGTCTATATCTGTAATTCTGTCTCCTTAATAAAACTCACTGTCTTTTGTAGTTCATACAGTGTCCCATAGAGCTTTGATTCCAGTGTTGTTTCCTCTGGCCAATATGTCTGCCTCAGCATTAGAACACTCAGAACACTCTTGAAGTATATGTTTGGCACTCTGTGCTGCCTGTCCACATGTACACATGGCCGTGTTGCCAATCTTGAACTTTGTATACATGTGACTGTGGAGTCGGTTGTGTCCTGTTCTGAGGCGTAGAATTATAACTTGTTCTGATCTGCTCATAATGTGATAGTCATCTTGTGTTGGTGTTTGTGGCTTTCTTATTGACTTGATCATCTGTTTTTTCTGATGGTAGGTGATTGGTATATCTGGTTGGTCTTCGGCAGCACCTTCCTTAGCCAGTTGGTCTGCTTTTTCATTTCCTGGTATTCCACAGTGAGAGGGTATCCACTGCATGGTTACCCTATACTGGTACGACAATTCGCGAAGTACTTTTTTCAAGCCTGTTTGTTTTCCAGACTGGAGAGCTTGAAGCACTGACCTTGCATCTGTCAGGAATGCCAGAGTTGGAGTTCAGCAGTTTTTTAGCTGCTATCCTAATTGCCTGGATTTCTGCATCATAATTATTGCAGAATTTTCCTGTCGATGTTCTGATTGTATCTCTAGGCTTGTGTGGATATTCTATATATACAACCTGCACCTCCATTCCTCACAGCATTCTGTGCTGACCCATCTGTGTATAATCTGACCCATATATCTTGTGGATATTCCTCATCCAGGAAACTGAGGGTGACTGTCCTTTGCTGCACACTGTTCTGTTCGTCCTCGCTTAGTATTCCTTTCACATGGGTCTGAATGTATATTGACATTCCATGCCTTTCACTCCACGGGGTTTGTTCTGGTACAGACCTTAAGGGACTGTCAACTTCAGGTAGGTCTGTAAGTTGTCTGCGGAGTCGTTTAGCTTGATGGATAAAACTGCTTCTTTTCAGTCGCCCCATTGCTAGATTTTGGAATCTTTCCTTCATTGGATGACTTGGCATACACTGAAACTTTTCTGCTTGAATTAGTACTTATGTGTCTCTGCTTTCGCCAAGTGTTTGCATTCTTTCCATTTTCTGCATCTCTGCTATGGGTGTTGATTTCATTGCTCCCAACATTATTCTAAGTGCCTGGTTTTGCACTTTATCTAGATCTTGTAATGTGGTGTTTGATGCAGGACACCACGCAGCTGAACCATATTCCAGGTGTGGTCTTATGCCTTGCTGGTAAACTTTACTGAGTATATTTCCACTGGCTCCCCATGTGGTTCCACTTAGTTTTCTCAGGATAGCTAGCTTCCTCCTGGCTTTTGTTGTTGCTTTGTTTATGTGCTGCTTCCATGTCAGCTTATCATCAAAAGTAACTCCGAGGTATGTGGGTTGTTTGTCTTCTTTCAAGAGCTCTTCATCTATCTTGATATGACCAGCTTTTTTTTGTTTTGGTGAGAGGGTAAAGAGTGTAGTGCTGCACTTATCTGTGTTAATGCTGACGCACCATCTATTTGCCCATAAGGTTAGGGCATCGATAGCCATTTGTATTTGTTTAGTGGCCACTGTTGCATGTTCTTCCCTGCACCAGATCACCAGGTCGTCAGCATACATTGCCACTTTGATCCCATGTGGTAGTTCAGCAACTAGGTCATTGATGTAAACCAAGAAAAGCGTGGGTGGCAGGACTCCTCCCTGGGGGACTCCATGACGCAGTAGAACTTTCTTGCTCTTGCGACCATCTAATTGTACCCTGGCTCTTCTATTATGCAGGTATGCTTTTACCCATTTGTACATTCTTGAGCTAACCCTGCAATTTTGCAATTTCTTTAGGAGCCCTTCTTTCCAGACCTTATCAAATGCTTTCTTGAGGTCTATCCATGCTGCTAGTACCAGTTTCTTATCTTGGAAGGCATCCTCAATCTCTTGGGAGAGGTAGGTTGCCTGATCCTCAGTAGAGCAGCACTGTCTGAAACCTGCTTGCTGTGACACCAGAAGGTTTTCACTTCCAAGGTACCACTGCATCCTAAGATTGATAATGCATTCCATTGTTTTGCATAGACAGCTTGTGAGGCTGATGGGCCTGTAGTTGGAGACAGTGTTGCCATTTTTTCCTGATTTGAGGAGTGGTATCATTATTTCTTCTCTCCACGCCTGTGGTACATTACCTGTGGACCAGCTTGTGTTAAAGATCTGCAGCAGCTTTGCTCTTGCTGCAATTCCCAGGTTTCATTTCATTGCATTGGACACTCCATCAGCTCCAGGACAATTTCATTTTCAATTTGGATATTGCATGCTCCAGTTCTCTCATTGGGATTGGTGCCTCCATGACTTCAGGTATAGGTTCACCTTGCCCAATGATTTGCTGGTTCTCTCGAACCTCCTGTTGATTGTCTGTGCTGACTTTGATGTTATTGTCTTCTGCAAAGGTATCTGCAAAGTAATCAGCTGCATGTTTACCTGTTTAAATGTTTCTATCTTTATAAAGTGTGATCCTGGTATTTCTCCCTATACCTTCATCATTTAGTTGTTTTACAAGTTTCCATAATTTCCTAGTATCTCTTTCTAGGTTCAGCGACTCTGTTTTTTCTTTCCAGCTGCTCCATCTGGCTTGTAACTTGGCTCTTTGAAATTTAGCCTTTGTTTGCTGATATTTGTTGTGATGTTCTTGGCTAGGTCTGTTCTCAGCCTGCTGTCTAGATGTTTCCATCTCTTTTTGCGTGACCCCCTGCGTATGGTTTTACTAGCAGCATATAGTATACATCTATTAAGTTCACTCATTGCTCTTTTGATGTCTTTGTCCAAGTTCATGTCCTTAGCTAGAACACTGGTTAAATGCTGGTACATTTTCCAGTCTGCCCTTTTATAGTTCCACCTAGTGAGCGTGCTGCTGTCCTTGGTAAATTCATTGTGGATTTTCAGAAATACTGGTCTGTGGTCACTACCCCCAAGCTGCTTTCCAACGACATATGTGATCTTCCATTCCAAGCCTGGTGAGTGGAATGCCAGGTCTGGTGTAGAGGTGGTGTTCCATGCTCTCGAGTAGAAGGTTGGTGAGTCTGCAGGCTGATTAATAAGGATGAGATTATTTTCATCCTGCCAGCTCTCAAGTTCCTCACCTCTCTTGTCGATATGATCGTAGCCCCAGCTCTGAGAGTGGCTGTTGAAGTCACCACACACCATAAGTCTCTCTTTGTCTGGAATTGTGTCTAGTGCCAATGGTTTATCATTTGGGCAGTAGTAGTTCAGGAGATGGAATTCTGCACTGTCTGTTTTTAGGTGGAGCATCTGGTATTCTGCCCCTTCCATATATACTTCCAGCTGACATGCTCTGATATTGTTTTTAACAAGTGTCAGAATTCCACCCTTTCGCCTGTCCTTTCTGTCAGACCGGTATCACTGGTAGCCTCTGATTTTGAAGGCTATATCGCTGCTGAGGTGTGTTTCTTGGATACAGCATATATTAACATGTTCTTCACTGAAGACATTTTCAATTTCCAATTTTTTGCTGTATCCATCTCTTTTACTATTGACACCCTCAGCATTCCAGTGCATTATTTTTATTGGTCGTTTCTTTGTTTGGCCAGTAGCTCTATTCCCTTGCCTCCTGGCTCCTCTGGGAAATTGAGAAGGACTTCCAGTAACTGAAGTTGGGCCTTTTCGAGGTATAGGGCCCGGCACCGTCCCTGCCTTAACGTCCGCCACAGGGCAGGCACCATAACTATTTATAAATACAGACATGTTTCCATTGTGTTTTGTGCGTGGCATCCTGATTATCTGTGCGCTTTTTGGCTGGATGCCTCCGTCTTCAGCACTCTGCTTACTTGGGCAGGACTATGGTCCTGCTCGAGTGGGACTGCCCGACCAGTCTTAGTTTCCAGCCCCTGATGGCTGAACTAAGCCCCATCACCACTGCATGGTGCTGGCCTCGATAGGGGCAGTTTTTATACAAAGCTCTTATACTTTCTAACAGTTGTCCTTTGATACAGTACATTTATAGAGTTTCCCTTAGTATGCCTCTATTGACTATCAAATGGCAAACGCCTTCCCTTGATCTATAAATATTGTGTGTAGTCATTTGTTGTTTTCTTTTGCTCTCTCACTCATTTGCCTCAGCATGAACAACGCATCTGTGCAGCCAACCCCTCTTCTGAAGCCAAATTGAGAGGGGCTCAATTGTGGTTAGATGATGTATCTTGCACGTTGTTCTGTTATCTTTGCATAGATTTTCCCGGTGTGTTAATAGCCAGATGCCTTGGTATGTTTCATAATCTCTTTTTGCCCTTGTTTTTCCACAATGACATGATTACTGGCTTTTGCCAGTCCTCTGGGACTTCCCCTTCTTTCCACGCTATTGTGAATATTCTTTGCAGCCATTTTACCTCAATATCTTTACCTTCTTTAATGGCTTCATTGGGTATGCCGTCTGCTCCAGGCGATTTCTTGTTTGAGCTGTTCTTGATAACCATTTCTATTTCTTGGCTTAACATTTCTGGCTCGATGATGTCTTTTCCCTAATAAGTATGTTGCGTCAGAATGTTAGGATTATACAGTTCTTGGAAGTATTCTTTCCACCTATTCTTTCTATCATTTCCATTAAGTAGAGCTATTCCATCTCTGCTGTTTATTATTGCAGTTGGGTTGTAGCTTACGTTTTTAATTGCGTTGATACTTTTGAAGAAATCTCTAGTGTTATTCTTACATAGGCCTGTTAGGTGTTCTCAATATTTGCGCCAGGAATTCTATTTGGCTTCTTTGACTATTCTTTTCGTAATTCATCTAGCTAGTCTGTACTGCACATAATCATTTTGGTGTTTAGATTTCAACCAAGTTCTAAAGCATTGTTTCTTTGTTTGTGTAGCTTTTTTTTTTGTAACTCTTCATTCCACCATGATGTTTGCTGGTCTCCCTTTGTATGTTTTTTTACACTCAGCATACAGTTTGTAGATTATTTATCATGTGAGTTTTAAATAACTCCCATTCTACATTTATGCCATCACTTTTGCTTGGTAGGTTAGTGAAGGCCTGGTCATTTCTTGATATAGCATGTCTCTTGTGTGTTCATCGTCCAACTTTTTATAAAATTCAGCTGTGGTTTTTGTTCATTCATGGTCTTTCCTTTTGTTTCCATTTTTCCATTCTTACAACCTGATGGTAATCAGCATATGTGTTTATATTTGGTATAAACCTTGCATCTCTGATGTTTATCTTCTGCCTATGCCTTACCGTATGTAGTCAATACGGGATGTTATTGATAGATTGTCCCATTTTTACCAAGTTGTTATGTGGCTCCGTCTGTGTTCGTAGCATGAATTAGATATTAATAGTCTGTTCTCTAAGCATAAATTAATGAGTTCCTCTCCATTGCTGTTACGATCTTTGTTGTGTCCCCGAATTTTTCCAATGTTCACAATGTATTTTTTTCCTCCCAATTCTACCATTGAAATTATTACTGGTATTCCAAATTAAATCACAATGAATTGCACAATGAAAAGCATTAGTCTATTAGAAACAGTATTAAAATAATTAATTTGGTCAAATTAGTAATGAAAGAATTAATCTTGTAAAGTTAGTAATGAAAGAATTAATCTAGTGAAATCAGTATTGAAAGAATTAATCTTGTCAAATCGGTAATTAAAGAATTATATTGCATTTTTTTTTCTTTCTATAGATCCGCATTTTCAGAGTGAATACAGGAAAATTATGGAAAGTTCTGGATGAGTCCATACAACAGTTCACAGAGCTTCAGCAGGTTAGTTTGTCTCTGTAGCTTGTATCGTCCAAAAAATAATTGATAGATTGGCTACTTTCTAATATCTTGTTAGTGAATAAACAATAGCAGTGGTAAACGAGGGAAGTTAGCAAAAACAAAACCATCTGCATGAAAAATTTATTAACCCTTTCACCCCTATGAGATTTCCCAATTATCAATCCCTGATCCCTAAGGCATGGGGGACAACTCCTATAAATTATGAATATGATTATGATAAAATTGCATTTTCTTTCAAACTATTCATCAGATCAACAGAAAAATGAATATTCTTGAATAAACCTATATCAAAGATAATTTAATACATATATATGTTTTAAATAATAAACTGTCAAACTTGACATAATGTGGGGCGAATTTTTTTTACCTATGGGGGTGCTAAGTAGAGGAATCAAATTAAATTAAAATTATTGAGATATATTCTCAAATCTCCTTTTTCCCAAACAGGGTGATATGCCCAAAACGTTGAACCCGTCATCTGTACTCCAGTACATGCCATACTCAAACAGAATACACAGGTCCATCATAATATAAATATAAAAATGACATTTTATTTCAATGGCAGTTGCAGATGTTCAGCACATGTCTTTTTTCATTGTTTGTTCTTTGCGTTATGTTACCTACAAATTTGTTCGATCGGCTACAAATTGGTACACTTCTCATTGACAATGATGCTAAAGTATTCAAAACTTGTGGCAATGTTATCAAGATTATGTACAGACCCAACGTTTTGTACAAAATTCTCAACTTCTACTCGAAAAACTACATCACTACGACAAAATTTACAATGTCACAATTAGTACCACGAATTTCCATCTCTTTGTCAGAAACATTAGGTCTATCTAACAAGGAACATCACTGTTACTTTCCACGTTATATTTGATACGCAAATTACCTACATCGTGCATATTTCCATCGTAACTACGGCCGTCATCATCAGTGTACATATGAATAATATCTTCCATTTCCAAAACTAGGTCTAAAACTTTAGTAATTAAAAAAAATTTATAATAAATCAGTCTTACGTCTGATAATTTAGATTGAAAAATAAAACAGGAAGCTAAACCACGAATCTACGCAATGGTCATGGTTTTTAATAGACCGGGCGCAAACTAAAAATGTAATATTAATCGCAACGAAACAAGTAAAAATAAAGCGAATATCGGCGACTGGTCAATCGGTTAAAACGTAACTAATTAAACAAAATGATAATAAATCATTCTTACGTCCAATTGCTTCGATTGAAAGATAAAACTGGAGGCTAAACCACGGATCTACGCAATCGTCAAGTTTTTTAATAGACCTGGCGCACGCAAAAAAGGCATATCGATTGCAATGACACACGTAAATAAAAACGACTGTTAAGGGGCAAGTAATAACTGTGACGCTCTGTGACTCTAATTGCGATCTGGTTAATATCTAAAGAACCCATTTGGCCTTTGACAGTCCAACATGAAAAATTAATCAAATGTCTTCAAAAAATAGACATAGATGGAAAAGACATCAAACTGATTAGAAATATATATAATTGAAACAGACTGCATTAATAAGGTGTGAAAACAGCTACTCACCATACTTAGAAATAAGAAGAGGGATAAGACAAGGATGTATTTTATCACTCAACCTATTTAATATCTACACAGAGAATATCTTTAAAAATATAGAAGAAATGCCAAGACTAAAGATCTGTGGGGAAATAATAAACAACCTGAGATATTCAGATGACACTGTTTTTTAAGCAGAAAGTGAACATGAACTACAAAGACTAATAAATCAGGTCCAAATATCAAGTAAAGAATATGAACTAGATATAAACATCCAAAAAACAAAACCATAATAATCAGCAAAGTCACAGAAGAACATGTGCTAAACATAAACATACATGGAGAGAAACTACTAGTAGAACATTATCAATATCTCAGACACATAATCACAAATTATAGCAGATGTGAAACAGAAGTTAAAAGGAGAATAGAAATGGCTAAAAGTATTTTCAATGACATGAGAGAAATATTAGCATCCAAACAAATTACAAAGCTAATATGAGAATTATAAAATGCTACATCTATTCTGTATAAATGTATGGCGCAGAAACAAGGACAATAAACAAACAATTAGAAGACAGAATTGAAGCCTCTGAAATGTGGGTACATAGAATAATTGGGATAAGATCATGGAAAGAGAAGAAAACAAACAAAAAAGGTTCTAACAATACTTAATATGAAGACAGAATTATTAAGGGAAATAAAGATCAGGCAAATAAAATATCTCTGACATATTAAAAGACATGAGACCTTGTTGAAGACCTTACTTAAGGGTAAAGTTGAAGGGATACGAGCAAGAGGTAGACAGAGATACAAGTGGGAGAGTAACATCTCAAGATGGACAGGTTACAATCTAATAGTGTACCACCAAAACAAGATACAGAGAATGTTGGAGGTCTGTTACAGCCAACATTCGTTGCGGATACGGAACTTGATAATGATGTAAGACCCCATTAAATTGTCTTCAAGCATTTTGTATGTTATATTATTATATGGTTATTGTTATATGCAGTTCATTATGAAATATGTCTGCATTTTTAATGAAGCAAACATACATTATTTAACATAATGAAATTTCGATAAATTGCATAAACTGCTGCATCGAACGATCTGTGCACTACACACTGAGAGATCCCTCACCCCCTAAATGATCAGCCATTTCTTCAGTAGCAGAAGTTGCAACTTTTTAATCTCTGAGTCATGAAAGCTGTATGAAAGTACGCATACTATTAAAAAGTTGGAATGAATTTTGTGATGTGGACACATCATTTCATAATGAACCGTATATATTTTACTAGTGTTTTATATATATATATATATCATTGCTGCACTTACAAATCCATTCTAAGTGCTGTCAACTTAATTAAATTACTAGTAACCATTCCTAAATAGGGATAGTGTCTTGTGTGGTCAATTGTTAAGCATCCAGTGCAATATTGGTAATATATAGAGCAGTTTGTTTTAGGTCATCTTGGGTTTCCCCACAACTTGCTTTGCAGAGAAGGTTCTGTGGGCCAGATTGTCGTTCTTTGAACAGCTAAGCTGGGACAATTCTGCAGTATGTGTTCTTGTGTCTTTGTTACTGCTCCACAGATGCAGAGTTGCTGATATTGCTTTGGTGTGAGTGTGCTTTTATACAGCAGTGTCCCATTCTCAGCCGAAACATCATGACATTTTATGTTAAATTTGTTAAGTGATTCTTGGAATACTGTGTACATATTTATTTTATTGCTGATGTATTAGTTATTTATATGATATATGTGGCAAATCTTAGACAGGTATAGTCAGCAAAAAAATTCTTAGACAAGTACAGTACAGCACAAAATTTTTAGACAAGTCCAACCCATTAAATCACCACGTTAAAGAATATCTTTGCTGTAATTTCCTTTAGATGAAGCAACAGATTGCAAATATGGAGTTCAGTCGTCGCCTTGCGGTGGAGAAAGATCTGGAAAAATCGACAAGTTATCACATTTGTAATCTTGGTAAGATAATGCAAAATAAATGAACAGAGAAATTTGTTGCCTTACTAGTTTGAATAATAGCTATTTCATTTCAAGGTGTTCCATAAAGGGAGGATGTGTTCCAAACTGATATTTTTACAAAATTTCAGTGAAGTGGTCGCATCAACAAAGTGAGGTGATGTTCAAATTTCTTTCACCAGAAACTAGTTGGTGCGTAGCATATTCTTACATAGAATATTATTAACTGTTGGTGCAGCACATTTTGCTATAGCCTCCAGTATTGTGTTACAATGTCTGCACATGTCACATATTAAGAATGTAACTTGTTGGTGTGTAACACTCTATCAGAGGTTACATTCCTTCACAGAACACCATTTTTGATGGATTGTGTATATGCTCCTGCTCCATAATGTACAGTGAATGATTCACAATTGTGTGTCTTACATCATCTAATGTTTTGACTGCAGCATATTCATACCATTGATCTGATTTCCCAGTACTTCCTGGACAAATTTATTCTTTTTTAATAGATAGGAAAGTTGTAGCTGATCTGTCTGGTACATTAATCATCATATATTCACCTGTCTCACAACAAATTCCATCACCCACCCACTGCACTAGAAAGACAATACCAACAGAATAAGTTCCTGAAGATATTTTACATACACATATTTAGTTTAAATGAGCAGTTGCAATTTATCGTAATTGATCTTTTGTATAAATTCACAATAAAAAAATTAGTAAGATATCACAGCAGACACGGATAGTTGCATGCGACGACACTAATGTGCGTAGACTACATCGTGTGTGTGGGACATATAACTTATCGATTTTACTGCAAATACTAACTAATGGAGATTAGTTCAATCATTTATTCAGTTTATAGATTTGCAAGTAAAAAAAGTAATGTTTAATACTCTACTACTAACAAACATGCAGATAAATGCACAATTAATTGTAGATTAACTGGTTCATGATTGTACATGTACGAAGGCAGAACTGAGGCATATGATTGAACAGAGTCTCACCCAATGAAGAACAACTGGTTTGTGACTGAATGAAAAAGCAGCCAGTGCAAGGCTGAGAGACTATAAAGGCTGTTCCAAGGTAATCACATTGTGCTTGGCGAATCACTGCTTTACCAGTAGGGATCAATATGCCTGCACATTGTCATGCAGCATGATCCAACTGTTTTTTCTACATTTTTCTGGTCATTTTCATCTGATTACATCTCTTAGATGACAGAGAATATCAACATGTCCTTGTTAACTGATCTGCCTCCCTGGGAATTAAAAAATACTTCAAACATAAACTTTTCCTTTTTTCAAACGGTTAACAAGGGCATGTATGTTCATATCCTCCATCATCTAAGAGATGATTCCAAAAAAAATGACCAGAAAAATGGAAGTAAATTCAATAAGGAAGCCAGAGGATAAATTAAAATTCTTGAGACTAATGGGAATTGAACCAGTCAATTCGACAGCATCAAATTGCCTAGTAACTTTCGTACACAGGCTTTTCGTACTTGACTAACCGCATCTCCAAAAAAGGATGCGATTTTGTCAAGACATTCAAACTGTGCACTCAAGTCACTGAGAGCAGACCAATCGAGACAAGGACTATTGCAACAATAACGAACATCCCGTACAGGTATTGAAGTATTTTCAGTAACAACAAACATATAACATCCATATTAGTTCTACAAGGGCCAATAGGTCATCTTGTAAACATGGGTAACATATATAGACAGTGCAATTTTGCTTCAAATAATTGCTTATACAAGTAAATTCAAGAAGGAAGCCAGAGGATAAATAAAAAATTCTTGAGACTAGCGGGAATGGAACTAATCTGTTCAATGGCACAGTATCGCTTAGCAACTCTCATACATGGGATATCTCGTATGATATATATATATATATATATATATATATATATATATATATATATATATATAGTTTGACAAGCACAACATGATTGTCCATATATGTGTATTTAGTTTGATTAATAAATTATGTTGATGTCAAGCATGCAGACAAAATATACCAACAACTGGTGAACTAAATTGCATCAATGTTTAGGCAATGAGTCACCCGCCCCCACCCACATAGGTGCACTGTCCTCTTCAGCTATCTGAAATTCACAGAAAGCTCACAATAGTATTTTTGCTTATGATTCTAATTTAAAAAACATAGTGTAGTTTAACAAAATATGTGTACATGTTATTCAATGTAAAACAGATTTGATATCACTTTCTTGTTTCAGTGTTTGATGAGAGTGGCTACTTCCTGTTGTATGCATCATTGTTAGGGGTCAAAGGTGAAGCACAGTGTTTATTGAATTTGTTATATTTATTATTGAATTTTTTATATTTATTATTAGCCCAGGAGATAATACACGGAACCAAATTAATTACATTTTTGTCTCTAAAAGACATAGAAACAGCATTAGATCTATGAAAACAAGGCCATGCACTGACTGCAACAGTGATAATATACTACTGGTGGGGAAATTTTGTATAAGATTAAAGAAGATCAAGAGATCACCAAGAAATATGAAATTAGATTTAGCATTATTGAAATCAGATGCTGACATTAAAGAAAGATACAACACAATTGTACAAAATAGATACAATGCCATTGCAAAGATTCAGAGTATTAAAGATCAATGGAACATGCTAAAACATTTGATAAACCAAACATCTAAAGAGATAATACCAAAAGTAAAACATACATCAAAATAAAAATGGATGACTGAAGAAATATTAGAATTGATGAGCACCAGAAGGAAATATAAACACATGATAGAAGAATATCAGAAAATACATAAGGAGATATGAGAAAAATGCAAAATAACAAAAGAAAGCTGGCTGAACAAGAAATGCACAGAAATAGAATTGCATTACAACCAAGATACAACATTACTACATAAGAAAATTGATGTGATAACAGGAAAGAGAATGCAAACAGTTACATGGTGTATAAAATCTAAGACAGCAGGTATTAATGGGAAAAGATCACATAGTACAGAGATGGTCAGAATATTTCAAGGAACTTTATGATGACAATAGACCTGAGATAAATATACAAGATAACGGCGAGGGTCCATCAATACATGCAGCAGAAGTATCGGAGGCACTAAGACACATAAAATATGGCAAGAACCACAAATGGCAAGAAATTAGCAGCTTTAGGTGACTTTGGAGTTGAAATAATCAATAAATTGCTGAATGACATATAATAGTGGATACATACCCGATGGCTTAATGAGGTCCATATTTATAGCCTTACCTAAGAAACCAGGAACCACCGAATGTGAAGAACACCGTACAATCAGCCTCATGAGCCAAATAACCAAAATACTTCTCAGAATCATCATGAAGAGAGTGAGAAGCAAAATAAAATCAGAAATAAGTCCAGAACAATGTGGATTTGTAGAAGGCAAAGGTACCAACAATGTTATATATTGAGAACACTAATAGAGAGGTCTATAGAGGTAAAAACAGATCTGTACTTCTGTTTTATAGACTACACAAAAGCATTTGATAAAGTTAAACATAGCGAAGTTATACACATGCTAGAGAATTTAAACATTGACAGTAAAGATTTAAGAATAATCAAGAACATGTACTGGCAACAAACAGCAGCAATAAGAGTAGGAAATCAATTTGGCCCTTTTCAACAAATAAAACAAAGAATCAGACAGTGATGCATGCTTTCACCAGACCTGTTCTCTTTATACAGTGAAAACATATTGCGTGCAATAGTAGATATCCCAGGAATATCAGTGGGAGGACATAACATAAGTAATTTGAGATATGCGGATCACACTGTTCTGATTGTAAAAAGTGAGGAAGACCTTCAAGATTTAATTAATGTAGTAGTCACAGGCCGTAAAGAGAAAGGCATCTTCCTAAATATTAATAAAACAGAAATAATGGTTATTTCAAAGAAAGAAAATAACACACCTTCAAGATCAAAGTGAAGAATATAGTATTAAAACAGGTCCACCAATTCAAATATTTAAGTACAACGGTTACAGCAGATGGAAGATGTTCAACAGAAATAAGAAGCAGAATAGGACAGGCAAAAACAACATTCAGAAAAATGAAAAATATATTGTGTAATATGACCTTGTCATTAGAGGTGAGAAAGAGAGTTCTGCAGTGCTATATAACCCCTATACTAACATGTGGGTGCGAGTCGTATATGGCAGTGTATCTCTCTTCAATACTGTTACTGTCAATCACAGGATTGTCAGATCTTTCGTTTCCTCTGACTCCAGCCTGACCCCGGCAATATATCTCTCTTCAATACTTTTACTGTCAATCACAGGATTGTCAGATCTTTCATTTCCTCTGACTCCAGCCTGACCATGGCAGTATATCTCTCTTCAATACTTTACTGTCAATCACAGGATTGTCAGATCTTTCGTTTCCTCTGACTCCAGCGTGATCATGGCAGTATATCTCTCTTCAATACTGTATTGTCAATCACAGGATTATCAGATCTTTCGTTTCCTCTGACACCAGCGTGACCCTGGCAGTATATCCATATAACGCTCTGTACAATTGAGCTGTTCAATAACACAACCCATACTTTTCAGCAGAAATAAGACGCAGAATAGGGCAGGCAAAAACTACATTCAGAAATATATTGTGTAATATGACCTTGTCATTAGAGGTGAGAAAGAGAGTTCTGCAGTGCTATATACCTCCTATACTAACATATGGATGCGAGTCTTGAACAATAAACAAACTGGAAAGTGGGAAATTAGAGGCAATAGAGATGTGGTTCTATAGAAGAATGCTGAGAATACCATGGATTGTCAGAAAAACTAATATAGAGGTGTTGAAAGTCAAATGCGAAACGGACCTTAATCAACAAAAATATAAGAAAAAGACAATCTTATTTGTTTTGGTTACTTCATGAGACAGGCAGGTTTGGAGAACATAGTCACAACAGGCAGATTGAATGCAGCAGAGACAGAGGGAGAAAACGTGAGAAAATATTAGACAGTTTGACAACCTGGCACGGCAGGGAAACAATAACGATCTTGATACATAACTGCCCGCCGAAGACGGATGTGTCGGGCCATTGGCGCAAATAAAACGGCGACACAACGCATTTCCATTTTCTGGACTACATCCTGCTGGAAATCTAGCAGGACCATGATCCAGCTAGATCCAGTTGGAGTTTGAGAATGAACGCAGAAGAAGAAGATACATAACTGTGGACAGATAGCTGTGGAGAGCCATGACTGCTTACGCCAGCAGGCATGACACCTGATGATGATAATATTTATTATTATTGTTATTATCTGTGGTGTGTTTTAGGTTTGGTTATATATACTTACTTGCTATGAATACTGAGTAACAGGCTACATATTTGTTATGAATACTAAGTAACTAGCTACTACCTCTACTGACTAGCTAGCTACTTACTTGTTCTAATTACCGATGAGCTAGATTCCTACTTGCTTTGAATGCTAGCTGCTTACTATCGCTTAATACTAACTAGCTAGCTACCTTTTAGCTCAGAATTTCACTGCTTCATAGACTGTTTCAGTTGTTTCAAGCTTCATAACTATTTAAGTTGTTGTTTCAAGCTTCGTAAACTATTTAAGTTGTTGTTTCAAGCTTCGTAAACTATTTAAGTTGTTGTTTCAAGCTTCGTAAACTATTTAAGTTGTTGTTTCAAGCTTCGTAAACTATTTAAGTTGTTGTTTCAAGCTTCATAAACTGTTTAAGTTGTTGTTTCAAACTTCGTAAACTGTTTTAAGTTGTTGTTTCAAGCTTCGTAAACTGTTTCAGTTGTTTCAAGCTTCGTAAACTGTGGAAGTTGTTGTTTCAAGCTTCGTAAACTGTTTAAGTTGTTGTTTCAAGCTTCGTAGACTGTGTAAGTTGTTTCAAGCTTCGTAGACTGTGTAAGTTGTTTCAAGCTTCGTAGACTGTGTAAGTTGTTTCAAGCTTCGTAGACTGTGTAAGTTGTTTCATGCTTTGTAAACTGTTTAAGTTGTTGTTTCAAGCTTCGTAGACTGTGTAAGTTGTTTCAAGCTTCGTAGACTGTGTAAGTTGTTTCAAGCTTCGTAGACTGTGTAAGTTGTTTCATGCTTCGTAGACTGTGTAAGTTGTTTCAAGCTTCGGAGACTGTGTAAGTTGTTTCAAGCTTCGTAGACTGTGTAAGTTGTTTCATGCTTTGTAAACTGTTTAAGTTGTTGCATGTTTCATAGGGTAAGTTGTTGTTGCATGCTTTGTAGTTTGTTGATGTTGTTTCATACTTCATAGACTGTTTAAGTTTCATGCTTTGTAGACTGCTTAAGTTGTTGTTTCATGATTCATAGACTGTTTAACTTATTGCTGCATGCTTTGTAAACTCTTAAAGTTGTTTCATGTTTCGTAGACTGTTATATCAAGCTTCGTAAATTGTTTAAGTTGTTATATCAAACTTTGTAGGTTTTCATGTTGCTATATCAAGCTTCGTAGATTGTTCAAGTTGCTATATCATGTTTCGTAGATTGTTCAAGTTGCTATATCATGTTTCGTAGATTGTTTAAGTTGTTATATCAAGCTTCATAGATTTTCATGTTGCTATATCAAGCTTCTTAGATTGTTCAATTTGCTATATCATGTTTCGTAGATTGTTCAAGTTGCTATATCATGTTTTGTAGATTGTTCAAGTTGCTATATCATGTTTCGTAGATTGTTCAAATTGTTATATCATGTTTCGTAGATTGTTCAAGTTGCTATATCATGTTTCGTAGATTGTTCAAGTTGCTATATCATGTTTCGTAGATTGTTCAAGTTGCTTTATCATTTTTCGTAGATTGTTCAAGTTGCTATATCATGTTTCGTAGATTGTTCAAGTTGCTATATCATGTTTTGTAGATTGTTCAAGTTCCTATATCATTTTTCGTAGATTGTTCAAGTTACTATATCATGTATTGTAGATTGTTCAAGTTGCTATATCATGTTTCATAGATTGTTCAAGTTGCTATATCATGTTTCGTAGATTGTTTAAGTTGTTATATCAAACTTTGTAGACTGTTGAAGTTGTTGTTTCACATTTCAGTCATAAATCTTCACACTAACAAGTGTATGCGCTGGCTTGGGAAGAGTGAAAATCTTCGCTTCCTGCATTTAGCATTGTTTCAAGGTGCAGGGAAAGCCAAGCAACCGATGGATGCAGAAATGACTGCCTCAGACAATCCTATTCTTCACAATGTCTTCGTTGATCCCATTTTGGTTTGTACAGCTTTCAAGAAGTCAAGGTTTTACTTGTTCAGTCGAAGAGAGCCAGATGATTCACGTAGGTGAGTACTTGTTTAGATAAAGAGAGCCAGATGATTAATGCTGGTTGGTGAGTACTTGTTTAATTGAACCAGATGATTAATACTGGTTGGTGAGTACTTGTTTAATTGAACCAGATGATTAATGCTGGTTGGTGAGTACTTGTTTAGTCAAAGAGAGCCAGATGATTAATGCTGGTTGGTGAGTACTTGTTTAATTGAACCAGATGATTAATGCTGGTTGGTGAGTACTTGTTTAATTGAACCATATGATTAATGCTGGTTGGTGAGTACTTGTTTAGTCAAAGAGAGCCAGATGATTAATACTGGTTGGTGAGTACTTGTTTAGTCAAAGAGAGCCAATCAGGAAAAGCTGCAGGTCTACAATTTTACTTACCTTGGAAGCACTCTCTCTCTCGCGATGTCAACATTGATGTGGAAATTAACAATAGACTGGCAAAAGCTAGTGGTGTATGTGGCAGATTACGCAACAATGTATGGGACAGAAGAGGTATAAGAACAACCACCAAACTACAAGTATATCATGCTGCTGTTATACCAACCTTACTATACGCCCGCGAAACGTGGACAGTGTATGCTAGACATGCAAGAAAATTAAATCATTTCCATCTTACCTGCCTACGTAAATTACTAAACATCCATTGGTGGGACAAAGTACCAGACTACGAGGTCTTGGAAAAATCAACCTCAATAAGCATCCACACAATACTTATGAAGGCGCAGGCACGCTGGGCAGGCCATCTTGTGCGTATGGAGAACTCGCGTTTGCCAAAACAAATATATTATGGAGAACTCAAGGCAGGATTTCGAAAAGCTGGTGGACAGAAAAAGCGTTTCAAAGTAACGCTCAAGTCATCCTTGAAACATCTTAACATTGACGTAGGCGCTTGGGAGAGCCTTGCTCAGGATAGAACAGCATGGCGTTACAGCATTAGAACGGGAGCACTAGCGGCGGAAGAATTCAGACAAGAAACTGCAAGACAGAAGCGGACACGTAGAAAAGAAAAAACATCTCAACCTCACACAGATACCTTCTATTGTTGTCAATTCTGTAAAAGAACATTTTGTGCGCGCATTGGACTTGCTAGTCATTTAAAAACGCACTATTAACGTTATTATTTTATTATTTATTGTTATTATTATTATGGTTGAGTTTTTGGTCATCGTCGATCACGACGGACGAACATCATCAGTCAAAGAGAGCCAGATGATTAATGCTGGTTGGTGAGTACTTGTTTAATTGAACCAGATGATTAATATTGGTTGGTGAGTACTTATTTAGACCTTTCACCACTATGAGATTTCCCTATTGTCAATTCCCCATCACTAAGGCAAGGGGCACAACTTTGTTATATAAACCTTGAAATTATGGATATGATGATGTTAAAAATACTATTTCTTTCAAACTATCCATCATATCACACTCAGACTTGGCAGATCATAAACTATCCATGATATCACACTCAGACTTGGCAGATCATAAACTATCCATCATATCACACTCAGACTTGGCAGATCATAAACCTAATAATAAACTTTCAAACTATCCATCATAGCACACTCAGACTTGGCAGATCATAAACCTAATAATAAACTTTCAAACTATCCATCATATTACACTCAGACTTGGCAGATCATAAACCTAATAATAAACTTTCAAACTATCCATCATAGCACACTCAGACTTGGCAGATCAACAGAAAAATGAATAGTCTTGCATGAATCTATATCAAAGATAATTTAGTACATATATGTTTTAAATAATAAACTGTCAAACTCAACATAATGTGGGGAAAATTATTTTTACCTTGGGGATGCCGAGTAGAGGAGTCATATTGAGATATATTCTCAAATCTCCTTTTTCTCAAACAGGTTGATATGCCCAAAACATTGAACCCGTACATTGAAGCTATACTCAAACAGAACACACAGGCCCATCATAATATAAATATAAAAAAGACATTTTATTTCAATGGCAGTTACAGATGTCCAGCACATCTCTTCATTCCTTGTTTGTTCTTTGCGTTATGTTACATACAAATTTGTCCGATTGGCTGCAAATTGGTAAACTTCTAATTGACAATGACGCTATAGTATTCTTAACGTGTGGCAATCTCATGAAGCTTATGTACAGACCCAACGTTTTGCACAAAATTCTTAACTTCTACTTGAAAAACTACATCACTCTGTCAAATTTCGTGATGTCACAATTAGTGCCAAGAATTTCTATCTCATTGTCAGAAACATTAGGTCTAACAAGGAACGTCACTGTCAATTTCTACATTATATTTGATGTGCAAATTACCTACATCGTGCATATTTACATCGTAACTGTGGCTGTCATCATCAATATACACATGAACAGTATCCCCCAATGCGAAAAAATTGTGTCAAAAATCAGTCAGATATTATATTTCCACGATGTAAATACACAAAGAAAGCGTGAACTGTGACCTATGCAAAAGTCACTGCCAAGTATTAACCCAGCAGAAACAAAATGTAATATCGATCGCAACGAAACAAGTAAAAAAAGCACCAGCGGAGACTGTAATGGTCTACCAGTAGAAGCAACTCTAAGGGGTTAATTGAACCAGATGAGTAATGCTGATTGTTAAATACTTGTGTAGACATCTCTTTACAATGGGACTGAGGTACCAGTTATGTAAATGTATCTTAATAATGGACTGCTCTAGTATTCATTCATCAGGTGCCAGCAATGCCGGCTGGCATAGGCGATCATGGCTCTTCATAGCTCTGTATCTCCACTATTATCAATCAAGATCGTTGTTGTTTCCCTGCCGTGCCAGGTTGTCAAACTGTCTAATATTTTCTCACATTTTCTCCCTCTGTCTCTGCTGCATTCAATCTGCCTGTTGTGACTATGTTCTCCAAACCTCCTTGTCTCATAACGTGGCCAAAAAATGATGATCTTTTTCTTATATTATTGATTAAGCTCCATTTTGCATTTGAATCTTTTAACACCTCTACATTAGTTTTCCTGACAGTCCATGGTATTCTCAGCATTCTTCTGTAGAGCCACATCTCTATTGCCTCTAATTTCCCACTTTCCTGTATGTTTATTGTCCAAGACTCGTATCTATATGTTAGTATAGGAGTTATATAGTATTGCAGAACTCTCTTTCTCACTTCTAATGCCAAGGTCATATTACACAACACATTTGTCATTTTTGTGAATGTAGTTTTTGCCTGCCCTATTCTGCTTCTAATTTCTCTTGAACTTCTTCCATCTGCTGTAATCGTTGTACTTAAATATTTGAATTGGTGTACCTGTTTTAATACTATATCATTCACTTTGATATTGCAAGTTATGTTATTATTGTTCTTTAAAATAACCATTACTTTTGTTTTCTTGATATTTAGGAAGATGCCTTTCTCTTTACTACATTAATTTAATCTTGAAGGTCTTCTTCACTTTTAGCAATCAGAACAGTGTCATCCACGTTTCAAATTATTTATATTATGTCCTCCCACTGATATTCTTGGGATATCAACTATTGCACGCATTATGTTTTCACTGTATAAAGAGAACAGGTCTGGTGAAAGTACATATCTCTGTCTAACTCTTTGTTTTATTTGTTGAAAAGGGCCAATTTGATTTCCTACTCTTATTACTGCTGTTTGTACATGTTCTTGATGATTCTTAAATCGTTACTATCGATGTTCAAATTCTATAGCATGTGTATAACCTAACTATGTTTAACTTTATCAAATGTTTTTGTGAAGTCTATAAAAGAGATACAGGAATGTTTTTACATCTATAGACCTCTCTGTTATGTTCTCAAAATATATATAGCATTTTTGGTCCCTTTGCCTTCTATGAAGCCACATTGTTCTTGACTTATTGCTGTTTTCATTTTGTTCCGCACTCTCTTCACAATGATTCTGAGAAGTATTTTTTTATTTGGCTCACGAGGCTAATTGTACGGTGTTCTTCACATCTCATCAAGCCATCAGGTATGTATCCACAAGTATATACGTCTTTCAGCAATTTTGTGATTATTTCAATTTCACAAAGTCACCTAAACCTAATAATTCCTCTAATGTGATATTGTCTGGTCCTGGTGTATTGCCATATTTCATGTGCCTTAGAGCTTCCCTTACTTCTGCTGTGAGTAATGATGGACCCTCACCGTTATCTTGTATATTTTTCTTGGGTCTATTGTCATCATAAAGTTCTTTGATATATTCCGTCCCCCACAATAATACAGTCTAATCTGAACCGATCTCACATGTTCAATTCAATGATTCCGGTGCGTTCATTGCGGTTCACTGGGTTCATAGTTTATACTGATGCTATAACTTTTGGGGTATACCTCTCTCATAGGGTGACTTGCATTCCACTGGCTTCTTACGTATTGGCCTCTAGGCCAAAGGCTGCATGTCCAGGACAGTATGATTCAGTTGTTAGAAAACTGCACAGGAAAGACATCAGGAAAATTATTGTGTCTCCCTGATAATAAGGATCAGTTCTAGAACTCAGCATACGCCATTTATGAATATAAATTAACTGTATCTCGAGATAATATGGTTTCAACTATAGATTCTGCGTACATCGATGAATAGATAATACATTGCATCTTCCTTCAAGGTGAATATAGTTCTATTATGGAATTCTGCATAGGTCAAATAGAAAATATATACTCTACCTTTCAAATATGGTCAATCATTAAGTACAGATTATAAACAAGCACAAAAGAAATTCTACTTGGAAATTAGCCTCTATGAACTTGATTAAAATTGCGCAATATCCCCCCTTGACCTTGATTCTTTTTTGACAATGTGCATTATTTGTGGTGAGTGTTTGGTAAACACGAAAACTTTTTTGTTTGTAAAGCTATCAAAATAATTTGTGTACACATAAATAAAGGAGTGAATAATGAATATAATGATGTTTTTTGTTGATGTATGTGTGATGTGACAGTTGTGAAGTTGAAAACTCAAAATGCCATTAAAAAAAACCCAAATATAATTTCCTGACGACCCTAATACTTGAGCAATGTGTGGCAACATTGATAAAAATCCTCCTAAATACCTCCTGTTGTATATATGTTGTTTCATTTACAAAATAATATTATATGAACAAACTAATAAATGTGACGAAACAGCTCACTCAACTAACTGCTATTTGCAGATGATCAATATTTAATATACAAATCAGAAAATGATTTACAGCAGCACGCACACTTGCACCATAATCACATACAACGTCCATTCATTCAAGACTAGGCCTAGCTTGACATACATTTTTATTTTAAATGCCGACACCTGGCACCCCAGATAATATTTTTTTGGTGATTTTCAATGAATAAGCGAACATTCTTATAATATAATAACTAAAACACAAAAACAACAATTAAAAAATGTAGATATTACTTTCCACGATGATCACTTTTCATGCTAACCGGTCCTACATTTGATAGTATGGCGTTGAAAATGGACAACGGTGTTCCAGAAATTTGTTGACAAAATTAACCTGCATTATCCTTCTTACAATTGTAATGTGTAAAGGAATTTGACCTTTAGACTACGATGTATTCTTAGCTTTGTGTGGCAGGAATTCTAGATCACGTGAGCTTAACTTTGTGTGATTCCATAGTAAGGAATTGGGGCATAGTAACAGAGGTTACTAGACACAGATAGGCCCTGGTAACATAATGACGTCCGTAAGGTTAAGAATATGAGAAACAGAAGATAAATATGAACCAACCGAAATAACAAATGATAAAAATGGAAAGACAATCAATGACCACAAAATGAATCATGGAAAGGTGGCAACAGTATTTTAAAGAATTGCTAGATCTAAAAGATGGGCAACAACATACACAAAACATATTACGGAAGAGTTAGAACCAAACATATTGCTAGCAGACATAGAGAATGTCCTGCAATCAAATCTACGGCAGATATAGGGATAAAATGGTTACATAGGCTGTTTAATATAATATGGAACACACAAGAAATATCAAACGACTGGAAAACGCTTTAATAATACCTATCTGGAAGAAAAAAAGGCAGGAAAAGAGATTGTATAAAGTAGAGAGGTATTTCACTTCAAAGCCACACTGGACAAATTTTCAACAGAATTCTAGAAAGACTAACAAACGCAATGCCAATTCTGGATTGCATCAGTAGACAACAGATTAAGTGGTTTTCGCATGCTTCTAGACTACCTTCAGACTGCGCCCCTCAAAAAGCATTACTATACAGACACAATGGATACAAAACCAGGGAGAGACCTTATAAACAATAGGTTACAGAAATAAAAAAGTCAATGTAAACAAACATATATGACGCAAACAAAAAAGTCATCTCCAGAGAACTCTTCTACCCCTGACGCTGCAAGGCATATAGGGGTATATGGTGAAAAGAAAAAAGAAGATAGAAGACGTTTCAACCCAATATAAGTCCAGGGGAGTCAAAACTTCTCTATTCTTCACAGTAGTTTCAAAACACTATGATAGTACAATTTATCTACTGGTGAAGTCTCTTTATATTCTGGGATATCCTATGGCGTTCAACATGCTAACCAGTGAACATGCTAAGCTGTGCTGAAAATTTTTTAGGGTTGTTGAATTCTTTTCCTAACCAATTTGTGCACCGCATTCTCGAAAATGTGAACCAACGTTCCTTATGGAGATGTCAGCAAAATGTAGGTAACTTCATCATATCCTTAAGGATACTTCTGCAGCCAAGGGGTTAATGGTTGGCCATCGATGTAGTAGTCATTGACATTTTCTAGAGCAAGATAATTTCTGTTGATATGCATTCATTTTGTCTTCTTAACAACTATTTTTCATAGTTTTTCATATTTGTGCAAAGGGAATAGAAAATAAAATCCAAGTGTTAAAATTATTTATCAATCAATAAACCCATAACCCTTCAGGGTCGTAGGGGTACCACATTGGATGCTTCAGCACACAGAGTCCTCCAGCGAATTCTATCCTCAGCGATGCGGATGAGTGTGGAAATATCTAGCCCTGTCCATTCCTTGATGTTGTCTGTCCATGTCTTTATTTGTCCTCCTCTGCTTCTTCCACCCTCGACAGTTCCCTGCAGTATTGTTTTTTGACAAGGAATCGTGCCTGCATACATGTCCGAACCATGCTAGTTTTCGTCGTTTCACTATTGAAAGCAATGGCTCCTGGACACCTGCACACATCTCTACTTTATTTCTTACGTACACATTGGTCTTATGTTCCCTATAGGAAATTCGTAGAATTCTTCTGTAGCATTTATACTCGAAAGCCTGTAATCTTCTCTCCATGTCCGCAGTGAGTGTCCAACTCTCACAACCATACAACACAACAGAAAGCACCAGCGACCTATACAGTTTGATTTTCACTCCAACACTGATGTTGCTTTTCCAAATCACAGTTAGCCTTGACAATGACGCTAAAGCCATCTCCAGCCTTATTTTTAGTTCTGCTTTGCATTTACCATCACTGCATATACTGGATCCGAGGTATTTGAAGGTATTCACCTCTTCAAGCTTGTGTCCATTCATCATGATATTAGTCTGGTTTTCTGTGTCTCTGCTGTTTACCAAAATTTTGCTCTTATCTGAATTGATTTCCATTCCGTACTTGCTGGTGACTTTTTCTAACTTTGATGTTAATTCTTGCAATGATTGTTCTGACCCAGCTATAAGATCAATATCATCAGCGAAACGCAAGTTGCAAATAGGGCGACCTCCGATCGATACAGACGTGTTGTAGTCATGCAATGTCTCTTGTATGATGTGCTCTAAGTATATGTTAAAAAGTACTGGGGACATTATGCATCCCTGTCGAACTCCCACAGTTGTTTTGAAGAACTCTCCAATTGTATTGTGTGACAAGACAGCACTATTTGCATTTTCGTACAGAGCTTCAATAATGTCTATAATTGTGGTGTCAAAATTAAATTTCCTTAGTATGTGCCACAGACCATCATGCCAAACACGATCAAAGGCCTTTGTAAAGTCAATGAAGTTGTGGTATAAATCACGTTGGTGTTGAATATGTTTTTCGATTAGTGTTCGGAAAATTATTTATAATTTTTTTTATTATAAATTATTTATACAGACAAGTGAATAGAGAATCAAATCCAAGTGTAAAAGTTGATATAATAATATTGCTTCACGTCATCATCATCTCCTTGTAAAAAAAAAGAAAATGAGAAATATTCTTTTTTGGATGTAATAACTGTTGTGACATATAAACGACACCATTGTGGTGTTTTATATTTGGAAAATTATGTAGACCTACAAATTGATACCAACAAGGATGCAACAAGAAATAAATAAAAATTCATACTAATAAGCAGCAATGAAACATAGAAGTTGTATACTCCTAGCAGCAGATAAAAAAAATTTTCAGTAACGCCAAATGCAACACATTTTAAGTTTCACTCACATTTTTGCAGACAATTTATCAGCATAATTGAAGTTAATGCCATCAAACAGTTTTAAAAATCTCCTCACTTTCACTTTCCCATGAAAAAATCTTCAGAGATACCTGAATTCTATGACATTGACGGATAATAAATGTCACCAGAAGAGACAGATGGAGAAATAAAGATATCGGGAAAGAAATAAAGACAATCTCAAATCAAGACTACATCGAGAGATATCAAACCAGGTGGTTTGGTCACGTCATGAGAATGGAACTAACACAACCAGCTCTTCGTGCATGCAACAGTAGATCGGGCTACACTGCTCAAGGAATACCAAGAACTAGATGGGGATGGGCCTAGTGGAGACAATCAAAGAAATCTTAAAGAGACCATAGCCAGTGCGACCCAAATGACCAAAGACAGATAACTTCAACTTCTCCCGTGACGTTAATGGCACATGTGGAAATGACAATAGACAGATGGACAGTAATGAAGTTTTAGTTATGTAAAATGTATCACCTATGGTGGTGTACACTCCTTTCAACCTTAGATGTTAGTTCAATTTGGTTAGATAAAAACTTTACAACGTTCTAAAAATAATGGAGTTTGCGGTTCTGGTAATTCAGTCACCATGACCTCTGGAATTAGATAGCCAATATTTGGTTCATAACAATAAAAAAAAACTGCCATTTTGGACACAAATTTTCATTGTTGTTAGGAGTCAACAAAAAATTCACTCAAGATTTTCCTCAAGCTCTACATAGTTGTTTTTCCATATACAAATGTCAAGATACTAATATGCTAACACAATTCAATGAATTTGAGAGAGCAAATATTTATTGAGTGATATTTCACCTTCATTAGTTGGTTGCAGGTGATGTCATGAAAGTAGCAATTAGTAATTAGTGGAAAATGGTAACTAGTGGGTGTATGCATCATGGTAGTGGGTGTATGGATCATGGTAGCCAGTGGGTGTATGGATCATGGTAGTCAGTGGGTGTATGCATCATTGTAGTCAGTGGGTGTATGCATCATGGTAGCTAGTGGGTGTATGGATCATGGTAGCTAGTGGGTGTATGGATCATGGTAGTGCGTGTATGCATCATGGTAGCTAGTGGGTGTATGGATCATGGTAGTGGGTGTATGCATCATGGTAGCTAGTGGGTGTATGCATCATGGTAGCTAGTGGGTGTATGGATCATGGTAGTGGGTGTATGGATCATGGTAGTGGGTGTATGGATCATGGTAGTGGGTGTATGGATCATGGTAGTGGGTGTATGGATCATGGTAGTGGGTGTATGGATCATGGTAGTGGGTGTATGGATCATGGTAGTGGGTGTATGGATCATGGTAGTAGGTGTATGGATCATGGTAGCTAGTGGGTGTATGGATCATGGTAGTGGGTGTATGGATCATGGTAGCCAGTGGGTGTATGGATCATGGTAGTCAGTGGGTGTTTGCATCATGGTAGCTAGTGGGTGTATGCATCATGGAAGTCAGTGGGTGTATGCATCATGGTAGCTAGTGGGTGTATGCATCATGGTAGCTAGTGGGTGTATGCATCATGGTAGTCAGTGGGTGTATGCATCATGGTAGCTAGTGGGTGTATGCATCATGGTAGCTAGTGGGTGTATGCATCATGGTAGCTAGTGGGTGTATGCATCATGGTAGTCAGTGGGTGTATGCATCATGGTAGCTAATGGGTGTATGCATCATGGTAGCTAGTGGGTGTATGCATCATGGAAGTCAGTGGGTGTATGCATCATGGTAGTCAGTGGGTGTATGCATCATGGTAGCTAGTGGGTGTATGCATCATGGAAGTCAGTGGGTGTATGCATCATGGAAGTCAGTGGGTGTATGCATCATGGTAGCTAGTGGGTGTATGCATCATGGTAGCCAGTGGGTGTATACATCACGGTAGCCAGTGGGTGTATGCATCATGGTAGCTAGTGGGTGTATGCATCATGGAAGTCAGTGGGTGTATGCATCATGGAAGTCAGTGGGTGTATGCATCATGGAAGTCAGTGGGTGTATGCATCATGGTAGTCAGTGGGTGTATGCATCATGGAAGTCAGTGGGTGTATGCATGATGGTAGTCAGTGGGTGTATGCATCATGGAAGGCAGTGGGTGTATGCATCATGGAAGTCAGTGGGTGTATGCATCATGGAAGTCAGTGGGTGTATGCATCATGGAAGTCAGTTGGTGTATGCATCATGGTAGCCAGTGGGTGTATGGATCAATGGTAGTCAGTGGGTGTATGCATCATGGAAGGCAGTGGGTGTATGCATCATGGTAGCCAGTGGGTGTATGCATCATGGTAGCCAGTGGGTGTATGCATCATGGTAGCTAGTGGGTGTATGCATCATGGAAGTCAGTGGGTGTATGCATCATGGTAGTCAGTGGGTGTATGCATCATGGAAGTCAGTGGGTGTATGCATGATGGTAGTCAGTGGGTGTATGCATCATGGAAGTCAGTGGGTGTATGCATCATGGAAGTCAGTGGGTGTATGCATCATGGTAGTCAGTGGGTGTATGCGTCATGGAAGTCAGTGGGTGTATACATCATGGTAGTCAGTGGGTGTATGCATCATGGAAGTCAGTGGGTGTATGCATCATGGAAGTCAGTGGGTGTATGCATCATGGAAGTCAGTGGGTGTATGCATCATGGAAGTCAGTGGGTGTATGCATCATGGTAGTCAGTGGGTGTATGCATCATGGTAGTCAGTGGGTGTATGGATCATGGTAGTCAGTGGGTGTATGGATCATGGTAGTCAGTGGGTGTATGGATCATGGTAGTCAGTGGGTGTATGGATCATGTCAGTCAGTGGGTGTATGGATCATGGTAGTCAGTGGGTGTATGCATCATGTCAGTCAGTGGGTGTATGCATCATGGAAGTCAGTGTGTGTATGCATCATGGTAGTCAGTGGGTGTATGGATCATGGTAGTCAGTGGGTGTATGGATCATGGTAGTCAGTGGGTGTATGGATCATGGTAGCTAGTGGGTGTATGGATCATGGTAGTCAGTGGGTGTATGCATCATGGTAGTCAGTGGGTGTATGGATCATGGTAGTCAGTGGGTGTATGGATCATGGTATTCAGTGGGTGTATGGATCATGGTAGTCAGTGGGTGTATGGATCATGGAAGCTAGTGTGTGTATGCATCATGGAAGCTAGTGGGTGTATGGATCATGGTAGTCAGTGGGTGTATGGATCATGGTAGCTAGTGTGTGTATGCATCATGGTAGCTAGTTGGTGTATGCATCATGGTAGTCAGTGGGTGTATGAAATATAGTATTCAGTGGGTGTATGCATCATGGTAGTCAGTGGGTGTATGCATCATGGTAGTAAGTGGGTGTATGCATCATGGTAGTGGGTGTATGCATCATGGTATTCAGTGTGTGTATAGATCATGGTAGTCAGTGGGTGTATGGAATATGGTAATAAGTGGGTGTATGCATCATGGTATTCAGTGTGTGTATGCATCATGCTAGTGGGTGTATGCATCATGGTAGTCAGTGGGTATATGGATCATGGTAGTGAGTGTATGGATCATGGTTGTTAGTGGGTGTATGCTGCATGGTAGCTAGTGGGTGTATGCATCATGGTAGTTAGTGGGTGTATACATCATGGTAGCTAGTGGGTGTATGCATCATGGTAGCTAGTGGGTGTATGCGTCATGGTAGTCAGTGGGTGTATGAAATATGGTATTCAGTGGGTGTATGCATCATGGTAGTCAGTGGGTGTATGCATCATGGTAATCAGTGGGTGTATGCATCATGGTAGTCAGTGGGTGTATGGAATATGGTAATAAGTGGGTGTATGGATCATGGTAGTAGTGGGTGTATGGAATATGGTAGCTAGTGGGTGTATGCATCATGGTAGCTAGTGGGTGTATGGATCATGGTTGCTAGTGGGTGTATGCATCATGGTAGCTAGTGGGTGTATGCATCATGGTAGCTAGTGGGTGTATGGATTATGGTAGTCAGTGGGTCTATGGATCATGGTAGTCAGTGGGTGTATGCATCATGGTAGTGAGTGTATGGATCATGGTAGCTAGTGTGTGTATGCATCATGGTAGTGAGTGTATGGATCATGGTAGCTAGTGGGTGTATGGATTATGGTAGTCAGTGGGTCTATGGATCATGGTAGTCAGCGGGTGTATGCATCATGGTAGTGAGTGTATGGATCATGGTAGCTAGTGGGTGTATGCATCATGGTAGCTAGTGGGTGTATGGATCATCGTAGCTAGTGGGTGTATGCATCATGGTAGCTAGTGGGTGTATGCATCATGGTAGCTAGTGGGTGTATGGATCATGGTAGCTAGTGGGTGTATGGATCATGGTAGCTAGTGGGTGTATGGATCATGGTAGCTAGTGGGTGTATGCATCATGGTAGCTAGTGGGTGTATGCATCATGGTAGCTAGTGGGTGTATGCATCATGGTAGCTAGTGGGTGTATGGATCATGGTAGCTAGTGGGTGTATGCATCATGGTAGCTAGTGGGTGTATGCATCATGGTAGTCAGTGGGTGTATAGATCATGGTAGTCAGTGGGTGTATGCATCATGGTAGTCAGTGGGTGTATGCATCATGGTAGTGGGTGTATAGATCATGGTAGTCAGTGGGTGTATGGATCATGGTAGTCAGTGGGTGTATATTTCATGGTAGTCAGTGGGTGTATGCATCATGGTAGTCAGTGGGTTTATGCATCATGGTAGTCAGTGGGTGTATAGATCATGGTATTCAGTGGGTGTATGCATCATGGTATTGGGTGTATGCATCATGGTAGTGGGTGTATGCATCATGGTAGTCAGTGGGTGTATAGATCATTGTAGTCAGTGGGTGTATGGATCATGGTAGTCAGTGGGTGTATGGATCATGGTAGTCAGTGGGTGTATGCATCATGGAAGTCAGTGGGTGTATGCATCATGATAGTCAGTGGATGTATGGATCATGGTAGTCAGTGTGTGTATGGATCATGGTAGTCAGTGGGTGTATAGATCATGGTAGTCAGTGGGTGTATGCATCATGGTATTGGGTGTATGCATCATGGTAGTGGGTGTATGCATCATGGTAGTCAGTGGGTGTATGGATCCTGGTAGCTAGTGGGTGTATGCATCATGTTAGATAGTGGGTGTATGCATCATGGTAGTCAGTGGGTGTATGAATCATGGTAGTCAGTGGGTGTATGGATTATGGTAGTCAGTGGGTCTTCGGATCATGGTAGTCAGTGGGTGTATGCATCATGGTAGCTAGTGGGTGTATGGATCATGGTAGTCAGTGGGTCTTCGGATCATGGTAGTCAGTAGGTGTATGCATCATGGTAGTCAGTGGGTGTATGGATCATGGTAGTCAGTGGGTGTATTCATTATAGTAGTCGGTAGGTGTATGCTTCATGGTAGTCGGTGGGTGTATGCATCATGGTAGTCGGTGGGTGTATGCATCATGGTAGTGGGTGTATGCATCATGGTAGTGGGTGTATTCATCATGGTAGTCAGTGGGTGTATGCATCATGGTAGTGGGTGTATGCATCATGGTAGTCAGTGGGTGTATGGATCATGGTAGCTAGTGGGTGTATGGATCATGGTAGTCAGTGGGTGTATGCATCATGGTAGTCGGTGGGTGTATGCATCATGGTAGTCGGTGGGTGTATGCATCATGGTAGTGGGTGTATGCATCATGGTAGTGGGTGTATTCATCATGGTAGTCAGTGGGTGTATGGATCATGGTGGCTAGTGGGTGTATGGATCATGGTAGTCAGTGGGTGTATGCATCATGGTAGTGGGTGTATGCATCATGGTAGTCAGTGGGTGTATGGATCATGGTGGCTAGTGGGTGTATGGATCATGGTAGTCAGTGGGTGTATGCATCATGGTAGTGGGTGTATGCATCATGGTAGTCAGTGGATGTATGCATCATGGTAGTGGGTGTATGCATCATGGTAGTGGGTGTATGCATCATGGTAGTCGGTGTATGCATCATGGTAGTGGGTGTATGCATCATGGTAGTCAGTGGGTGTATGCATCATGGTAGTCAATGGGTGTATGGATCATGGTAGCTAGTGGGTGTATGGATCATGGTAGTCGGTGGGTGTATGCATCATGGTAGTCGGTGGGTGTATGCATCATGGTAGTCGGTGGGTGTATGCATCATGGTAGTGGGTGTATGCATCATGGTAGTGGGTGTATTCATCATGGTAGTCAGTGGGTGTATGCATCATGGTAGTCGGTGGGTGTATGCATCATGGTAGTGGGTGTATGCATCATGGTAGTGGGTGTATGCATCATGGTAGTCAGTAGGTGTATGCATCATGGTAGTCAGTGGGTGTATGCATCATGGTAGTGGGTGTATGCATCATGGTAGTCAGTGGGTGTATGGATCATGGTAGTCAGTGGGTGTATGCTTCATGGTAGTCGGTGGGTGTATGCATCATGGTAGTTGGTGTATGCATCATGGTAGTCAGTGGATGTATGCATCATGGTAGTGGGTGTATGCATCATGGTAGTGGGTGTATGCATCATGGTAGTCGGTGTATGCATCATGGTAGTGGGTGTATGCATCATGGTAGTCAGTGGGTGTATGCATCATGGTAGTGGGTGTATGCATCATGGTAGTCAGTGGGTGTATGGATCATGGTAGCTAGTGGGTGTATGGATCATGGTAGGTAGTCGGTGTATGCATCATGGTAGTCTGTGGGTGTATGCATCATGGTAGTCGGTGTATGCATCATGGTAGTGTGTGTATGCATCATGGTAGCTAGTGGATGCATGGATCATGGTAGTCAGTGGGTGTATGCATCATGTAATTGTAATCTTTTTTAACGATAAAAATCATTAGCACTACTTATATCATCATTGCTCTGATGATGATGAAAATATCATATATGATGATAATTGAAAAGCATCATACACTTTATTTTTGTGGAAACAATTTACATTAACAAATAGTGGTGCTGATATCATCATCATGTGACATTCTTTCCAGAGCATGGTCTTTCTTAAGGATTCTCTGAGCATGCCATGATTTGAGCAAGTTGACCTGCCGCAGCCAGAGACATTTTTAAGCTCTCTGATATATCCCTGCACCATCGTCATCTTGGACACCCTCTTCCCCTGTTGCAGTTGACTGTGCCATCAGCTGTTAATCTTCTAATGCTGTTATATCTCATTATATGACCCCAAAAAAAACAGGTTTGTTAAGGAGTCAGCCCTCTTTGACGTTTATTTATCTTAATACTTCTTGATTTGTCTTTTTATCTGTACATCATCATCAGGTGACATATTATTTCCAGAATGTAGTTTTCCCTATGGATCTCTTGAATTCTCCAGGTCTTGAGCAAGTTGTCTCATCTCTTTTACTGACATGCGCAGGCATTCTTGAATGTCTTTAGTCCAACTCCGTCTTGGGCGGCCTTTGCCCCTGTTGTCTTTTATCATCCCCTCCAGTAACATCCTCTCCATGCCGTTGTGTCTCTTAATGTGACTGAAAAAAACTAGCTTTTTCTTTAATATGGTTTTAAAAAGCCAGCTTTCCTGGACGTTAATTGTTCTTAACACCTGCTGGTTTGTTTTCCTTGCTGTCCCTGGTATTCTCAGAACTCTTCTATAGAACTGTAATTCAAATGATGTTATTCTCCTTGCCACTGTATTATTAGTGTCCATGCTTCACATCCATATGTCGCCACAGGAAACACACATGTTCATAGTAAACACAACTTCGTTCTTATGTTAGTTCTCTGCCATAGTTTCTTTAGCTGTTTTAATTTTGACAGTGCCATTGCTGTTATTCTCTTAATCTCAACTGCGCAGTTACCCGCATTGTTTATATTAGTTCCTAAATAATTGAAATGTGTTACTTCTTCTAAATCGCTGTCTGTTCTCAATATTAATTTTGGTTCTTCTATAAAGCATCACCATTCAATGTCATACTCTATATTTCTCTATGAGCATCCTCATTTTAAATATATGATCTCTCGTGTCTCTACTAGTTCTGAACCTTTCTTTCGCTTCGTGGATCTCATCTTCCATCTTGTTATGTTACATATTCTTTTCGTTATAATGTGCAGTAGTATTTTACTGACTTGGCTGATCAAGGCGATTGTTCTATAGTTTGAACATATTTGCATATCACTATTTTTGGGTGTTGGTATGTAAACTGAACATTTCCAGTCCCTTGGCCAAGTTTCTGTTCTCCAGATCTTATTGCATAGTTGATAAAATATATTTACGCTGCTTTCACCCCTGGCTTGAATCATTTTAGTTGTTATGTCATCACAACCTGCTGCTTTTCCTCTCTTCAAACTGTGAATTGCTGATCTAATTTCTTCTATTTTAAACTCTGGTTCTTGTGTATTTCTATCTATGTTTATGTGGTTCCCTAGGCCATATTGGGGAGGCTCTGAGTACATTATTTTATAGTATTCTTTCCACCTTTCTAGAATGTCACATTGCTGTGTAATGGTGTTTCCTGATTTGTCTTTGATGACTGCATAGATGTTTTATATGTATTGCTCTGTGTGGTATTTGCTTTAAGAAACACGTTATTCATTTTTCCTTCTTCGTACAGGACCTCTATATTTTTTCAGGAGTCCTTTATAAATTGTCGTTTATCATTTCTTATTTGTCGTTTTATTTCCATCGTGAGTTGTTTGCATAATGCATGGCTGTTGTTATTGTTGTTATGCTTGATTTTCCTTCTTTCTTCCACTAGCTTCATGGTAGTGTCCATTATATATGTTTGTCTTTTCTTTGTTTTCTTGGGTATATATTTTTGTGCCCCCTGTATGTAAATCTCTTTAATCTTGTTGGTTAACTCTTCCACTGGTAATCTCTCTTGTTCCTCTAATAAGGCTTCAAATCTGTTTGAAATTTCTATGTTGTATTCTGTTGGAATTTTTGAGCAGTCTAAGTTGACTAACTTTACCTCTGACTTTCTTAAGTTTTATTTTCTTGATATACATAAAATTCTTCTGTAGCATCTCATTTTGAAAGTAGTGATTCTCTTTGCTATTATACTATTATTTTATTTAATGTCCATGCCTCACAACCTTATTTTGCCACTGGAATTATGCGTTTTTTAATCATACATAATTTGGCTATGCTGCTGGTACCGTGCCAAAGATTTTTCTTTTGGGCAAGTTTCAATATCGTCATTGCAATTCTTCTCTTGATTTCTATAGCGCAGTCTCCTAGGCTATTTATGTTTGTGTTCAAATACTGGAAATTTGTTACATCCTCTAGTTCGAAATGATCAATTATTATCTTTGGTTGTACTTTCATATTATCCGTTCTCATAATGTACCTGCTAAAATAGTGGATTTCTGGCCTAAAAAAACCCCAAAACTCACACTTTTGTTTACTATCTCACATGCACGTATTGTTTGGGGGGGGGGAGGTAATGGTTTTTTGGTGTGCAAATATGGAGGTTTTTAAAAAAAAATATGGAAATAAATTTTTAAAAATAAGGATGTATGAAAAAATAAGTTGACAGCTATGAAATTAGCTAGAACTGGTTTTTAATTGTAAGTTAGGCAGCGAACAAAAAATGTGAGATAGAATATTGACAGAAGAACTTTTGATATTTCTATAGGACTACTTTTTACTTGATCTGCCTGTGTATTTGCATATGATTTCTGGAAACTGAATATCTAGTGTTAGTTGAATTACAAGCATACAGCAGGTGTGCTATACTTAAGTAGACAATAAGCCTCATGCCTCATGCCTCCTTAAAGTTGTAACAATTTTCTATTTCCAGTTTTGAGAATGAAAGAGATGTGTTCAATGAAAAACCATCCAAAGAGGAAATTGTTGCTGCAACTCAGGTTTGTATCATAGTAACATATTCTCCTCAATATACACAACTGATAGTGGTTGTTCTGTCTCTAGTGACAATTTAACACTTATCATCATCATCATCAAGTGCCGTCTCCGCAACGAAGGTTTGCTGCAACGTATCTCCAACATCTCCTGTCTCTTGTCTTGGTGGGGCACTCTGCTAGACTGTAACCTGTCCATCGTGTAATGTTACTCTCCCACTTGTATCTCTGCCTACCTCTTGCTCGCTTCCCTTTGACTTTACCCTCAAGTAAGGTCTTCAATAGGGTGTCATGTCTTTTAATGTGTCCAAAGTATTTTATTTGTCTGATATTTATTTCTCTTAATAGTTCTTTCTTCATATTAAGTGTCTTTAGCACCTCTTTATTTGTTTTCTTCTCTTTCCATGATGTTCTCCCTATTCTTCTATATACCCACATCTCAAAGGCATCAATTTTGTCTTCTAATTGTTTATTTAGTGTCCATGTTTCTGAGCCATACATTAATATATACATTAATAACATTTAAGGTGGTAGATAATACAATTTAATACTTAAGGTGGTAGATAATACAATGTAACATTTAAGGTGGTAGATAATACAATTTAATACTTAAGGTGGTAGATAATACAATGTAACACTTAAGGTGGTAGATAATACAATTTAATACTTAAGGTGGTAGATAATACAATGTAACACTTAAGGTGGTAGATAATACAATTTAATACTTAAGGTGGTAGATAATACAATGTAACATTTAAGGTGGTAGATAATACAATGTAACACTTAAGGTGGTAGATAATACAATGTAACACTTAAGGTGGTAGATAATACAATGTAACACTTAAGGTGGTAGATAATACCCCCAATATTAGTATTTTTCTTTAAAATTTGATAATTTTAGTTTTTTGATCCATTTGAAAGTGTAAATATTTGTGCAAACAATGATACATGTCTAGTTGTAATCATCCATCTGGAAATATTTTACAATTGATTTTTAAGAGTTTCCATGGTTACTGGTTTTTGGGTAAATTAATAAGAAAACTAATGGTGAGGCCATGTTCACAAGTCTATTGCCACAAGACTCTTAGATAAAGTTTCATTTATAAGGAACACATCATTTATAGAGAAGAGAATGGCATAACATATAAAGGAATTGGAGGAGCAGAAAGACTAACAAAAGCAGTAATAAAAAGAATTCAGGGTCACTACTGAGGTGCCAATTATATATGTCAATTTAAAGCAACATCATACAAGCTGGGAGGGTTATAGCAACTCATACATATTGGGACGGTTATAGCAACATCATACAAGCTGGGAGGGTTATAGCAACATCATACAAATTGGGACGGTTATAGCAACATCATACAAGCTGGGAGGGTTATAGCAACATTCTACAAATTGGGACGGTTATAGCAACATCATACAAGCTGGGAGGGTTATAGCAACATCATACAAATTGGGACGGTTATAGCAACATCATACAAATTGGGAGGGTTATAGCAACGTCATACAAATTGGGACGGTTATAGCACCATCATACAAGCTATGAGCATTATAGCAACATCATACTAGCTTGAAGGGTTATAGTAACATCAACAATATGTACACCTACCTTGTATGGAACATCAACAATCTACACATCTACCTTGTGTGGAAAATCAACAATATATGCACCTACCTCGTACAGAGCATCAACAGTATGTACCACCTATCTCCTATAAAACATCAACACTATGTACACCTACCTAAATGATCAACAATAAGCCTACATCCTACAGAACATCAACAATATATACACCTACGTAAAGGACCAACAATAAGCCTACCACCTATACAACATCAACACTATGTACCACCTACCACCTATAAAACATCAACATTATGTACACCTACCTAAAGGATCTCCCGTTTGTATCATAAAACCTTTAATCACTCGATGGAACAAGTGATTATTATAATAGCCATTCCGACTGTGAACACAAAAGTTTTCTGCTGTCTTAGGGCATCTGAAAATACAAACAACAAACATGCTGTGGGGGGCATGATAAACAAAACATATTTATCTCACTGCTATCATCATGATCTACTGTGTCAGCCCTTGTCGTCCATCATACATCTCTAGACTCACCAGTTATGAGTGATGACTAATCCAATGTTGCCATCATTAAGTTGAGAATGTGTTATCTCTGCTATCTGAGTGATGACTAATTCAATGTTGCCATTAAGTTGAGAATGCTATTTCTCTGCTGCCTTATTTCCCTATTTATTATAGTGAGGGTTATCACAAAGTGTTATAAACTCTATCTTGTTACAGCATACATTGTTATGCACTCTATTAACTCTATCTCGTTACACATATTTTCTCCATTATTTTGCATCTTTTAATATGGTTATTATTATTTGGCTATTCTACTTTGTCAATGATGTTTCCCATGACCTACAGCGTCCAGGAAGAATGAGATCTCTAGACCATGCCCTATGTATATGCCTCATATAATGAAGCACAGAAAAGGGAATATTTCAACTCTCAGCAGAGTACAGAGCGTCAACAAACATCTGATAGTTTTTCTCACTAGCTATTGCCAGTTCTGGCATAAGATCCCTTCATAGTTTTACTATTTCTCAGCTGCTTCTGGCATAAGATCCTTTCATAGTCAGTTTTACTGTAAGCTTACTGTTGTATATGTTTGATACTATTGTAATCCTACTGTTGTATATGTTTGATACTATTGTAATCCTACTGTTGTATATGTTTGATACTATTGTAATCCTACTGTTGTATATGTTTGATACTATTGTAATCTTACTGTTGATATGTTTGATACTATTGTAATCTTACTGTTGATATGTTTGATACTATTTTAATCTTACTGTTGATATGTTTGATACTATTGTAATCTTACTGTTGTATGTTTGATACTATTGTAATCTTACTGTTGATATGTTTGATACTATTGTAATCCTACTGTTGTATATGTTTGATACTATTGTAATCTTACTGTTGTATGTTTGATACTATTGTAATCTTACAGTTGTATACGTTTGACACTATTGTAATCTTACTGTTGATATGTGTGACACTATTGTAATCTTACTGTTGATATGTATGATGCTATTGTAATCTTACTGTTGATATGTTTGACACTATTGTAATCTTACTGTTGATGTGTTTGACACTATTGTAATCTTTCTATTTATATGTTTGATATTATTGTAATCTTACTGTTGATATGTTTGATACTATTGTAATCTTACTGTTGATATGTTTGACACTATTGTAATCTCACTGTTGATATGTTTGACACTATTGTAATCTTACTGTTGATATGTTTGACACTATTGTAATCTTACTGTTGATATGTTTGACACTATTGTAATCTCACTGTTGATATGTTTGACACTATTGTAATCTTACTGTTGATATGTTTGATACTATTGTAATCTCACTGTTGATATGTTTGACACTATTGTAATCTTACTGTTGATATGTTTGATACTATTGTAATCTTACTGTTGATATGTTTGACACTATTGTAATCTCACTGTTGATATGTTTGACACTATTGTAATCTTACTGTTGATATGTTTGATACTATTGTAATCTTACTGTTGATATGTTTGATACTATTGTAATCTTACTGTTGATGTGTTGTATATGTGTGATACTATTGCAATCTTACTTTTGTATATGCTTGATAGTATTGTAATCTTACTGTTGTATATGTTTGATACTATTGTAATCTTACTTCTGTATATGTTTGATACTATTGTAAACTTACTGTTGATATGTTTGACACTATTGTAATCTTACTGTTGATGTGTTGTATATGTGTGATACTATTGCAATCTTACTTCTGTATATGTTCGATAGCATTGTAATCTTACTGTTGTATATGTTTGATACTATTGTAATCTTACTTCTGTATATGTTTGATATTATTGTAAACTTACTGTTGATATGTTTGATATTATTATAATCTTACTGTTGATATGTTTGATATTATTGTAATCTTACTGTTGATATGTTTGATACTATTGTAATCGTACTGTTGTATATGTTTGATACTATTGTAATGTTACTGTTGATGTGTTGTATATGTTTTATACTAATGTAATCTTACTGTTGATATGTTTGACACTATTGTAATCTTACTGTTGATATGTTTGATATTCTTGTAATCTTACTGTTGATGTGTTGTATATGTGTGATACTATTGCAATATTACTTCTGTATATGTTAGATACTATTGTAAAATTACTGTTGATATGTTTGGCACTATTGTAATCTTACTGTTGATATGTTTGATATTATTGTAATCTTACTGTTGATATGTTTAATACTATTGTAAACTTACTGTTGATATGTTTGACACTGTTGTAGTCTTACTATTGATATGTTTGATATTATTGTAATCTTACTGTTGATATGTTTGATATTCTTGTAATCTTACTGTTGATGTGTTGTATATGTGTGATACTATTGCAATATTACTTCTGTATATGTTAGATACTATTGTAAACTTACTGTTGATATGTTTGGCAATATTGTAATCTTACTGTTGATATGTTTGATATTATTGTAATCTTACTGTTGATATGTTTAATACTATTGTAAACTTACTGTTGATATGTTTGACACTGTTGTAGTCTTACTATTGATATGTTTGATATTATTGTAATCTTACTGTTGATATGTTTGATACTATTGTAATCCTACTGTTGTATCTGTTTGATACTATTGTAATCTTGCTGTTGATATGTTTGATACTATTGTAATCCTACTGTTGTATATGTTTGATACTATTGTAATCTTACTGTTGTATGTTTGATACTATTGTAATCTTACTGTTGTATACGCTTGACACTATTGTAATCTTACAGTTGATATGTGTGACACTATTGTAATCTTACTGTTGATATAGTTGATACTATTGTAATCTTACTGTTGATGTGTTCTACATGTGTGATACTATTGCTATCTTACTTTTGTATATGTTTGATAGTATTGTAATCTTACTGATGTATATGTTTGATACTATTGTAATCTTACTGTTGATGTGTTGTATATGTGTGATACTATTGCAATCTTACTTCTGTATATGTTTGATAGTATTGTAATCTTACTTTTGATATGTTTGACACTATTGTAATCTTACTGTTGATATGTTTGATATTATTGTAATCATACTGTTGATATGGTTGATACTATTGTAATCTTACTGTTGATATGTTTGACACTATTGTAATCTTACTGTTGATATCTTTGACACTATTGTAATCTTACTGTTGATATGTTTGATACTATTGTAATGTTACTGTTGATGTGTTGTATATGTGTGATACTATTGCAATCTTACTTTTGTATATGCTTGATAGTATTGTAATCTTACTGTTGTATATGTTTGATACTATTGTAATCTTACTTCTGTATATGTTTGATACTATTGTAAACTTACTGTTGATATGTTTGATATTATTATAATCTTACTGTTGATATGTTTGATATTATTGTAATCTTACTGTTGATATGTTTGATACTATTGTAATCGTACTGTTGTATATGTTTGATACTATTGTAATGTTACTGTTGATGTGTTGTATATGTTTTATACTAATGTAATCTTACTGTTGATATGTTTGACACTATTGTAATCTTACTGTTGATATGTTTGATATTCTTGTAATCTTACTGTTGATGTGTTGTATATGTGTGATACTATTGCAATATTACTTCTGTATATGTTAGATACTATTGTAAAATTACTGTTGATATGTTTGGCACTATTGTAATCTTACTGTTGATATGTTTGATATTATTGTAATCTTACTGTTGATATGTTTAATACTATTGTAAACTTACTGTTGATATGTTTGACACTGTTGTAGTCTTACTATTGATATGTTTGATATTCTTGTAATCTTACTGTTGATGTGTTGTATATGTGTGATACTATTGCAATATTACTTCTGTATATGTTAGATACTATTGTAAACTTACTGTTGATATGTTTGGCAATATTGTAATCTTACTGTTGATATGTTTGATATTATTGTAATCTTACTGTTGATATGTTTAATACTATTGTAAACTTACTGTTGATATGTTTGACACTGTTGTAGTCTTACTATTGATATGTTTGATATTATTGTAATCTTACTGTTGATATGTTTGATACTATTGTAATCCTACTGTTGTATCTGTTTGATACTATTGTAATCTTGCTGTTGATATGTTTGATACTATTGTAATCCTACTGTTGTATATGTTTGATACTATTGTAATCTTACTGTTGTATGTTTGATACTATTGTAATCTTACTGTTGTATACGCTTGACACTATTGTAATCTTACAGTTGATATGTGTGACACTATTGTAATCTTACTGTTGATATAGTTGATACTATTGTAATCTTACTGTTGATGTGTTCTACATGTGTGATACTATTGCTATCTTACTTTTGTATATGTTTGATAGTATTGTAATCTTACTGATGTATATGTTTGATACTATTGTAATCTTACTGTTGATGTGTTGTATATGTGTGATACTATTGCAATCTTACTTCTGTATATGTTTGATAGTATTGTAATCTTACTTTTGATATGTTTGACACTATTGTAATCTTACTGTTGATATGTTTGATATTATTGTAATCATACTGTTGATATGGTTGATACTATTGTAATCTTACTGTTGATATGTTTGACACTATTGTAATCTTACTGTTGATATCTTTGACACTATTGTAATCTTACTGTTGATATGTTTGATACTATTGTAATGTTACTGTTGATGTGTTGTATATGTTTGATAGTATTGTAATCTTACTGTTGTATATGTTTGATATTATTGTAATCTCACTTCTGTATATGTTTGATACTATTGTAAACTTACTGTTGATATGTTTGACACTATTGTAATCCTACTGTTGCATATGTTTGATACTATTGTAATCTTACTGTTGTATGTTTGATACTATTGTAATCTTACTGTTGTATACGTTTGACACTATTGTAATCTTACTGTTGATATGTGTGACACTATTGTAATCTTACTGTTGATATGTTTGACACTATTGTAATCTTACTGTTGATATGTGTGACACTATTGTAATCTTACTGTTGATATGTTTGATACTATTGAAATCTTACTGTTGATATCTTTGACACTATTGTAATCTTACTGTTGATATGTTTGATACTATTGTAATCTTACTGTTGATGTGTTGTATATGTGTGATACTATTGCAATCTTACTTTTGTATATGCTTGATAGTATTGTAATCTTACTGTTGTATATGTTTGATACTATTGTAATCTTACTTCTGTATATGTTTGATACTATTGTAAACTTACTGTTGATATGTTTGACACTATTGTAATCTTACTGTTGATGTGTTGTATATGTGTGATACTATTGCAATCTTACTTCTGTATATGTTCGATAGCATTGTAATCTTACTGTTGTATATGTTTGATACTATTGTAATCTTACTTCTGTATATGTTTGATATTATTGTAAACTTACTGTTGATATGTTTGATATTATTATAATCTTACTGTTGATATGTTTGATATTATTGTAATCTTACTGTTGATATGTTTGATACTATTGTAATCGTACTGTTGTATATGTTTGATACTATTGTAATGTTACTGTTGATGTGTTGTATATGTTTTATACTAATGTAATCTTACTGTTGATATGTTTGACACTATTGTAATCTTACTGTTGATATGTTTGATATTCTTGTAATCTTACTGTTGATGTGTTGTATATGTGTGATACTATTGCAATATTACTTCTGTATATGTTAGATACTATTGTAAAATTACTGTTGATATGTTTGGCACTATTGTAATCTTACTGTTGATATGTTTGATATTATTGTAATCTTACTGTTGATATGTTTAATACTATTGTAAACTTACTGTTGATATGTTTGACACTGTTGTAGTCTTACTATTGATATGTTTGATATTATTGTAATCTTACTGTTGATATGTTTGATATTCTTGTAATCTTACTGTTGATGTGTTGTATATGTGTGATACTATTGCAATATTACTTCTGTATATGTTAGATACTATTGTAAACTTACTGTTGATATGTTTGGCAATATTGTAATCTTACTGTTGATATGTTTGATATTATTGTAATCTTACTGTTGATATGTTTAATACTATTGTAAACTTACTGTTGATATGTTTGACACTGTTGTAGTCTTACTATTGATATGTTTGATATTATTGTAATCTTACTGTTGATATGTTTGATACTATTGTAATCCTACTGTTGTATCTGTTTGATACTATTGTAATCTTGCTGTTGATATGTTTGATACTATTGTAATCCTACTGTTGTATATGTTTGATACTATTGTAATCTTACTGTTGTATGTTTGATACTATTGTAATCTTACTGTTGTATACGCTTGACACTATTGTAATCTTACTGTTGATATGTGTGACACTATTGTAATCTTACTGTTGATATAGTTGATACTATTGTAATCTTACTGTTGATGTGTTCTACATGTGTGATACTATTGCTATCTTACTTTTGTATATGTTTGATAGTATTGTAATCTTACTGATGTATATGTTTGATACTATTGTAATCTTACTGTTGATGTGTTGTATATGTGTGATACTATTGCAATCTTACTTCTGTATATGTTTGATAGTATTGTAATCTTACTTTTGATATGTTTGACACTATTGTAATCTTACTGTTGATATGTTTGATATTATTGTAATCATACTGTTGATATGTTTGATACTATTGTAATCTTACTGTTGATATGTTTGACACTATTGTAATCTTACTGTTGATATCTTTGACACTATTGTAATCTTACTGTTGATATGTTTGATACTATTGTAATGTTACTGTTGATGTGTTGTATATGTTTGATAGTATTGTAATCTTACTGTTGTATATGTTTGATATTATTGTAATCTCACTTCTGTATATGTTTGATACTATTGTAAACTTACTGTTGATATGTTTGACACTATTGTAATCCTACTGTTGCATATGTTTGATACTATTGTAATCTTACTGTTGTATGTTTGATACTATTGTAATCTTACTGTTGTATACGTTTGACACTATTGTAATCTTACTGTTGATATGTGTGACACTATTGTAATCTTACTGTTGATATGTTTGACACTATTGTAATCTTACTGTTGATATGTGTGACACTATTGTAATCTTACTGTTGATATGTTTGATACTATTGAAATCTTACTGTTGATATCTTTGACACTATTGTAATCTTACTGTTGATATGTTTGATACTATTGTAATGTTACTGTTGATGTGTTGTATATGTTTGATACTATTGCAATCTTACTTCTGTATATGTTTGATAGTATTGTAATCTTACTGTTGTATATGTGTGATACTTTTGCAATCTTACTTCTGTATATGTTTGATACTTTTGTAATCTTATTGTTGTATATGTTTGATACTATTGTAATCTTACTGTTGTATATGTTTGATAGTATTGTAATCTTACTTCTGTATATGTTTGATACTATTGTAAACTTACTGTTGATATGTTTGACACTATTGTAATATTACTGTTGTATATGTTTGATACTATTGGAATCTTACTTCTGTATATGTTTGATACTATTGTAAACTTACTGGTTATGTTTGATACTATTGTAATTTTACTGTTGATGTGTTGTATATGTTTGATACTATTGTAATCTTACTGTTGTATATGTTTGATACTATTGTAATCCTACTGTTGTATATGTTTGATACTACTGTAATCTTACTGTTGTATATGTTTGATACTATTGGAATCTTACTTCTGTATATGTTTGATACCATTGTAAACTTACTGGTTATGTTTGATACTATTGTAATTTTACTGTTGTATATGTTTGACACTATTGTAATCTTACTGTTGATGTGTTGTATATGTTTGATACTATTGTAATTTTACTGTTGATATGTTTGATACTATTGTAATTTTACTGTTGATATGTTGTATATGTTTGATACTATTGTAATCTTACTGTTGATGTGTTTATATGTTTGATACTATTGTAATCTTACTTCTATATATGTTTGATACTATTGTAATCTTACTGTTGATATATTTGTTACTATTGTAAACTTACTGTTGATATGTTTGACACTATTGTAATCTTACTGTTGATATGTTTGATACTATTGTAATCCTACTGTTGTATATGTTTGATACTATTGTAATCTTACTGTTGATATGTTTGATACTATTGTAATCTTATTGTTGATATCTTTGTTACTATTGTAATCCTACTGTTGTATATGTTTGATACTATTGTAATCTTACTGTTGTATATGTTTGATACTATTGTAATCTTACTATTGATATGTTTGATACTATTGTAATCTTATTGTTGATATCTTTGTTACTATTGTAATCTTACTTTTGTATGTTTGATACTATTGTAATCCTACTGTTGTATATGTTTGATATTATTGTAATCTTACTGTTGATGTTTGATACTATTGTAATCTTACTGTTGATATGTGTGACACTATTGTTATCTTACTGTTGATGTGTTGTATATGTGTGATACTATTGCAATCTTACTTCTGTATATGTTTGATACTATTGTAAACTTACTGTTGAAATGTTTGACACTATTGTAATCTTACTGTTGATATGTTTTATACTATTGTAATCTTACTTTTGTATATGTTTGATACTATTATAAACTCACTGTTGATATGTTTGATATTATTGTAATCTTACTGTTGATATGTTTAATACTATTGTAAACTTACTGTTGATATGTTTGACACTGTTGTAGTCTTACTATTGATATGTTTGATATTATTGTAATCTTACTGTTGATATGTTTGATACTATTGTAATCCTACTGTTGTATCTGTTTGATACTATTGTAATCTTGCTGTTGATATGTTTGATACTATTGTAATCCTACTGTTGTATATGTTTGATACTATTGTAATCTTACTGTTGTATGTTTGATACTATTGTAATCTTACTGTTGTATACGCTTGACACTATTGTAATCTTACAGTTGATATGTGTGACACTATTGTAATCTTACTGTTGATATAGTTGATACTATTGTAATCTTACTGTTGATGTGTTCTACATGTGTGATACTATTGCTATCTTACTTTTGTATATGTTTGATAGTATTGTAATCTTACTGATGTATATGTTTGATACTATTGTAATCTTACTGTTGATGTGTTGTATATGTGTGATACTATTGCAATCTTACTTCTGTATATGTTTGATAGTATTGTAATCTTACTTTTGATATGTTTGACACTATTGTAATCTTACTGTTGATATGTTTGATATTATTGTAATCATACTGTTGATATGGTTGATACTATTGTAATCTTACTGTTGATATGTTTGACACTATTGTAATCTTACTGTTGATATCTTTGACACTATTGTAATCTTACTGTTGATATGTTTGATACTATTGTAATGTTACTGTTGATGTGTTGTATATGTTTGATAGTATTGTAATCTTACTGTTGTATATGTTTGATATTATTGTAATCTCACTTCTGTATATGTTTGATACTATTGTAAACTTACTGTTGATATGTTTGACACTATTGTAATCCTACTGTTGCATATGTTTGATACTATTGTAATCTTACTGTTGTATGTTTGATACTATTGTAATCTTACTGTTGTATACGTTTGACACTATTGTAATCTTACTGTTGATATGTGTGACACTATTGTAATCTTACTGTTGATATGTTTGACACTATTGTAATCTTACTGTTGATATGTGTGACACTATTGTAATCTTACTGTTGATATGTTTGATACTATTGAAATCTTACTGTTGATATCTTTGACACTATTGTAATCTTACTGTTGATATGTTTGATACTATTGTAATCTTACTGTTGATGTGTTGTATATGTGTGATACTATTGCAATCTTACTTTTGTATATGCTTGATAGTATTGTAATCTTACTGTTGTATATGTTTGATACTATTGTAATCTTACTTCTGTATATGTTTGATACTATTGTAAACTTACTGTTGATATGTTTGACACTATTGTAATCTTACTGTTGATGTGTTGTATATGTGTGATACTATTGCAATCTTACTTCTGTATATGTTCGATAGCATTGTAATCTTACTGTTGTATATGTTTGATACTATTGTAATCTTACTTCTGTATATGTTTGATATTATTGTAAACTTACTGTTGATATGTTTGATATTATTATAATCTTACTGTTGATATGTTTGATATTATTGTAATCTTACTGTTGATATGTTTGATACTATTGTAATCGTACTGTTGTATATGTTTGATACTATTGTAATGTTACTGTTGATGTGTTGTATATGTTTTATACTAATGTAATCTTACTGTTGATATGTTTGACACTATTGTAATCTTACTGTTGATATGTTTGATATTCTTGTAATCTTACTGTTGATGTGTTGTATATGTGTGATACTATTGCAATATTACTTCTGTATATGTTAGATACTATTGTAAAATTACTGTTGATATGTTTGGCACTATTGTAATCTTACTGTTGATATGTTTGATATTATTGTAATCTTACTGTTGATATGTTTAATACTATTGTAAACTTACTGTTGATATGTTTGACACTGTTGTAGTCTTACTATTGATATGTTTGATATTATTGTAATCTTACTGTTGATATGTTTGATATTCTTGTAATCTTACTGTTGATGTGTTGTATATGTGTGATACTATTGCAATATTACTTCTGTATATGTTAGATACTATTGTAAACTTACTGTTGATATGTTTGGCAATATTGTAATCTTACTGTTGATATGTTTGATATTATTGTAATCTTACTGTTGATATGTTTAATACTATTGTAAACTTACTGTTGATATGTTTGACACTGTTGTAGTCTTACTATTGATATGTTTGATATTATTGTAATCTTACTGTTGATATGTTTGATACTATTGTAATCCTACTGTTGTATCTGTTTGATACTATTGTAATCTTGCTGTTGATATGTTTGATACTATTGTAATCCTACTGTTGTATATGTTTGATACTATTGTAATCTTACTGTTGTATGTTTGATACTATTGTAATCTTACTGTTGTATACGCTTGACACTATTGTAATCTTACTGTTGATATGTGTGACACTATTGTAATCTTACTGTTGATATAGTTGATACTATTGTAATCTTACTGTTGATGTGTTCTACATGTGTGATACTATTGCTATCTTACTTTTGTATATGTTTGATAGTATTGTAATCTTACTGATGTATATGTTTGATACTATTGTAATCTTACTGTTGATGTGTTGTATATGTGTGATACTATTGCAATCTTACTTCTGTATATGTTTGATAGTATTGTAATCTTACTTTTGATATGTTTGACACTATTGTAATCTTACTGTTGATATGTTTGATATTATTGTAATCATACTGTTGATATGTTTGATACTATTGTAATCTTACTGTTGATATGTTTGACACTATTGTAATCTTACTGTTGATATCTTTGACACTATTGTAATCTTACTGTTGATATGTTTGATACTATTGTAATGTTACTGTTGATGTGTTGTATATGTTTGATAGTATTGTAATCTTACTGTTGTATATGTTTGATATTATTGTAATCTCACTTCTGTATATGTTTGATACTATTGTAAACTTACTGTTGATATGTTTGACACTATTGTAATCCTACTGTTGCATATGTTTGATACTATTGTAATCTTACTGTTGTATGTTTGATACTATTGTAATCTTACTGTTGTATACGTTTGACACTATTGTAATCTTACTGTTGATATGTGTGACACTATTGTAATCTTACTGTTGATATGTTTGACACTATTGTAATCTTACTGTTGATATGTGTGACACTATTGTAATCTTACTGTTGATATGTTTGATACTATTGAAATCTTACTGTTGATATCTTTGACACTATTGTAATCTTACTGTTGATATGTTTGATACTATTGTAATGTTACTGTTGATGTGTTGTATATGTTTGATACTATTGCAATCTTACTTCTGTATATGTTTGATAGTATTGTAATCTTACTGTTGTATATGTGTGATACTTTTGCAATCTTACTTCTGTATATGTTTGATACTTTTGTAATCTTATTGTTGTATATGTTTGATACTATTGTAATCTTACTGTTGTATATGTTTGATAGTATTGTAATCTTACTTCTGTATATGTTTGATACTATTGTAAACTTACTGTTGATATGTTTGACACTATTGTAATATTACTGTTGTATATGTTTGATACTATTGGAATCTTACTTCTGTATATGTTTGATACTATTGTAAACTTACTGGTTATGTTTGATACTATTGTAATTTTACTGTTGATGTGTTGTATATGTTTGATACTATTGTAATCTTACTGTTGTATATGTTTGATACTATTGTAATCCTACTGTTGTATATGTTTGATACTACTGTAATCTTACTGTTGTATATGTTTGATACTATTGGAATCTTACTTCTGTATATGTTTGATACCATTGTAAACTTACTGGTTATGTTTGATACTATTGTAATTTTACTGTTGTATATGTTTGACACTATTGTAATCTTACTGTTGATGTGTTGTATATGTTTGATACTATTGTAATTTTACTGTTGATATGTTTGATACTATTGTAATTTTACTGTTGATATGTTGTATATGTTTGATACTATTGTAATCTTACTGTTGATGTGTTTATATGTTTGATACTATTGTAATCTTACTTCTATATATGTTTGATACTATTGTAATCTTACTGTTGATATATTTGTTACTATTGTAAACTTACTGTTGATATGTTTGACACTATTGTAATCTTACTGTTGATATGTTTGATACTATTGTAATCCTACTGTTGTATATGTTTGATACTATTGTAATCTTACTGTTGATATGTTTGATACTATTGTAATCTTATTGTTGATATCTTTGTTACTATTGTAATCCTACTGTTGTATATGTTTGATACTATTGTAATCTTACTGTTGTATATGTTTGATACTATTGTAATCTTACTATTGATATGTTTGATACTATTGTAATCTTATTGTTGATATCTTTGTTACTATTGTAATCTTACTTTTGTATGTTTGATACTATTGTAATCCTACTGTTGTATATGTTTGATATTATTGTAATCTTACTGTTGATGTTTGATACTATTGTAATCTTACTGTTGATATGTGTGACACTATTGTTATCTTACTGTTGATGTGTTGTATATGTGTGATACTATTGCAATCTTACTTCTGTATATGTTTGATACTATTGTAAACTTACTGTTGAAATGTTTGACACTATTGTAATCTTACTGTTGATATGTTTTATACTATTGTAATCTTACTTTTGTATATGTTTGATACTATTGTAAACTCACTGTTGATATGTTTGATATTATTGTAATCTTACTGTTGATATGTTTAATACTATTGTAAACTTACTGTTGATATGTTTGACACTGTTGTAGTCTTACTATTGATATGTTTGATATTATTGTAATCTTACTGTTGATATGTTTGATACTATTGTAATCCTACTGTTGTATCTGTTTGATACTATTGTAATCTTGCTGTTGATATGTTTGATACTATTGTAATCCTACTGTTGTATATGTTTGATACTATTGTAATCTTACTGTTGTATGTTTGATACTATTGTAATCTTACTGTTGTATACGCTTGACACTATTGTAATCTTACTGTTGATATGTGTGACACTATTGTAATCTTACTGTTGATATAGTTGATACTATTGTAATCTTACTGTTGATGTGTTCTACATGTGTGATACTATTGCTATCTTACTTTTGTATATGTTTGATAGTATTGTAATCTTACTGATGTATATGTTTGATACTATTGTAATCTTACTGTTGATGTGTTGTATATGTGTGATACTATTGCAATCTTACTTCTGTATATGTTTGATAGTATTGTAATCTTACTTTTGATATGTTTGACACTATTGTAATCTTACTGTTGATATGTTTGATATTATTGTAATCATACTGTTGATATGTTTGATACTATTGTAATCTTACTGTTGATATGTTTGACACTATTGTAATCTTACTGTTGATATCTTTGACACTATTGTAATCTTACTGTTGATATGTTTGATACTATTGTAATGTTACTGTTGATGTGTTGTATATGTTTGATAGTATTGTAATCTTACTGTTGTATATGTTTGATATTATTGTAATCTCACTTCTGTATATGTTTGATACTATTGTAAACTTACTGTTGATATGTTTGACACTATTGTAATCCTACTGTTGCATATGTTTGATACTATTGTAATCTTACTGTTGTATGTTTGATACTATTGTAATCTTACTGTTGTATACGTTTGACACTATTGTAATCTTACTGTTGATATGTGTGACACTATTGTAATCTTACTGTTGATTTGTTTGACACTATTGTAATCTTACTGTTGATATGTGTGACACTATTGTAATCTTACTGTTGATATGTTTGATACTATTGAAATCTTACTGTTGATATCTTTGACACTATTGTAATCTTACTGTTGATATGTTTGATACTATTGTAATGTTACTGTTGATGTGTTGTATATGTTTGATACTATTGCAATCTTACTTCTGTATATGTTTGATAGTATTGTAATCTTACTGTTGTATATGTGTGATACTTTTGCAATCTTACTTCTGTATATGTTTGATACTTTTGTAATCTTATTGTTGTATATGTTTGATACTATTGTAATCTTACTGTTGTATATGTTTGATAGTATTGTAATCTTACTTCTGTATATGTTTGATACTATTGTAAACTTACTGTTGATATGTTTGACACTATTGTAATATTACTGTTGTATATGTTTGATACTATTGGAATCTTACTTCTGTATATGTTTGATACTATTGTAAACTTACTGGTTATGTTTGATACTATTGTAATTTTACTGTTGATGTGTTGTATATGTTTGATACTATTGTAATCTTACTGTTGTATATGTTTGATACTATTGTAATCCTACTGTTGTATATGTTTGATACTACTGTAATCTTACTGTTGTATATGTTTGATACTATTGGAATCTTACTTCTGTATATGTTTGATACCATTGTAAACTTACTGGTTATGTTTGATACTATTGTAATTTTACTGTTGTATATGTTTGACACTATTGTAATCTTACTGTTGATGTGTTGTATATGTTTGATACTATTGTAATTTTACTGTTGATATGTTTGATACTATTGTAATTTTACTGTTGATATGTTGTATATGTTTGATACTATTGTAATCTTACTGTTGATGTGTTTATATGTTTGATACTATTGTAATCTTACTTCTATATATGTTTGATACTATTGTAATCTTACTGTTGATATATTTGTTACTATTGTAATCCTACTGTTGTATATGTTTGATACTATTGTAATCTTACTGTTGATATGTTTGATACTATTGTAATCTTATTGTTGATATCTTTGTTACTATTGTAATCCTACTGTTGTATATGTTTGATACTATTGTAATCTTACTGTTGTATATGTTTGATACTATTGTAATCTTACTATTGATATGTTTGATACTATTGTAATCTTATTGTTGATATCTTTGTTACTATTGTAATCTTACTTTTGTATGTTTGATACTATTGTAATCCTACTGTTGTATATGTTTGATATTATTGTAATCTTACTGTTGATGTTTGATACTATTGTAATCTTACTGTTGATATGTGTGACACTATTGTTATCTTACTGTTGATGTGTTGTATATGTGTGATACTATTGCAATCTTACTTCTGTATATGTTTGATACTATTGTAAACTTACTGTTGAAATGTTTGACACTATTGTAATCTTACTGTTGATATGTTTTATACTATTGTAATCTTACTTTTGTATATGTTTGATACTATTGTAAACTCACTGTTGATATGTTTGATATTATTGTAATCTTACTGTTGATATGTTTGTTACTATTGTAATCTTACTTTTGTATGTTTGATACTATTGTAATCATACTGTTGATATGTTTGACACTATTTTAATCTTACTGTTGATGTGTTGTATATGTTTGATACTATTGTAAACTTAGTGTTGATGTTTGATACTATATCTGATGCTATTTGATCTTACTGTTGATGTGTTGTATATGTTTGATAACACTTTGGCACATAATCTATTCACTTGATTTATTTTGATTGAACATATCTTTTCATTGATCAGGATGCCTCATACATGCGAGTGTCAGACAGCTGCATCATCCACACAACACTTGGAGACATTCAGTGTAAAATCTTTGCTAAAGAGTAAGTACCTGATCCTGTGCTACTTGGCCAGAGAAAGGAATAAATAGTAATCCTTTAATCTATCATATATGTCTTAAGTGACAGTTAAGGAAATCTGGCATGATTCAGGCTATCATATATAATAAATCAAATAGAAATTCATTCAACAAACCTTTAAACAGGATTGCAGATAAATGTAATTGATTATAGTTAAAGTGCAAATAAAACATGACCAAAATTGTCATATATTCTCATATTGACCACAAATAGAAAAATGATCAAGACTAACATTTCATAACAAGGGATATTTTAAAATCTACCAAATTTGGGAAATTCATCCATGAAATGTGAAATGTTAAATTCATCCATGAAATGTTAAATGTGAAAGTCATCCATGAAATGTGAAATGTTAAATTCATCCATGAAATGTGAAATGTTAAATTCATCTGTGAAATGTGAGTTTCATCCATGAAATGTGAAATTCATCTGTGAAATGTTAAATTCATCCATGAAACGTGAAATGTTAAATTCATCCATGAAATGTGAAATGTTAAATTCATCCATGAAATGTGAAATTCATCCATGAAATGGCCAATTCCTGACAAGCCTGCCATTAGAGAAGATGAGCCAGAAGCAGCTGAGAAATAGTAAAACTGATTATGAAGGCATCTTATGCCAGAACTGGCAATAGCTAATGAGAAAAACTATCAGATGTTTGTTGACGCTCTGTACTCTGCTGAGAGTTGAAATATTCCCTTTTCTGTGCTTCATTATATGTATATCTATATTATATATATACATAGGGCATGGTCTAGAGATCTCATTCTTCCTGGACGCTGTAGGTCATGGGAAACATCATTGACAAAGTAGAATAGCCAAATAATAATAACCATATTAAAAGATGCAAAATAATGGAGAAAATATGTGTAACGAGATAGAGTTAATAGAGTGCATAACAATGTATGCTGTAACAAGATAGAGTTTATAACACTTTGTGATAACCCTCACTATAATAAATAGGGAAATAAGGCAGCAGAGAAATAGCATTCTCAACTTAATGGCAACATTGAATTAGTCATCACTCAGATAGCAGAGATAACACATTCTCAACTTAATGATGGCAACATTGGATTAGTCATCACTCATAACTGGTGAGTCTAGAGATGTATGATGGACGACAAGGGCTGACACAGTAGATCATAATGATAGCAGTGAGATAAATATGTTTTGTTTATCATGCCCCCCCACAGCATGTTTGTTGTTTGTATTTCCAGATGCCCTAAGACAGCAGAAAACTTTTGTGTTCACAGTCGGAATGGCTATTATAATAATCACTTGTTCCATCGAGTGATTAAAGGTTTTATGATACAAACGGGAGATCCTTTAGGTAGGTGTACATAATGTTGATGTTTTATAGGTGGTAGGTGGTACATAGTGTTGATGTTTTATAGGTGGTAGGCTTATTGTTGGTCCTTTACGTAGGTGTATATATTGTTGATGTTCTGTAGGTGGTAGGTGGTACATAGTGTTGATGTTTTATAGGAGATAGGTGGTACATACTGTTGATGCTCTGTACGAGGTAGGTGCATATATTGTTGATTTTCCACACACGGTAGATGTGTAGATTGTTGATGTTCCATGCAAGGTAGGTGTACATATTGTTGATGTTACTATAACCCTTCAAGCTAGTATGATGTTGCTATAACCCTCCCAATTTGTATGATGTTGCTATAACCCTCCCAATTTGTATGATGTTGCTATAACCCTCCCAATTTGTATGATGTTGCTATAACCCTCCCAATTTGTATGATGTTGCTATAACCCTCTCAGCTTGTAGGATATTGCTATAATGCTCCCAGCTTGTATGATGTTGCTATAACCCTCCCAATTTGTATTATGTTGCTATAACCCTCCCAATTTGTTTGATGTTGCTATAACCCAATTTGTAGGATGTTCCTATAACCTTCCCAGCTAGTATGATGTTGCCATAACCTTCCTAGCTTGTATAATGTTCCTATAACCTTCCCAGCTTGTATGATGGGGTATGATGTTGCTATAACTCTCCCAGCTTGCATGATGTTGTTATAACCATCCCAGCTTGTATGTTGCTTTAACCGTCCCAGCTTGTATGATGTTGCTATAACCTTCCCAGCTTGTATGATGTTGCTATAACCCTCCCAGCGTGTATGATGTTGCTATAACCTTCCCAGCTTGTATGATGTTGCTATAACCCTCCCAGCGTGTATGATGTTGCCATAACTGTCCCAGCTTGTATGATGTTGCCATAACTGTCCCAGCTTGTATGATGTTGCCATAACTGTCCCAGCTTGTATGATGTTGCCATAACCCTCCCAGCTTGTATGATGTTGCTTTAAATTGACATATCAGTGGATTCAGTTTTCTTTTTGAAAATAGAAAGGTCAAAGTGACAGTATTAAAAGAGAAAATTAAAGAGAAAAGTGACAGTATTACATGAGCTGCAACCTCCAATATTTGTAATTCTCATACATCCTGATAGCCTAAATGGACTTACATCTATGGTTGAAAGAATAATGTCTCACCATAAGAAGGTTTTAATTCTCTACCCATCAACAAAGCAACCTTAAATTTGTGTATATTAACATTGTGACATATCATATATCTTATAAGAGATGTTTAAGATGGTTTGGCAGTATGGTGACTGGAATATCACATAAACAAGTCAAAGGAAAAAAAACCAAATTCAGCAAACTGTGAATAATGCAATTACAAGAAACCTAACACAAATGTTCTGAAACAGGAGAAATGACTGTAGGAAAAATAGATAAAAAATGTAGAGAACTGACACCACTAGCTAATAAGAGAAAAGGAGCTTTGTTAAAAACATGCACTCCCGAGAAAGATTAAAAGTTCCACAGAATAATAAAACAATGACTACATACTAATATTTCAGTTATCTCTTTCAAGGTAATGGCACTGGTGGTGAGTCTATATGGGGTGGAGAATTTGAAGATGAATTTCACACTAATTTGCGTCATGACAGACCTTATACACTGAGCATGGCCAATGCAGGAGCAAACACTAATGGGTCACAGTTTTTTATAACAGTAGTGCCTACAGTAAGTATTCTACAGATATTATCACATAAAATAAGAACTGTATTACAGTAGTACCTATAGTTGTATTCTAATGATATTATCACATGAAATAAGAACTGTATTACAGTAGTACCTATAGTTGTATTCTAGTGATACTATCACATGAAATAAGAACTGTATTACAGTAGTACCTATAGTTGTATTCTAGTGATACTATCACATGAAATAAGAACTGTATTACAGTAGTGCTTTCAGTAAGAACTGTATTACAGTAGTGTTTACAGTGACAGATGTGCACACATCTCCATGAAACTGTTAAGCACCACGTTTTTTTCCAGTGCTGGATGACATCAGGTAAATGCTTCTTCCTCCCAGGCCAGATATATGGAACACTTTATATGGAACAAAACAACAGCTCACAAACACATGCATGTATCTCACAATGGCATTGGGTCAAAGGGCATGAGCCCATGAACCGCTGGATCAGAAACCAACCAACCATGAAGAATTCCTGAACAATGGCATCATATAAGTTAGATCCATACAATATGGCTTGCAAACGTGAAGATGCTGAATAAATTACCACAGGGTACTTATATTGCCACACAAAAATTTAGCAACAATCACTCTACACATAGTTATTATAAGACCACGGTGAGAAATTAACATGGAAGATTGTTGTCCATGACTACACATGGCTACCTCAATGGTGACATATGTCGATATCGGGTGTCTATGAAAAGAGTAAACATGTTTTAAAATGTCGACATTGGGCTGCTACAGGTTAATGTATTCTTTCCATCTGTGTATGATTTAATTTTCTCCTATTAACACTTTTCTCCTATGCACTTGATTTGACTCCAGGCACACAGTCTTATGAAATCGCTTTCTACCTGTTAATTCATATATTTGTTTATGTGTCCCTTGTCATTTCCATGATAATTTTTTCTATTTCACAGAATTGTGCATTTAATCATTCGTCTTTGGCTGTATTGCATTTACGTTTAATTTCTATGTTTATCTTGTTATATTCTGAAATGCTAGCCTTTAACTTTCTTCTTTGTTCCATCAACTTTAAGATATCATCTGTTATCCAATCTTTCTATACTAGATGTTTCTTAGATGGTAGGATCTTTACAGATGTTTGCTGGATATATTCTTTTAACATCATCTACTGTTCATTGATGGTTTGTATTTTCTCTATGGTTTTGTACCTGCTTTGTATTGCTATATTGTGCTGTGCTTGAAATACTTTATTTGTTAATAGATTTACATACTGGGTGTTATCTTTCCCGGTAGTTCTTAATCTTTTTAATTGTAAACTTAACTTACCCACTACAGGAACATGGTAACTATTGCAGTCTACACTTGGGTGTGTTTTGACAGATCTCAATGAGTTTTTGAATCTTTTATTGACCATAATATAATCGATCTGGTTGTGAATCTTGTTATCTGGACCTCTGAGTCCATAGTTGTCTAAGATGTTGATAGAACCATGTATTTCCTATTATCAGGTTATTACTTCTGGCCCAGTCCACTATTATCTCATCTTTTTCTGTTATTGCGACATTATTGCAATTCGGGTGGACCCATTGATGCTAAATCTCCCCTAGCAGATTGGGGGGGGGGGGGAAGAGATAATGCACACTGATAGTTCCCATGACTTGCTGGTTGACCATGTTCTGATAAATATATTTTGTCTATATACATACATGTGTTGTCTTAATCTCTTGCAGCCTTGGTTAGACAACAAGCATACAGTGTTTGGAAGAGTCATCAAGGGAATGGAAGTTGTCCAAACTATTAGTAATGTCAAGGTCAATGCCAAGACAGACAAACCCTATGATGACATACGCATCATCAGTATCACAGTTAAATGAAGGCAGATAACTCTAATAGTAGAATTTGAAGTTACCTTATAAATGACTCTACAAGACAACTCTGACCACAAATGGACATCAACGTAATTATTTGTTAGACTGAAGTTGTCATATCTTTCTGTCATAGAACATGTCATAAAATTTTACTAGTAATAGCTTGTACATTTTCTTTAGCTCTCATATGTTTGATGCTTCTGTAAGAGGCTGCCAGTGCAAACTGGCATATACTATATATATATATATATATATATATATATATATATATATATATATATATATATATATATATATAGGCAAGGGAAATAATTACACAAGTAGGCACAAGGGTTGGACTGCGATCATAGTACCTAATATTTTCAGTAGTTTATGGTGGGGAAATAATCAGAGAAAATAAGAACAGTTTTTTGTCTCCCTTGAGACACAGATGTATAGAGTGGGGGGGGTGTGTGAGGATTATAATTTGTTCTAACACTACTCCCTTAACCCCCCCCCCCCCAACTTTAGAATGATTCCTTCTCTTCCGATGTACACTCGTTACGTAAAATGTGTGCTAAAATGAGCCATTTTGTGTCTCTTACTACACTGTCTGAAATGACATAATTTCCTTGACAGCACGAAAACAATGCGCACTATGACAAATTTGAAATGGACCTGTGCATTACTGTTATTTTGCTAACAATTTGTATACTGTCGAAATATAGGAGGGCACGCGTTTAAAACAAGAACCGCACAACCTGTTGATATTATATCAATCACTTTCTTTTCAAGACGTCATTTGCTGGTTTCTCTGTCCATGGAATACATTTAGTACATCTATCGTATCTAAGTTATTTAGTTCATTTACTGCATACATTATAGGAATAAAGAATATATAACACTCACTTGTCATTTATTATTTATTGGATTGGATGTTAATATCTCTTTTCACTTTTAATCAATATACAGTAGAACTCTGATTATCCAAATTAATTGGGGATCGGGCCGATTAAGATAATCGGAAATTCTGATAATTGGATATAGCTAGGAATGAAGCAAAAAAGTGTACATACATACAATCATATGTTGAAATGAACAGAATTTTATTGATAAAAGTACAGTAATATGTAAACAACTATGTATTGCAAATAAACTACATACACTACAGTACTGTAAAAATATGTAAATTACATAAATGGCACATATGTACAGTAATACATTGTACAGTGTATGTACATACGTAATTCAAGTGAATAAGTTCTTTTCAGTAAAATCTGTTCAATAAATATATGTACATGTATCTCACATGAACATCTCGAGTAGAGTGCATTGCCCTGACGTAGTAGCAATTTTCCAAGCGGCAAGGTTCCGCAGGCACTTGAAGTTGACATTCAGTGTCGCATTTCGGTTGCCGCTCTATCCTCTCTAAATCATTGTTGAAGCACATAGAAGCTTCCCCGTGTGTAGGAATATTTTCATCTTCTGGCTCTCTCCGCGAGTGTCATCATTATCTTCGTTATCACCTTGTTGTTCATTCATGACACCCTTGGCGATCTCATCATCTGTCATTATTTCAAACCCTTCTATAACACAACAACCACTCCTCCATGTCATCAACGTCGCATTCTGAACAACCCCGCAAGCAGCTTCGTTATCGGCAGAAAGTTTTTCTCCCACTATATCTATCTGCCGAATTCCACGCCTAGATTTGAAATTTCAGAGCCAACCGAGGCTTGCTTTAAAATCAGTCACACCTATTTTTTCACTAAACATCAGTGCTTTTTCGCATAAAATTTATCCTGAAATTGGCTGTCCAATCGACCGTTGTTGCAAAAACCAAGTGAAAACAGCGTTCTAAATATGTTCACTTTTAACCTTTTTCATCATTTTTCTAGATGAACATCCATCTTCTGTTTGCAATGCATTCACAAAGCTTAACATTTTTTCACTGTTAATTTTAATATCAGAGATCGTAGCCGCTCCCATGCCAAACCTCTCTGCCAGTTGCACACCTTTATTTAACTGATTAATAAGTTCCACTATATCACTAAGTGACAAAACAAAATGTTTATGTCTTGTACTCATTGAACCTAATCCAGCAATGAAAAAAAACACTAAACAACGAAACTGTAAACACAGTGCAAATTGAATAGAGCGAATAGGGCAAACTGAATATTGTCAGAATCAAACTGACAAAATAATGGCCATCTGCACAGCAGAAGAGGGCAATGACTTATTGCTTCGCTGCTGTTAATAACTCCAGTTACGTGCATGTACATACCAGCGTCCGCTAATGCTCTAAAATTATTTCACTCAAATTCAATTTGGATAATTGGGAATTCGGTTAACCGGGATTCAAATAATTGGAATTATACTGTAGTTTTTATTTATTCACAGAAGTCCAAAAAAGCATCTAAATTTGCTTCATAGATTACACAAGTCCTTTGACCGACTCCAATATGAAAAATTAATGAATGCTTCCAAGAAATAGTCTTAGATAGAAAAAACATCAGACTGTTCAGAAATATATATTTGGAACACTGCACCAATAGGACATGAGAATAACTACTCACCATACATTGGAAATAAAAAATAGAGACAGATATATTTTATCATTCAGTCTATTTAACAGCATGATAGCTTAGTTGATAGTGAGCTTGCTTGCTATCAATGGGTCACATCGTGTCAGATTCAAAATCACATTCAGACACAAAAAAGTCTGTCATGTGATTTCTCGCTTCACACACCCACTCCTCCAGTCAAGTTAGCTGTAAATGAGTACCTGATGCATGAGTATGGGGAAGTAAAGACAGCAAAGAAGAGAACTGGCCACTCCACCTAATAGTTGTTGAGGCTTAGTACATGAAGAAATATCTTAATCCCTGACAGCAGCTTGCTGCCATGGGACCTACCTTCACAGTACCTATTTAACGTCATCATCATCATGTGTGCCATACCGGCTGGCATAGATGATCATGGCTCTCCACAGCTCTCTATCTCCAGTATTATGTATCAGGATCGTTGTTGTTTCACTGCCATGCCAGGTTGTCAAGATGTCTAATATTTTCTCACGTTGTCACACTCTGTCTCTGTTGCCTTCAATCTTTCCTGTTTGTTACTGTTCTCCAAACCTCCTCGTCTCATGATGTGGCCAAAAAAATGAAGATCTCACATTTGATAACACAACCACATTAGTTTTCCTGACAGTCCATGGTATTCTCAGCATTTTTCTGTAGAACCACATCTCTATTGCCTCTAATTTCCCACTTTCTTGTTTGTTTATTGTCGAAGACTTGCAACCATATGTTAGTATAGGGGTTATATAACACTGAAGAACTCGCTTTTTCACCTCTAATGACAAGGTCATATTACAAAATATATTTTTAATTTTTCTGAATGTAGTTTTTGCCTGTCCTATTCTGCTTCTTATTTCTGTTGAATGTCTTCCATCTGCTGTTATCATTGTACTTAAATACTTGAATTGATGTACCCATTTAAATGCTATATCATTCTCTTTGATCTTGCAATGTGTGGTATTTTGTTTCTTTGAAATAACCATTACTTCTGTTTTCTTCATATTCAGGAAGAGGCCTTTCTTTTTACTTTCTGTGACTACTACATTAATTAATTCTTGAAGGTCTTTCTCACTTTTAGCAATCAGAACAGTGTCATCCACATATCTTACATTATTTTTGTTATACTCTCTCACTGATATTCTTGGGATATCTTGGGATATTGCACTATTTATATTTTCACTGTACAAAGAGATTAGGTCTGGTGAAAATATACATCCTTGTCTAACTCCTTGTTTTATTTGTTGAAAGGGGCCAAATTGATTTCCTACTCTTATTGCTACTGTTTGTTGCCAGTACATGTTCTTGATATTCTTAAATGCTTGCTGTGAGTGTTCAAATTCTCTAGCTTGTGTATAACTTCACCAACTTTATCAAATGCATTTGTGTAGTCTATAAAGCAGAGGTACAGGTCTGTTTTTACCTCTATAGACCCCAAGATGACAATGGTGCACTGATATATCAGATTGCTTAAACATGTCTCTATCTGCAGCAGGTCACCAGAATCGTGGAGTATCCATAAGGATGACCACATGTCCCATGATGATGAGACCTCTATTATTGTTCTAAAAATATATATATAGCATTGTTGGTGCCTTTGCCTACTACAAAGAGACATTGTTCTTGACTTATTTAACATGTAGAAAGATAATATTGTTTAAAGATATAGAAGAAATGCCAGGATTCAAGATTAATTGTAAAATAATCATTTATAATATGCAGATGACACATTTCTCTTAGCAGAAAGTGAACAAGAGCTAAATAAATCAAGTCAACAAAAATCAAGTAGAGAATATGGACTAGATGCTAACCATTTTCAACAAAATCCATTGATAATCAGCAAGATCATAGAGGAACAAATACTAAACATCAAATTACATTGAGAGATACTGCAAACAAGTAGAACATTACTGGTGAACAGATATTGACAAATTACAGTAGATGTGAAAGAGAATTGGATCAGTTAAAAGTACTTTCAATGACATGAAGCTACTAACATCCAAACAAATCACAAGTACACTAAAAATTAGAATTATAATGTGCAACATCTAATCTACATTAATTTATAGTCCAGAAACATGGGTAATGAAGAAACAGCTGCAAGCAAAATATTACACACAGCATCATTATGAAAAGATTGCAATATAAACTCAAAAGGCAGGTGTTAGATGGCAGAGATCACATTTTAACATGAGAGACATTATTTATTATAGTAAGGCCTTTCGATTATGTACAACATCAGAAACTTAGGAACATCATGAGAGACATGGGTTTTGCTCAACACTTAATTTGCCTCATTAAAATGTTGTACCAAGACCAACAAGCAGCTGTAAGAGTAGGCTGTGTAAGAGTAGGTTGTGTGAGAGTAGGTTGTGTAAGAGTAGGTTGTGTAAGAGTAGGTTGTGTGAGAGTAGGTTGTGTAAGAGTAGGTTGTGTGAAATATCAGATTTGTTCAGTGTGAAAAAAGGAGCCTGACAAGATTGTGTCCTATCAACATATTTATTCAATGCTTAAACAGAGAACATCATGAGAAATGTAAGGAATAACATGCACTGAAATAACCCATTCAATATAAGAGTTCATGAAATACCAGAATTAAGATATGCCAATGATCTATCTACTATCCTACAACACTATTATCTACTATCCTACAACACTATTATCCCACAACAGAAAAGGTCTTGAATACATCATTAATTCCATCAAAGAACACAGTAATAAACAGAATCTATTTGTGAATGAAAGTAAGAACAAGATTATGATTAGCATCAAAACCACTAACACATTCTCACAATCTCAATCAATAACAGAAAGCTATAGTGAGTTGTCAATTTTGAAAGCCTTGGTTCTCTTATATAAGCACCAATAGGGATTGCAATGAAGAAGTCAGAGGATGGCCATTGCAACAAATAAATTGATACAAATGAAAAACATATGACTGAGCTGCAAAAAAATAACTAGATTTTCTTAGTGCCTACATATTCCCAGTTGCAATATATGAATATGAATCTTGAACAATCTTCAAAAAGGTGAGAAATAAAATTGCAGCATTTGAAATACAGTGTTACAGAAGAATCTTCAGAATACCATGGACCAAAAAGGATCTATCTATCTATCTATTCGCTTAACCCTTTGTTGCCTTTCAGCATCAGGGGTAAGAGGCAGCAAAGAGATTAGCAAAAAGATAAATGGCTACAATATGAGATTCTCTCTAGAGAATGACCATATTTTGGTCACATGACATGACAGCTTAGAAAATACAATAATGGAGGGCATAATATTAGGACAACAAAAAATATATATATATACCACAAAGAAGATGGATGCAAGATATCAAAGACTCTATTGAACACATGATACACTTGTAGAAGCAGGAAGATTAACTAAAGATATCAAAGACTACCTCAACATGACACTTGCAGAAGCAGGAAGGTTAAGATATCAAAGACTCTACCTGAACACATGACACACTTGTAGAAGCAGGAAGATTAACTCAAGATAAGACTCTACCTGAACACATGACACTTGTAGATACAGGAAGATTAACTCAAGATATCAAAGACTCTATCTAAGCACATGACACACTTGCAGAAACAGGAAGATTAACTCAAGATATCAAAGACTATTGAACACATGACACACTTGTAGAAGCAGGAAGATTAACTCAAGATATCAAAGACTCTATCTAAGCACATGACACACTTGCAGAAACAGGAAGATTAACTCAAGATATCAAAGACTCTATTGAACACATGACACACTTGTAGAAGCAGAAAGGTTAAGATATCAAAGACTCTATTGAACACATGACACACTTGTAGAAGCAGGAAGATTAACTCAAGATATCAAAGACTCTACCTCAACATGACACTTGCAGAAGCAGGAAGGTTAAGATATCAAAGACTCTATTGAACACATGACACATTTGTAGAAACAGGAAGATTAACTCAAGATATCAAAAACTCTATTGAACACATGACACACTTGTAGAAGCAGAAAGGTTAAGATATCAAAGACTCTATTGAACACATGACACACTTGTAGAAGCAGGAAGATTAACTAAAGATATCAAAGACTCTACCTCAACATGACACTTGCAGAAGCAGGAAGGTTAAGATATCAAAGACTATTGAACACATGACACATTTGTAGAAACAGGAAGATTAACTCAAGATATCAAAAACTCTATTGAACACATGACTCTTGTAGAAGCAGGAAGGTTAAGATATCAAAGACTCTACCTGAACATGACACTTGCAGAAACAGGAAGATTAACTCAAGATATCAAAGACTGTACATGAACATGACACTTGCAGAAGCAGGAAGGTTAAGATATCAAAGACTCTACCTGAACATGACACTTGCAGAAACAGGAAGATTAACTCAAGATATCATAGACTCTATTGAACACATGACACACTTGCAGAAACAGGAAGATTAACTCAAGATATCAAAGACTCTATTGAACACATGACACACTTGTAGAAGCAGGAAAATTAACTCAAGATATCAAAGACTCTACCTGAACATGACACTTGCAGAAACAGGCAGATTAACTCAAGATATCAAAGACTCTATTGAACACATGACACACTTGTAGAAGCAGGAAGATTAACTCAAGATATCAAAGACTCTACCTGAACATGACACTTGCAGAAGCAGGAAGGTTAAGATATCAAAGACTCTACCTGAACACATGACACACTTGCAGAAACAGGAAGATTACTTCAAGATAGACAGTTTCAAAGAGCTGTGATGACTGCTACATCCTGTCCAGTATATGGTATATGATGATATTCTCTAGTTTCCATTGAAATACAACAATAGTTGAGTCGTTGAAATATGATAGTATTGAGTTATTGTGTTTATGGAATATAGAAAGATAAACAGCAAGTGTAGACAAGTCTCATTCAAATTTAAAAAAAATAAATAAAGTTTGCATAAATGTACTTCCAATATGAGCAGCTTTTAACAGAATCTTCCTTTATTATTTCTGTTATTTTTTCTGTCACCTTACAGCATCAATTCATGTCAGTTTACTTGCTAATTCCAATGCTTTAGCTACCAGATGATTTACACACCTGAGCAATTTGTGCGCTGCTGTCTCTCATTTAACCAGTTCACATTTCATAGTTATGAGAATATACATCTTTGAATTACTTGACCAAAATCCCATCTTTTTTAGGGACTGACTGAGTTAGTAAATATGACTCAAATTTCAAGGGGAATGTGTGTAAACTGTATGAGCCGGGGTCAAATATTGCCATCTTCATTCTAGTTCACAGACTCTAGTCACGTACACATGTAGATACTGTCTCATGTTTTATATTCAGTGTCATTAACCAGGATGGCACATGTTGTAACAGAATTATCTCTGTGGCATGTAACCAGCGTATGAAAAATAAGGTTAAAATCATCACAAGATTGTGACATATTGCTTGTGTCTCTTCCACATGTTTGGTCGAAGCAGAGATATGGTGACAGCTGCCATAGACATAATCATAAAACTGCCACCTGAATAATGGAGAATATATGAAACATGATAGATTTTGATCTTAAACAATATATGTAAAATTTGTCCATTACAAGTGATGATGATCATTTGTTACATCCACTTTTGAAAATTCAGTTAAAATTATGTCCATACCTAATAGTTCTATCTATATATCTATACGCTGTGACTCTTGTGCCTCACGGCGTAGGGGTAGAAGAGTTCTTCTCTGGAGATGGCCTGAGTGTGCTGTTTGTAGGCTTGTCCCAGTAGCCTCTTTGATTTCTATGGTCCATTTTTTACAAGGTCTCTCCCTGGCTTTATAGCCGTGGTGTCTGTGTGTCATGGCTATTGTGGTGTACTGTCTGTTGGTAGTCTGGACATGTGTGAAAACCACTTAATCTGTTGTCTATTGATGTATTCTAATACTAGTACTGTTTTGGTTATTTGTCCGATGTTATCATTGTAAATTCGATTTCTTAATGACACTCCAACTATTATTGTAGGCACACCATGTCTGCTGTTATTAGTTTACTTTGATCTTGTGCTGTCATCGTCCAGGTTTGGCAGTGATAGCACAGTAATAATAATAGTCTTGTATAAAGTAACTTTAGTGTCTATGTTGACATTTTTAGCACATTGTGTTTTATGTTCAGATACCATTAAAATACCAAATTGTTGGCATCTCAGATGCATTTTTTCAGCATGTGTGCTGAATTAAACACCAGTCATAGGCATAGCTGGCGGCACATGCAGAATGTTTGTTGATTTAGAAAATCTATTTCAGATTAATTGATTATAATTTTAAAATTGTTTTCCATTTCTAGCTACTGGTCCACAACCTTTTTTTCCCAAGGATATAGATATAATAGATGTAAGAAAGAAAATATCTGAAACATAGTACATGTAGATGAAAGACAGAAAATGTATAAAAAATAAATATAATACTGGTAGATAAAAGAAAGAAAATATACGAAACAGATGTAATGAAGTATATATATATAGATATATGTATAGATATATGTACAGATATATGTACAGATATAACAGGTATGATATAATAGATGATATGAATAACCTAAATGAACAAAATAAAAAAGATGAATTAAATAGAGATGAAGCAAATATAGCCAATGAAATGAACAGAATAAATCATGTACAAGTGCAACATATTTTAAAATATTAAAGATTAGAATATTTTTTCTGATCACATTTCTTCAACAGAGTTTTCTCCAATTGAAAGAATAATCCTATTTAATTTATAAGAATGACACTGTGTTGCTGGGGCTGATAGGGAGCAAAGAATAGTGATACTGTTACCTGCCATGCATGTCGTGGGAGGTGGCTATAGAGTTTTTTGGGGGTGGAGTTTTTTATCCCATCATATAGATGATCAAAGTGACCCAAGGGCCATGCCAAAGTTGGATGTGTGAGGAAGAAAGGTACAGATATAACAGCAAAACTATAAACCATGGCAACACATTCTGTTATCTAGGCTATATCCTGCTAATCTGCAGGAGTTTGAGAATGAACTCAAAAATGAAATACGGATGTTTTACTGGATGATCTAACTACTCATCAACATAAACACACAAACATTGTAAATGTCTCCTTGAATGATGAGTTAATGAGAGTGTAGGATCCACTCATCAACATAAACACACAAACATTGTAAATGTCTCCTCGAATGATGAGTTAATGAGAGTGTAGGATCCACTCATCAACATAAACACTGTAATTGTCTCCTCGAATGATGAATTAAATTCCTCAAATTTTGTCATTTTAAAGGCTACTATCCATGAAATTTATGTTCTGGTCATTCTCACATATTTAGTCATTGTTTTAAACATACCCAACTCTATACATTTTCTTTTTTTACAATATGACTAAAAATGTGTGGTAGGAAGATTAACTAAAGATATCAAAGACTCTATTGAACACATGACACACTTGTAGAAACAGGAAGATTAACTAAAGATATCAAAGACTCTACTGAACACATGACACACTTGTAGAAACAGGAAGATTAACTAAAGATATCAAAGACTCTACTGAACACATGACACACTTGTAGAAGCAGGAAGATTAACTAAAGATATCAAAGATTCTACCTGAACACATGACACACTTGTAGAAGCAGGAAGATTAACTAAAGATATCAAAGATTCTACCTGAACATGACTTTAATGTATTTATGTCTTTAATAAATTTATTATAAACGACATCTATTCTAAAGGTAAAGGTAGGTCCTATGGCTGAAACCTCTGTCGAGGATGAGGATAACTCTTCATGTACTGAGTAAAGGTAGGTACCATGGCTGAAACCTCTGTCGAGGATGAGGATAACTCTTCATGTACTGAGTAAAGGTAGGTACCATGGCAGCAACCTGCTGTCGAGGATGAAGTGTACGCTTTATGTACTAAGATAGGTCCCATAGTAGCAACTTGTCAATGGAAATGATAACTCGTCATATACTAATCTGCAGCAACTATTGGGGGGGGGGGGGGGGTGGCCAGTTCTCTTCCTTGCTTAGTTTACCTTCCCTAACTCATGTGTCAGGTACCCATTTACAGCTGAGTCATCTATTCTACTCGTATACATGTAGATCTAAATCTAGTACTAAATCTAGTACTGTTAGAGAATTACTTTATGCTAACGACTGTGCATTGTATGCTGACTCTGTCGTACACATGCAGAGCACCATAGACCGCTTCTCAAAGGCCTGCAACAACTTTGGTCTCACTATTAACACCAAAAAAACAGAAGTCATGCACCAAGCAACATCAAATAGCCAACATACTGCTACTTCCATCATCATCAATCAGGAAAAACTGCAGGTAGTCGACAATTTTACTTACCTTGGAAGCACTCTCTCTCTCGCGATGTCAACATTGATGTGGAAATTAACAATAGACTGGCAAAAGCTAGTGCTGTATTTGGCAGATTACGCAACAATGTATAGGACATAAGAGGTATAAGAACAACCATCAAACTACAAGTATATCATGCTGCTGTTATACCAACCCTACTATATGCCTGCGAAACGTGGACGGTGTATGCTAGACATGAAAGAAAGTTAAATCATTTTCATCTTACCTGCCTACGTAAATTACTAAACATCCATTGGTGGGACAAAGTACCAGACTACAAGGTCTTGGAAAAATCAACCTCAATAAGCATCCACACAATACTTATGAAGGCGCAGACACGCTGGGCAGGCCATCTTGTGCGTAATGGAGAACTCACGTTTGTCAAAACAAATATATTATGGAGAACTCAAGGCAGGATTTCGAAAAGCTGGTGGACAGAAAAAGCGTTTCAAAGACACGCTCAAGTCATCCTTGAAACATCTTAACATTGACGTAGGCGCTTGGGAGAGCCTCGCTCAGGATAGAACAGCATGACGTTACAGCATTAGAACGGGAGCACTAGCGGCGGAAGAATTCAGACAAGAAACTGCAAGACAGAAGCGGACACTAGAAAAGAAAAAACATCTCAACCTCACACAGATACCTTCTATTGTTGTCAATTCTGTAAAAGAACATTTTGTGCGCGCATTGGACTTGCTAGTCATTTAAAAACGCACTTTTAACTTTATTATTTTATTATTTATTGTTATTATTATTATGGTTGAGTTTTTGGTCATCGTCGATCACGACGGACGAACATCATCATCATCATACATGTAGAAAGATAGTTCATGTTTAAAACAGATATTTGGCACCAATCCCCATATCATGTGGTCCCTGAACCGCATTCACAGTTTTTATGTACCTATTGAAATTTTTTTAGTAGTTTATGATGTTATACTGTCTCCCTTGAGACAGAAAGGTATAGAGTTTAAGAGTGGGGGGTGTTTGGGTAAAAATTAGATCTAACTCTACCCCTAACCCCCCCCCCTCTCCAAACTCTAGGATCTTCCCGTATGCGCACCGTAACAAACTTGGAATGATCCTGTGCATAATATCGAACTGTGTTCACATTTCAGAAATTGGCAAAATATGTGGTAGGCACATGATTTCGGATTGGACCAATATTTAATACTTTTCTCAGGATGTCTAAGTGGAAGATTTTTTACTATAGTAAAATCAATACAGCAAAAACTTATACAGCAAACAAAATGGGAACACAAGTTTTCATGTTAGCAAAAAAAACAAACTAGGATAATAATTTCACAAAATTCAGTTACTATATTGTGTTATAATTGTCACCTAATCTGTTCTGAAATATCTCCCAAACCTGAGTAGTTGATAAACATCCATGTGGTCTAGACATAATTGTCACATAATATGTTCTGAAATATCTCCCAAGCATGAGTGCCTGGTAGTTGCTAAACCTCCATGTGGTCTAGACATAATTGTCACATAATATGTTCTGAAATATCTCCCAAGCATGAGTGCCTGGTAGTTGCTAAACCTCCATGTGGTCTAGACATATTGTCACATAATATGTTCTGAAATATCTCCCAAGCATGAGTGCCTGGTAGTTGCTAAACCTCCATGTGGTCTAGACCTAATTATTTCATGTAACAAAAGCAATCAGCAGATACAATTCAGACTGGAAGCATTTATGATCATGATGTAAACCTGATCTAATTCACACACGATTGATCACTTCACAATTGATCACTTCACAATTGATCACTGCACACTTGTTGCAATACTGACACAAATCTGGAAAGTAAGTGTCACAAAAAGGAATGTTTTGTTTGAATGTATGGAAGTTATGATTTAATATTGTTGGTAATGACAATGTCAATTAAACATGTTTATATAAATTGCTCCTGTGAATAAAGTTTCTACATATTGTCATTATCAGTGACTTGTCATAGACAAAGAATCAAGATGGACTGGATGTAAATAAGGAATAATTAAAATGTATATTGTACAACTTCTTGTCAGTTTTAGTACGTGTTAACCCAAGTTTAACAAGTGGCTTCACAGTGCAGATGACATGGTAACAATAATAACAGTATTAATTTGACTTACGTGAACAAATGAAAGACAGCGGAGGCAATGTTGATAAATATCCGAGAATATCTGTTAAGCAATTGATCACTTATTAACAATTTATGTAAAAATATCAAGCAAGCATAAGTGTATATATTAATGTATTAATGTATATTAATTTTAGAGATAATTAATCTTAATATTATATCAATAATTAATCAATAATTAATTCAAATACTAACAATTTTTAGGTTTAGGGTAGTTGTGCTTTATATAACTAACCCTAAAAAAATTTATATTTAAATTAATAAATTATATACGTAAACTGATAAACATAGCCAAGGGAAATAATCAAATAGCTAGCCAGTGTTCAGGGAAAGAACTTATTAATTCAGTTTCCAAGCCTTTGATCTCATGACTGAAAAATTCAGATAAATTATTACACCTATTCTTTCAGATATAGAAACACTTGTGAATTAATTATCTCTATAAATAAATGGCTCACTCCGTTACTCTGTGTTATTTCTACCAAGTATGGAAATCTCAATGGCTTTACTAATTCCGATGAAATTTGGCATGCAGACTAGCAGCAGTGGGGCTGGAAAGACTTCTTATAGAGAAGTCGTTTCTTTCTGATAAGCCTCCCAGCCCGTTTCTGGGCCCCATCTTTCGATGAAGCATTCGTGCTTCAGGGTCGTTATCCAGGCGCCCGCAGGGCGCTGCTAGCAGTGAGGACCTGAGTATGGGAGGGAGGCTCTCTTAGCCAAGGGTCAGCCGGCACGTATACACGTAGCTGTCGGGTGGCGCCGTTATCCAGGGGGTAGCGTGGCGCGGCCAGATGGCCCGCCAGTTCAGGTAGCACACTCTAGCCAGGCGGACCGCCAGGTCAGATAGCACATACTTTAACCAGGTGGACCTCAGGTCAGGTAGCACACACTCTAGACAGGTGGACCACTAGGTCGGCTAGCACACACTTTAGCCAGACGGGTGCAGGAGGCGCTATTAGCTCGGCGGACCGCCAGGCACTAGCTCACACTCTAGCCAAGTCGAGCAGAGAGGCTGAACAGACTTTTTTGTAACGAGATAGAAGCTTCTCAGCCAGGGAATATCCTCCTATCGCCTCTCAGCTCGCCTCTGGGTTTCATCCTTCGACGACACATTCGTGCTACAGGGTCAGTTATCCAGGCGCCCACGAAGCGCGTGGCTAGCTGGGTGGGCCAATGCACGGCTAGCTCGCCCTCTAGCTCACACTATAGCCAGACGAAATCAGACGATAGTCAAATGATAGTCATGCGAAAGTCAGACGATAGCCAAAGGATAGCCAGACGGTAGGTTATATGGGAATGTAATTAAGTTAAAGGGAAGGGCCAGTAAACCTCACAGCGACGGCCTTGGTCAGCCAACCTCGCGACGGCCCTGCTGTATGTGGGTCAACCCATCGTACATTTTACGAACGTCTCAGATATCGCGCAAACTGCAAAACATAAGCAGTTTCGCATACAAAATACTTTCCCGAATTTACCAAAGACGACAATTTTAACGCGCGCAGAGCCCATTCGCATAGGGCAGGCGAATGCCATGAACAGTAACAGGGCGCCTTTGTGAGTTTATCCACTACGTATGCCTCGACCCCTTGCAAACGACACAGTGCTGTTTTCTTGATATAATGCTATCGGTCGCAACCCGGACGGCCTCTGTGGGATTCAACCTGGCCAACATTGAGACAAGGTTGATGTGGGCGTAGGTTAATATGTGGCGTGCATATGGGCGTATTGAGGCCGGCTGCCACCGTAGTATGTCAATATCCACCCGAGGGGACACTTTTCTGGAGCCCCGACCTGAGTTCCGCTTGCGAGGGTATCCCGGACCAGGTAGTAGAATATGTCGAGGATCGCGCAACCAACATCAAGACCTTATTGCAGCCAGATCTCTGTTTGCTTTTCGAATGCTAGCAGAGCTTCGCGGACCCGAAGGTGGACAAGTAGACCTGTCTCTACGAAGAAGGCTAGCAGCTGCGTTGGAGCCCATCGTTTATCGGCAAAGTGTATTCCGTACCAGGCTGGGATAATAGGATGACAGTTTTCCTTGAACTGAAATTCTTGTACCTCAGCGAAGCCGGTCCCTATGTCTTGGGCAAGCGGGCCATTGATGCTAACTCTGGTGCATCGGTGACCGGGATGCTCGAACCGTTGGAACCATAGGGCGGCCTCGCCCTTGCCTAAGAGGGACGACGGATAGCAAGCCTTCACGTTTATGCATACGAAGTCCTTCACAGTGTATTCCTTCGTATGCCAAAAGCCCGCCGTGGCAATGCTCTCCCCAAGCATTTTGAACGTCGTTGAGAACGCTGGCAGGGGTCGGCTTCCAACCGTTCTTTTTGTATGTGACAGACTGGCCGCATTATTTTCGCCGAAGCTCCGCTCGGCGAGCAATTCTGGATCGCCCAGGCCATAGTCCTCCAACGAAACCATATCACTCAGGGTTGTACAGGCTGTCTGGATTTGTTCGTGATGTGTACGCTGCCTTTATGTTCGACCATCCTGGAGGACAAACTGATCAACGGATAGCTTCCTTTCGTCGGAAGAACCCCCTAGCAGCCAAACGACTATTGGCGAACCGCTGGTAGCTTCCCGGATGGGGTCCCAAATGTCATACGCATATAAGTGCACTTCTTTGGGCAGGAGGAAGCGTAGATTCCCGCCCCTTGCATGGCCGTTGTGGACGATGACCTCTATTTTATGAAACACCCCCTTTTGAAATTTTCCGCTGCAGAAGACGATCTCGCCCGCAATATCTCGCAGAATGATTGCTCGTTTAATGACTTTTTCCAATGCAGCCACATGTGGTCCGACAAAGCTGACAATTGATATTATTTGTTAACCTTTTACCTTTGACAGCTGAACAAAGGTCAAACAAAAGTAAACAAATAAAATAGCTCTAAACGGTTGTATTTCAATTAACAGTTAATGTTTTAACAGGTTCTTTCTTCTTGCCTTTTTAAAACTCAAATATATGTATATGAGCGAATCTCAGAATATTGATTGCATCAGCCTTTCTGTTGTGTTCTTAAATTGAAATTCACCAATCCTTGAATTCTCCGGAAATGTTGTCACTACGTTCTGAGAGTATGCAACATTTATAAATCTACAATTTTACGTAGTCATTCCTGTGTCTGGAATAGCTCACTTCGTACAAGTGCGAAGTGGGGGCCTATAGTTTGGGAGGGTCTATGGGTGTTCGATCCCAGAGATGTATAAAAAAATTAATATTTATAAACTGAAACATACCAAAGATATCGCTACATTATAAGTAAAAGTACATTACAAAGTGAACCATATTAAAGTCATCGCTACATTATAAGAAAAATATTCACACTTATATTTTCCTGATTTGTTTTATTTTTTCTCGGATATTACCTCTAGTTATTAATAAATTAGAAATGATTGCACTGACTATTGTTTCAGTTTCAATATCTTTGATCTCATGGTTGAAAAATTGTAGATATTTCGGGGGATTAAGTGCGTATCCAAAGTTAATAGAAGGCTCACCCCTTTGTGCTGCCGATGACAAAAGTGCAATGTTCGCATCTCTGTATTTGAGTCCTTGTCAGGGATAAATTAAGACAACCGACCTCCCAAAACAAATTATATCACATTTTTAAAGTCACAATTAACACGTGTATGATACAGTTGAGCCTGGATAAGTAGAACTCACAGGGACCTATGGAAATTGTTCTACGATGGTATTTGGGAATAACAAACATAATTGAAACTCTATACCTATATACTATAATGTTTGTATTCGTAATTGGATTATCTACGAAACTAATACATTTTGAGGGAAAGCTTGATAAGTTCCCAAGTCATGTTAGAAATTTTTAAAATTTTTGATTTATAAATTATATTTTGCTATTAAAATTAAATAAAAGTAATTTTTATTCAAAATAAACTTGTGATAACCACATTGCATGTTCATGTATTTTTCAAAATATATGTATCACATATTTATAATTCCAATATATGTTGTCTTTTTCAAGCAAAATAACTGACTTCATATTGAATTGAAACCATAACTTAGTTAATACTCACTGTTATTGATATTTTTAAGCGTCATATACTTTTCAAGTGTCAAATTTCCTTCTTGCTACTTTTATGCTTTTCACAAAATCTCCTATGCTCTAGCTTTTTATGATTGAGCCCATGATGCAATATAACATATACAATAATTCACTTGGTAATCAGAACATAATTGAAACATGAAGACTTACTGGCAATTTGAACTCCGAGTATCATTGCCAAAACCGACATCAATAGGAGAGACAGCATATGACATAAATTGCAACAAATAATCATTATTTGGCTGCAACTAGTATAATTCTGTTCATTCACTCGAATCTGGTATGTAATCAGCTTGTATTTAAACACAGTTGCTGGAAGACTGGAGTTTGTGACTAAATATAAATCACTAAGATCGTCAAATTGCAGGGCACATCCAGCTGTAAACAAGAGATGATTGTGGAATGCTCTGGTGTATTCTGGAAGAAGGCATAAGATCATGCCACCAGTACCTGGCCACAAAAACAACAAATTGCATTTACAAGAGCAAATCATAAATTATTTCATACAATAATTAGTTTACAGACACAAACAAATACACGTGTGAGTGTGTAATAGTTAGCGTAGCTGTTTACAGTGTTGTGTAGGCTTAGTTGTATCCTGACTTCCTCTAAGTTGGTTGATTCCAGCAGCCAAGGTTTTGCCTCTTTGATAGCTATCAATTCTGCCTTGAAGTATTCATAAAACTGGCTATTGATTTCATTATTTGCGTTTGCTTTCATTGTTATATTCTCTATATATGCACCCACCATTTCTCTCACTGCCTCCTCTACAGAGCCATACGTATATGCAGTAGTCTAGAAGGATTGTGGGTAATCAGTCTGAAGCATTTTCAATACTAATTGTGTGTTAGAAAAGTTAGATCTAGGTTATCTTTTGTCTTTATGATCTGTATAATCTTCTGTCATTAGTCAGGATTGTAGAGTTCAGGAAAACCTATTGATTGAATCCATTTTGCAGGGTGATATTTGTTAGCTGTCCCTATCCTCTTAGCACGTGTTTAGTGATCCAGCTGGTTCTCTAGTTTTTTTAGTGATCCAGCTGGTTCTCTAGTTTTTTAGTGATCCAGCTGGTTCTCTAGTTTTTTAGTGATCCAGCTGGTTCTCTAGTTCTCTAGTTTTTTAGTGATCCAGCTGGTTCTCTAGTTTTTTAGAGTGAAGATTATTTTCTCAGCAGATCAGAGGGTGTTTTTCCAGTGACTCAATATGACAGGCTGAGTTACAATTTTAGCATCTCTTGTTTACATTTCTTTTATTGAGATAGATATTGTGCAAAAACCCTGTTTTACATATGTTCATAAATCTTCATTCTATTGTCCACACGTAATCATATTTTTGTGCCAATGCACTCACTAATGTAAGATGACAACTTGTAGTCCCATAGTTAAGTCTAGGTGTCAGAATACACTCACTAATGTAAGATGACAACTTGTAGTCCCATAGTTAAGTCTAGGTGTCAGAATACACTCACTAATGTAAGATGACAACTTGTAGTCCCATAGTTAAGTCTAGGTGTCAGAATACACTCACTAATGTAAGATGACAACTTGTAGTCCCATAGTTAAGTCTAGGTGTCAGAATACACTCACTAATGTAAGATGACAACTTGTAGTCCCATAGTTAAGTCTAGGTGTCAGAATACACTCACTAATGTAAGATGACAACTTGTAGTCCCATAGTTAAGTCTAGGTGTCAGAATACACTCACTAATGTAAGATGACAACTTGTAGTCCCATAGTTAAGTCTAGGTGTCAGAATACACTCACTAATGTAAGATGACAACTAGTAGTCCCATAGTTAAGTCTAGGTGTCAGAATACACTCACTAATGTAAGATGACAACTTGTAGTCCCATAGTTAAGTCTAGGTGTCAGAATACACTCACTAATGTAAGATGACAACTAGTAGTCCCATAGTTAAGTCTAGGTGTCAGAATACACTCACTAATGTAAGATGACAACTAGTAGTCCCATAGTTAAGTCTAGGTGTCAGAATACACTCACTAATGTAAGATGACAACTTGTAGTCCCATAGTTAAGTCTAGGTGTCAGAATACACTCACTAATGTAAGATGACAACTTGTAGTCCCATAGGTAAGTCTAGGTGTCAGAATACACTCACTAATGTAAGATGACAACTTGTAGTCCCATAGGTAAGTCTAGGTGTCAGAATACACTCACTAATGTAAGATGACAACTTGTAGTCCCATAGGTAAGTCTAGGTGTCAGAATACACACACAGAATTAATAGTCTGGATCTTTGCCCCCCCCCCCCCCCACCAACCATATACAAGTATCTCCACGGCAAGCAACAATTTTGGAAGATTTCTATGCCACACAATGTAAATGTGAGAAATAGAAAATAGAAACAGTGTAAATTTGAGAAAAAGAAAATAGAGACAGTGTAAATGTGAGAAATAGAAAATAGAAACAGTGTAAATGTGAGAAATAGACAATAGAAACAGTGTAAATGTGTGGCATAGAAATGGGATTATCCTACAGTCTAAACTGAAAGTGTACAGAGTAATGGTACTTTGATCTGTTATACTGTTATACGCTACTGTTTTATGCTGTTATACTCTAGTGAAGCATGGACTGTGTATAGACGACATGTGATGAAACTCAATCACTTTCATACAACTTGTCTCAGAAAAGTTAGCAACATCAGATGGTATAAGTGAGACAAGATTCCGTATACTACTGTCCTTGACAGATCTGGCATCCATAGCAATAACACTATTCGGATGAAGACACATATTCGTTAGGTAGGTTATGTAGTTTGTATTCCAGATCATCGTCTGCCAAAGATAATTCTCTACGGTGAGTTGCAGAAGGGTGAACGATCTCAAGGTGGCAAAAAGAAGTGCTACAAGGACGCAATTAAAGACCTCACTGAAAGTCTTTGAAATAGACACAGATACATGGGAAGAACTTGTTAAAGACCTCAGTGGCAACCTTTCAAATAGACAAAGATACATGGGAAGAACTTGTTAAAGACCTCAGTGACAACCTTTCAAATAGACAAAGATACATGGGAAGAACTTGTTAAAGACCTCAGTGACAACCTTTGAAATAGACAAAGATACATGGGAAGAACTTGTTAAAGACCTCAGTGACAACCTTTGAAATAGACAAAGATACATGGGAAGAACTTGTTAAAGACCTCAGTGACAACCTTTCAAATAGACAAAGATACATGGGAAGAACTTGTTAAAGACCTCAGTGACAACCTTTCAAATAGACAAAGATACATGGGAAGAACTTGTTAAAGACCTCAGTGACAACCTTTCAAATAGACAAATATACATTACATGTCCAAATCAAACCATTTTACACCGTTTCATCACTGTCAAATGTGTACATGGGAAGAACTTGCACAAAATAGAGCCACAAGTCAATACAAAGTCACGGATAGACCCAAAAAAACTGTCTACAGTAGTCATTATATGTCCGAACTGTCCTAGGACATTTGTGGCCCCAATAGGGCTTATTAGCTTTTTACGAACTTATAATTAAGGACATAATTTGAACTGAATTTTCAAAAGTGGTTGTAACAAATACTCATCATTGTCATGGGATGGGCAAAAAGCAAATGATCTACAGCAACATTGCAAAGCACTTCTAACACAGCCAGCATTGGAGTCATTAGAGATCTGGACCAGCAGTAGATCCTACTGTTGTAATAGAAGTACCAAACCAAGTGCAGCACGAGCATTGTTCTGAAACCAGATAGGAAAGAGGACACACAACAACAGAGAACCAGATAGGAAAGAGGACACACAGCAACAGAGAAATCAGATAGGAAAGAGGACACACAGCAACAGAGAAATCAGATAGCAAAGAGGACACACAACAATAGAGAAACCAGATAGGAAAGAGGACACACAACAACAAGGGAAACAACTGGGGGATATGTCAGCCAGGAAACGTATTACAAATACCTACCACTATATTATTTTTGAAAGATTATACCCCCATCGAGGCCAGCTCCTTGGCGTGGAGATGGGGCTTAGTCCAGCCATCAGAGGCTGGAAACTAAGACTGGCCGGGCCCTCCCACATTCGGGCAGGACCACAGTCTTGCCTAGCAAGTAAAGGTGCTGAAGTCAGCGACATTTGGCCAGAAGGCGCACCGCAACAATCAGAATGTCATGCATTATCGCACATGAATGTCTATATCTGCATTACCCCGTTATGGTGCTAACCCTGTGACGACTCACCAGGCAGGAGTAGCACCGGGCCCTATACCTCGAAAGGGCCCACCCCATACGACTGGAGGTCCTCTTCGATTGCCTTGTGGAGCCAGGAGGCACAAGAGTAATATCACTGACCAACAAATATTACCAACCAATGAGACACCACTTACAATAATGCACTGGAATGCTGAGGGTGTAAATAGCAAAAACGATGGCTTTAGCAAGAAATTATAATTAGAAAACACCCTTCTTAAGGAACAGGTCAGCATTTGTTGCATACAAGAGACACACCTCAGCAAAGATGTAGCCTTTAAAATTGCAGGTTATCAGTGCTTTAGAGCTGATCGAATAGACAGAAGAAAAGGAGGTATACTAACCCTAGTCAAAAATAATATCAGCACACATCAAACTGAGCTATACATGGAAGGAGCAGAATATCAGGTCCTTCAACTAAAGACCAAGAACACAGACTTCAACCTACTAAATTATTATTGTCCAAATGACCAGTCCCTTTCGCTGGACACAATACCGTACAGAGGAAGACTGATAGTATGTGGAGATTTTAATAGTCACTCACAAAGCTGGGGTTATGACCACATGGATAAAAGAGGAGACGAACTTGAAAGCTGGCAAGACGATAAATGTCTTCTATTGCTTAATAAGCCAAAAGATCCTCCAACATACTACTCAAGAGCATGGCAAACCACTTCCACGCCAGACTTGGCATTTTACTCAGCAGACCTAAACTGGGAAATCAATAGAACAGTGGGGAAGCAACTTGGAGATAGCGACCATCGACCAGTCCTCCTTAGTATTAAAAATGAACTCACAGGAAATGCATGTAGCCTTCCAAGATGGAATTATAAAAAAGCAAATTGGGGACTATTTAAACACAGCAGTAGTGTTTTAGCTGGACAAATAGACATGGAAGGAAAAGACATAAACGCCATAGTCAAAGAGTTCAATAAATGTATTCATCAAGCTGCCAAGGAAGCAATACCAAGAGGAGCACGCAAACAATACAAGCCATACTGGAGTGAACAACTAGAACTGCTGCAAGAGGAATTAGAAAAAGCACGGACGGAAGTGGAAAATAACCCAAGCCAGGAACATCACAACAAACATCAACACGCAAAAGCTAAATTCCAAAGAGCCAAACTAGAAGCTAGAAGAAAGAGCTGGAAAGAGAAAACAGAATCCTTAAATTTTGAAAAGGATGGAAGAAAACTGTGGAAACTGGTCAAACAACTAAATGATGAGGGAACAGGAAGAAGCACAAACATAACACTCGTACAGAATGGCAAAATGATTACAGGAAAGCAAGCAGTAGATAATTTCGCTAGGATATTTGCTCAAGACTGCAATATTGAAATTAGTCCAGAGAAACAGCATACAGTGCGGAGCGACCAAAAAAGTAAATTGGATCATGCTCATACTAGAATCAGTGATGAAAACAGCGCAGATGAAATTATGGATACATTGTTCACATATAGTGAATTAGAATTAGCAGTCTCTAAACTAAAGCTAAATAAGTCCCCAGGAATTGATGAAATATCAAATGAAATGATAAAGAATCTAGGAACAACAGCCAGAAGGAAACTATTGGACATCCTAAATATTAGCTGGACTACTGGGAAAATACCACAAATCTGGAGAGAATCAATTATGGTCCCTTTGCTTAAACCTGGAAAAGATGGAACAACACCAACTAGCTACAGACCAATTAGTCTTACAAGTTGCCTGTGCAAAACAATGGAGCGCATCATAAACCTAAGACTAAAATTTCACCTGGAAAGTAGAAAATTCCTTGCACCACAGCAGGCAGGTTTCAGGCAATGCTACTCCACAGAGGATCAAACCACATACCTCTCACAGGAAATTGAGGATGCTTTCCAAGACAAAAATCAGTTTTAGTGGCATGGATTGATTTACAGAAGGCATTTGATAAAGTATGGAAAGAAGGATTGCTTCAAAAAATGAGAAACTACAAGATATGTGGAAATATGTACAGATGGACGAAAGCCTTTCTTCACAATAGAAGAGCCAGAGTACAAGTAAATGGCAAAAAAAGTAGGAAAGTATTACTACGCCATGGAGTGCCTCAAGGAGGAGTTCTATCACCCACTCTTTTTCTCATATTTATCAATGATCTAATTGAAGAAATACCCTGTGAACTAAGGCATCACTATATGCAGATGACTTGGTTCTATGGTGCACACATGAGAGCGCCATGGTTACCACAAAAATGCTTCAGAGAGCCATGGACATTTTGACTAATTGGGCTGACAAATGGTGTGTAAGTATCAATATAGAGAAGTCAACAACAACCCTTTTTACACTTTCACCAAAACAAAGAGCAGGAAACATCTATGTAAATAAAACTATCTTAAAGGTAGATGACCAACCCACATATCTTGGTGTAACATTTGATGCCAAAATGACATGGAAACATCATATCAGCAAAGCAGAAACAAAGGCTAGAAGGAAGATAGCTATACTAAGAAAACTGAGTGGGACAACTTGGGGAGCTAATGAAAGAATTCTAAAAAATGTATACCAACAAGCCATTCGACCACACTTGGAATATGGTTCTACAGCATGGAGTTCATCATCAAACACTACACTACAAAACCTAGATAGAGTACAGAACCAAGCACTTAGAATCATTACAGGCGCAATGAGATCCATACCAATCATAGAAATGCAGAATATCGAAGGGATGCAGTCATTGAAAGAGCGTAGAGATACTAAAATTATAATTCATGGAGAAAAGTTTCTTTCCCACCATAGTCACCCAATGAAGGAAAGATTCCAGAATCTATCACAAGGACGGCTTAAAAGAAGCAGCTTCATACACCAGGCCAAGCGTCTACGTAGACAGGTATCGGATCCACCAGAGGTAACAATACCACTGACATCTCAACCAGAACACACCCCATGGGAAAAACGGACATGCCTACCAGTGGCCATCCAAACAACAGTAGCAGGTGTGCATGGGGATGAACATCAGAATAATCCGCAGAAAAGAGTAGCAGCTCTCAGTTTTCTTGATGATGTTTACCCAAGTGATCTATTGACCAGAGTATATACAGATGGATCAGCACAGAATGCAGTAAAAAATGGAGGAAGTGGTGTATATGTAGAATACCCAGATGGCACCACTGATACTACTTGTATACCAACAGGGAATTACTGCAACAACTATGACTCTGAAGTCAAAGCTATTTATACAGCTGCAGAGAAACTGTTAACATTGGACAGGACCTCACACCCTATTGTAATACTTACAGATGCAAGGTCAGTACTAGAGGCATTACAATCCAATAAACTTCCAGAGTTAAAAGAGGTATTGTCCATAGTACAAAATAGGTGTAGAGTTATACTGCAATGGATTCCATCACACTGTGGAATAGCAGGAAATGAGAGAGCTGATCAACTCGCCAAGGAAGGTGCTAACATGCAGCAACCGGATGTACCAATCAGCTATCACCAAAAGAAATCCATGATAAAGGCACAACGAAAGCCTAACTTACCTCCACGGGATGACTACCACCTACTTAGCAGACAAGAACAGGTCATCATATTTCGACTGAGAACTGGACACAATAGACTAAACAGCCATATGTATACAAAATTTAAAATTGGCACAACAGCAAAGTGTAATTGTGGACAAGTCAACCAGACTTCAGAACATATCCTTCAAGAATGTGCAAACTATGACACATTAAGATGCACATACTGGCCTTCTGATACACCAATGAATGTTAAACTTTATGGTACAAAACAAGAAATGGAAAACACTGTCCAATTTATACAAGAAACAACACTGCAGATATAGACATTATTAGCGAACGAAAGAAGAAGAAGAAGAAAGATTATAAAAACAACAACTATAATAAAGTGAATAAGGATGAAAAAAATTCATGTCTCAATTTTCTTGTTTTCAAATTTCATTAATTTGATTATATCCTATGTCAGTGTCTTCCCTGTGTCACCCGTCAAACTTTTACTGTTTCATTTCTATTATGCGCTTCATTAACCTACACAGCTTTTCCTGAACTTGTGTAATGCTCTATTCCCTGTGAACTCCTCAAAGAATTGTTCATTATAACACATCGGGTGAGATGAAAGGTGGAGCTTTTTTAAATAGATATCTTCATCGAACTAATCAGGGGGACTAGAATCAACGTATAACAGCTACAGATCCTAACATTCGCTACCGATATCATGGGAAATGAAGACCAGCTGATCGACGACGAGGAAGTGCTAATTACTATTAAAAATATTTCTGATGGCTCTCCAGGTCCAGGCAGAATAAGGTACAGTTTACTTAACGATATCGAGGATAAGGTGCTATCAAAAATGACAGAAGATTCTAATTTGAGCTTGTAAACAGGAACGATACCAGAGGAGTGGCTACATAGCTACTTCTCATACCTGTGTCAAAACCAGGCAAAGATGCTGCTGACATAAAGGCTTATATCGCATCATCACACTGCAGAATGTATATGACAAGATTCTGGAGATAATTGTTTCTAGACGTATAACCAGGGAACTAGAGATCAAAGGTGGTCTCCCAAATACGAGCATACATACTGAGAAGAGACACAGTCACAAATGCAGTAGTTCTTGCATATGAAGTTTATGAAGGTTTTCAGAATAAAGATGAAACTATGGTTGCAGCGTTAGACGTAGAAGATGCGTACAATAGAGGCAGTTACACTCATATTTTGGACATGTTGCGGGAGCATGCTATCCATCCATGGATCATACACTGGATAGCGAATGCGCTAATCTTTAAAATCGCTCCAAGGTACGGACCTGGACATCTGATTTCAAAATAATAGCACTTGGTCTAACACAGGCATCTCCTTTGTCTCCAGTGCCGCTTAATGTGTCATCATCATTATCAGGTGTCATGCCGGCTGACGTAGGCGGTCATGGCTCTCCACAGCTCTCTGTCCACAGTATTATGTATCAAGATCGTCATTGTTTCCCTGCCGTGTCAGGTTGTTAAACTGTATAATATTTTCTCACGTTGTCGCCCTCTGTCTCTGTTGCCTTCAATTTTGCCTGTTGTGACTATGTTCTCTAAAACTGCCTGTCTCATGCAGTAGCCAAAAAAAAAAAAAGAAGATTGCCTTTTTCTTTTATTATTGATTAAGGTCCGTTTCGCATTTGACTCTTTAAACACCTCCACATTGGTTTTTTCTGGCAGTCCATGGTATTCTCAGCATTCTTCTATAGAACCACATCTCTATTGCCTCTAATTTCCCACTTTCCAGTTTGTTTATTGTTCAAGACTCGCATCCATATGTTAGTATAGGAGGTATATAGCACTGCAGAACTCTCTTTCTCACCTCTAATGACAAGGTCATATTACACAATATATTTCTGAATATTGTTTTTGCTTGCCCTATTCTGCGTCTTATTTCTGTTGAAAAGTATGGGTTGTGTTATTGAACAGCTCAATTGTACAGAGCGTTATATGGATATACTGCTGGAGTCAGAGGAAACGAAAGATCTGACAATCCTGTGATTGACAGTACAGTATTGAAGAGAGATAAAGCTGACTCAATTGAAGCAGGTCATAAATTCATTGCAAAAGGAGGATGTTGACAATGAGACTGAAAGCGTACACATACAAAGAATGACAGAAATGGAAGAGATTAGAGGAGAGGGCAGGAAAGAAAAAGTACTGTTTTTGGAAAGAACCGAAGATCACGTAATCAACACTTGACTGGGACTGTGAGTCTATATACACTCGAATGACTGCCGAAACGGAAGGCGTAGCACTTATGGGAATGTCCAGTGTGTTATGATGCTAGTTTTCAATCAAGAATCAATTGATTATAGTTGTTTTCATCATATTTGTATTAGTAGTGGTTTTTGTAACATATTTATTTGTTTAATATAATTATTTTCTTGCTTGTGTTATTGTGGACCATACCTGATTGTTGTTTTTTTTCATGGCTTTTTAATAATGATATATATGGGGAAAAAAGAGTTAGAGCATTTAAGGATAGGAAAATAATTGGAAGAAATAGTTAATAATAGGAAATAGTGGGATCAGCTCCCCATGACGCCTCACGGCACATATGGCTAGAAAATAAAGAAATTGGGATTTGTTTCTATGACTTGTGTTCCATGGAGAATTGATGGATATAATACACACATTTTATTCTATAAGACTTGCGTTCCACCATGGAGATTTGAAGGGTGTAATACACAAATACAACTACCTAAGAAGCCCAGGGCTGTAGACTGTACAGAATATAGAACAATAAGTCTAATGCGTCATTTAACTAACATACTTCTCAAGATAACACATGAAAGAATTAAGAACAAGATAGACATGGAGGTCGGTGAAGAACTATTCGGTTTGAGCCAAAAAAAAGGAACCAGAGAAGCTATACTGAGCATCCGACTAGTGATAGATAAATATTTAGAAGTCCAAAAAAGTATCTATATTTGCTTCATAGACTACAGCAAGGACTTCGACAGAGTTCAACATGAAAAATTAATCAAATGTCTTCAAGAAATAGGCATAGATGGAAAAGACATCAGACTGATTAGAAATATATATTGGGAACAAACTGCATCAATAAGGTGTGAAAACAGCTACTCTCCATACATAGAAATAAGAAGAGGGGTAAGACAAGGATGCATTTTATCACCAAGCCTATTTAATATCTACACAGAGAATATCTTTAAAAATATAGAAGAAATACCAGGACTCAAGATCAATGGGAAAATAATAAACAACATTAGATATGCAGATGACACTGTTCTGTTAGTAGAAAATGAACATGAACTAGAAAGACTAATAGATCAAGTCAATAAATCAAGTAATGAATATGGGCTGGATATAAATATCCAAAAAAACAAAAACCATGATAATCAGCAAAGACACAGAAGAACAAGGGCTAAACATAAACATACAGGGAGAGAAACTACAACAAGTAAAACATTATCAATATCTTGGACACATAGTCACAAATGATGGCAGATGTGAAACAGAAGATAAAAGGAAAATATGAATGGCTAAAAGTACCTTCAATGACATGAGGAAAATATTAACATCTAAACAAATTACAAACAAGTTAAAAATGTGAATTATAAAATGCTACATCTATTCCATATTAATGTATGGCTCAGAAACATGGACACTAAATAAACAATTAGAAGACAGAATTGATGCCTTTGAGATGTCGGTATATAGAAGAATAGGGAGAACATCATGGAAAGAGAAGAAAACAAATATAGAGGTGCTAAAAACACTTAATATGAAGAAAGAACTACTAAGAGAAATAAAGATCAGGCAAATAAAATATTTTGAACACACTAAAAGACATGACTCCTTATTGAAGACCTTACTTGAGGGTAAAGTCAAAAGGAAGCGAGCAAAAAATAGGCAGAGATACAAGTGTGAGAGTAACATCACACGATGGACAGGTTACAGTCTAGCAGAGTGCACCAAGACAAGAGACAGGAGATGTTGGAGATACGTTGCAGCAAACCTTCGTTGCGGAGACGGCACTTGATGATGATGAATACAAACAGTTTATTTTATAATACTTGTGTTCCACCATGGAGATTTGAAGGGTATAATACACACAGTTTATTCAGCATTCTACGCAACTCTCCTTGTCCAGATCCATGTAAGATACTGAAGACATCTATAGATGCACGCATTAAGATAAAACTAAAACAATAAACAAAACAATTAGCTAACAATCAAAGAGATAAATATCAACTAACTATAATGCCAGGGAAGATCATAGAAACAGGTGGACCACATTGTTCAGAGCAGGAAAGATATGAGAAATAGGTGGACCACATTGTTCAGAGCAGGAAAGATATGAGAAACAGTTGGGCCACATTGTTCAGAGCAGGAAAGATATGAGAAATAGGTGGACCACATTGTTCAGAGCAGGAAAGATATGAGAAATAGGTGGGCCACATTGTTCAGAGCAGGAAAGATCAGAGAAACAAGTGAACCACATTTTTCAGAACGGGAACGATAAGAGAAACAGATGAACCACACTGTTTAAAGCAGGAAAGATATGAGAAACAGGTGGACCACATTGTTAAGAGCAGGAAAGATAAGAGAAATAGGTGGACCACATTGTTCGGAGCAGGAAAAATATGAGAAATAGGTGGACCACATTGTTCAGAACAATTTAGAATATATAAGACAATATTAGCAAAGAGAAAAGAAACATTTCCAAAAACAATATCAAGAACTGACCTAAAAGTCCTAATTGCATGTAGTTACTTGCCAAGTTAGTGCGATACAAATAATTGTTTGAAGGTGTTATGTCTGTGCACATCTTGATAGTCAACAGTACAAAACACAAGACTAGTTGTAGAGCAGTCAAACCAGTTGATGTGTTGAAGTATTGGTAACGCCAGCCTAATGATAGCCATGTTGTGTCAACACCTGGTAACAATGAGAGTATATCAGCTCAAGGTCAGGAGAATGAATAAAAGATTATATCAGCTCAAGGTCAGGAGAATGAATGAAAGATTATATCAGCTCAAGGTCAGGAGAATGAATGAAAGATTATATCAGCTCAAGGTCAGGAGAATGTACGAAAATAGTATATCAGCTCAAGGTCAGGAGAATGAATGAAAACATTGTATCAGCTCAAGGTCAGGAGAATGAATGAAAGATTATATCAGCTCAAGGTCAGGAGAATGAATGAAAGATTATATCAGCTCAAGGTCAGGAGAATGAACGAAAATAGTATATCAGCTCAAGGTCAGGAGAATGAATGAAAGATTATATCAGCTCAAGGTCAGGAGAATGAATGAAGATTATATCAGCTCATATCAGGAGAATGAATGAAAGATTATATCAGCTCAAGGTCAGGAGAATGAATGAAAAAATTATATCAGCTCATATCAGGAGAATGAATGAAAAGATTCTATCAGCTCAAGGTCAGGAGAATGAACGAAAATAGTATATCAGCTCAAGGTCAGGAGAATAAACGAAAATAGTATATCAGCTCAAGGTCAGGAGAATAAACGAAAATAGTATATCAGCTCAAGGTCAGGAGAATAAATGAAAAGATTATAGTTTGCAACCTAATAAAACATGCGCTATAATTACGTTTCAATCATTTATACTTAGTTACTGGATAATCTTATGTTCATCCTCTGTGACATCATCTGTGACATCATCTGTGACATCATCTGTAAACATGTATTACTGGATACTTGTATCATGTAATACATGTAGGATCATGGTCCTGCTATAAGGGAGATCCAACGGGAGTTTGAGAATAAACACTGAAGAAGAAGAAGAAGACAGCAAGACAAAGTCACCAACACTGAAATATTCATCATCATCATTAAGTGCCGTCTCTGCAACGAAGGTTGAGTGCAACGGATCTCCAACATCCCCTGTCTCTTGTCTTGGTGGTGCATTCTGCTAGACTGTAACCTGTCCATCGTGTAATGTTACTCTCCCACTTGTATCTCTGACTACCTCTTGCTCGCTTCCCTTTGACTTTACCCTCAAGTAAGGTCTTCAATAAGGTGTCATGTCTTTTAATGTGTTCAAAATATTTTATTTGCCTGATCTTTATTTCTCTTAGTAGTTCTTTCTTCATATTAAGTGTCTTTAGCACCTCTTTATTTGTTTTCTTCTCTTTCCATGATGTTCTCCCTATTCTTCCATATACCCACATCTCAAAGGCATCAATTCTGTCTTCTAATTGTTTATTTAGTGTCCATGTTTCTGAGCCATACATTAATATGGAATAGATGTAGCATTTTATAATTCTCATTTTTAACTTGTTTGTAATTTGTTTAGATATTAATAATTTCCTCATGTCATTGAAGGTACTTTTAGCCATTCCTATTCTCCTTTTAACTTCTGTTTCACATCTGCCATCATTTGTGACTATGTGTCCAAGATATTGATACTGTTTTACTTGTTGTAGTTTCTCTCCCTGTATGTTTATGTTTACCTCCTGTTCTTCTGTGTCTTTGCTGATTATCATGGTTTTTGTTTTTTGAATGTTTATATCCAGTCCATATTCATTACTTGATTTATTGACTTGATCTATTAGTCTTTGTAGTTCATGTTCACTTTCTGCTAAAAGAACAGTGTCATCTGCATATCTAATGTTGTTTATTATTTTCCCATTGATCTTGAGTCCTGGTATTTCTTCTATATTTTTAAAGATATTCTCTGTGTAGATATTAAATAGGCTTGGTGATAAAATGCATCCTTGTCTTACCCCTCTTCTTATTTCTATGTATGGAGAGTAGCTGTTTTCACACCTTATTGATGCAGTTTGTTCTCAATATATATTTCTAATCAATCTGATGTCTTTTCCATCTATGCCTATTTCTTGAAGACATTTGATTAATTTTTCATGTTGGACTCTGTCAAAGGCCTTGCTGTAGTCTATGAAGCAAATATAGATACTTTTTTGGACTTCTATATATTTATTTATCACTAGCCGGATACTCAGTATAGCTTCTCTAGTTCGTTTGTTTTTCCTAAAACCGAATTGTTCTTCACCGACCTCCATGTCTATCTTGTTCTTAATTCTTTCATGTATTATCTTGAGAAGTATTTTAGAAATAAACAAATATAAATAAAAATTTTCTACGTTCAGTCTGTGCAGACTCAGGACACACCATGAGGATAGCAGATTAACACATGTGATCTATTTTATTTTATAGAGAGGTAAATCGTAGATGGGTCGGGCCGAGGATACCGTTAAACATATCTGCGCCCCAGAAAACATAGCTCCTGGATAGGAATGGATACATATTCCTACGTTCTTTCATGAGGCAGTCAAGACCTTCGTTACACTCAACATGCAGCGAGTACAAGAAACAAAGCCACGTAGCGTGGATGCTGAGATCAAGGAACTAATATGCGAGAATGCCGATGATTCAGATGTTGTGATTTACACGGACGGGTCGGTCATCCGTCACCAGCGATGTGCATGTGCCTTTACTGCCAGATAAAAAGGGAAAACAGTACACGAAGCTTGTGGTGCCTTTACCGCAACAACGAGCAGTCTAACTATGGAAGTATTCGCCGTAACGCAGGCACTTTACTGGCTGGAGTTGCGAACCTACACATGCTTGCATACTAAGTGATCCACTAAATTTGATTCAGAAAGTCAAAACAGTTGATGTACGTAGAGAATGGGCGGAGTCAGTGGAGAGAGCTAAAATACGGGCATCACTACGAAAATTCACGCTTATTTTTGTCCCAGTACATGCGGGCGTGGAGAGAAACGAACGTACCGACAAATTAGCTAGTCTCGCCACCACAACATACGGTCAGCCTATGGACAGAGCAGACATACTCACTGCTCTTTGTGAGTCCTCACGATCAGAGGATTTTGAGATGAATAAACATGAGTCAATATCAAGAATGCAAGAATTGGGAGTGAGGATGGGCGTGGCCCGAAGAGAACCCATGACAAAGATTTCAAAAAGAGTAGTGAACCAACAATGAACCGGAACAGTCAGCTGTTATACCCTGAGAGATTTACTGAAGCGGAGATCTGAGCACCTATGGACGTGTCCGGTGTGCGAAGATGATAATCAACATACCTAATACCTAATACCTATTTTATTTTATTCTTATTTTAATTACATTCTGGGAAAAGATACTAGAGTTTACCTCTGCTAGAAGTTGACTTGAGATTTCGATGACAAGACGGTGTGCAAACATGATATACATACATTGATACAGAATTATGGGAACAGGATATGCCATGGATCGTGTTGTATGGAGGGAAAGTTCATCAATGGTACAAAGACAAAGGAGAACGTGATAGCAGTTCGTTCACGGGCTGCATGTCTCAGAAGATACACAACAACACACGATGGTACAAGTTGACCTTTATACACACTGTCGAAGACTCTTTGCAGCTCAGATTCATCTCTGGAGTCACATCCAACATCACCATGGATAGTAGATTATATTCCTTATAGCACAACAATAACAATATGACGTGGAAAGATGGAAAGTTACCATTATCTGTAAATATATACAAATGTGAATATGAACAATGATATTCTACATAATTATTGCAATAATGAAAAAACACATGTTTGTGAATAAGGAAACATGAATACCTGCCCCCCAGGTGAGCCACACAATCAAAGATATGATTGACACAGTCCATCCTCCATTGTTGATCACATGTTTACCACTATTATTCCACGAACTGACCTCACGTTGACAGTCATTCTGCAATAGCGTATCAGAGTGGTCTATGCACTCGCCATAGACTCTCTCATGCAACAAAAATCCTGTGGATATACAATACTAAGATCAGTATGGTGACTAAATTATAAGTTAATGTTTGTAACAAATAAACCTACATATCTGGTAATTATACACACACCAAGGAATATAAGAAACTGTTTTTTCCTTGTTGGAATTACTATTTCGTTCAACGATTGTTATTTAATTGCTCATCCTAGAAATGGAAAGGGAAGATTGATTCAGATTAAAGTTAAGGTATTATGTTGTAAAGTTAAGGTATTATGTTGTAAAGTTAAGGTATTATATTGTAAAGTAAAGGTATTATGTTGTAAAGTAAAGGTATTATGTTGTAAAGTTAAGGTATTATATTGTAAAGTATACCAACTTGATAATATGACATATAAATTTAAGGTATTATGTTGTAAAGTAAAGGTATTATGTTGTAAAGTAGTATTCTTGAGAGCCCTCAGAATTGCGAGCGATTAGCTCTTAATTCCTATGTGCAGTGGTGTGGTTCTTCTGAGCTTTCTTTCACACCCAGGAGACTTCAGCCTTTGCCTTAGTGCAATGCCCATTGAAGGAGCCTTCTACTCAGAGTGGGTATATAACTGTATAGATGACATGCTGCAAAGCTTCCATAAGAGAGCCTAAATATAACGGCAAGTCATCTAATAAGGTTTTCTGTTGCATGAGTGGTTTGTCTAGTGGACCATTGGTGAAACCCACAGACGAACCGCATCCTGTCTTGCAAAATATACTAACTTGATAATATGAGGACTAAAATTCAGGTATTATGTGATAATATGAGGATTAAAGTTCAGGTATTATGTGATAATATGAGGATTAAAGTTCAGGTATTATGTGATAATATGAGGATTAAAGTTCAGTATTATGTGATAATATGAGGATTAAAGTTCAGGTATTATGTGATAACATGACGATTAAAGTTCAGGTATTATGTGATAATATGAGGATTACAGTTCATGTATTATATTGCAAAGTATACTAACTTGATAATTAAGGATTAAAGTTACGGTATAATGTTGTAAAGTATACGAACTTGATAATACGAATATAAATAGATTTACTGTAGCTAATGAATCAGAGTTATAGAAGTACAATCACTCATAGTATACAATTATGGTACATATAGCGGGTGGGGGGGGGGGAACTATTTTAATGCTAAATTTTATGCCTGACATATTGATCAGTGTGGTGGGGTTAGGGTGTATGGTAGAATTAGGGTTTGTGGTGGGGTTAGAGTGTGTGGTTGGTTTAGGTTGTGTGATGGGATTAGGGTGTGTGGTTGGTTTAGGGTGTGTGGTTGGTTTAGGGTGCGTGGTGGGATTAGGGTGTGTGGTAGGGTTAGAGTATGTGGTAGTGTTAGGGTATGTAGTGGGGTTAGGGTGTGTGGTGGGGTTAGGGTGTTGTAGGGTTAGGGTGTGTGATGGGGTTAGGGTGTGTGGTGCGGTTAGGGTGTTGTGGGGTTAGGGTATGTGGTGGGGTTATGGTATGTGGTGGGGTTATGGTGTGTGGTTGGTTTTGGGTGTGCGGTGGGATTAGGGTGTGTTGTAGGGGTTAGGGTATGTGGTGGGTTATGGTGTTTGGTGGGGTTAAGGTGTGGGTTGGAGTTAGGGTATGTGATGACGTTTGTGTGTGTGATGAAGTTTGGGTGTGTGTTGATAAATAGGAACATGCATATAATATCGTGTGTGAAAACAAAAAAAACATGCAGATGTCACTAACCTGATCAACACATTCTTCACTAGGTCTAGGAATTAGTCCCACACCTAACGTAATATTCAATGCCGAATACGGAACTCTCCTAGAACGCGGATCCTACTATATTTAACGAAACTATAACGGACACATGTGATGTTTACGAAAAACGCAGCGAAATATAAGTCAAGGTAAAGGGAGATAACTTGTATAGGAAAATAGTTGTAGCAGACAGTGTACGCATGATTACAATATATATTATGACTACTGACAGTGGAGTGCATCCAACGAATTCTCCCACCAACGTAGAAAGTAACACTTTTTTCTGCATCATTTTCTCTCTCTGGCGGGTTTGATATATTGGAGGAAACAATCTTAAACCGGAAAGTCTAATCAAACGGACAGTATTGGTAGTTCTGACACAACCCGCGGAACGGACGCCCAATAATAGCTCAAACCAGTGGATCGACTTCCCAAAAGTTGCCAAACAGTTATAAAATTAGTCTATACGAATTATTGTTCTACTAATTTGGCACATATCTTTCGAGAAAACAGCCGAATGATGTAAAATATTACAGCAGATATACGTTAAGAATGATCTAACATTCAACAAAGCTTCCATGCAGTCTTGCTTTATGTGGCTGCGTTGTTTGTTCTTAATTAAGTTCATTTGTGAAACACTCGCTCGACTGTTGCGTTGCTGAATGGTAGTAAAAAAAAGAGATAGCGCAACATATCCTAATTCATTCATGTCGTGAACATCACCCACATCTATGTGGTTTGCAACATCGATCCAAATTTGTTCAGTAACACATGTTCAGTAACACATGTTCAGTAAAACATGTTCAGTAAAACATGTTCAGTAAAACATGTTCAGTAAAACATGTTCAGTAAAACATGTTCAGTAAAACATGTTCAGTAAAACATGTTCAGTAAAACATGTTCAGTAAAACATGTTCAGTAAAACATGTTCAGTAAAACATGTTCAGTAAAACATGTTCAGTAAAACATGTTCAGTAAAACATGTTCAGTAAAACATGTTCAGTAGTTCTCAGCAATATGCCGTCTATCACAGCATTACCTGCCAATAAGTCGGCTCTCTCGTTTCCTCCTGTAAGTTTCTAATACCATTAACTCTATTTTTCTATATGGGCAATCACTGTTATTGCTATTTTAAATGTTCATTCAAGGATGAAGCTGCGACAGGCCCAGTAAACCGTTATGGAATTTGAGTGTTCACAGAAATCTGCTCCAGTTATAATGCAAGATTTCAAGACATTAAAAATGTATCTGTGACGTGATCGAAACATTCTAACACGACACAGTATTACAACAAACATTATAACACGACACATTATTACAACAAACATTCTAACACGGCACAGTATTACAACAAACATTATAACACGACACATTATTACAACAAACATTCTAACACGGCACAGTATTACAACAAACATTCTAACACGGCACAGTATTACAACAAACATTCTAACACGGCACAGTATTACAACAAACATTCTAACACGGCACAGTATTACAACAAACATTCTAACACGGCACAGTATTACAACAAACATTCCAACACGGCTCAGTATTACAACAAACATTCTAACACGACACAGTATTACAACAAACATTCTAACACGGCACAGTATTACTACATATCAAGCGACGAAACGTGCTATAGGCGGTAAACCGAACGTCATTCTATACTGTGACGCCTCATAGAAAAGGTAGAGAAAAGACGATAGATCGTCATCATCATCAGGTGCCATGCCGACTGGCGTAGGCGGTCATGGCTCTCCACAACTCTCTGTTCACAGTATTATGTATCAAGATCGTCGTTGCTTCCCTGCCGTGCCAGGTTGTCTAATATTTTCTCACGTTGTCGCCCTCTGTCTCTGTTGCCTTCAATCTTGCCTGTTGTGACTATGTTCTCCAAACCTGCCTGTCTCATGAAGTGGCCAAAAAACGATGATTGTCTTTTTCTTATATTATTGATTAAGGTCCGTTTCACATTTGACTCTTTCAAAACCTCTATATTAGTTTTTCTGGCAGTCCATGGTATTCTCAGCATTCTTCTATAGAACCACATCTCTATTACCTCTAATTTCCCACTTTCCAGTGTGTTTATTGTCCAAGAATCGCATCCATATGTTACTATAGGAGTTAATTGATACGTAGAGACTGGTAATGCGATCGATGAACGCAACTGAAATGAATGACAGATCTGAATGAGAAATCCACAAACTAGTTTTATTTACTTCCCTATGTTCTTGACTAAATTACGCTGCATACGCTACAAACAAGCAGCATTTCGCAGATGTTTTCAATATTAAAGTAATCGGTGCATCAGTCAGTGATAAAAAACAAATTCTAGTTCGAGAAACCAGTACTGTCGGTCACGCTTACAGTTTGGTCATGCTTACATTTTGTCGCATTCGCGGCATAAGCCTAATGTTTACATTTTTCCGTCCTCACGACATGCACATTTTTCATAAGGCGGAAGTCTAAACCTTGCTCAATTTGGCGGGAAAAAAGCTGAATTAGCAACAGGTCGCTGCAACTGCTGCGTTAAAAACTAGAAACCGGAATATAAATGATTAAAAACACAAAGACGGTATATTGAAAAATGTGACTTCCGGGACCCGCTTTCTAGGACAGAACCCTGAAGGGCATTGCAGCGGAGTATTTTTTTCTTGATGTCATCACATAGGCCCCCCCCCTCTAACGAAAATAACGTGTTATTATCTTCTTTAAAAACAAACGTAACTCCCAAGAACTCATCATATTCGGAATCAGAATCCACAAAAAATTCATGAAACATGGCTTCCATTTTCAACAGATTTTTGTATCGATATGAACAGATGAGTAAAAATTAAGCAATAGCTCTGATCTACTTGGAAACGGAATGCGTGGAACGGAAGTTAAATCTTGCATTGGTAGCGCTAATAACCGGTCACGTGAATCGTATCCCTCATGTAGTTAAATTAGTACATAGAAATGGGTGACTGGAACCGCCGACAGCTGTATACAGATATACATTCAACGCGATTACATTCGCCGATCACGTGCTACATGTTAAAGAGTAATATACTACAATATTGTTTAAAAAACATTTTTTATGTCAATTAATCTGTTTAAAAGAAAAAAATTATAAAATTGATTAATTTTTATTTCCGCCAATACCTATTACTAAAATTTATCATAATGAAATAAATTTGGGACAAAATTCTAAAACAGACTAAGAGATAAGTTTGATGACTATCATTCTTCTGAACAAGTAAACACATACCTTGTGTAATCTTGGATAACTCATGTCGAGAACATAAGTACGCTACAACAGGAAGAAGTGAACTGGTGAAGACTATTGGGCACATATACAGAAATATGTTATTGTTCCTTACATTTGAATGCATCGTCAAGGGACACGTTACTAAAATGACACACGCAGACAACAGAAGAATACCGGCAGATGCAGTGATGTTGTCCCTGTGAAATTAATAATGGAATTACATATAAATTGCATATTTAAAAAAAAATTTGGAGAATGAATCACATTGTTCATTGTGATCTTTGTAGAAAAGTATTCGCTCATCTTGACCTAGTAAGACTTGTCTGTCACTTTTATCATCTAAACTGCTCGATGTATAACATGTGTTGAACATAATGAACACTTGTTGAATTTCTTGATTCTTGATTAGAAACTAGCTTCACAGCACGTGGGGCATTCCCCTAAGTGAATTACTATTTTATTCAGCTTCTGAATATCCTGATAGTGTATTTCATCCGGCTCCCTTGCTGCATTTTTGCAAGAAACGAACAACGTTTTACATGATACTCTGTAATGAGATTTTCATAAGTAGGGTTCCTGCAGTGCACCTTCAGAAGATGTTCCAGAGTCTTCTTCCTCCCTTTTTTGTCACACTGATCAGTTTTTGTGACATATCTAAAGGGCATACATTTTCCAGAAAACTGCTGTGAACAAAAACAGCCCCAGTAGGTTGTCTCTTACAAAGGCAGACAATTTAGTCGGGGATTATTCACAACTCAAGAAGATCGACTGCCCACCAACTCCCACCCCCCCCCCCCCTTAAACATTGAATAATTGCAAGCAAGCATGGCAGGTACTATTAATTGTGATGCTGTTTCTTCAGGAGAGTTTGTGATATTAGGAGTGTCATAAAACAAAGCTGAGTTGGCACGTCCCCCTTCTTGTTGGAAAATAGGTCTACTCCTGTCTCTCTCTTTCTCTCTCTCTCTCTCTCTCTCTCTCTCTCTCCTCTTGAAACATGATATTTGGAATATAGCGTTTTTTTGTTGGATCTATGGGTTACCCCGAACACCACGTGACTGCGTAAGACGCTAACATTCCACTATGTTACACAACAGGAATTTAACCAGTCCATTTTAAGGGCACCGAATAGCCTGGCAACTAGAGTAAACGGGTTTTTCCGTACTTTACTAACACCATCTCCGAAAAAGATGCGACTAACTCAAGTCATTCAAACTGTGTACTTAATTCATTGAGAATGGACCAATCGAAACAAGGACTATTACGACAACGAACATCCCGTACAAGTATTGAAATATCCCCAGTAACAACAAACATATAACATCTCATATTCGTACTACAAGGCTCAATAGGTCTTCCTGTAAACATAAATAACATACAGACAGTACAATTTTGCTTCAAATAATTGCTTACGCAGCATATTAAATCAGCATTGAAATATTTCCCCATCAAGGACAGCACCGTGAAGTGGTGATGGGCGAGGACAGCACCGTGTAGTGGTGATGGACGAGGACAGCACCGTGTAGTGGTGATGGGCGAGGACAGCACCGTGAAGTGGTGATGGGCGAGAACAGAACAGTGTAATGGTGATGGGCGAGGACAGCACCGTGTAGTGGTGATGGGGCTTAGTTCAGCCATCAGGGGCTGGAAACTAAGACTGGTCGGGCAGTCCCGCTTGAGTAGAACCACAGTCCTGCCCAAGTAAGCAATGTGCTGAAGACGGAGGCAATCAGAAAAAGGCGCACAATGAATCAGGATGCCACACACAAAACACAATGGAAACATTTCAATATCTCATAATAGTTATGGTGCTAGCCCTGTGGCGGATTTTCAGGCAGGGACGGTGCCGGGTCCTATACTTCGAAAGGGTCCAACCGCAATTACTGGAAGTGCTTCTCAATTGCCCCGAGGAGCCAGGAGGCAAGGGAATATAGCTACTGGCTAAACAAACCAACGACCAATTAAAATAATGCACTGGAATGCTGAGGGTGTCAACAGTAAAAGAGATGGATACAGCAAAAAAATGGAACTTGAAAATGTCCTCAGCGAAGAACAAGTTAATATATGCTGTATCCAAGAAACACACCTCAGCAGCGACATAGCCTTCAAAATCAGAGGCTACCAGTGCTACCGGTCTGACAGAAAGGACAGACGAAAGGGTGGAATTCTGACACTTGTTAAAAACAATATCAGTGCATGTCAGCTCGAAGTGTATATGGAGGGAGAAGAATACCAGATGCTTCACCTAAAGACAGACAGTGCAGAATTTCATCCCCTGAACTACAACCGCCCAAGTGATATACCATTGGTACTAGACACAATCCCAGAAAAAGAGAGACGTATGGTGTGTGGTGACTTCAACAGCCCCTCTCAGAGCTGGGGCTACGATCACATCGACAAGAGAGGTGAGGAACTTGAGAGCTGGCAAGATGAAAATAATCTTATCCTTATTAATCAGCCTGCAGACTCACCAACCTTCTACTCGAGGGCATGGCACACCACCTCTACGCCAGACCTGGCATTCCACTCACGAGGCATGGAATGGAACATCACACGTGTCATTGGAAAGCAGCTTAGAGGTAGTGACCACAGATCAGTATTTTTGGTAATCCACAATGAATTTACCAAGGACAGCAGCCCGCTCACTAGGTGGAACTATAAGAGGGCAGACTGAAAAATGTACCAGCATTTAACCAGTGTTCTAGCTAAGGACATGAACAAAGACATCAATAGAGCAGTGAGTGAATTTAATAGATGTATACTACATGCTGCTAGTAAAACCATACCCAGGGGGCACTCAAAAACTACAAACCCTACTGGAATGATGAACTGGAAAAGGTGCAAAATGAGATAGAAACATAAAGACAGCAGGCAGAAAACAGACCTAGCCAAGAACACCACAACAAATATCAGCAAACAAAGGTTAAATTTCAAAGATCCAAGTTACAAGCCAGACGGAGCTCTGGAAAGAAAAAAACAGTTTCTAAACCTTGAAAATGACACTAGGATATTATGGAAACTGGTAAAACAACTAAATGATGAAGCTACAGTTAGATATACAAGGATCACACTTTACAAAGATAGAAACATTTTAACAGGTAAACATGCATCTGATTACTTTGCAGATTCCTTTGCTTAAGACAATGATGTCAAAGTTAGCCCAGAGAAACAAGGAGGTTCGAGAGAACGTGCAATACATTGAACAAGGCGAACTTATACCTGAAGTCATGGAGGCACCAATCACAATGAAAGAACTGGAACATTCAATATCCAAATTGAAAATGAAAAAGTCCACAGGAGCTGATGGAGTGTCCAATGAAATGATTAAAACCTGGGAACTGCAGCAAGAGCAAAGCTACTGCAGATCTTCAATACAAGCTTGACCACAGGTAATGTTCCACAGGCATGGAGGGAAGCAATAATGATACCACTCCTCAAATCAGGAAAAGATGGCAACACAGTCTCCAACTACAGGCCCATCAGCCTCACAAGCTGTTTATGCAAAACAGTGGAACGCATTATAAATCTTAGGATGCAATGGTACCTTGAAAGTGAAAACCTTCTCGTATCACAGCAAGCAGGCTTCAGACAGTGCTACTCTACTGAAGATCAGGCAACCTACCTCTTTCCAGAGATTGAGGATGCCTTCCAAGATATGAAACTGGTACTTGCAGCATGGATAGACCCCAGGAAAGAATTTGGCAAGGTTTGGACAAAAGGACTCTTAAAATAAATTGCGAAATTGCAGGGTTAGCTTAAGAATGTACAAATAGGTAAAAGCATACCTGCATAATAGAAGAGTCAGGGTACAATTGGATGGTCGCAAGAGCAAGAAAGTCATACTGCTTCATGGAGTCCCCCAGGAAGGAGTCCTGTCACCCACACATTTCTTGGTTTATATCAATGACTAGTTGTCGAACTACCACACAGGATGAAAGTGGCAATGTATGCTGACGACTTGTTGATCTGGTGCACGGAAGAACATGCGATAGTCGCCACTAAACAAATACAAAGAATTATTGATGCTTTAATCTTATGGGGAAATAGATGGTGCGTCAGCGTTAGCACAGATAAGTGCAGCACTACAATCTTTACCCTCTCACAAAATAAAAAAACGGTGTTATCAAGATAGATGGAGAGCTTTTGAAAGAAGACAAACAACACACGTACCTTGGAGTTACTTTAGATGAAAAGCTGACATGGAAACAACACATAAACAAAGCAACAACAAAAGCCTGGGGAAGTTAGCTACACTGAGAAAAATAAGTGGAGCCACATGGGGAGCCAGTGGAAATATACTCCATAAAATGTACCAGCAAGGCACAAGACCACACCTGGAATATGGTTCAGCTACGTGGTGTCTAGATAAAGTGCAAAACCTGGCGCTCAGGATAATGCTGGTAGCAATGAAATCAACACTCATAGTAGAGATGCAGAAAATTGGAAGAATGCAAACACTTGGCGAAATCAGAGACACAAAAGTGCTAATACAAAAAGAAAAGTGTATGCCAAGTCATCCAATGAAGGAAAGATTCAAAAATCTAGCAATTGGGCGACTGAAAAGAAGCAAAATCCACCAAACTAAACGACTCCGTAGACAACTTAGAGACCTACCTGAAGTTGACAGGCCCTTAAGGTCTGTACCAGAATAAACCCCTTGGAGTGAAAAGCATGGAATGCCAACATACATTCAGACCCATGTGAAAGGAATACTAAGAGAGAACAAACAGAACGGTGTGCAGCGAATGACAGTCACCCTCAGTTTCCTGGATGAGGAATATCCACAAGACATATGGGTCAGAGTATACACAGATGGGTCAGCACAGAATGCAGTGAGGAATGGAGGTGCAGGTTTATACATAGAATATCCAAACAAGCCTAGAGATACAATCAGAACACCAATTGGGAAATTCTGCAATAATTATGATGCAGAAATCCAGGCAATTAGGGTAGCAACTGAAAAACTGCTGAACGCCAATCCTGGTCCACAGCTCGTGGTATTCCTGACAGATGCAACGTCAGTGTTTCAAGCTCTCCAGTCTGGAAAACTAACAGACTTGCAAAAACTACTTAATGAACTGTCTTACCAGTATAGCGTAACAATGCAGTGGATTCCCTCTCACTGTGGAATACCAGGAAATGAAAAAGCAGACCAACTGGCTAAGGAAGGTGCTGCCGAAGACCAACCAGATGTACTAATCACATACAATCAGAAGAAACATATTATCAAGTCAATAAGAAAGCCACGAACACCAACTCAAGATGACTATCACATTATGAATAGATCAGAACAAGTTGTAATTCTACGACTCAGAACAGGACACAACCGACTCCGCACTCACATGTATACAAAGTTCAAGATTGGCAACACGGCCATGTGTACACGTGGACAGGCAGCACAGAGTGCCAAACATATACTTCAAGATTGTTCTAAGCATGAAACGCTGAGGCAGACATATTGGCCAGAGGAAACAACACTGGAATCAAAACTCTATGGGACACTAAATGAACTAGAAAAGATAGTGACGTTTATTAAGGAGAGAATTACAGATATAGAAAAAATGTTTCAAGTGAACGAAAGAAGAAGCATAAGCATGTATTCTATCTCTATCTATCTATTCGCTGAAACCCTTTGTTGCCTTTCGGCGTCAGGGGTAGAAGAGATTTCTGGAGATTGCCCTCTTATGTGCTGAGTATATTGTGGAATTTGTCGCCTCTTTTATTTCAGTGGTTCATCGTTTTCGCGGTCGTCTTGTAGGCCTGCCTTCGCTGTATCTGTGCAGCATAGCTTGCTGTGGTATGCTGTCTGATGGTAGTATGCTGATGTGTGCAAACCATTTTATCTGTTCTCTCTTGATGTATTCCAAGATTTGGGTGGTGCCGAGTTTTTGCCGGATGTCCTCATTCCTCACCCTGTCTCTTAACTATATTCCTAGGATTCTGCGTAAGCACGCCATTTCAGCTGTCACCAGTTTACGTTTGTCTTGCGCTGTCGTTGTCCATGTTTGACATTGGTAGCACAGTTTTGGCATAATACTTGTTTTGAATAGTGTTATTCTGGTGTTTAAATCTACGTATTTGTTTCTGAAAAGTGGTGTCATTTCCCCTAGGACTTGGTATACTTTACTACATCTATTGTATATTTCTTTGCTGCTCTTGTAGTCTGTTGTTATATTACTTCCTAGATATGTGAATTCTGTCACTTTGTTAAGGCTGTTGTTTTCAATATATATATATATATATATATATATATATATATATATATATATATTGGTGTTTCTGTTCTTGCTATCTTCATTACTTCGGTCTTTTCTATATTTATCTTCATGTTACAGGTATGGCTTGTTTGATGTAATCTATCTATATGTCTTTCTTTGTAGTTCTTTTTCTGATGATGCCACTAGTTCTTGTTCATCTGCAAATAGTAGTTCGTTTAAGTTATCCTTCAGATTGTTTTCTTCCGTTGTTTTTGCTACTTTACAGATGTGGTCTATGTATCTTATGAACCACGCATGTGGTTGCATCTTTTGGTCTCGCCAATGGCCCACTAGACAAACCACCCATGCAACAGAAAACCTTAGTAGATGACATGCCGTTATATTGAGGTTATCTTCTTATAGAAGCTTCATGGCACGTCATCTATACAATTATGCTCCTTGTGCTGTTATTTTATTGTTGAATTGTGCTTCATGTTTACTTGAATATATGTATGCACCCTCTGTGGTTGGGAGGGAGCCAGAGATATACTGTGCAGCACTGGGGAGGAGGAAACTGAGAGCACTGTATTTTCCTTTGGCTGAGACCCATCATAGAGGCACAGTGACTCAAGACGTGACAATCCTTTTGACTTGAACATTTGGTTGCATGCCTAGAGCAATAGAGAAGTTCGGCATAACCAGTAGTCATTTGGTGGCGGGGAATGAGTACAGTGAACCCTAGCTTGGTTACAGTGGCTGGGAGCAGTGCATAGGGTGAAACCTACTTTCCTGGAGGTGTGATAGTTATTCTCTGGCTCTGTCCCGGGGTGGGCCGAAAATTCACAGACTTCCCAGCAATATAATGCCACTTAATGGCATTGGGTCAAAGGGCATGAGCCCATAGACCGCTGGATCAGCAACCAACCAATCATCTTATGAAAAGTAGTGGGGATAGTACACATCCCTGGCTCACTCCCGAGTGAATTTGAAATTTATCGGATGCACCTGCGCTTGCTTTTACTGAGCATTGACTTGGCGTATATGCTCTGACACAGGCTTATCAGATGTTGGGGAACTCTATATGTCTGTATTGTTATCCATAGTTGTGCTCTATTCACTCTTTCAAAAGCTTTCTCTTTGCCTCCGAAAGCCAAATAAAAGTCTTGGTTATGTTCTATCGCTCTTTCTGAAAGTTGTTTGATGGTGAAGATTGCATCTGTACAGCTTTTATTTTTCCAAAAGCCCATTTTGTAAAGCATATATTGTATTTTAATATTAAACTTATTCAATCAAAGGTTTCCACATATAATTTTATATTAAATTTTTTGAATCACGTAATTTCAAATATAGCACCACTTATTTCATCAAAGGTTTCCACATGTAATTTCACATGTAGTACCACTAATTCAGTCAAAGGTTTCCACACATAATTTCAAATGTAAACATTTGTTCACTCAAATGACAAACACTTGCAATGTTGCATGGAGATCTACGTGAACAAAAGTTTAGTATAGCAAACTCTAGCTATTGAAAGTTAAAGATAAATGGGTTCATTACGGAGTGGTGTGTCCACGTTATTTACGAAACAAACGATACAATATTTAATGAAACGAACTTTCGCTAAGGCTCATGCAACGCAACATCCATTGATCTGCGTGCAACACACTGAGAGACCCCTTCCCCCTGCCTTGGAAGACCCTGGGGGAGGAGCGCTCTAAGTGCGGTGCGAGCAGATCAAATGATCGGTAGCAGACGCTGCATGTTTTTAAAAATTATTTCTGCGTCACGGTAGCTGTATGGCATCAAGCCTAATATTTAAAAAGTTGATATGTGTGGATACATCATTTCGTAATGAACCGATAAATTAATGGGGAAATCATGCAGAAATCGTAACGCAATGTACATACCATTTTATAACCAAGTTATATGCTTTACATAAAATAGAACTTGTTTAAGCTTAGGGAATACATGTTTGAATATAAATATCTCCCACAATCACCAATCCCAGACATTATTCACAAAACATGTACCTTATGAAGTAAGGAGAGAGGGCAATTCCAACTGCTTGCACAGAAAATGATATTCCAACAGCTGTAGACATTGACAGAGTTTATTAGTTACCTTTCATATCTGAATACAAAATTGTAAATAGATATAGCCTGCAGTTGTATGGGAGATTGGAGTTAGACTGGACATGGGGGTTACATTGAACGTCATTAACAGTCGAAATGTATAAAAATATAGTCATAAATTATAGGCATTTGTTGTGTGGTCAAATTGTAGAAAAATATCTTCATAAATTAAATTATATACATTTGTGTGGCCAAATATGAACAATGTTGCTAATAAATTGTAGACATCTGTGCAGTTAAATTGTAATTAAATATAGCCATACAATGTAGATATGTGTGCTGTCAAATTGTAGACAATATTATTACAATAAATGTATGGAGTGAAACTGTTGATAAACTGTACGGTCAAAAAATGTGAATATTAATTTCGTTCAAATTTTGATAGGGCCTAAGTTCTTGCTGGGATTATTGAAATGTAGGATCTTTGACACAGGATCACTGTCAAGTTCTTGCTGGGATTATTGAAATGTAGGATCTTTGACACGGGATCACTGTCAAGTTCTTGCTGGGATTATTGAAATGTAGGATCTTTGACACGGGATCACTGTCACGTAAATCGTGTACTGCTAGCAACACAATAGTTTATAGTTGTTCGTCCATCACACTTGATGATGGCCATGTGATACATGCACTTTTGAAATTTCACTTAGAGATATCTCCTGGATTATGAGTTCGATTAATAAGCCATATTCTAGTCGCAAATGTCCTTTGACAGCCCGGACATGGGATGACCACTGTGGATGGTTTTTGGTCTATCCGAGACTTTCTAGCTACTCTCTTCTGTTGAGTAGCTGCATATCTCCTCTTTTCACAAGAGCAGCATTTTTTTTATTGTAGATCTCCATGTAGCCCAATTGTGTGCAAGGTCTTCTCACGAAACTTGGTCTGTTTCAGCGGCTTTCAGTAAGGTCTTTAACAAATCATTGTAGCGCTTCTTTTGACCATCTTGATAGCATATGCCCTTCTGCAACTCACCATATATACACACACGAGTTACTGTGATATGTGTTAATATGAAATCTAGTTCACATGCGCATATTTCTTGGACATCATTGTAATTCTAACGAATTACTGAGTTACCTGTTCTAAATGACACAGCAGGCAGCTTGTTGCTTTGTTACGAGGTACAGAACTCTCATCAGGCAGCTTGTTGTTTTGTAAAACTTTGTTACGAGGAACAGAACTTTCATCAGGCAGCTTGTTGTTTTGTTACGAAGGACAGGACTCTTAGCAAACAGCTGGATGCTTTGTTACATGAGACAGAACTCTCAGCAGACAGCTTGCTGCCTTGCTACGAGGAACATAACTTAACAGATAAACAGTTGCTTTGTTAAACTTTGTCACGAGGACCAGAGCTCTCAGCAGGCAGCTTGTTGCTTTGTAAAACATTGTTACGATGGACAGATCTCTCAGCAGACAGCTTGCATCCTTGCTACGAGGAACAGAACTCTCTGCAAGTAGTTTGTTCCTTTGTAAAACTTTATTTTGAAAAACAGAACTCCCAGCAGTCAGATTTGTTGCTTTATAAAACTTTGTCACGAGGACCAGACCTCTCAGCAGGCAGATTGCTGCTTTGTACAACTTTGTTACGTGGACAGAACTCTCAGCAGGCATATTGTAACTTTGTAAAACTTTGTTGACAGGAACAGAACTCTCAGAAAGTAAGCAGGTAACTTGTTGCCTTGTAAAAATTTGTCACGAGGACCAGAACTCTCAGTAGGCAGCTTGTTGTTTTGTTACGAAGGACAGGATTCTCAGCAGGCAGCTTGTTGCTTTGTTACGAAGGACAGGACTCTCAACAGGGGACATCTTGCTGCCTTGATACGAGGAACAGAACTCTCATCAGGTAAGCAGGTAACTTGTTGCTTTGTAAAACTTTGTCACGAGGACCAGAACTCTCATCAGGCAGATTGCTGCTTTGTAAAATTTGTAACGTAGAACAGATCTCTGCAGGCAGCTTTCTGCTTTGTACAACTTTGTTACGAGTGGCAAAACTCTCAGCAGGCAGATTGTTGCTATGCAATTTTGTTGCTATGGTTAGAACACTCAGCAGGCAGATTGTTGCTTTGTACAATTTTGTTGCATTGTTACGAGGGACAGATTACACAATGGGAAACTCAAGTACAATGAAGTCAATCCTATGATACTTGAGAGCTCTTTTTCAGGGTAATCAAGCAGTCACATGTGATCCTCATTAAATGTGTGTGTATGTGTTTTTTATAGTGGGACAATCGCATATATGCATATGGTCGCAATTGAATGTGTGCGATCTTCATTTAATGCCACAATCCCACATATGATCCTCATTGAATAGGCATGTGTGTGTGTGGGTGGTTATACCACGATCCCATATATGTCTGCATACTACAATTTTTTATTGACAGAGATGTTGCCACATTGGGGAGATTGGCAGAGATGTTGCCACATTGGGGAGATTGGCAGAGATGTTGCCACATTGGGGAGATTGGCAGAGATGTTGCTACCATGGAGATGGTTCTTTAAGTTTATCTTTCTTTTTCTGGCTGAGGTCAGTTCTGTCTCAGACCTGTTCAAATAATCAGCAATAAACTACTCATTCCTAGACCAGTTCTTGAAAAACTGACCTTCTATTGACTCTTCTCATGTCCACTACGTGATAAAGAAAAGGCTAAAAAAAATATTTGTCAGAAGCCAGTGTTCTGTGATAGATTCATCTGCATGGTGTCAATACAGTACTCCATTGGGTCTATCTATTGTGTTTTTGACACGTGCATCGTGGGAAGTTGAAGTTTTCTTGTCTGTGGCCATCTTTTTTGCACGTGTCATGGTTAGGCCGTGATTTTTAACAATCTCTTTGATTGAATCTTCCCATCTTTTTTTTTTTTTGGGTCTTCCTCGTGCTCTGTAGCTATTTTCTTGATGCTGCTGGATGGCTGGTTGGGATGGTTCCATTCACAGAAGGTGGCCAAATCAGTTGATCTGTTGTCTCTCTCTATATTATTTGCGTGATATAGTCTTTACTATATTTCTCAAATCTTCATTTCTGATTCGGTATCTTCTTGTGACTTTTATAGCCTTTCTTAGGCATTTCATCTCGCATGTTGTAATCTTTCTAAAGAGTGTTTTTGTCATAGGCCATGTCTGACACTGGTGACAAAACGATGGTGTTTATTATATGTCGTTTGGTCGCCAGATTAATCGCTAGGTTTTCAAGCAGCGGTGACAGTTGGTATTGTTAAAGCGTTTGTTTTCTGGCACCTTATCTTAATTTCCTGCATTTGTAAGTTTATTTGAACTAAAGAATACTTGATGCGCGAACGTGTTATTTTACCTGTAACTAAAGAATATGGGTGTGTGAACATGTTCTTTTACCTGTAACTAAAGAATACTTTCTGTGTGAACATGTTATTTTACCTGTAACTAAAGAATACTTTCTGTGTGAACATGTTATTTTACCTGTAACTAAAGAATACTTTCTGTGTGAACATGTTATTTTACCTGTAACTAAAGCATACTTTCTTGTGAACATGTTATTTTACCTGTAACTAAAGAATAGGGTTTGTGAACATGTTATTTTACCTGTAACTAAATAATACTTTGATGTGTGAACGTGTTATTTTACATGTAACTAAAGAATGCTTTCTGTGTGCGCGTGTTATTTTACCTGTAACTAAAGAATACGTTGTTGTGTGAACGTGTTATTTTACCTGTAACTAAAGAATACGTTGTTGTGTGAACATGTTAAACTGCCAACCAGACCATGAAGAATATAACTAAAGAATGTTCATTTTACCTGTAACTAAAGATTGTTAATTTTACCTGTAACTAAAGATTGTTCATTTTACCTGCAACTAAAGATTGTCCATTTTACCTGTAACTAAAGATTGTTCATTTTACCTGTAACTAAATTGTGCACATGTCACATGTAACTAAAAATGTTAATTTTACCTGTAACTAAAGGGTGCTCATGTCATCTGTAACTAAAAAATTATTCATTTTACCTGTAACTAAAGAATATTCATGTTACCTGTAGTTACACAAAAGGATATCATCCCTAGGGGTCCTGTTTCAAACCATGTCCACAAAAGTCCGGCAGACGTCAGAAAGCCACCAATAGCTAAGGCAATGGACGGATCAGGCAGAGCCCGGATGATAGCCAAAGATGGTGGAGCTGTAATGTTAGATAACTTCATATATTAGCATAATTTATATATAATTGAATATATTAGCATATATTCACATGGTTATTAATATTAGACCGCATGCACTAAATGCAATCCCGCTGTTAGCATTACAACTAAAATATCCAATCCTGCTGTTAGCACTACGACTAAAATATCCAATCCTGCTGTTAGCATTACAACTAAAATATCCAATCCTGCTGTTAGCATTACAACTAAGAAAATGGTGGCGATTACTTATGCCATATAGGACTTTATTACCACAGCAATAATTATCTGGAGACTTTTTCTTCTTCTGATAGTCCATGCCGTGTTACGTTGCCGTGTTACATGCCGTGTTACATGCCGTGTTACATGCCGTGTTACGTTGGCTTTAATGTCTTTCAACAGTCTTCTATTTAGTGTGCTGTCAATCATTTCCGATTCCAGTGTTCTCCCATGCCACAATGTTAGATTGTCAAGCGCTTTCTCTCTTGTTCTTCCACTACACCTTTTGCTCTTCAACTTGTCTCAGGAAAAAAAGGCATCAACCAAGGATGTTTCATTTGTTAAGTTATTATTACTTTCTACAGCAGTCAGAAACATTCATCTCGGTCGCCCGTGTGTTGCCGGACGAAAGAGGGGAACAACTCCAACTGGAGGCAAGATGGGGCAAAAAATGGGGCAAGATGTTTTTTTAGATGTTAGAAAATTGTCATTCTACCGTCTACACGTAGCTTATGTTTTCAATACCCTCACTAATGTAAGATGGATGGATAAGCTATACATTGATGGCAGTTTGGTTTATCATTGTTGAGTCTAGTTGTCAGAATACGCTAAAATGTGAAAAGTGCGTCATTTTGCCCCCTACTACCACACACACACATATACACACGCGGCGCACGCACGCACACACACACACAGATATATATATATATATATAATGATATACACACAGATATATAATGATATACACACAGATATATAATGATATATTTGATCCAGGACTTTGTCTTCGTTGTGGATACTCTTTACGTTTCTCTTTCCCGGGCAAACAAGTCGGCAATGACCAGAGACATACATTCTTCGATGTCGCTGGTCGATCGTCTTCTTGATCTTTCTTCTCTCTCCCTGACCCTCTGCCCTCCAGAATCATCATTTCGATGAAATCACATCTCTTTAAGTTTCACTAATACTGTCGCTTCCTTATTATGTTAGTATTTAGAAGCCACCCTTCATTTAATTTCCGTAACTTGGAAATTTATTTCTGCTTTTTATTTCTCCATGATATTCGTAGGATCTTTCTATTATTATGTTTTTCATATTTTTCAGCGTTCAATCTCAAACTCCCGCTGCATCTGGTGTAGCAGGATATTGATCCTACTAGAGTTTCAGCAGAATGTAGTCTATAGAATGGAAATGCGTTGTCTCGCCGTTTTATTTGCTCCAATGACCTGACACATCCGTCTTCACCAGATATTATGTTGTTCAGAGTCCACGTCTTGCATCCGAATGTTGCCATTAAGAACATCCACGATCGTAAGAGAGTTATTTTAGTTTCTCAAAATAAGAATGAGAAAGTGTCATCTTTGGGTTGTTGTACTTTACGTCTGAGAGAAAGTGTCATCGTTGGGTTGTTGTACTTTACGTCTGAAAGAAAGTGTCATCGCTGGGTTGTTATACTTTACGTCTGATAGAAAGTGTCATCGCTGGGTTGTTGTACCTTACGTCTGAGAGAAAGTGTCATCGCTGGGTTGTTGTACTTTACGTCTGAGAGAAAGTGTCATCGCTGGGTTGTTGTACTTTACGTCTGAGAGAAAGTGTCATCTTTGGGTTGTTGTACTTTAGGTCTGAGAGAAAGTGTCATCGCTGGGTTGTTATACTTTACGTCTGATAGAAAGTGTCATCGCTGGGTTGTTGTACCTTACGTCTGAGAGAAAGTGTCATCGTTGGGTTGTTGTACCTTACGTCTAAACATTCGTTCTTCTGCTCTGCTCAATATTCAATTCTCAAATGCTTTAGCGCAGGATTGTTTCTCCAATTATTTTAATTGTTTTAGCACGATGTGAGAGTTCCCTGTGTATCACAACTTTAATCTGTCACTTCTTCTAGCACAGTGTGAGAGTTCATTGTGTATCACAACTTTAATCTGTCTCTTCTTCTAGCACCGTGTGAGTTCCCTGTGTATCACAACTTTTATCTGTCTCTTCCTCTAGCACAGTGTGAGAGTTCCACACGTATCACAACTTTAATATGTCTCTTCTTCCAGCACCGTGTTAGTTCCCTGTGTATCACAACTTTAATCTGTCACTTCTTCTAGTCCCGTGTGATTTACCTGTGTATCACAACTTTAATCTTTCTCTTCTTCTAGCACCGTGTGAGTTCCCTGTGTATCACAACTTTAATCTGTCTCTTCTTCTAGTCCCGTGTGATTTCCCTGTGTATCACAACTTTAATTTGTCTCTTCTTCTAGTCCCGTGTGATTTCCCTGTGTATCACAACTTTAATCTGTCACTTCTTCTAGCACAGTGTGAGAGTTCCCTGTGTATTAGAACTTTAATCTGTCTCTTCTTCTAGCACCGTGTGAGAGTTCCCTGTGTATTACAACTTTAATCTGTCTCTTCTTCTAGCACCGTGTGTGAGTTCCCTGTGTATTACAACTTTAATCCGTATCCCCGTATAGTATTTGTTTTGGGATGCAACTATTGCTCATCCTTTGTATCTGCCCAAGCCACACGATTATTCTGTGACTGTGTATCTGCACAAGACACACGATTATTCTGTGACTGTGTATCTGCCCAAGCCACACGAGTATTCTGTGACTGTGTATCTGCACAAGCCACACGAGGATATGTGTCTGTGAGTAATATCGCTGGAAGCCTGGATCTCTCCCAGCAGGATTCTATCTATATGTCTGTCTATCTGTCTGTCTGTCTGTTGTCATTGTCACTTGTGCCGTTAAGTGTCGTGTGGATTTTTTTGTCAATAGTCATGTGGTTGCGTTGGCCATAGTAAGCTCATGTCTATTTAATGTTTCTTTGATTGTCTCTGCCCGTCTAGTTCTTGGTCTTCCTCGTGTCTTGTAGCCCGGTCTTCTACTGATGTATGCACGAGGGCTGGTTGAGCAGGTTCCATTCTCATGATGTTACCAAACCATCTGGTTTGCTGCCACTCGATATAGTCTTGACCTGAGATAGTCTTTACTTCTTTCCTGATATCTTCCTTTCTCTGTCGGTCTCTTCTCGTGACATTTATAGCTGTTCTCAATCCATCTCATTTCGCAAACTATGATCTGTTTCGCTAGTGTCTCTGTCAAGGTGTCCATAATTGACATTGGTAACATAGAGTTGGTATAAAAATATTGTTTATTTATTGTCGTTTTGTAGCCATGCAGATTGATGGGTGTTTAAGTATTGGTGACAGCTGGTAAGTCACAGCATTGGCTTTGTGGAACCTTGTTTCAATCTCTTTGTTGCGTTTGCCATCCACCGTATATACGCTTCCTAGTTATTTAAACTCTGAAACTTGCTTTAGTTTTGTACTATTGACAGATACATTTAACTGGCCTGGTGTTCTGTTTATTCTTCATAGTCTCTGTTTTAGATGTGTTTAGTTTCATGTTGTGTTGTTCGCAGGTTGTATGGAGCAAGTGTGTGTGTTTAGTTTCATGTTGTGTTGTTCGCAGGTTGTATGGAGCAAGTGTGTGTGTTTAGTTTCATGTTGTGTTGTTCGCAGGTTGTATGGAGCAAGTGTGTGTGTTTAGTTTCATGTTGTGTTGTTCGCAGGTTGTATGGAGCAAGTGTGTGTATTTAGTTTCATGTTGTGTTGTTCGCAGGTTGTATGGAGCAAGTGTGTGTGTTTAGTTTCATGTTGTGTTGTTCGCAGGTTGTATGGAGCAAGTGTGTGTGTTTAGTTTCATGGTGTGTTGTTCGCAGGTTGTATGGAGCAAGTGTGTGTGTTTAGTTTCATGTTGTGTTGTTCGCAGGTTGTATGGAGCAAGTGTGTGTGTTTAGTTTCATGTTGTGTTGTTCGCAGGTTGTATGGAGCAAGTGTGTGTTCCGCTGTAATTTCTTTTCAGATTCGAATAAATATTGATCATCTGCAAATAGTAATTGGATGAGTTGAGCTGTGATCTTCACTTGATGCTTGTGCGGGGATTGTATTTGTTTCTTGAGTCTGTTTCTTTAGGTATACTGTCCATTTATGTTACAAACAGAAGACGTCACAACCGTATTGTACATTGATGATAACCGTATTATATTGATCTAAGTAAGAGTGCCGAGAATCATCCTTAATCTCAGCCATAATACTGACAATGTCAGGCACAAATGGGGAAAAAATTAAGGCAAAGGAATGGAGGAAGACTAACATCAAAAGTTAGGCTATTTATTACCATTATAAAATAGCAGCCCACATTTAGTGGGCACATTATGGAAAGAGATTTGAAATACAATTTAACAACAGACAAAATTTAGGGGAAAATTTTACTTTTAATGTTTTATAATATATGCCAAAAATGTGTTATTTCCTAATTGCCAAATAAATAGGTTACATTTTTAAAAAAGGTATTTTTTAACGGTGTGGGGTATTAACATTGGCACGGCAAAGGCACTTAAACTCCATTTCACAGTTTTCATTAGTTTGAGGGGCATTTTGATGCCCCTCAATCCTTGATGTCCGGTGCCGCCGCACCCCCCCCCCCCCGCACCAACCTCGGTACGCCACTGGGGTGATGTCAGGGCAACAAAAAAGAGGTAGAACACGAAGAATGTGGAAATAAGATATCAAACAGACCACATCAACATTATATTAAAATAAACAGACCACATGAGCATGACATTAACAGGAGTCGAACTCCTACCCAAGATATGCAGGAGTTTCTAAAGTCTGTGATTGTAACCGTTTTACGTTTACAAGGTATCCAAGCTTATCTGTGTACAGGGTATCCAAGCTTATCTGTGTACAGGGTATCCAAGCAAACACACAGACCTGAACTGATCTGTTATGACCCTTCATGCAGCAACATTGAAATGTAACATTAGAGCTTGGGTCAAGCAAGTATTTTGAGTGTGTTTTGCAAATGAAATCAGACAAAAACGCTAAGTGTAACACATGCCAAACATGTCAGTGTTATAAAAAAAATGGGTAGGGGACGATAAACTGTAGGAAAATTTAATAATTACAGCCTCAATAACAGTATGGACAGAGAAATGCATGGAGCGATTGTTAATTGTAGTCTAGACAGCACCCGTGGAAGTCAGAAAATGAACTGGAATATGCCCAGAATATTCGAGGCGGGAATTAAAGATATAAAACCGATGCATTGTAAGCAATCGGGGAGCATTCATAGATTAATTCTGACTAGGAACAGTCGAAGTGAAGTGGTCATAGTTAACCTTAGATTCTTGTGAAACAATCGTCTCTAAGTAGACATTCTCTATCGGTGATTTTACTGCGATATGTTGTGTGCTGTGTGTAGGAACGTACTTCTAAAACTGTTGTGTAGTTCAGCGATTGATGTACTCACATATGGGACTGATCATAGACAACATAAATTGAAGAGGAGAATGATTAACGTTGCACTGAGTTGTTTCTTCATTCCACTCATGCAAGATATGATAGAGATTCCACTCATGCAAGATATGATGGAGATTCCACTCATGCAAGATATGATGGAGATTCCACTCATGCAAGATATGATGGAGATTCCACTCATGCAAGATATGATGGAGATTCCACTCATGCAAGATATGATAGATTCCACTCATGCAAGATATGATGGAGATTCCACTCATGCAAGATATGATAGAGATTCCACTCATGCACGATATGATGGAGATTCCACTCCTGAGAAATAATGTCAGTTAAAAATTGGACATGTAAGAGTGAACCATATAATATTCACAGAGGATATGTCAAAACGACACATCACACATGGACCGACACATCACACATGGACCGACACATCACACATGGTCGGACACATCACACATGGACCGGACACATCACACATGGACCGGACACATCACACATGGACCGGACACATCACACATGGACCGGACACATCACACATGGACCGGACACATCACACATGGACCGGACACATCAAACATGGACCGGACACATCACACATGGACCGGACACATCACACATGGACCGGAAAAATCACACATGGACCGGACACATCACACATGGACCGGACACATCACACATGGACCGGACACATCACACATGGACCGGACACATCACACATGGACCGGACACATCACACATGGACCGGACACATCACACATGGAGATGAGATGATGATAATAAGCGATCAAGACAAGTGATAGGTCATTTTAACCTCGAACATACATAACTTATTCGCAGTTATATAAGAATTTTAAACGGATACTTAACCCGATCTTAAGCCGATCTTAAGCCGATATTTTGACGCCGAACCTACATAACTTATTCGCAGTTATATAAGAATCTTAAACCGATACTTAACCCGATCTTAAGCCGATATTTTGACGCCGAACCTACGTAACTTATTCGCAGTTATATAAGAATCTTAAACCGATACTGAACGTTGACAAGTATTTAATGAACAAATTCTGAATGCTGAACTTTGACAATTCGATGACTAGATAGGTTTATGTTTAAGTATAATTTTCCTGAAGGACAATAAGCGTATTTAAATGAACAGCGGTGTTGGTTAACTGACAAACAGTAACAAGAAAAAATCTTGGATCATTAACAATGATCAAATTAGCTTATCTATAATGTTTGATGCTTGGAATTTTACTGGGTGTATAGTCCCGATGATGGGTGTGCTGTCTCTGATATTACAAGGAGACAAATATTGTGTAGGAATTAATTACCAAGCGTTATCCTGAAATTGACTGAATGATGAACAACCTGAAAACTGAGGGATGGCAATGCAGTATAAGTACAACTAGGTACAGGCGTGAACAAGAATTACTACAGGAAGAAGACCCACACAACAGGCGGATCTAAATTAAAGATATGTTTTGTCTTATTGATATCCCGCCGAAGACGGATGTGTTGGGCCATTGGCGCAAATAAAACGGCAACACAACGCATTTCCATTCTCTGGACTACATCCAACTGGAAATCTTGTAGGATCATTGTCCTGTTACAAGAGAAATCCAGTGGGAATTTGAGAATGAACGCTGAAGAAGAAGAAGTCTTATTGATATGATAATTAGGATTTAGACATAAGCCATTCTTTGATCATAGTTATAGTTAAGAATCATATATATTTGTATCATTTATGTTGAAGTTTATATTGAAACAGAGACATTTTGGGGCCCACTAATAAACACATTACCTTTGGCTGTTCATTAAAATTAACTAAATAATAGTATGTTAGGATTGATCAGTGTATGGAAAGAGATGTTTCATAATTGGTCCCGGTGTCCAGTATAACACATCACTCCTGAATGTGATACAAATAAACCCTTTCATATAATGGCTTCTACATTCGGTCAATTATATATTACCTGATGATGATGAACATCCCTAGAAATGGTCAAGTAAATGAGGACATGGAGGTCGCTGGGATAGTTAAGTTATTCGGAGTTTAATTTCCATGTGGACATAAAAGCATAAAACTAAAACTAAATATTACAAGCAGTACTGTTCTTTACTCCGTCAATTTGCGTAACGAGATTCTTTCATTGCGTTTACCAATTACACCTTGTTAGTTATCTTTCAAATAGTTATCTTCAATGCGGCCCACAAGACGAATATGTGGTCCTCAATTTCAACATTTTTCTCCGTGACCCAGTCGGCAAATGTGCGTGAGCAAATCACTGTTTTAGCGCATACATTGAATAAGGCATTGATTGTACGAGGGATAAAGTGTTGATAAAGTCATTTCATTTAATCTCCCTTTGTTTTCCATTCCTTCGGTTTGTCTATCTTCTCGCAATTGTCCCTACTAAACTGTGTTCTGTTTCCCTATATTCTCTCAATTGTCCCTGCTAAACTGTGTTCTGTTTCCCTATATTCTCTCAATTGTCCCTGCTAAACTGTGTTCAGTTTCCCTATATTCTCTCAATTGTCCCTGCTAAACTGTGTTCAGTTTCCCTATATTCTCTCAATTGTCCCTGCTAAACTGTTGTCGGTTTCTCCATCTTCTCTCAATTGTCCCTGCTAAACTGTTGTCGGTTTCTCCATCTTCTCTCAATTGTCCTTCCTTAACTGTGTTCGGTTTCTCTGTCTTCTATCAATTGTCCCTGCTAAACTGTTTTCCCTTCCTTCGGTTTCTCCATTTTCTCTCAATTGTCCCTGCTAAACTGTTTTCCCTTCCTTCGGTTTCTCCATCTTCTTTCAATTGTCCCTGCTAAACTGTTTTCCCTTTCATTCATTTTTTTCTCCCTCTGCATCGATTCCTCCGAAGATCCATTCATTTCCGTATTTCCTTGGCCATCTCTCTCTCTCTCTCTCTCTCTCTCTGTTTTTGTCATGTAATGTATTCTTTCCAGAACGTTGTCTTCCCAATGAACTATCTGAACCTCATTCTGTCTTGGGCGATGCGGCTTGCATTTTCCAACGATATATGCATGTTATCTTTAATGTCGTCAGTCCATCGTCTTCTTGGTCTGCCCTTTCTCCTCTCCCCAGGTACGATGCCTTCCATTATTTGTCCTAGCAAAATTGTTAGATTAATCCATTGAAAATTTCTAGGCACAGTATTCCGGTAGGTTGCCATTACTTTCGGGAAGGAACGCTCGCTAATCGAACACCGTAAAGAGGACATATTCGTTCTCGACGGCCATATTGGCGGAACTCTCTCTATTACCTTCACTATTACTCCCTCTGTCCCCTATCCCTCTGTTTTCTCTCATCTAATCTTCCTCTGTATCCTCTTCTCTATACCTCTGTCTTTCCCTACTATCTCACCATAAGTTTTCTCTCAATCTCCATTCCACTGCCTCTTTCTCTATCTTCCATCCTTTGTTTTCACGATAATCTCCCTTCTCTCACTGTTGTTATATATACTCACCGCAGACAGCAATGGTTGCGAACAACATCCATCCAGGAAAATGGAATGACATATCCTCAACAATGCTCTGTCCTACAAAATCGACCAGCCAACTGGAGCTGTGAATAGATATATTTATACTGACCAATGGTCAAACATAAGTGTAACTTTCATTCCTGTCCATACACAATGTACTTGTATGTACTAGCAATATATATACTAGATGGTATATATATATATGACAGTACAATATACTTGTATGCACTAGATGTATCTGTATATATGTATATATATATATGACAGTACAATGTACTTGTATGCACTAGATGTGTCTGTATATATGTGTATATATATATATATATAATATATATGACAAGAGAATATGTGCCACAGATACTTCCTGAGTGTATAAATTTGTAAACTTATTTTTAAATGAGGAAAAAAGCAACCCGAATTTAGGATACTCATAAACTGTGTCTGAGGACAACATCTATTTGACATTTTCTACTGTCATGGTCAAGGATAGAAATTATTCAGAGAAAAACAATAATTAATTCAAGTTGAAAGCTAGAAGACTATTCATTTGAGCGCCAGTTAAAGAAATTGCCAGGTTAAACTGCAGATGTAGGCCAAAGTTTGCTGATTTTGAAATGTTTTAGATTATTAACATTATACTACTTTTGACAACAGAGACTTGTCATTGTTTTGAATAATTCTAATTGGGCCAAATTTATATATAGTTCAATAAAAGTCAACAGAAGCTTATCATTCTTTGAATAGTACTAGTTGGGTCTGGTTTCACAACCAGTTCAATGAAAATCAATATAATTGCAATTCATGTAGAATTTTACACATAAAGTAGCAAGTACCCTCAATCTTTATTTTGAGCAAATTGATTTCTTCAGTGTTCACTAAAGCAGTTTCGGTTCAATACGGGGAGAGGTGCTTACATTACAACTGTTTAATATTATGCGCAGGTTCATCCCAACTTTGTTATAGTATGCGAAGCTTTCGCGACGTCACTAGATAAAAAAAACTTTTATAAAACTCATGAAGATAAGATGAAACAAAATAAAAAGGATCATCCAATAGGGGACATTGGCGGGGGGGGGGGGGTGCTCTCAGTAGAGAGCGAACAAATCGATGCATTCGGTGACTGTGAAATACGTACTGCATCTTCAACAATATTTCTGCTAACGCTATTTGGTTTAACTCCCATTTCATATTTTGCAAGATTACAACTTTTTCATATTATAATATTATTTCGTGTTCAGCTAAATAATTAAGGCATCATTACCCGTATGGCACCGCTATTTCGCCTTCTTGACACTACATCGTCGCTTTGCCGAAGCCTTGACCGTGCATCACCGACTACCGCCACATTACCTCCTGTCGCAAGTTGAACATATATCACCGTCCTGCCGGACCGTGACCATATATCACCGTCCTGCCGGACCATGGCCATATATCACCGTATGAAATCGCACACGACTCACAATGGGTATTTAATAGATGGCATCTTAACGCCGCACAACCTGTCATTTTCTCTTCTGTATGTTTATTGGATGACATCTAATTATCGCCCCGCGTGTCATGTTCTCTTCTCTATGTGAATGACATCTGAATACCGCCTCGTATGTCATGTTCTCTTCTCTATGTGAATGACATCTGAATACCGCCTCGTATGTCATGTTCTCTTCTCTATGTGAATGACATCTGAATACCGCCTCGTATGCCATGTTCTCGTCTCTATGTGGATGACATCTGAATACCGCCTCGTATGTCATGTTCTCTTCTCTATGTGAATGACATCTGAATACCGCCTCGTATGTCATGTTCTCTTCTCTATGTGAATGACATCTGAATACCGCCTCGTATGCCATGTTCTCGTCTCTATGTGGATGACATCTGAATACCGCCTCGTATGTCATGTTCTCTTCTCTATGTGAATGACATCTGAATACCGCCTCGTATGCCATGTTCTCTTCTCTATGTGGATGACATCTGAATACCGCCTCGTATGTCATGTTCTCTTCTCTATGTGGATGACATCTGAATACCGCCCCGAATGTCATGTTCTCTTCTCTATGTGGATGACATCTGAATACCGCCCCGTGTCATGTTCTCTTCACTATGTGGATGGCATCTGAATACCGCCTCGTATGTCATGTTCTCTTCTCTATGTGGATGACATCTGAATACCGCCTCGTATGTCATGTTCTCTTCTCTATGTGGATGACATCTGAATACCGCCTCGTATGTCATGTTCTCTTCTCTATGTGGATGACATCTGAATACCGCCCCGAATGTCATGTTCTCTTCTCTATGTGGATGACATCTTAATACCGCCCCGAATGTCATGTTCTCTTCTCTATGTGGATAGCATCTGAATACCGCCTCGTATGTCATGTTCTCTTCTCTATGTGGATGACATCTGAATACCGCCTCGTATGTCATGTTCTCTTCTCTATGTGGATGACATCTGAATACCGCCTCGTATGTCATGTTCTCTTCTCTATGTGGATGACATCTGAATACCGCCTCGTATGTCATGTTCTCTTCTCTATGTGAATGACATCTGAATACCGCCTCGTATGCCATGTTCTCGTCTCTATGTGGATGACATCTGAATACCGCCTCGTATGTCATGTTCTCTTCTCTATGTGAATGACATCTGAATACCGCCTCGTATGCCATGTTCTCTTCTCTATGTGGATGACATCTGAATACCGCCTCGTATGTCATGTTCTCTTCTCTATGTGGATGACATCTGAATACCGCCCCGAATGTCATGTTCTCTTCTCTATGTGGATGACATCTGAATACCGCCCCGTGTCATGTTCTCTTCTCTATGTGGATGGCATCTGAATACCGCCTCGTATGTCATGTTCTCTTCTCTATGTGGATGACATCTGAATACCGCCTCGTATGTCATGTTCTCTTCTCTATGTGGATGACATCTGAATACCGCCTCGTATGTCATGTTCTCTTCTCTATGTGGATGACATCTGAATACCGCCCCGAATGTCATGTTCTCTTCTCTATGTGGATGACATCTGAATACCGCCCCGAATGTCATGTTCTCTTCTCTATGTGGATAGCATCTGAATACCGCCTCGTATGTCATGTTCTCTTCTCTATGTGGATGACATCTGAATACCGCCTCGTATGTCATGTTCTCTTCTCTATGTGGATGACATCTGAATACCGCCTCGTATGTCATGTTCTCTTCTCTATGTGGATGACATCTGAATACCGCCTCGTATGTCATGTTCTCTTCTCTATGTGAATGACATCTGAATACCGCCTCGTATGCCATGTTCTCGTCTCTATGTGGATGACATCTGAATACCGCCTCGTATGTCATGTTCTCTTCTCTATGTGAATGACATCTGAATACCGCCTCGTATGCCATGTTCTCTTCTCTATGTGGATGACATCTGAATACCGCCTCGTATGTCATGTTCTCTTCTCTATGTGGATGACATCTGAATACCGCCCCGAATGTCATGTTCTCTTCTCTATGTGGATGACATCTGAATACCGCCCCGTGTCATGTTCTCTTCACTATGTGGATGGCATCTGAATACCGCCTCGTATGTCATGTTCTCTTCTCTATGTGGATGACATCTGAATACCGCCTCGTATGTCATGTTCTCTTCTCTATGTGGATGACATCTGAATACCGCCTCGTATGTCATGTTCTCTTCTCTATGTGGATGACATCTGAATACCGCCCCGAATGTCATGTTCTCTTCTCTATGTGGATGACATCTTAATACCGCCCCGAATGTCATGTTCTCTTCTCTATGTGGATAGCATCTGAATACCGCCTCGTATGTCATGTTCTCTTCTCTATGTGGATGACATCTGAATACCGCCTCGTATGTCATGTTCTCTTCTCTATGTGGATGACATCTGAATACCGCCTCGTATGTCATGTTCTCTTCTCTATGTGGATGACATCTGAATACCGCCTCGTATGTCATGTTCTCTTCTCTATGTGAATGACATCTGAATACCGCCTCGTATGCCATGTTCTCGTCTCTATGTGGATGACATCTGAATACCGCCTCGTATGTCATGTTCTCTTCTCTATGTGAATGACATCTGAATACCGCCTCGTATGCCATGTTCTCTTCTCTATGTGGATGACATCTGAATACCGCCTCGTATGTCATGTTCTCTTCTCTATGTGGATGACATCTGAATACCGCCCCGAATGTCATGTTCTCTTCTCTATGTGGATGACATCTGAATACCGCCCCGTGTCATGTTCTCTTCTCTATGTGGATGGCATCTGAATACCGCCTCGTATGTCATGTTCTCTTCTCTATGTGGATGACATCTGAATACCGCCTCGTATGTCATGTTCTCTTCTCTATGTGGATGACATCTGAATACCGCCTCGTATGTCATGTTCTCTTCTCTATGTGGATGACATCTGAATACCGCCCCGAATGTCATGTTCTCTTCTCTATGTGGATGACATCTGAATACCGCCCCGAATGTCATGTTCTCTTCTCTATGTGGATAGCATCTGAATACCGCCTCGTATGTCATGTTCTCTTCTCTATGTGGATGACATCTGAATACCGCCTCGTATGTCATGTTCTCTTCTCTATGTGGATGACATCTGAATACCGCCTCGTATGTCATGTTCTCTTCTCTATGTGGATGACATCTGAATACCGCCTCGTATGTCATGTTCTCTTCTCTATGTGAATGACATCTGAATACCGCCTCGTATGCCATGTTCTCGTCTCTATGTGGATGACATCTGAATACCGCCTCGTATGTCATGTTCTCTTCTCTATGTGAATGACATCTGAATACCGCCTCGTATGCCATGTTCTCTTCTCTATGTGGATGACATCTGAATACCGCCTCGTATGTCATGTTCTCTTCTCTATGTGGATGACATCTGAATACCGCCCGAATGTCATGTTCTCTTCTCTATGTGGATGACATCTGAATACCGCCCCGTTTCATGTTCTCTTCTCTATGTGGATGACATCTGAATACCGCCCCGTGTCATGTTCTCTTCTCTATGTGAATGACATCTGAATACCGCCCCGTGTCATGTTCTCTTCTCTATGTGGATGGCATCTGATTGTCGCTCTCGTGTGTCATGTTCTCTTCTCTATGTGGATGACATCTGAATACCGCCCCGTGTCATGTTCTCTTCTCTATGTGAATGACATCTGAATACCGCCCCGTGTCATGTTCTCTTCTCTATGTGGATGGCATCTGATTGTCGCTCTCGTATGCCATGTTCTCTTCTCTATGTGGATGACATCTGAATACCGCCCCGTGTCATGTTCTCTTCTCTATGTGGATGACATCTGAATACCGCCTCGTATGTCATGTTCTCTTCTCTATGTGGATGACATCTGAATACCGCCCCGAATGTCATGTTCTCTTCTCTATGTGGATGACATCTGAATACCGCCTCGTATGTCATGTTCTCTTCTCTATGTGGATGACATCTGAATACCGCCCCGAATGCCATGTTCTCTTCTCTATGTGGATGACATCTGAATACCGCCTCGTATGTCATGTTCTCTTCTCTATGTGGATGACATCTGAATACCGCCCCGAATGCCATGTTCTCTTCTCTATGTGGATGACATCTGAATACCGCCTCGTATGTCATGTTCTCTTCTCAATGTGGATGACATCTGAATACCGCCCCGTGTCATGTTCTCTTCTCTATGTGAATGACATCTGAATACCGCCTCGTATGTCATGTTCTCGTCTCTATGTGGATGACATCTGAATACCGCCTCGTATGTCATGTTCTCTTCTCTATGTGAATGACATCTGAATACCGCCCCGTGTCATGTTCTCTTCTCTATGTGAATGACATCTGAATACCGCCCCGTGTCATGTTCTCTTCTCTATGTGAATGACATCTGAATACCGCCCCGTGTCATGTTCTCTTCTCTATGTGGATGGCATCTGATTGTCGCTCTCGTGTGTCATGTTCTCTTCTCTATGTGAATGACATCTGAATACCGCCTCGTATGCCATGTTCTCTTCTCTATGTGAATGACATCTGAATACCGCCCCGTGTCATGTTCTCTTCTCAATGTGGATGACATCTGAATACCGGCCCGTGTGTCATGTTCTCTTCTTAATGTGAATGACATCTAAGTAGCATCCTACGTGTCACGTTCTCTTCTCCAATTAGATGACATGTAAGTAGCGCCCCACGTGGCACGTTCTCTTCTCTATGTGGATGACATCTAATTATCGTCCCATATGTCACGTTCACTTCTCTATGTGGATGCCATATGAATGTCACCTGCTTGTCATATTCTATTGTGTATCGTTAACTTTTGTGCAATTTTGTGTCGGAGCTCCTATTCTTTATGCTATGTTGAGATTGGTGTAGCTGGGCCCTATATACCTCATGTTATGATGGCACTGGTGTTGGTGAACCCCTATTCCTTATCCTATGTAGACAAGGGTGTGGCTGAACCCCTATGCTTTATGTATGTAGACACCAGTGTGGATGAACCCCTATCTGGAAGTTTGGAGGTCAGAGTCAGGAACAGTACTGATTAATCTAAAGTGGCCCTTTTATTCTGTAAATTGGGGTGGTGGGTAACATTTCTTCTACAAAATGGGGTCGTGGGTAACTTATCTTCTACAAAATGGGGTCGTCGGTAACTTTTCTTCAATAAAATGGGATCCTGGGTCACTTTTCATCTATCAAAGGTAAGGAAGCATTGTGTTAGAGGTTACCCTATCATCGATGTCAGTGGCATGTTTTTCTTGGCAGATATTGTTTTCCTAAGCTAGTGTGTTCAACGGCCATTGCCACAGCTGGGGTACTTTCAGTATATCTGGGGTTATTGGCCATAGTCTGGGGTAATTCAGTAGATCTGGGGTTATTGGTCATAGTCTGAGGTACTTTCAGTAGATCTGGGGTTATTGGTCATAGTCTGAGGTACTTTCAGTAGATCTGGGGTTATTTGTCATTGTCTGGGGTACTTTCAGTAGATCTGGGGTTATTGGCCTTAGTCTGGGGTACTTTCAGTAGATCTTGGGTTATTGGCCTTAGTCTGGGGTACTTTCAGTAGATCTGGGGTTATTGGTCTTAGTCTGGGGTACTTTCAGTAGATCTGGGGTTATTGGCCTTAGTCTGGGGTACTTTCAGTAGATCTGGGATTATTCGTCATAGTCTGAGGTACTTTCAGTAGATCTGGGGTTATTCGTCATAGTCTGAGGTACTTTCAGTAGATCTGGGGTTATTCGTCATAGTCTGAGGTACTTAGGCAATTTTTTTCAAATTTACTTTTACAAAAGATGAGTAATTCATCAACAACCTTAATTTATTTCAAAAAAATGTCACCAAACGTTACATGGAAACGATAGAATTGCGCATGAAAATGGGCGAACAAGTCAATTTGTATATATAAAGACTGACCATACTTAAAGTGTCGCTAAGACTGGTCATACTTATAGTGTCGCCAAGACTGGCCTTATTTATAGTGTCGCCAAGTTTGGCCTTATTTATAGTGTCGCCAAGACTGGCCTTATTTATAGTGTCGCCAAGACTGGTCATACTTATAATGTCGACAGGACTTGTCTTATTTATAGTTTCGCCAAGACTGGCCTTATTTATAGTGTCGCCAATTCTGGCCTTATTTATAGTGTCGCCAAGACTGGTCATACTTATAATGTCGACAAGACTGGTCTTATTTATAGTTTCGCCAAGACTGGCCTTATATATAGTGTCGCCAAGACTGGCCTTATTTATAGTGTCGCCAAGACTGGCCGTATTTATAGTGTCGCCAAAACTGGCCTTATTTATAATGAATTTTATAGTCTAGTGTTATCCAGGTTATTTTTTGAAGGTCGATCTGCAGTTACTTCTAAAACATCAGTGGTAACACTGGTGCCCAGAAAGGTAGATATACATCGCTCATCATGGAAGTACGTTGTCGTTACGCTAGGGCATATATTGACGCAATCAGTTCGTTTACGCCTAGCTTTCTTGTGACTGATTTCGATATATTATCTTTGTTGAGAGATTGTATTTCAACATTTTCAAGTGATGAACACTGCCAAAAACAATTATGTCAAGTATTTATATCACGAGGAAAAACAGGAATTACTAGGATTTAAACGTGGTTGTCAAGTTAACGAAACAATTTGTGAAAACATGCATGAATTTATTGTTTACTATTTTTGTTTTTTTAATTTTGTGTTCGTCACATGTGCGGTACAGCGTTGCTAATGACGCACTTTCCGTTGCTAAGTACCGTGTGTGTTTGAATGTTCGCCATTTACGAGTTATTCTCAGATTGAATTCCACTCTGGTACCCACTGACCTAGAAGTTGGATCAACCACGATGGCGTATACTTAAGTCAAACCATTAATTGTATGATATTGCAGTCGTGCACGGATAACGTTTATATTCTATCAATTAGAGATTCGTCAGAATAGATCTGTAGCACAATGAAAAGAATGGCGCCACGTGTCACAGATGATTTGGACGTTGATCTTGCGACTAATACGCTACAGTAAAATAGATCGATATAAAAAAATGGATTTATATACCTGCTCAGTGATGTTCACATCAACTAATGATCAAACATCATACCAATAACGGTGAAACATTGGGACCACGCATAGGACACATGTTGGCACTGATGTGAACACTGCCTGATATTTGTAAGAAAAACCAGCGCGTCATTATTTGGCTTTGTATATTATGACAAAATGAAAATCATTCAGTGAAGTGCAGTCATTAGACTAGGAGTACTAGTTGAGTCCACATCCTGTTTTGTGTTTTATTTCAAGGGCATAAAAGCATGACGCTACCACAATTATTGTACAAGTAGCAGGACTATCTTTCACTCCGCCAGTTTACATAACATCCACGATGTTGCACTTCTATTTCTTCACATCAAATGTTGTTTGTGTTAAGACATGCCTTGCAGGAAGGTCTATTTGATTCCTACTGCCAACCTATATCCCCTGAATGAGATCAGTTGTAGGATTTGCCAACAGTCCGTCAGCTGTGATGAAATCATCATTGTCACACCATTTGACAATTTCTAACTTTTGACATCTATCAAAAAATCCCCATGTTGGCAGAAGCATGAATCTCAGAGAACCTTTGTCTTTATTTCTGGCAGACTTCTTGGAGACAGGGAATGTTAGATATTCTATCACCGCGTAAGGATCAACAAATCTGACAGAAGCATGATTAGATAATTGGCCGAAAACTATGTGTTGTGCTCCTGGTAGACTACCGTGTACAACCAACTTGAGATTACCGTATACTACCAACTCGGGACTACAGTATACAACCAACTTGAGACTAGTGTATACTAACAACTTGAGACTAGTCTATACTAACAACTTGAGACTAGTCTATACTAACAACTTGAGACTAGTCTATACTAACAACTTGAGACTAGTCTATACTAACAACTTGAGACTAGTCTATACTAACAACTTGAGACTAGTCTATACTAACAACTTGAGACTAGTCTATACTAACAACTTGAGACTAGTGTATAACTAATGACTAATGTACAAACTAATGTGGAATATTTAAGGTTAGACGACGGTCTGCCGGAATTAGAAAAACCAGATAAGTTAAAGAGATCCACGAGGAGAACTCGTTATGTGAACTTGTTATGAGCCATAGGTGGTCGGCTAATGAGAGAGATTAGCCGACCACAGCCTTGTTATTTGAAAACTTTAGAACCAGAGGAGGCATGGAGTTTAGAGCCGAATTTAGCAAGCTTAGAAAGGAAAATTACAAGACGGACTGAAGGACAGGTAAATACTAAATAATGTAGATAGGTTACTGAAGAAAATAAAATAAAATATAGAAAATAACAATAAAACAAAGAACAAATACAATTGACAACATGTCGGTCCAATTGGGACCTTTATTAAGACAACAAAAACAGTTAAGAAAACAAAATCATAACGAGTATAAACAAAATGGCTGGGAGAATGATTTCTCTCACCAGAAAATCATCACCCAGTAACAGATCCAGCGCAACATATATAGGTAGGTTGAGTGGAATAGTCGTGCAATTGCAATTGAAGGACAGGGAATAGAAATGCCATGTATAGAAGAATCGACAGATGAGCAGAGCTATTTAACTACATCAAATAGTTGCTGAACTTGTGGACTCCAGTATAGATTCAGATGCAGAGCCATACAGAAACACAAGCGCGAGGTTGAAAGAAAGAAAGAAAGAAAGAGGAGAACGTATAATAGAACTTAAACAACGAGTGTATCATATGAGAGTAGTTCAACTTCAGAAGCATCAATTAGAAAGAAGAAAAGAATAAATAGAGGTAGACTAAAAGCAGAGTGTAAATACTATTGAGAAGGTGATATGTCATAAGGGATCAAAAGACGAACTATTAAATGCATTGGTACAGTTATTGAAATGCCGGACTGAAATAAGACGTAATGAGACATATTAAGAATCTGAATCAGAGCTTAAGAATTGGTAGATTGACAGAGACGAGGGAGGTCTTATGTCGGCAATCGATAAATAGTTGTGACAAATGAAGAATCTGATAGGTTAGAAAATTTAAGGATGGACGAGGTTTATCCAGGGTTTGAGAAAAAGAAAGCCAGGAGGGTTAGCAGAGAGAGAGAGAGAGAGAGAGAGAGAGAGAGAGAAAGAGAGAGAGAACGAGAGAGAGAGAGAGAATGAAAAAATTTGAAAAGAAACCGATTATGAGGGAAAATTCTTACTGGATAGCAATAATGATTCATTGGTTTATGAAATTTTGTTGTTGATTTATTGAAATGTGTAATTAGGAATTGAAATATCATGAATGGATATAGTGAAGTAAAGTCTTGAAGAAAAACTGAACGGGGAGCCCAGTTAATTGAAGTAAAGATGAGTACATAAACCGGTGGACGTTCAGTTGAGAAGATGCAAGGAATTACTAGTAAGGATTATGTATATATGAAGAAGGAAATGCATAAAAGGATATCATTATGGGAAGATAGAAATAGAAGTGTGGATATAATCAAATACAAAGTGGTATACTTGATCAAAAGGTGGAGGGATGCACCACATTAAGAATGATGCTATAAAATGTTGGGTAAATTTCATAGAAGGAGCTCAGGTTAAATAAGTAATGAAAGAGACTAGCAAATGGAATTTTGATACGAATGGCTAACCAAGGGGATATTTGAGTGGTGTAATTGCAATACTATATCAAAGGGGAGGAAGCCCTCAACTTTGCACACATGCCTTGCGTAGAATTGGAAGATTCAATCGCGGGGGATATCTGTACGAATAACTAAAAATGGGGATAGGCCTTCAGAGTGAGGTGTGTCTATTATAATTGTTTATTGGTGTATGTTGGACTTATGGGTTTAATGGTGGTTTAAAAAAAATCTATTGTCTATCTCCAGCTGGAAGCTTAGCATCCACACTGGCCTTTAAGCGTAGGTATTGGGGGTGAAAGTTTATTTTCAAGGTCAGATGTGATGTTTGAGTCGTACTGAGTCCGTGTTTGTGGTGGGTGGTCGTGATATTATCGATCCATCTCTTTCTCGGTCTACCCTTTGCTCTGTATACAGCTGATCGTGTGCTATAAGCTCTCTGTGGTAATTGACTTAGATCCATTCTCATAAGTGACCAACCACCTTTATCTGCTGACGTTTTATATATATATATATATATATATATATATATATATATATATATATATATATATATATATATATATATATATATATATATATATATATATATCGATGGTGTTCAATTGGGAAATATGTGTATATAATGGAATATATACTTTTTTGATGTTATTATTAGTGATTTATGAAATGTGATAATTTTGTGAATAGGTTCTATAGTAAAGTCACCAAGTGCCAGCTCATAGACATTACGAGAAATCAAGGAGATAATGAAGAAGATGAAGACTTGTTGTGGAGGAAAGATCGAGGAAGATACTCAAGTCCTCTGGGTGAGAACTATGCAGTCATCGACGTCACTTGATGCGGAAGTGTGCATATAGGTTGCATCTTAGTTGAGAAAACCTACAAAACAATTGAGAATATTGCATCACCAACTGATAGTTGAGGGAATCTTGGAAACCTGTCAGGAAGTTGAACTCATTCGCTCATAATGAGGAATATTCTTTGACAGAATATTGAAGGAGGTAGACTCATGAACTCATAAATAAGGAAATCTTAGAACTGTCGATGTTGAACTCATTAGCTCATACGTGAGGGATTCGTAGACAAAATATTGACGGTGAGCTCAAATGAGGGATTCTTGGACAATATTGAAGAACCGAGACTCATCAGCCCATAGGTGAGAAGTCTGGAAATCACATAGATATTGTACTTGACAGGAGAGGGGAGTCAGGATGTACATAATGATTAAGTTAAGGGTGGTTTGGTTATCATGTTGTTGATATTGAAATATCATGATTTATTTTATGTATTGATATTGAAATATCATTGTTATTGAGATTATTGGTTTTAATATTTGATGAAAGAGGAGAGAAACGTAGAGAAACAGTTGGAATCATGGAAGAGGAGAGAAACAGTTGGAATCATGGAAGAGGAGAGAAACATGGAAAAACAGTTGGAATCATGGAAAAGGAGAGAAACAGTTGGAATCATAGAAGAGGAAACAGTTGGAATAATGGAAAGGAGAGAAACAGTTGGAATCATAGAAAAGGAGAGAAACAGTTGGAATCATGGGAAAGGAAAGAAACAGTTGGAATCATAGAAGAGGAGAGAAACATGGAGAAACAGTTGGAATCATGGAAGAGGAGAGAAACATGGAGAAACAGTTGGAATAATGGAAAGGAGAGATACAGTTGGAATCATAGAAAAGGAGAGAAACAGTTGGAATCATGGAAAAGGAAAGAAACAGTTGGAATCATAGAAGAGGAGAGAAACATGGAGAAACAGTTGGAATCATGGAAGAGGAGAGAAACATGGAGAAACAGTTGGAATCATGGAAAAGGAGAGAAACAGTTGGAATCATGGAAAAGGAGAGAAACATGGAGAAACCGTTGGAAAATGGAAAAGGAAAGTTGGAATCATAGAAGAGGAGAGAAACAGTTGGAATCATAGAAGAGGAGAGAAACAGTTGGAATCATATAAGAGGAGAGAAACATGGAAAAACAGATGGAATCATGGAAAAGGAGAGAAACAGTTGGAATCATAGAAGAGGAAACAGTTGGAATAATGGAAAGGAGAGAAACAGTTGGAATCATAGAAAAGGAGAGAAACAGTTGGAATAATGGAAAATGAGCGAAATAGTTGGAATCATAGAAGAGGAGAGAAACAGTTGGAATCATAGAAGAGAAATATGGAGAATCAGCTGGAATCATGGAAGAGGAGAGAAACAGTTGGAATCATGGAAGAGGGTTCACTCTGCCAGGTTTAGTTGGGGATAAATTGAGGGTAAGAGAATTGTTTCCTCAAATTAGTCTAATGTAGGGGGCTATGTGACAGAGTTATGTTATATGGATGGTTACACGGGCGACAATTTAATACAGAAATTGACTAAGAGTAAGTTCTCTTATATTTTGAAAGACTGTAATTATTTTTCAAAAACCATTTGACCAGTTGCAAAATTTAACTATAAGCACGGATTTATGGATGACGAGACAAAACGATTGAGCCTTGAAGTGTCAAATGGACAGACGAGAGAAAAATAGATTGTTTGCATTTAAAAGTTATGTTTAAGATGCTTTAAATAATTAAAGCAACATTTTATATGTAATTAGCTTGACTAGGACGAGGATTTGTTTACCAGTGAGATTTGCTAAACAGGTAGAACAAATTCTAAATAGAATTTGTTGAAGGATAAACGCCAAGCAAGCGTAAGATTTGGTGAACTGTCTGGAAAATCGAGACATAACAAATGTCCAAATGATCCCTGCAGCATTAGAGATTTTGCATATTGATAGAAGATTATTAACTTAACAGACTTCTTGGATCTCAGAGCATTTTGTATCCTTATTGAAGCATTTTCGTATTACTTTCCGAAACCTACCACTCTACTCTACACAAATATAATACTAAAACAAGAGGTACAGAGGTTTGCCTGATCTCTTGAACTCGAGAATATTTTGAGATTTCAGAAGTTTGAAGTCCTACCAGATGCAATCTATTGTCTCCACTGTGTGTTGAACGTTTTACCTTTGATGATTATTTTACAGCGTTGGATTTATCAGGGAGGTTTACCGAAACATTTATTTCTTTACTGTCTGAAGTCAGCACCGAAGTATTGCCGATGTTCCTACTGTGCCTAGAGAGCTGTGAGGAAGTCTCCACTGACGACTGACTACACTGAAGCTTTACAAGTGGGCGTACTCAAGCCGTGAAAAAGGCCCAGCTCTAATCAAGAACTCAGAAGGTAGCTGCCCCATGCAAGTCAACGGAAGTTTAATGGGCAATTAGAGAAGCTACTTTTGATGTGAAGAGCAATGCACGTTATAGTGAGGAAATGGTATGGGCCACTAGAAGTTTGCAAAGAGCAGATATGCGGAGTTTGTTTATGCAACTTATGTCTATAAATGTATTATGTAAATGTATTATATAAATGTATTATATAAATGTATTATGTAAATGTATTATATAAATGTATTATATAAATGTATTATATAAATGTATGAAGATGATTGTGTAAGTCAACAAGCGCCAGCAAGTACAACAAGAGAAATAATAAGAATAAGCAAGAGATATATGAAATATTAGAGAGTGACGTAAAGGTAGACAGAATAAATATGAAATATTAGAGAGTGACGTAAAGGTAGACAGAATAAATATGAAATATTAGAGAGTGACGTAAAGGTAGACAGAATAAATATGAGATATTAGAGAGTGACGTAAAGGTAGACAGAATAAATATGAGATATTAAAGCGAGACGAGATACATGATAAATTAAGTATAGAATTAATGGGCATATTTATTTACCGCCCCCCCCCTCCCTTTTTTATATGTGTACATGATTTTATTGTACATATTTCCTTGAACATGTACGTTCTGTATTTATATTTTAAATGTACATATTTCACTGAAATGCTATCTTTGTCAACGTCTATGACTTTAGATATTTGAAAATTATGAAGTTGTCTCACCTGAAGAGAAGTACTAAGTTGATAAGGAAAGGGAGAATAAACCAATGTCTCGAGTACCTCATGTCTCTGTTATCTTCACAGCAGTTAGGTGTTGTGGCCATCCGGAAGTCTGAAACACCACAATCAGATGGTAGACTAGATGTAGATTATATATATATATATCATGTACTACGTATATATATATATATCATGTACTACGTATATATATATATATCATGTACTACGTATATATATATATATCATGTACTACGTATATATATATATATCATAGATGATAGAATAGAAGTAGAACGTGTATATTTCAAAGATGGTAGGATAGATGTGGTATGTATATCATAAATGGTAGGATAGATGTGGTATGTATATCATAAATGGTAGGATAGATGTGGTATGTATATCATAAATGGTAGGATAGATGTGGTATGTATATCATAAATGGTAGGATAGATGTGGTATGTATATCATAAATGGTAGGATAGATGTGGTATGCATATCATAAATGGTAGGATAGATGTGGTATGCGTATCATAAATGGTAGGATAGATGTGGTATGCGTATCATAAATGGTAGGATAGATGTGGTATGTATATCATAAATGGTAGGATAGATGTGGTATGTATATCATAAATGGTAGGATAGATGTGGTATGCATATCATAAATGGTAGGATAGATGTGGTATGCATATCATAAATGGTAGGATAGATGTGGTATGCATATCATAAATGGTAGGATAGATGTGGTATGCATATCATAAATGGTAGGATAGATGCAATATATATATATAATCATAGATATTCGGATAGATATAGTGTGTATATTATAGATGATAGGATTGTAGGATAGATGTAGCGTGTGTATATTATAGATGATAGGATTGTAGGATAGATGTAGCGTGTGCATATCATAATATGACAATATAGATATAGTAAGTATATCATGTATGGTAGGATAGATGTAGTATATCATTGACACTAGTGGGTATATATTTTACAGATTATGTGAAGACATTTCTCGAGCACTGCAGAATGTGACATCAGCTCTTGGTACCTCGTTATCTTATACTATAGTTATCTCGTGATCGTATATCCTGGCACGGTCACATCTGTGTGGGTATTCGATGTTGTGAAAAATGTGTGTGGGTATTCGATGTTGTGAAAAATGTGTGTGGGTATTCGATGTTGTGAAAAATGTGTGTGGTTATTCGATGTTGTGAAAAATGTGTGTGGTTATTCGATGTTGTGAAAAATGTGTGTGGTTATTCGATGTTGTGAAAAATGTGTGTGGTTATTCGATGTTGTGAAAAATGTGTGTGGTTATTCGATGTTGTGAAAAATGTGTGTGGTTATTCGATGTTGTGAAAAATGTGTGTGGGTATTCGATGTTGTGAAAAATGTGTGTGGGTATTCGATGTTGTGAAAAATGTGTGTGGGTATTCGATGTTGTGAAAAATGTGTGTGGGTATTCGATGTTGTGAAAAATGTGTGGGTATTCGATGTTGTGAAAAATGTGTGTGGGTATTCGATGTTGTGAAAAATGTGTGTGGGTATTCGATGTTGTGAAAAATGTGTGTGGGTATTCGATGTTGTGAAAAATGTGTGTGGGTATTCGATGTTGTGAAAAATGTGTGTGGGTATTCGATGTTGTGAAAAATGTGTGTGGGTATTCGATGTTGTGAAAAATGTGTGTGGGTATTCGATGTTGTGAAAAATGTGTGTGGGTATTCGATGTTGTGAAAAATGTGTGTGGGTATTCGATGTTGTGAAAAATGTGTGTGGGTATTCGATGTTGTGAAAAATGTAGAACTCTGCAGGCCATAAGAAAGAGAAAGAAACGGTTAGACTGTTTTCTATCATTTGAAGACTTCATACATTTCTGCTTACATAAAAATAGGTTTTTCTGAGCCCGGATTGGACTCTTCAACCAATTGGGTACTCATAAACAGAGCCCGGAACATCAGCCATGTAACTACACACAAACATAAACATAATCTATGTGAGTACTCACAAACATACAGATCATCCATGTGAGTACTCACACATTGAGCTAGAACATCAGACATGTGAGTACACACAAACATAAATACCAACCATTCGAGTACACAGAAACATAAATACCAGCCATGCGAGTACACACAAACATAAATACCAGCCATGCGAGTACACACATACATAAATACCAGCCATGCGAGTACACACAAGCATAAATACCAGCCATGCGAGTACACACATACATAAATACCAGCCATGCGAGTACACACAAGCATAAATACCAGCCATGCGATCACACACAAACATAAATACCAGCCATGCGATCACACACAAACATAAATACCAGCCATGCGATCACACACAAACATAAATATCACCCATGCGAGTACACACAAACATAAATATCAGCCATGTGAGTACACACAAACGTAAAGATCAGCAATGCGAGTACTCACAAACAGAGCCCGGAACATCAGCCATGCGAGTACACACAGAGTACGGAACATCAGCCATTTGAGTACTCACAGAGTCCGGAACATCAGCAATGTGAGTACACACAGAGTACGGAACATCAGTCATGTGAGTACACACAGAATACGGAACATCAGTCATGTGAGTACTCACACACAGATCCCGGAACATCAGCCATTTGAGTACTCACAGAGTCCGGAACATCAGCCATTTGAGTACTCACAGAGTACGGAACATCAGCCATGTGAGTACTCACACACAGATCCCGGAACATCAGTCATTTGAGTACAAACAGAGTCCGGAACATCAGCCATGTGAGTACACACAGAATACGGAACATCAATCATGTGAGTACTCACACACAGATCCCGGAACATCAGCCATGTGAGTACACACAAACAGAGCCCGGAACATAAGCGCATGAGCGCTCACACACATAGCCCGGAACATCAGCCACATGAGTACTCACAAACGTAAATAAACACGATTTGACCTTCTTAACGTTTGGTTTTTTTTTTCTGTTTGCATACGAATGAATAAATAACACACATATATTGAAAATGTTTCATTCGTATTTGAAAGCAATGACTTTATGCGGTCGATAAAATGTCATTGGTCCTGGCCGAGATGAAAGTCAACAGTAATTGCAAAGCTAAGCAGTGTGGCAATTATGTTCTTCAGCTTCGAGTTCAAACTCACGATTGTAGACACTCTATCTTGTTCTGGTCTTTGTATTTGAATGTCAACTGCATCTTCAGATCTGTGTACATGTCGCAGGGACACAATATTGACTACCATGAAATACACAAACGATATTATTCAACGATGCATGTGGGCAGACAAGACGAAACAGCTACATGAACATTAGCGCAAGAGTTTCAACATATCTGAAATACATTTATCAGAACAGCTACCGTAGCATATTCTTTTACATTACTATAGCAAAAACGGCAAATGTAGTATCATAATTTAAACTGCTACAACGCATAAACAGCTACCGTAGTACAAAGTTTTGGCAGTTAAAATATCATTGAAAAATATCCTGTGTAATATCCAGTTCAACTTGCGTATTATTTTGGGCACTGTCAAGAGTATTATGATGTTATGAATAGTATGCTGTCGGAGTGTTATAATGTCGCAGCATTATAGGGCCCTTACAGGGGTTTTATGATGTCAGGATTATTATGTTGTCATGAGTGTTATGATGTCAGAAGTGTTATGATATCGGAGTGTTATAATGTGGGAGTGTTATTATGTATTATTATTATGATGTCAGGAGTGCTGTGATATTGAGAGTGTTATGATTTCAGGAGTATTAAGATGTCAGGAGTGTTATGATATCGGAGTGTTGTGATATCGGAGTGCTATGATGACGGAGTGCTATGATGTCAGAGTGGTATGCTGTCGCAGTGTTATGCTGTCGAAGTGTTATGCTGCCGATGTGTTATGATGTCAGAGTGTTATGCTGTCGGTGTGTTATGCTGTCGGAGTGTTATGATGATGTCAAGAGTATTATGACATCGGAGGTCTATGATGTCGTAGTTTTGTGATGTCTGAGTATTGTGATTTCGAAATGTTGTAATGTCGGAGTGTTGTGATCTCACAGTATTATGATGTTAGAAGTGTTATGAATTCAGGAGTATTATGATATCGGATTATTATGATGTCTGGAGTGTTATAATATCAGGGGTCTTATGATGTCTGGAGTGTTATAATGTCAGGGGTCTTATGAGGTCAGGAGTGTCATGATGTCAGGGGTCTTATGAGGTCAGGAGTGTTATGATGTCAGGGTTTTATGATGTCTGGAGTGTTATAATGTCAGTAATGTTATGACGTCGGAGGGGTATTCTGTCAGGAATGTTATACTGTCAGGAGTATTATGATGTCGGGAGGGTTATGATGTCGGAGTGCTATGATGTTAGGAGGAGTCTTATGATGTCAGAAGTGTTATAATGTTAGGATTGTTATGATGTTAGGAGTGTTATTATGCCAGAAGTGTTATAATGTCAGAGTGTTATGCTGTCGGAGTGTTATGTTTACGGAGTGTAATAGTGTCGAGAGTGTTTTGTAATGACCTCAGAGAGTTGTGATGTCGGAGTGTTGTGACGTCGGAACATATTGTTAGCGACCCTATTCCGGACGTAGCCGCCAACCCAGAATTTATGGCTGTGGTGATTTTCTACAGTCCGTCATGAAACATTAATCCCTAACTTTGAATTGACATAGAGTTTATACAGTACAGCATATATATTCAATAATACAGTGTATAGTTTATACAGTACAGCATATATTTTCAATAATACAGTGTATAGTTTATACAGTACAGTATATATATGCAATAATACAGTGTATAGTTTATACAGTACAGTATATATATGCAATAATACAGTGTATAGTTTATACAGTACAGCATATATTTTCAATAATACAATGTATAGTTTATACAGTACAGCATATATATGCAATAATACAGTGTATAGTTTATACAGTACATCATATATTTTCAATAATACAGTGTATAGTTTATACAGTACAGCATATATTTTCAATAATACAGTGTATAGTTTATACAGTACAGCATATATGTGTTTTGTCCCCAGTACTGTTTTGCGTCGTGATTGACTGGGTGATGAGAAAATGCACAGATCAAAAACAGCTAGGAATCAAATGGGTAAACAACAAGAACCTGGAAGATTTAACCTTCGCAGATGATATTGTTCTACTGAGTTCAATACACCAAGATCACAAGAAAAAAACAGAAAGACTCAAATGTTTCATGCAGCAGATAGGCCTTCAAATATAAACACATAAAACGAAAATCATGAACTTTACCGACCTGACAGAATTAATTAAACTAGATGATAATATACTAGACAACGTTTCAAATTTCGTATATTTGGGAAGCAAGATAACAGCAGACGGGGATACCAACTCAGAAATCAAGACTCGAATCGCTCTCGCCTCCAACGCCTTTAACAAACTCTCAAACAACTGGAGATCGAAGATCGCAAGTAAACACATCAAACTGTGACTATTCAATGCAAGTGTGACTCCATCATTGACATATGAATGTGAAAGCTGGAAATCTACTACAATAATGGATAAGAAGCTAGTTGCCTTCGAGAAAAGATGCCTCAGAAAAATCACAAATACTAATTGGAAAGACTTCACATCAAACAACATACTAAGAGAGGAGACAAAACAAGAATATGTGACGAACATCATAAGAAAACGCCGCTGGACATATATAGGCCACGTACTTAGAATGAAGGAAGATATAATTCCACGACAAGCCTTCATGTGGACACCAGATGGAGAAAAAACAACAGGGAAGACCAAAAACAACGCTCAAAAAGAACTTTTATGAATGAATTAAAATCAACAGGCATAATTGCACAAGACCTGCAATCCTTGGCAACTGGTCGACAGGCATGGAGAACTATAACATCCGCCCTATGTGCCAAACTTGACAAATTAGGAACTGACTGATATATATCCACAATACAGTGAATAGTTTATACAGTACAGCATGTTACTTCAACAATACAATATATAGTTTATACAGTACAGCATGTGATCCACAATGCAATGAATAGTTTATAGAGTACATATATATATATATATATTAAACGATACAATGTATAGTTTATACAGTACAGCATATAGTGATACAGAGGTATACTCTACCCCCTTATCTTTTTAACATCTATGCAGAGAATATAATGAAAAATGTAAGAGAAGAACTAGAGGAAAATGAGTTTTATCCAATTAAGTCTCGGTGGGTACAGGATTACAGAAATAAGATATGCAGATTACACAGTCCTCTTTACTACACATCCTGATGGACTGTTTCAGCTAATCACAAGAACAAATAAATACGGCGAGATCCAATATCTATATATAAACGCACATAAAACAAAAAGTATGACAACAGACAAAACACATATCAAACCAATAATCAACATAGACAATATAGAACTAGAATGTATGCAGAAATTCGAATATCTGGAAGCAAATATAAACAGTTCCGGAGATTATTCAGTTGAGATTAGAAGATTCGTAATTGCAACACTCAAATTAACACACATGAGAAAGCTATGGCAAAGTAGTAATAACAACACTAAAGTAACATTAAAGCTGTGGTCCCAAAATCAATCAACGGTTGGGACATGATTTTTTCTTTCGGAGGTACAATCAAAATTCTTCCTGTACATGTCGTGGCGTCTGCTATGGCAAAGCGGCCTTTATTTCCACAGCCCATAGAAAGCCTCCCTTCACTCCTTCACTGGAAAACATGCAGTAACGAAAATTAGTAACCATTTTAAGATCATATATTTTCCCAGTGGCAACATATGGATGTGAGACTTGGACTTTAAACAGGACAATATTCAAAAGAATAAATTCATTTGAAATGAAGTACTACAGAAAGATCCTACGAATATTATGGACAGAGAATTAGAAGAACATTGAAGTTTTGAATTTACTTAAATTAAATGAAGGCTGGCTTCTAAATACCACCATAAGAAGGAAGCTACAGTATTTTGGACACTTAAAGCGACATGATGGTATCGAAAAGCTGATTCTAGAGGGCAGAGTGCCGGGTAAGAGAAGAAGTAGAAGATCAAGAAGACGATGGACCGGCGACATTGAAGAACGGATGCACGTCTTTGGCCAATGCAGGTCTGCTGCCGGGAACAGAGAGACGTTCAGAGTATCCATGACGAAGATAACGTTCTAGAAAGAATATGTCGATTAATATATATTACAGCTGTATTCCACAATACAATTTATAGTATATGCAACACAATATATATATATATATATATCACAAACAACAATACAATGTATATTCTACACCACGTTATACTTTCTAAAGTCAAGATTTTCGCTACTCACATTACTCACTCTCTCACTCACTCACATGCGTTTACCATAATTGTCAGATGGAAAAAGAGGACTTTTTGACGTCTGCCTTTAAATCTAGTGCACCATTATTGGGAACAGAGATATAAGTTCCGCCGCCGCTTGTCAAACATTCAGCTTCCCAGTCATATCGGCCTGCACGAAAACCTGGATAGTTGGTCTTCAGTGTGTCTGTAAATAAACACTTCCGTTTCGGCATTTTTTAAATCTTTTTTTTTTATAATTTAATTTCAATCTTCAATACAAAAATGTATTTATTTATAATTATCACTGACGAACTCGAGTTACCGTCTGCTATGCGAAATGCGTTGTTTACGAAAAATTGAAAATGGCTAACGGAACCGGAATTCTGATGGCCAATGTTAACATTGAGCTAAATGTAGGTGGCGCGCGAGTTTATTTCCGTATACAAAATAGATTAAAGTATATTGCACAGAAAAGTAAGTAACAAAGTATCGATATATCGGGGACGGACGGACGGCCGGGGACGGAGAAAAACCCTGACAAAGCCATTTTTCTGGAAAGCCGACCGGACGCCCAGACAGGGGCATAAAAAGAGGACGTGTCCGGGGAAACCCGGACGTATGGTTACACACACACACACACACACACGCACACGCACGCACACACAAAGTGATACCTAGATTATCGCCAGCATGATTCTAAATGACATCTTGGTGGTGAAGTTCAGCAGCTACAAATAATTAGTGTTTTCGCACACGACAACACTGGGTTACACCATCGGTTTGTATTCAACACGCCATGTATCATTGTGACACGGTCACTGCACCCGCCCGTCTCGAGATGAAACTCTAGCAAATCGCATGTCCACCAACTGCTGCCACACATACTGCACTCACGACTCTGCACATTTTAACCCACTGAGTCAATAGACGAACTTCAACTCAAGAATATTAGTTCTCAAACTCCCGCTGGATCTGTCATGTATAGCAGAACTGTTGTCCTAGATTTGCAGCAGAATGTAGACCAGTCAAGGAATTATATTGCTTTCTTTTGTAAATGGTCCGACCCATTCAAATTCGGCAATCGCGTTGAATATTAAATATTGCTTTTACCTTCTTGAGAAACAAACAACAAGGTAAAAGCTGCAACCCCCCGCCCCCCCCGGTGATATTTGAGGACCCTGTTTAGGGAGAATGTTGTATCTAAGACTCTAAACAGTTTGATTACAAGCATGTTTACAAAATGTAATATCTACTATCATACTACTACTAGCCATAATCTTGGCCAATGAGATCTATCTGACTATATTTAAACAATGAAATATCTGCTATCATACCAACTCTTAATTGAATTACAAGGTCAGCAAGGAAGCAAATGCATAAAATGAAGACATTTTCAGACGTTAATATATGAAAGAGAGTTTCTGGACTTACAATCTAAGGGACATGACTGACATTTTGACAGGATGGTAGGGTTAAGATTAGGAGAATCTAGAATGTTCTGACCGAGTCATAAATACGACCAGAGAACTCACACGTGGAAAGATGGCTGACTTGACTATGTAGTGACTGAGTGGAAACAGCGAGGGAACAATCTCGAGGAAATTAGATTAGTCTTGAGCAAAACATACATATTTGCGACAGAAATATGTTACCATGAACGAGTTGAACTATCTAAAACCGTATTCTTAAGTAAACATTTTAAACTAAATTTGAGGACTTATGAAGCCAACTTTGAAATTTCCGTGCACGGATGAATTGTTGTCTAGTTAGAAAGAAGTGTAAAAGCTAGCTGGTCGGAAAATTGTTGTCTAGTTAGAGAAAAGTGTAAAAACTAGTTGGTCGGAAAATTGTACTGAAATTACATCAGTACCGATAGCTAAAACCGTCTGAATAATGTTATGTTATGTTATGTTCCTCCAGGGCCATAGGCGGCGCATAGGGCAGAAACCATAGCTTTCCATTTCTGTCTTTGTGTTGCCAGGTCTTTCAATTGTTGTGTGTTGTTTAGGTTCATTGACATGCCTTCTCTATTAATGGTCGTCTGAATAAGACGACGACAAATCCGCGAAATATGTACTTGTTGGATTGTAGTCTGACTTTTGTGGAATGCAAGTTGTTTATACGTCGTCAGAAGAAAATACTAATGTGCTATTCAGAATCTGAATGTTAATGTTAGAAGTAGAATCAGTATCATCAGTGTCAGAAGTTTTTATTAAAGTAGAATCAGTGTCAGATGTTTTTAGTAAAGTAGAATCAGTGTCAGAAGTTTTTAGTAAAGTAGAATCAGTGTCAGACGTTTTTATTAAAGTAGAATCAGTGTCAGATGTTTTTAGTAAAGTAGAATCAGTGTCAGAAGTTTTTAGTAAAGTAGAATCAGTGTCAGAAGTTTTTAGTAAAGTAGAATCAGTGTCAGAAGTTTTTAGTAAAGTAGAATCAGTGTCAGAAGTTTTTAGTGAAGTAGAATCAGTTTGAGAAGTTTTTAGTAAAGTAGAATCAGTTTGAGAAGTTTTTAGTAAAGTAGAATCAGTTTGAGAAGTTTTTAGTAAAGTAGAATCAGTTTGAGAAGTTTTTAGTAAAGTAGAATCAGTGTCAGAAGTTTTTAGTAAAGTAGAATCAGTGTCAGAAGTTTTTAGTAAAGTAGAATAAGTGTCAGAAGTTTTTAGTAAAGTAGAATCAGTGTCAGAAGTTTTTAGTAAAGTAGAATCAGTGTCAGAAGTTTTTAGTAAAGTAGAATCAGTTTGAGAAGTTTTTAGTAAAGTAAAATTAGTTTCAGAAGTTTTTAGTAAAATAAAATCAGTGTCAGAAGTTTTTAAGTAAAGCAAAATTAGTTTCCGAGGTTTTTAGTACAAAAAAAAAGAATCAGTGTCAGAAGTTTTTAGTAAAGTAAAATCAATTTCAGAAGTTTTTTTTAGTAAAGTAGAATCAGTTTGAGAAGTTTTTAGTAAAGTAGAATCAGTGTCAGAAGTTTTTAGTAAAGTAGAATCAGTGTCAGAAGTTTTTAGTAAAGTAGAATCAGTGTCAGAAGTTTTTAGTAAAGTAGAATCAGTTTGAGAAGTTTTTAGTAAAGTAAAATTAGTTTCAGAAGTTTTTAGTAAAATAAAATCAGTGTCAGAAGTTTTTAGTAAAATAAAATCAGTGTCAGAAGTTTTTAAGTAAAGCAAAATTAGTTTCCGAGGTTTTTAGTACAAAAAAAAAAGAATCAGTATCAGAAGTTTTTAGTAAAGTAAAATCAGTTTCAGAAGTTCTTAGCAACGTAAAATCAGTTTCAAAACGTTTTAGTAAAGTAAACTCAGTTTCAGGAGTTTTTAGTAAAGTAAAATCAGTTTATGAAGTTTTTAGTAAAGTAAAATCAGTGTCAGAAGTTTTTAGTAAAGTAAAATCAGTGTCAGAAGTTTTTAGTAAAATAAAATCAGTGTCGGAAGTTTTTAGTAAAATAAAATCAGTGTCAGAAGTTTTTAGTGGTCTTATGCCTTGCTGATACACTTTACGAAATATATTCCCATTGGCTCCTCATGTGGTTCCACTTAGTTTTCTAAGGATAGCTAGCTTCCTCCTAGTTTTTTTTGTTACTGTGTTTATGTGCTGCTTCTATGTCACCTTATCATTAAAAGTAACTCCGAGGTATGTGGGTTTCTTGTCTTCTTTCAAAAGCTCTCCATCTTTCTTGATATGACCGGCTTTTTGTTTTGGTGAGAGGGTAAAGAGTGTAGTGCTGCACTTATCTGTGTTAATGCTGACGCACCATCTATTTTCCCATAATATTAAGGCATCAATAGCTCTTTGTATTTGTTTAGTGGCGGCTATCGCATGTTCTTCCGTGCACCAGATCACCAGGTCGTCAGCATACATTGCCACTTTCATCCTGTGTGGTAGTTCGGCAACTAGGTCATTGATGTAAACCAAGAAAAGTGTGGGTGACAGGACTCATCCCTGGGGGTCTCCATGATGCAGTAGGACTTTCTTGCTCTTAGTAAAATAAAGTAACCCATAGCATTTATTAATCACAGGCTCTGCAAATGAGGGCGGTAGCCATCTCCTCTCCCTCTTTACTTCCCGGATTAATCCGGTACCCATTTAAGGCTGGGTCTACCTGGGAGCCGTTGCGATCTGAAAACATTTCCGCCTCAGCTGGGGAATGAACCCAGGTCCACTCATATGGAAAGCCAGTGCGCTAACCACTGCGCTAACGCGGCTCCACACCTTGCTCTTGCAACCATTCAAATGTACCTTGTCTCTTCTATTATCAGGTATGCTTTTACCCATTTGTACATTCTTGAGCTAACCCTGCAAATTCGTAATTTCTTTAAGAGTCATTCATTCCAAACCTTGTCAAATGTTTTCCTGAGGTCTATCCATGCTGCTAGTACCAGTTTCTTCTATTGGAAGGCGTCCTCAATCTCTTGAAAGAGGTAGGTTGCCTGATCTTCGATAGAGTAGCACTGTCTGAAGCCTGTTTGCTGCGATACCAGAAGATTTTCACTTTCAAGGTACCACTGCATCCTAAGATTGATAATGCGTTTCACTGTTTTGCATAAACAGCTTGTGAGGCTGATGGACCCGTAAATGGAGACTGTGTTGCCATCTTTTTTCTGATTTGAGGAGTGGTATCGTTATTGCTTCACTCCATGCCTGTGGAACATTACCTATGGTTCAGCGTGTATTGAAGATCTGCAGTAGCTTTGCTCTTGCTGCAGTTCCCAGGTTTTTAATCATTTCATTGGACACTCCATCAGCTCCTTGGGACTTCTTCATTTTTAATATGGATATTGCATGCTCCAGTTCTTTCATTGTGATTGGTGCCACCATGATTTCCGGTATAGATTTACCTTGTCCAATGTTCTGCTCAGAAGTTTTGAATATGTTTTGTGTATTGTAATTTGTATATTTCCTTGTGTGAACATCATTACCCACTAGTTTTAGGTATAGTCCATCGTGTCTGAGTGAAGCGATTATAAAAACATGTGTTTTACGTAAGTACAATTGTTTTTACGTTTTTCGCAGTTACATTATATTGATTGTCGTATTGACTTTTGGAGTATAGCTTGCCCTACCTATGTGCCAACAGCGAGGGACCTTTAGGGCAGAGTGTAACATGCTGATGCGCTAACAACGTGGGACTTCAATGATATAACTTATTGGCGCAACTCGTTAAGTCTGCCAATGTTGATATTTTCGGGATTCGTCTATATTAAAAGACTCATAAACAATCAACGATTTGATATTTTCTATTGGAATAACAGTCCAGACGAGGAAGATTCATAGTAGACTATATACCATTCCTTTGATAGAAATGTACATCTGTGGTGAGATAGAACTGTACATCTGTGGTGAGATAGAACTGTACATCTGTGGTGAGATAGAACTGTACATCTGTGGTGAGATAGAACTGTACATCTGTGGTGAGATAGAACTGTACATCTGTGGTGAGATAGAACTGTACATCTGTGGTGAGATAGAACTGTACATCTGTGGTGAGATAGAACTGTACATCTGTGGTGAGATAGAACTGTACATCTGTGGTGAGATAGAACTGTACATCTGTGGTGAGATAGAACTGTACATCTGTGGTGAGATAGAACTGTACATCTGTGGTGAGATATAACTGTACATCTGTGGTGAGATTTGTAACCACTCTTGCTATTTGTATAACTTGACCAATGCTGATGTAGAACTAAAGAATTCATCAAATGTGAGCAATTTATGTAGAGGTGTTCCTCTGTCTGATGTTGTCACGTTGACCTAATTTAAAGATGGTGAACTGTTAGAAGCAAGAATAGATAACCGTAACTGTCTATTGAGCTCCAGATATTAGAAACTATAATTTGTCTCTAGCATCTCTGATTCCCTAGGCCATAGCCAAGCCAAGTACTATAGTTGAGAATGGATGATCACATGACATACGAAGTGACTGTGTAGGGCAGGGTTATTCAACTATATTTATTCGGGGGGCCAAAATGGGGATCAACACGGGCCAGATTTATAAAAAACACATTGAATGATTTTATATATTTAGTTTTTTAATAACTTTATTTCACTGTTTTAGTAATGATCCACGGGCCACTTACTAGACTTCCGCGGGCGTGATTTGGCCCGCGGGCTGACAATTGAATAGCCTGGTGTAGCGCAACACGAGCAGCATAGAGCACAAAGAGAACCACGAAGCCAGCGAGACACTAGCGGCTATACAAGGAGAGAATCCTGTCGATTGTCGATTAGAGTTATAAACATTAGAATAGAGTAGATGCGTCAAACCTTTGAGATTATTACAAACGTACTAGAATATTGACCAATGAGAACTTTCTGACTATATTTAAACAATGATGTATATATTATTATTCTACTTACCAGAATCTTGACCAATTAGAACTTTCTGACTATTCATATTTTATAACCAGCCTCGATCTGTTGCAAACACAAGAAAACGAATGTCAACAACCAATTAAACGCAAAAAAAATAAATCAACCGCATTAAAAGATATGTTTACACTGCATTCACTTTAACTTTTTTTGTGACCACGGAGCAGAATTGATGTAATACATAGCAACAGACTAGTTCAGAGAAGTACATGACCGGTGAAGGTGATATTGGTACTAGTTTGGTACACTGTTTAAAATTGTGGATAAATAGCACAGTACATTCTTGACAGGTCGCGTGCTGATAACTTGACAAGCTTGTCAAGAGCTAACACTAGTTCACGTTGAGTGTCTTGTCACATATACTTCAAAAAGTTAATATTCCTAAAATATATGGTGTCCTAATATATATATATATATATATATATATATATATATATATATATATATATATATATATATATATATATATATATATATATATATATATATATATATATATATATATATATATATATATATATGGAACGCGGACATATGGCAACATTGATAAATTAATAATAAAACTCAGACATGTGGCAACATTGGTACAGGAATGATACAACTTGAATGTGTAGCAATCGTGATACAGGATCGTTGCAACGTGAATGTATGGCAACATTGATAAAGGAATTTTACAACTTGAACGTGTGGCAACATTGATAATGATACAACCTGAACGTGTTGCAACATTGAAAACGGGCTACAGTGAGATCAACTTGGCTAAGGCGTGACTGAATAGCCGTATAGAAGAACTGTTGACTACATTAAATAGGACCCCCATACATTGAGTGTTTTGACTATTGTCTGACTTCAATTAGTTACTATTTATATACTTGAAATCGTATGCCAAATAACATCATCATCATCGAGTGCCGTCTCCGCAACGAAGTGTGGCTGCAACGTATCTCCAATATCCCCCATCTCGTGCCTTGGTGGTGCACTCTGCTAGACTGTAACCTGTTCATGGTGTGATATTGCTCTCCCACTTGTATCTCTGACTACCTCTTGCTCGCTTCCCTTTGACTTTACCCACAAGTAAGGTCTTCAATAAGGTGTCATGTCTTTTAATGTGTCCAAAATATTTTATTTTCCTGATATTTATTTCTCTTAGTAGTTCTTTCTTCATATTAAGTGTCTTTAGCACCTCTTTATTTGTTTTCTTCTCTTTCCATGATGTTCTCCCTATTCTCCTATATACCCACATCTCAAAGGCATCAATTCTGTCTTCTAATTGTTTATTTAGTGTCCATGTTTCTGAGCCATACATTAATATGGAATAGATGTAGCATTTTATAATTCTCATATTTAACTTGTTTGTAATTTGCTTAGATATTAATAATTTCCTCATGTCATTGAAGGTACTTTTAGCCATTCCTATTCTCCTTTTAACTTCTGTTTCACATCTGCCATCATTTGTGACTAATGCCAAAAATAGCCAAGGTGATTCCAAGTATATAAATAGTAACCAACTGAAAACCAACCAATAATCAAAACACGCAATGAATGAGATCCAACTTAATTTAGCGAACAGGTCTTCTATAAATACCGACGGTCTCGGCTCAGGCCGAAGTTGAGCTAGCTGCACATATGTCTCGTGTATAGTCGTCACACGTTGATGTGAAGCCAAGCGTCGACTTGAGTCAGTTAGTCGTCGGAACATCATCACTGCAAACTTGACACGTTCATAGTTGCACCGATCTCTCCTTGAGTGTATCCGCCATTACACTTCTACTAACAGTACCGTTCCTGTGCTGGTTGACCATCATTCTTCTGCACCCTCCAAAATATTCACTTCTAGCAACACCGCATTTCAATCCCTGATCTTTAATCCTAGCCATTGAAAAGGAATCATCATCCACATTAGTCTCACTCTCGCGTGCTATATCTCTTAAGGAGTTCAAAACGTCAACGCGATCCATTGCCCCATGCCACAATCGGGCATGGCGCCAGTTCATCTGCTCTTTCATTGCCTCGAACACCCACATTTCCTGGCACGAAAATAAATGTAACCACTTTCAGCCTCGCCTTTCTCAAAGCCTCAATCCACTGTTCACGAACGAGACCCACTTGTACCTGCGTTACCTTCTGTGTGCATACCCACTCAAATGCCCTGGTCACCGCCAGTCTTCATTGTCATACTAATCGTAGTGAACGCAAAGGCACCACTCTCCTCCCTGCTCGTTTTACCTACACACTGAACTGTGAAGGCCCAAGCACTGCGAAAATATCTAATCACAGATCTACCAGTGTATATAATCACATCCCCTCTTTGGTATTCTCACTGGCCAAAGCCTGCACTTCTTTCTCCACAGATGTGGGACACCATTCTCTGCATTCCCTGCTAAGTGATATTACTACTCTCAAACACGCTTCGAAATCTGTAGGTAGACTTATTCATTCCGCAACTGCTGCCACATCCCTCAATCTACACACGCTTTGTATGACATCCTCAGCACGTCCCATTCACGACCTCCATCTCTTGAGTCTGCTGCCTTTAAATTTCTGCATTTCAGAATTCAACGGGTGTTCCTTATCTGCATATATTTAAAGGTACGCCCGTGCACAGCAATACTGTAATCTGTACTCAGCTGATGGACAGTCAAGTAGGTATCGCATAGCTCTTGTCCATGTGTCTCTTGTGCACCCAAGAATTTTACGGATTGCTGCATTCTGGATTCTATCCAGTCTTTCGATCTGAGTTTGGCTAAGAGTCAGAATTGCCAGTGCATAATCTATCACAGCCACAACCAAACCCTGGTACAAAAGAAATAACAATCTCTGCTCACACTGCACTGCAGCCATAACTTTCATTGCTGCTAAGCCTTTGCCTGCCCTTATGATAACGTGGTCAACATGTTCCCTGAAACCCAGACTTCTGTCAAAAAACACACCCAGATATCTCATTGTGCTGGTTCTTTCTAAACTTTTCCCGGACAACGAAACTTGTGGCATGGGTGTCTTTACCATGTGATTTGACCTGCGTATTTTCCTGAAATGAGCCGCTAAACGCAAACTTTATTCGCGTAAACAAGTAATCGTTTCATCTGTAAGCCTAAAGATAAATCATAAATCATATGTCATATGGGCTTTAAGAAGTGCACACAGCTTCCAGGCATTATCATATGAAGTGACATAGTTAGCTGTCATGACCTCCCCTTCCCTTTGCCTCCCATGTCACTGTCACAGGTTTGTCACCCATGTCACTGTCACAGGTTTGTTACCCATGTCACTGTCACAGGTTTGATAGTATGGTGGGTGAAGGCGGCTGAAAGCCTCGTTTATGATGACATCCTGGCAAACATGCGACTACATAGTATCCCAGAGTGTGAAAGTAAAATGTACATTTTAACCAGGTCGTAGATATTTCTTAGGTTAAAGAGAGAGGTAGGGGTTAACAGAAAAAAGTTCTTTTTTTTTTCATTTTTCTTGGTAATATCCGTGTTTTAGTCGGAATTTTTTATGGCTAAATGCCACGTTTAGATTTACAAAGAGGGCAGGGTTTAATGACTCTATGCCACGTTCAAATGAACTAAGGGGAGGATTTTATTACTAAATGACACCTTTTAATTTACTAAGAGGGAAGGGTTTGAACCCCCACGCTCATCCCAGTATCCAGAGGCTTTATTATAACTTTATCATAACACATAGAATGATTGAATCGAGCAGAATCACATTAAACATTGAAACATAACTTCATCATAACTTTATCATAACTTTATCATAGCACATAGAAATTTTTTAACAGAACAGAAACAAATTAAACATTGAAACTTAAATTTATCATAACTTTATTATAACTTTATCATAACACATAGAATGACTGAATCGAACAGACACAAATTAAACATTGAGACCTAACTTACACATAGAAATGGTTGAACCGAACAGATGTTTCCCGTGGGAAGTGAAACATATTCCAAATGTGGGAAGATGTTTCAATAGATACAAACATTCCTCACAAACATAACCATAGCCGCCAGTACACTATCCCAGATAAGAACAATGGAAGAGGGTTGCCTCAAGGCTCCCCTCTAAGTTGCTCACACTGTTTCTTAGTTTCACTGGAGGAAGGACTGCCTCAAGGCTCCCCTCTAAGCTGCACACTCTTCCTTAGTTTCACTGGAGGAAGGACTGCCTCAAGACTCCTCTCTAAGTTTCTCACACTCTTCCTTAGTTTCACTGGAGGAGGGACTGTCTCAAGGCTTCCCTATAAGCTGCACACTCTTCCTTAGTTTCACTGGAGGAGGGACTGTCTCAAGGCTCCCCTCTAAGCTGCACACTCTTCCTTAGTTTCACTGGAGGAGGGACTGCCTCAAGGCTCCCCTCTTAGCTGCACACTCTTCCTTAGTGTCACTGGAGGAGGGACTGCCTCAAGGCTCCCCTCTAAGTTGCTCACACTCTTCCTTAGTTTCACTGGAGGAGGGACTGCCTCAAGGCTCCCCTCTATGTTGCTCACACTCTTCCTTAGTTTCACTGGAGGAGGGACTGCCTCAAGGCTCCCCTCTAAGTTGCTCACACTCTTCCTTAGTTTCACTGGAGGAGGGACTGCCTCAAGGCTTCCCTCTAAGCTGCACACTCTTCCTTAGTTTCACTGGAGAATGGACTGTCTCAAGGCTCCCCTCTAAGTTGCTCACACTCTTCCTTAGGTTCACTGGAGGAGGGACTGCCTCAAGGCTCCCCTCTAAGTTGCTCACACTCTTATTTAGTTTCACTGGAGGGGGGACTGCCTCAAGGCTCCCCTCTAAGTTGCTCACACTGTTCCTTAGTTTCACTGGAGGGGGGACTGCCTCAAGGCTCCCCTCTAAGTTGCTCACACTCTTCCTTAGTTTCACTGGAGGGGGGACTGCCTCAAGGCTCCCCTCTATGTTGCTCACACTCTTCCTTAGTTTCACTGGAGGGGGGACTGCCTCAAGGCTCCCCTCTAAGTTGCTCACACTGTTCCTTAGTTTCACTGGAGGAAGGACTGTCTCAAGGCTTCCCTCTAAGCTGCACACTATTCCTTAGTTTCACTGGAGGAGGGACTGTCTTAAGGCTTCCCTCTAAGCTGCACACTATTCCTTAGTTTCACTGGAGGAGGGACTGTCTTAAGGCTCCCCTCTAAGCTGCACACTCTTCCTTAGTTTCACTGGAGGAGGGACTGCATCAAGGCTTCCCTCTAAGCTGCACACTCTTCCTTAGTTTCACTGGAGGAGGGACTGCATCAAGGCTTCCCTCTAAGCTGCACACTCTTCCTTAGTTTCACTGGAGGAGAGACTGCCTCAAGGCTCCCCTCTTAGCTGCACACTCTTCCTTAGTTTCACTGGAGGAGGGACTGCCTCAAGGCTCCATTCTTAGCTGCACACTCTTCCTTAGTTTCACTGGAGGAGGGACTGTCTCAAGGCTCCCCTCTTAGCTGCATACTCTTCCTTAGTTTCACTGGAGGAAGGACTGCCTCAAGGCTTCCCTCTAAGCTGCACACTCTTCCTTAGTTTCACTGGAGGAGGGACTGTCTCAAGGCTTCCCTCTAAGCTGCACACTCTTCCGTAGTTTCACTGGAGGAGGGACTGCCTCAAGGCTCCCCTCTTTGCTGCACACTCTTCCTTAGTTTCACTGGAGGAGGGACTGCCTCAAGGCTCCACTCTATGTTGCTCACACTCTTCCTTAGTTTCACTGGAGGAGGGACTGCCTCAAGGCTCGCCTCTAAGTTGCTCACACTCTTATTTAGTTTCACTGGAGGGGGGACTGCCTCAAGGCTCCCCTCTAAGTTGCTCACACTGTTCCTTAGTTTCACTGGAGGAAGGACTGCCTCAAGGCTCCCCTCTAAGCTGCACACTCTTCCTTAGTTTCACTGGAGGAAGGACTGCCTCAAGACTCCTCTCTAAGTTTCTCACACTCTTCCTTAGTTTCACTGGAGGAGGGACTGTCTCAAGGCTTCCCTCTAAGCTGCACACTCTTCCTTAGTTTCACTGGAGGAGGGACTGTCTCAAGGCTCCCCTCTAAGCTGCACACTCTTCCTTAGTTTCACTGGAGGAGGGACTGCCTCAAGGCTCCCCTCTTAGCTGCACACTCTTCCTTAGTTTCACTGGAGGAGGGACTGCCTCAAGGCTCCCCTCTAAGTTGCTCACACTCTTCCTTAGTTTCACTGGAGCAGGGACTGCCTCAAGGCTCCCCTCTATGTTGCTCACACTCTTCCTTAGTTTCACTGGAGGAGGGACTGCCTCAAGGCTCCCCTCTAAGTTGCTCACACTCTTCCTTAGTTTCACTGGAGGAGGGACTGCCTCAAGGCTTCCCTCTAAGCTGCACACTCTTCCTTAGTTTAACTGGAGAATGGACTGTCTCAAGGCTCCCCTCTAAGTTGCTCACACTCTTCCTTAGGTTCACTGGAGGAGGGACTGCCTCAAGGCTCCCCTCTAAGTTGCTCACACTCTTCCTTAGTTTCATTGGAGGAGGGACTTCCTCAAGGTTCGCCTCTAAGTTGCTCACACTCTTATTTAGTTTCACTGGAGGGGGGACTGCCTCAAGGCTCCCCTCTAAGTTGCTCACACTGTTCCTTAATTTCACTGGAGGAAGGACTGTCTCAAGGCTTCCCTCTAAGCTGCACACTATTCCTTAGTTTCACTGGAGGAGGGACTGTCTTAAGGCTTCCCTCTAAGCTGCACACTATTCCTTAGTTTCACTGGAGGAGGGACTGTCTTAAGGCTCCCCTCTAAGCTGCACACTCTTCCTTAGTTTCACTGGAGGAGGGACTGCCTTAAGGCTTCCCTCTTAGCTGCACACTCTTCCTTAGTTTCACTGGAGGAGGGACTGCCTCAAGGCTCCATTCTTAGCTGCACACTCTTCCTTAGTTTCACTGGAGGAGGGACTGTCTCAAGGCTCCCCTCTTAGCTGCACACTCTTCATTAGTTTCACTGGAGGAAGGACTGCCTCAAGGCTTCCCTCTAAGCTGCACACTCTTCCTTAGTTTCACTGGAGGAGGGACTGTCTCAAGGCTTCCCTCTAAGCTGCACACTCTTCCTTAGTTTCACTGGAGGAGGGACTGCATCAAGGCTTCCCTCTTAGCTGCACACTCTTCCTTAGTTTCACTGTAGGAGGGACTGCCTCAAGGCTCCATTCTTAGCTGCACACTCTTCCTTAGTTTCACTGGAGGAGGGACTGTCTCAAGGCTCCCCTCTTAGCTGCACACTCTTCCTTAGTTTCACTGGAGGAAGGACTGCCTCAAGGCTTCCCTCTAAGCTGCACACTCTTCCTTAGTTTCACTGGAGGAGGGACTGTCTCAAGGCTTCCCTCTAAGCTGCACACTCTTCCGTAGTTTCACTGGAGGAGGGACTGCCTCAAGGCTCCCCTCTTAGCTGCACACTCTTCCTTAGTTTCACTGGAGGAGGGACTGCCTCAAGGCTCCACTCTATGTTGCTCACACTCTTCCTTAGTTTCACTGGAGGAGGGACTGCCTCAAGGCTCGCCTCTAAGTTGCTCACACTCTTATTTAGTTTCACTGGAGGGGGGACTGCCTCAAGGCTCCCCTCTAAGTTTCTCACACTGTTCCTTAGTTTCACTGGAGGAAGGACTGCCTCAAGGCTCCCCTCTAAGCTGCACACTCTTCCTTAGTTTCACTGGAGGAAGGACTGCCTCAAGACTCCTCTCTAAGTTTCTCACACTCTTCCTTAGTTTCACTGGAGGAGGGACTGTCTCAAGGCTTCCCTCTAAGCTGCACACTCTTCCTTAGTTTCACTGGAGGAGGGACTGTCTCAAGGCTCCCCTCTAAGCTGCACACTCTTCCTTAGTTTCACTGGAGGAGGGACTGCCTCAAGGCTCCCCTCTTAGCTGCACACTCTTCCTTAGTTTCACTGGAGGAGGGACTGCCTCAAGGCTCCCCTCTAAGTTGCTCACACTCTTCCTTAGTTTCACTGGAGGAGGGACTGCCTCAAGGCTCCCCTCTATGTTGCTCACACTCTTCCTTAGTTTCACTGGAGGAGGGACTGCCTCAAGGCTCCCCTCTAAGTTGCTCACACTCTTCCTTAGTTTCACTGGAGGAGGGACTGCCTCAAGGCTTCCCTCTAAGCTGCACACTCTTCCTTAGTTTCACTGGAGAATGGACTGTCTCAAGGCTCCCCTCTAAGTTGCTCACACTCTTCCTTAGGTTCACTGGAGGAGGGACTGCCTCAAGGCTCCCCTCTAAGTTGCTCACACTCTTCCTTAGTTTCACTGGAGGAGGGACTGCCTCAAGGTTCGCCTCTAAGTTGCTCACACTCTTATTTAGTTTCACTGGAGGGGGGACTGCCTCAAGGCTCCCCTCTAAGTTGCTCACACTGTTCCTTAGTTTCACTGGAGGAAAGACTGTCTCAAGGCTTCCCTCTAAGCTGCACACTATTCCTTAGTTTCACTGGAGGAGGGACTGTCTTAAGGCTTCCCTCTAAGCTGCACACTATTCCTTAGTTTCACTGGAGGAGGGACTGTCTTAAGGCTCCCCTCTAAGCTGCACACTCTTCCTTAGTTTCACTGGAGGAGGGACTGCCTCAAGGCTTCCCTCTTAGCTGCACACTCTTCCTTAGTTTCACTGGAGGAGGGACTGCCTCAAGGCTCCATTCTTAGCTGCACACTCTTCCTTAGTTTCACTGGAGGAGGGACTGTCTCAAGGCTCCCCTCTTAGCTGCACACTCTTCCTTAGTTTCACTGGAGGAAGGACTGCCTCAAGGCTTCCCTCTAAGATGCACACTCTTCCTTAGTTTCACTGGAGGAGGGACTGTCTCAAGGCTTCCCTCTAAGCTGCACACTCTTCCGTAGTTTCACTGGAGGAGGGACTGCCTCAAGGCTCCCCTCTTAGCTGCACACTCTTCCTTAGTTTCACTGGAGGAGGGACTGCCTCAAGGCTCCATTCTTAGCTGCACACTCTTCCTTAGTTTCACTGGAGGAGGGACTGCCTCAAGGCTCCCCTCTAAGCTGCACACTCTCTTCCTTAGTTTCACTGGAGGAAGGACTGCCTCAAGGCTCCCCTCTAAGCTGCTCACACTCTTCCTTAGTTTCACTGGAGGAGGGACTGCCTCAAGGCTCCCCTCTAAGCTGCTCACACTCTTCCTTAGTTTCACTGGAGGAGGGACTGCCTCAAGGCTCCCCTCTAAGCTGCTCACACTCTTCCTTAGTTTTATTGATGATCTGGAGAAACATTTAAATGTGTCAAATGCAATGTTTGCCATCTGGACCACTGATAAATATCTCATCCTGTCAAAAGCAATGTTTGCCATCTGGACCACTGATAAATATCTCATCCTGTTAAAAGCAATGTTTACCATCTGGACCACTGATAAATATCTCATCCTGTCAAAAGCAATGTTTGCCATCTGGACCACTGATAAATATCCCATCCTATCAAAAGCATTGTTTACAATCTGGACCACTGATAAATATCCCATCCTGACAAAATCAAAGATCAACAGAACTCCTCTCACAATCTTAGTATATTGTGAGTTGTGGAAACTAAAAATCGATACCCAAAAAACTGCTGACACTATTTTCTCACGAAGTCACAAACAGCCAAAAGATCTGTCAACATCACAATAAGTGGGGGAATACTAATAAAGGAAGAAACCTTTGTATACCTTGGAGTAAAATTATACAGACACCTAGCACTAAAATACTACATAGAAAATCTCAGAGGAAAAGCAAGTAAACATCTACATCTCATTAGATACTAGCTAGTACAAACTGGGGGGCAGACAAGATACTCTGTCAACTGTATCTTAGCTATATGAGATCAGTAATGGATTACATCCTTCCTCTCCAGACCATTGTGAGCAATACTACTATCTTATCCCTGCAGAACCAAGCTCTGAGACTAATCTGTGGAGGTATGCGATCAGCACCCAGAGCAATATGTGAGATAGATGCAAATGTAGAGCCGCTGGATATGAGACGGAAAATAAAACTGATGGAAGCGATAGAAAGGTAAAAGAGACAAAAGAATGACCATCCAAATAAAATACTTATTAACATTTGAAAAAAAAAAAAAGACTAAAACATTTGCATCTACTGGATATATCTGAAGAGGAAGATGACAAACACCATTTACCGCAAGATAGAGAACTAGAGAACAGATGCCTCGGATCTCCACCGTGGGAGACTTCGCACCAACAAACACTATCCAAACAAAATTACAAAATTGTCAGCAATCTGAGGACATGTGCCCTAGAAACCATAAACAACTACCCATCATCAATTAAACCACCTGTTTTGCAGAATATGCCATCCATATACGATATCCTGATGGATCTGCCTATGAGTTATGTGAAAATTGCTCATATTATGAAGCTGATGCTGAGGCCATCAAGACAGCCATTGAGTTAATACACCAACAGTTTGATCTCACGGAACAAAAACCATTAGTCATATTTACATAATCTATGTTAGTTTTGGAAGAACTTAAACATGCCCCATATGAAAATTAAGATATTCTCCATATAACAAGAGCAGCACACAATCGTATCTCTGCATATGCAATCAGTGTGATCATGTAATTGATCCCTGGACATAGCGATATAGTAGGAAATAAAGTAGCGGACATATTTGCAAAAAAGGCGCATCCAAACAACAACAGAAAGACCTTGTAGTATAGGAACAGCCAAACAGATTCTCAGAAACAACATCAGGGAAATCTGGCTGAACAGATGGACAAATGGACTGACTGATCGAAATGTATTTAGTGAAATGACACGGCCAAAGGAAAATGACAACATAAACTATACGGTAGAAAGCAATCCCTTACCTTTCAGTTTCGAACAGGACATGCAAGGATCAATAGCCATTTAAAACGCATCAAACTCCAGCAACTACCCACTTGTAGACACTGCTCTCCTCCCAATCAAACAATGAAACATCTCCTTATTGACTGCCCTTACCTTTCAAATGCCAAGAAAAAACTTCTACAGACACCGTTAACAGTCACTGACTGTATGGATCACCAAGAAACACCTTCTACAGACACCGTTAACAGTCACTGACTGTATGGATCACCAAGAAACACCTTCTACAGACACCGTTAACAGTCACTGACTGTATGGATCACCAAGAAACACCTTCTACAGACACCGTTAACAGTCACTGACTGTATGGATCACCAAGAAAAAACTTCACTATTTTAAAAATGGCGTTGTGTTGACAAGAGTAGGATTATTAATCCGCATTTGGATAACAACGACAGCAAATACTAAAACATATATGTATCATAACTTTGTTATAGCATATAGAAATGTTTGAACCGAAGAGAAACAAACTAAACACTGGAACATAACTTTGTCATAACTTATAGAAACAGAAATAAATAAAACAATGGAATATAACTTTAGCATAACATCTAGAAATGGTGAACTAAGCAGAAGAAAATTAAATTCTGAAACATAACTGCATCATAACTTTATCGTAACTTTGCCATAATATATAAAAGGTTGAACCGAACAGAAACAAATCGAACACTGAAACTTAAGTTTATCATAACTTTAATATAACATTTAGAAATGTGTGAAGCGAACAGAAGAAAATTAAACATTGAAACATTACATACCAATACAAAAGACAGGATAACAGACGGTCAATCAGGCAATAGCATAGCACACGCAAGTCAAGATAACACACGGTCAATCAAGCAATAGCATAGCACACGCAAGACAAGATAACACACGGTCAATCAAGCAATAGCATAGCACACGCAAGACAAGATAACACACGGTCAATCAAGCAATAGCATAGAAAATGATCGGTTACAAGTAATGATTGTCCACTCGCACGGCATAGAAAAATAATATCAATATATAATCAACAAATAATCAGATAACTTTAGCAGATGATACCATAGAGCAGACTATTGATGGATATCATATGCCATACTGAACCCTGTAGATCAAACATTCATTCCTTGTACATCAAACGTTCATTTCCTGCTGATCAAACATTCATTTCTTGTACATTAAACGTTCATTTACTGCAGATCAAACGTTCATTTCTTGTACATCAAACGTTCATTTCATGTACATCAAACATTCATTTCTTGCAGATCAAACGTTCATTTCTTGTACATCAAACGTTCATTTCTTGTACATCAAACGTTCATTTCTTGTACATCAAACGTTCATTTCCTGCACATCAAACGTTCATTTCTTGTACATCAAACGTTCATTTCTTGTACATCAAACGTTCATTTCTTGTACATCAAACGTTCATTTCTTGTACATCAAACGTTCATTTCTTGTACATCAAACGTTCATTTCTTGTACATCAAACGTTAATTTCTTGTACATCAAACGTTCATTTCTTGTACATCAAACGTTCATTTCCTGCACATCAAACGTTCATTTCTTGTACATCAAACGTTCATTTCTTGTACATCAAACGTTCATTTCTTGTACATCAAACGTTCATTTCTTGTACATCAAACGTTCATTTCTTGTACATCAAACGTTCATTTCTTGTACATCAAACGTTCATTTCTTGTACATCAAACGTTCATTTCTTGTACATCAAACGTTCATTTCTTGTACATCAAACGTTCATTTACTGCAGATCAAACTTTCATTTCTTGTTCATCAAACGTTCTTTTCCTGCTAATCAAACATTCATTTCTTGTACATCAAACATTCATTTACTGCATATCCAACGTTCATTTCTTGTACATCAAACGTTCATTTACTGCAGATCCAACGTTAATTTCTTGTACATCAAACGTTCATTTCTTGTACATAAAACGTTCATTTCTTGTACATCAAACGTTCATTTACTGCAGATCAAACATTCATTTCTTGTACATCAAACGTTCATTTACTGCAGATCCAACGTTCATTTCTTGTACATCAAACGTTCATTGCATGTACATCAAACGTTCATTTCTTGTACATCAAACGTTCATTTCTTGTACATCAAACGTTAATTTACTGCAGATAAATTTTCATTTCTTGTACATCAAACGTTCATTTACTGCAGATCAAACTTTCATTTCTTGTACATCAAACGTTCATTTCTTGTACATCAAACGTTCATTTACTGCAGATCCAACGTTCATTTCTTGTACATCAAACGTTCATTTCTTGTACATCAAACGTTCATTTCCTGCAGATCAAACATTCATTTCTTGTACATCAAACGTTCATTTCTTGTACATCAAACGTTCATTTCTTGTACATCAAACGTTCATTTCCTGCACATCAAACGTTCATTTCCTGCAGATCAAACATTCATTTCTTGTACATCAAACGTTCATTTCTTGTACATCAAACGTTCATTTCTTGTACATCAAACGTTCATTTACTGCAGATCAAACGTTCATTTACTGCAGATCAAACTTTCATTTCCTGCACATCAAACGTTCATTTCTTGTACATCAAACGTTCATTTCTTGTACATCAAACGTTCATTTCTTGTACATCAAACGTTCATTTCTTGTACATCAAACTTTCATTTACTGCAGATCCAACGTTCATTTCTTGTACATCAAACGTTCATTTCTTGTACATCAAACGTTCATTTCCTGCAGATCAAACATTCATTTCTTGTACATCAAACGTTCATTTCTTGTACATCAAACGTTCATTTCCTGCACATCAAACGTTCATTTCCTGCAGATCAAACATTCATTTCTTGTACATCAAACGTTCATTTCTTGTACATCAAACGTTCATTTCTTGTACATCAAACGTTCATTTACTGCAGATCAAACGTTCATTTACTGCAGATCAAACTTTCATTTCCTGCAGATCAAACTTTCATTTCCTGCACATCAAACGTTCATTTCTTGTACATCAAACGTTCATTTCTTGTACATCAAACGTTCATTTCTTGTACATCAAACGTTCATTTCTTGTACATCAAACGTTCATTTCTTGTACATCAAACTTTCATTTCCTGCACATCAAACGTTCATTTCTTGTACATCAAACGTTCATTTCTTGTACATCAAACGTTCATTTCTTGTACATCAAACTTTCATTTACTGCAGATCAAACGTTCATGTCTTGTACATCAAACTTTCATTTCCTGCACATCAAACGTTCATTTCTTGTACATCAAACGTTCATTTCTTGTACATCAAACGTTCATTTACTGCAGATCAAACGTTCATGTCTTGTACATCAAACAGATTTGTATTGGCGGGCCCAAAAGATGAGAAACGATATCGACGTTTTTACTTGTCATGCAATAAGAAATAAGCGACTGAGGATATTTCTGGGGGTGGAGTTGCAATCTCATCCCCGATGGTCAAAGTGATCGAAAGTCATGCTGAAGTCGGATGTGTCCTGCAACAAATTTCGCAGGCAAGTTGTAAACCATGTCACAATGTAATCCATTCTTTGGACCATATTCTGCTGATCTGCAGGAATTTGAAGACGAACGTGAAAGAAGAAGTAGCCGAGAATAAACTATTGGTTGGCTTGTTTACCCAAGTATTTCAAGTGATCACTGTCAGACGTGACAAACACCGAGTGCAGCCGCCTACCAGCTGACAGTAATTCAGGTAATCACATGTGTCAGTCTGTTGTACTCCCTAGGTTCTATTTGACTTAACCACTGTCACAGTCGTCAAACGCTGACCAGTCTTCGCGTCGAAACTAAGCCAGTCTTCGCGATCCCTTTATTAATGCTATGTTTAGCTACTCCATGTGTTTGTAAACAATATTGGCTTTCAATGAACCACACAATTCATTTCCCTGTTTTCTAATGTTCGCCAATAATAGGTCACCTGGTAGAACTGATTTCCTCTAAGTTACAGTTAGTTGCTACATGTGAGTGACACATCGTGCGCACAGTTAGTTGCTGCAAGTGAGTGGCACATCATGCGCACAGTTAGTTGCTGCAAGTGAGTGACACATCGTGCGCACAGTTAGTTGCTGCAAGTGAGTGACACATCGTGCGCACAGTTAGTTGCTACATGTGAGTGACACATCGTGCGCACAGTTAAACATGATCATCTACAATATAAAACCTACTGGCTAATGAGACATCAGGTCTCTCTTAAAGCAACTCATTTAACTATTCCCTTGATTGATCAATGATTGTCACACACAGTTTAATCAGGATCAATCAATGATTGTCACACACAGTCTAATCAGGATCAATTAAAGTTACGGGAATAGCCAAGTTCAATCGGGACCAAATGTAAGTCCTGTTTTTAACATACATAGACCATATCTGTATAGTAGCAAAGATAACGGAAGAAAATAATCTGAAGGATAACTTAAACGAACTACTTTTTTCAGATGACCGAGCGCCAGTGGCATCATCATCAGAAGAACTACAAAGACAAATATATAGATTACATCAAACATGCCATACCTGTAACATGAAGATAAATAAAGACAAGACCGAAGTAATGAAGATAGCACGAACAGAAAGAAACACCAATATATATATACAACAGCCTTAACAAAGTGACAGAATTCACATATCTAGGAAGTAATATAACAACAGACTACAAGAGCAGCAAAGAAATACACAATAGATGTAGTAAAGCATACCAAGCCCTAAGTAAAATGACACCAATCTTCAGAAACAAATACGTAGATTTAAACACCAAAATAACATTATTCAAAACGATTATTATGCCAACTCTGTGCTACCAAATGCCCAACATGGACAACGACAGCGCAAGACAAACGTAAACTTGTGACAGCTGAAATGATATACTTACGCAGAATCCTAGGAATATCGTTAAGAGACAGGGTGAGGAATGAGGACATCCGACAAAAAACCGGCACCACCCCAATCTTAGAATACATCAAGAGAAAACAGATCAAATGGTTTGCACACATCAGCAGACTACCATCAGACAGCATACCACAGCGAGCTGTGCTACACAGATACAGCGAAAGCAGACCTAGAGGCCGATCACAACAACGATAGACCACTGAAATAAAAGGGGCGACAAATTCCACAATATACTCAGCACACAAGTGGGCCGTCCCCAGAAAACTCTTCTATCACTGACGCAGAAAGGCAAGAAAGGGTTTCAATGAATTGATAGAATCAGGACCAATCAAAGTTACGGGAATAGCCAAGTCTAATTAGAACCAATCAAAGTTACGGAACTAGCCATGGCTACTCAGGAGTAATAAAAATTACGGGAATAGCCTAATCTCCAATCAGAGAGCAGTCAAAGTTACAGTAATAGTCAAATCTATTCAGGGACCAATCAAAGTTTCGGGAATAGCCAAGTCTAATCAGGACCAATCAAATTTACGGGAATAACCAAGTTAAATCAGGACCAATTAAATTTACAGGAATAACAAACTCTAATCAGGACCAATCAAAGTTACGGAAATAGCCCAGTTGAATCAGGACCAATCAATCTTAGAATATAAGAGACAATAGATGAAATGGTTTGCACACATCAGCAGACTACCATCAGACAGCATACCACAGCAAGCTATGCTGCACAGATACAGCGATAGCAGACCTAGAGGCCGACCACGAAAACGATGGACCACTGAAATAAAAGAGGCGACAAATTCCACAATATACTCACCATATAAGAGGGCCGTATCCAGAAATCTCTTTTACCACTGACGCCGAAAGGCAACAAAGGGTTTCAGCGAATAGATAGAATCAGGACCAATCAAAGTTACGGAAATAACTAATTTAATCAGGACCAATCAAAGTTACAGGAATAGTCAAGTGAGTCCCTAAGAACGCTTGATATCTCATTAGTTAGTAGGTCAATTGGGTAGACGGTCATGCACTAGGCCTTGGACAATATGAACTCTTGACCATTCCAATGGATGGGACTTCACGGCATACGGAAATAAATTGCAGCAGCTCTGACTTTATTACAGTGTTCAGGTGAAAGACATAGAAAATTGGCTTGAATATACTACCGGTTCTCACAATATGTACCCACCTCCATCTTTCAGTATCTCACATAGCACGTAATTCTGTAGCTTTATAATATTCCATGATCATCCCCATAATCTCCAGGATAAAAATTATTGTGCAAACAAGATGTGACGAGCAGGTTTCGAAGCGTGCAGTCTCTTGTGTATTATGCGACCGCTTAATCACTACACTCAAGCCATGCTTGTGGCATACATCTACACCATTCATACGACAATATCACTGCGTCAAATTAGCAGTACGCCATATAAACCTCCGCAGAAGTGCAAACAAAACCTGAGCAACCAACGCACTTTTTACGGTAATGTTGCTCCGTTGTCATAGCAACCGAAATAATGTCTGGCAATCACTGGCTTGGCGTGATGTCTTTGTGTGCTATATTGATGTTGTCCCTAGCGATTCTAAATGTCGAACTGTTAGATCAAGCTTCAGCTGCTGTTTGCATTGTCCTGTATTTACGTTACACGTCATCAATAAGTCTGCTCGTGACCTGGCAATTATTTATTAATCAAAGACAACTCTATGCTTCGTCTGCCCATAAAAGCACAATAAATTAATTGTACCACCATGATTTGAGTCGGCGATGATGAACATAAATTTCGCTGTAACTGTTCTATTACAACAAATATCATTGACAACTGCCATTCGTGCATTCGGTTAACATGTGGCTTGCGCGCGCATACCACACAGCGAGTTCCAACACAAAGTATCCGCTATAATAGAAGTGGAGCAGGTTTAAAAGATTCAACATTTACAGGACATGTGGAGGATATCGTCAAGCAGATCTGTCCAAACGACGGAAATGCTTGAGGGTTAGGACTATATGTCTGTGTTAATTCCTATTTTCAGAGTTTTATTGCACTTAGGCCCTACAAGAGGGTTTAGTGAGCGTGAGCATGTGAGTTTGGATGCTGAGGCCAAGACACTGACTGATGTGCGAAATTGTGGATGACATGTGTCGGTTATCTGTCAACATCAACATATATCTGCCATCACTGCTAGAACTCGTGGACAATCAGTTCATCAACAGACATCAGCCATCACTGATAGAACTCGTGGACAATCAGTTCATCAACAGACATAAGCAATCACAGCTAGAACTCGTGGACAATCAGTTCATCAACAGACATCAGCCATCACTGCTAGAACTCGTGGACAATCAGTTCATCAACAGACATCAGCCATCACTGCTAGTACTCGTGGACAATCAGTTCATCAACAGACATCAGCCATCACTGCTAGTACTCGTGGACAATCAGTTCATCAACAGACATCAGCCATCACTGCTAGAACTCGTGGACAATCAGTTCATCAATAGACATCAGCAATCACAGCTAGAACTCGTAGACAATCAGTTCATCAACAGACATCAGCCATCCATCACTGCTAAATCTCGTGGACAATCAGTTCATCAACAGACATCAGCCTTCACTGCTAGAACTCGTGGACAATCAGTTCATCAATAGACATCAGCAATCACAGCTAGAACTCGTAGACAATCAGTTCATCAACAGACATCAGCCATCCGTCACTGCTAAATCTCGTGGACAATCAGTTCATCAACAGACATCAGCCTTCACTGCTAGAACTCGTGGACAAACTTTTCTCACACCTGCTCAATGTCTGACAAACTTTTCTCACACCTTCTCAATGTCTGACAAACTTTTCTCACACCTGCTCAATGTCTGACAAAGTTTTCTCACACCTGCTCAATGTCTGACAAACTTTCCTCACATCTGCTCACTGTCTGACAAACTTTTCTCACACCTGCTCAATGTTTCACACACTTTTCTCACACCTACTCAATGTCTCACACACTTTTCTCATACCTGCTCAATGTCTGACAAACTTTTCTCATACCTGCTCAATGTCTCCCACACTTTTCTAACACCTGCTCTATGTCTAACAAACTTTTCTCACACCTGCTCAATGTCTCCCACACTTTTCTCACACCTGCTCTATGTCTCACACACTTTTCTCACACCTGCTCAATGTCTCCCACACTTTTCTAACACCTGCTCTATGTCTAACAAACTTTTCTCACACCTGCTCAATGTCTCCCACACTTTTCTCACACCTGCTCTATGTCTCACACACTTTTCTCACACTTGTTCAGAGTGTGGAAGGAAATTCTATGCACGCATATGACTCATTAGCCACTTTCTAACATAGTGCATTAATCATTAGCCACTTTCTAACATAGTACATTAATCATTAACCATTGTCGAACATAATATATTAATTATTAGACATTGTTGAAAATAATGCATTAATCATTAACCACTGTTAAAATTTAAACAATAACATCAGACAGATAACAGAAAAACAATATCAGTACTGGAACACATCAAGAGAAAACAGATCAAGTGGTTTTCATACGCTTCCAGACTACCAACAGACAGCATGCCACATCATACGATTGGCAAGTTGTTAGAAAAGATTATTGCGTGGAAATTGTGCCTACATCTTGAAAGTAATAACAGAATAACTTATGTATAAAACCATTATATTATTCAAAAAATTGCATCGCACATATTTATAGTATAGAGGATAAACAAAGGACGTAGAAAATATATATTGAAAGATAGAAGATAGTAAAAACACTCTTTCGCCCCCCCCCTTTGCACGCTGTCATATATGTCACAATAACAAGCTATATGTGTCACATATATCACAATAACAAACTGTAAGCTGTCATATATCACAATAACAAGCTATATATTGTCACATATATCGCAATAGCAAGCTATATCGTGTCATTTATATCACAATAACAAAATGTAACCTGCCATATATCACAATAACAAACTGTAACATGTAATGTATAACAATAACAAACTGGAACCTGTCATATATCACAATAACAAACTGTAAGCTGTCATATATCACAATAACAAACTGTAAGCTGTCATATATCACAATAACAAACTGTAAGCTGTCATATATCACAATAACAAAATGTAACCTGTCATATATCACAATAACAAACTGTAAGCTGTCATATATCACAATAACAAACTGTAAGCTGTCATATATCACAATAACAAAATGTAAGCTGTCATATATAACAATAACAAACTGTAAGCTGTCATATATCACAATAACAAAATGTAACCTGTCATATATCACAATAACAAACTGTAAGCTGTCATATATCACAATAACAAAATGTAACCTGTCATATATCACAATAACAAACTGTAAGCTGTCATATATCACAATAACAAACTGTAAGCTGTCATATATCACAATAACAAACTGTAAGCTGTCATATATCACAATAACAAACTGTAAGCTGTCATATATCACAATAACAAAATGTAACCTGTCATATATCACAATAACAAACTGTAAGCTGTCATATATCACAATAACAAAATGTAACCTGTCATATATCACAATAACAAACTGTAAGCTGTCATATATCACAATAACAAACTGTAAGCTGTCATATATCACAATAACAAACTGTAAGCTGTCATATATCACAATAACAAAATGTAAGCTGTCATATATCACAATAACAAACTGTAAGCTGTCATATATCACAATAACAAAATGTAACCTGTCATATATCACAATAACAAACTGTAAGCTGTCATATATCACAATAACAAAATGTAACCTGTCATATATCACAATAACAAACTGTAAGCTGTCATATATCACAATAACAAACTGTAAGCTGTCATATATCACAATAACAAAATGTAACCTGTCATATATCACAATAACAAACTGTAAGCTGTCATATATCACAATAACAAACTGTAAGCTGTCATATATCACAATAACAAAATGTAACCTGTCATATATCACAATAACAAACTGTAAGCTGTCATATATCACAATAACAAAATGTAGCCTGTCATATATCACAATAACAAACTGTAAGCTGTCATATATCACAATAACAAAATGTAACCTGTCATATATCACAATAACAAACTGTAAGCTGTCATATATCACAATAACAAAATGTAACCTGTCATATAATGCAATAACAACCTGTAACCCGCCATAGGGCCTATATCACAATAACAAACTGTTACCTGTCATATATCACAGTTACAAACTGTTACCTACCATATGTCACAAGAGCAAATTATTAGATATGGTGGTGGAGTTTACCGTTCCAGTGTGATCAATTTAACACAAAAGCCATACTAAAGTCGGATGTGTCTGATGTTAAAAGCGCAGATATCGCAGTGAAACTGTAAACTATGATAATTACCTATTTTCGACAATGACATGCAGCTATGAAAGAAGCTATAAACCTGTCAGTCAAGAGGCATTCAGAGCAAGAAATGATAAAACTGTCAGTCAAGAGGCATTCAGTGCAAGAAATGATAAAACTGTCAGTCAAGAGGCATTCAGTGCAAGAAATGATAATCCTGTCACTCAAGAGGCATTCAGTGCAAGAAATGATATGTCACTCAAGAGGCATTCAGTGCAAGAAATGATAAAACTGTCAGTCAAGAGGCATTCAGTGCAAGAAATGATAAAACTGTCAGTCAAGAGGCATTCAGTGCAAGAAATGATAAACCTGTCAGTCAAGAGGCATTCAGTGAAAGAAATTACAAACCTGCCAGCCCAAAGGCATACAATGATGAAAGAACTTAAAAAGCTGTCAGCCAAGAGACATGCAAGGATGAAAGAATATAGAAACCTGTCTGCCAAAAGACATGCAGCTAAAGAATATATAACTCCGTCAACCAAGATACATATTATATGCTAAATTGTGTAGTAAATGTAGCTTACCGGATGTTGACAGGTTTATACATTTACAAAGCCAATAGTACACACACTGCTGTTTGAAACATGCACGGTGTGCTCAGTTTAATGTCAACTTGTCTTACCAGGTGTAGCGTGGCCTAGTTGAAGGTAATTCCGTTTCACTTAAATACTAGGTGTGACTGTTACATTTGCAAATACATTCAACCAAACATATATAAACGCTGATGTTAGAGGATGTATGACTTCACAGAAAATGAAGGCGGATCTCCTCGATCGAGGATTTCATATACTTAGTCTTATAGTCTATTGTATATCCGTTCTCTCTGAAATGTTATACCACTCTCCCGGAACTGTCAACAAGAGAATACTGTTAGATATCAATCAACAAGACTGCAGTTCTAACGGAGATCCATGTGCATACATTCTGACTATTGATAGAACAATACAGGACATATCTTTGCTATCATTAATCTATTTAATGTCAGTCAATACAACAGATACCAGGTGCGGTAGATGTACCATGTGTGCTACACGCTGCACCAGGTGCGGTAGATGTACCATGTGTGCTACACGCTGCACCAGGTGCGGTAGATGTACCATGTGTGCTACACGCTGCACCAGGTGCGGTAGATGTACCATGTGTGCTACACGCACCAGGTGCGGTAGATGTACCATGTGTGCTACACGCTGCACCAGGTGCGGTAGATGTACCACGTGTGCTACACGCTGCACCAGGTGCGGTAGATGTACCATGTGTGCTACACGCACCAGGTGCGGTAGATGTCTCATGTGTGCTACACGCTGCACCAGGTGCGGTAGATGTACCATGTGTGCTACACGCACCAGGTGCGGTAGATGTCTCATGTGTGCTACACGCTGCACCAGGTGCGGTAGATGTACCACGTGTGCTACACGCTGCACCAGGTGCGGTAGATGTCTCATGTGTACTACACGCACCAGGTGCGGTAGATGTACCATGTGTGCTACACGCTGCACCAGGTGCGGTAGATGTACCACGTGTGCTACACGCTGCACCAGGTGCGGTAGATGTACCACGTGTGCTACACGCACCAGGTGCGGTAGATGTCTCATGTGTGCTACACGCTGCACCAGGTGCGGTAGATGTACATGTGTGCTACACGCTGCACGAGGTGCGGTAGATGTACCATGTGTGCTACACGCACCAGGTGCGGTAGATGTACCATGTGTGCTACACGCACCAGGTGCGGTAGATGTACCATGTGTGCTACACGCACCAGGTGCGGTAGATGTACCATGTGTGCTACACGCTGCACCAGGTGCGGTAGATGTACCACGTGTGCTACACGCTGCACCAGGTGCGGTAGATGTACCATGTGTGCTACACGCACCAGGTGCGGTAGATGTCTCATGTGTGCTACACGCTGCACCAGGTGCGGTAGATGTACCATGTGTGCTACACGCTGCACCAGGTGCGGTAGATGTACCATGTGTGCTACACGCTGCACCAGGTGCGGTAGATGTACCACGTGTGCTACACGCTGCACCAGGTGCGGTAGATGTACCATGTGTGCTACACGCACCAGGTGCGGTAGATGTCTCATGTGTGCTACACGCTGCATGAGGTGCGGTAGATGTACCATGTGTGCTACACTCTGCACCAGGTGCGGTAGATGTCTCATGTGTGCTACACGCTGCACCAGGTGCGGTAGATGTACCATGTGTGCTACACGCACCATGTGTGATAATACAAACTACATCACCAAAAAAAGATGCGGTTTTGTCATGTCATTCAAACCTTGTACTCAAATCACTAAGAGCGGACCAATCGAAACAAGAGCTATTGCAACAACAACGAACATCCCGTACAAGTACTAAGTTTCCTCGGTAACACAAACATATAACAACCGTATTCGTTCATTGAGTAGCTAATTCATTGAGTAGCTAATGAAGCCCACTCGATGCATGCCGAAAACGGATGTGCTTAGTTTATATAGTGCACATTAACAGTAGTAAAACTGATTCATGTTCACATTATAGGAGGTAACTGAGACTGAACGCACACACAAAAACAAAACATATAATAAGAATAACAATTCCAGACACATCTGAGTGTGATAGGAAAAATGTTATAGTGAAACAGTTAAAATCTGAAGTGTGATAGAAAAATGTTCTAGTGAAACAGCTAGAATCTGAAGTGTGATAGAAAAATGTTCTAGTGAAACAGCTAGAATCTGAAGTGTGATAGAAAAATGTTCTAGTGAAACAGTTAAAATCTGAAGTGTGATAGAAAAATGTTCTAGTGAAACAGCTAGAATCTGAAGTGTGATAGAAAAATGTTCTAGTGAAACAGCTAGAATCTGAAGTGTGATAGAAAAATGTTCTAGTGAAACAGTTAAAATCTGAAGTGTGATAGAAAAATGTTCTAGTGAAACAGTTAAAATCTGAAGTGTGATCATAAATACAGGTTAGCATATGCAGACTGAACACACACAGGCTAGAATCTTGATCATCGTCGTCATCAAGTGCCGTCTTTGAAAAGTAGGTTGATTGCAACAGACCTCCAACATCCCTTGTCTCTTGTTTTGGTGGTGCACACTGCTAGACTGTAACCTGTCCATCTTGTGAAGTTACTCTCGCACTTTTATCTCTGCCTACCTCTTGCTCGCTTCTCTTCGACTTTATACCTCAAGTAAGATCTTTAACAAGGTGTCATGTCTTTTAATGTGTTCACAAAATGTATTTGCTTTATCTTTATTTCCTTTCATAATTCTTTCTTCATATTAAGTGTTGTTAGAACCTCTTTGTTTGTTTTCTTCTCTTTCCGTGATTTTCTGCTTATTTTTCTATATATCCACATCTCAAAGTCATCCATTCTGTCTTCTAATTGTTTGTTTAGTGTCCATGTTTCTGAGCCATACATTAATATAGAATAGATGTATCAATTTACAATTCTCATTTTTAGCTTGTTTGTAATTTGTTTAGATGTTAATATTTTCTTCATGTCATTGAAGAATCTTGATATTGTACATAAACAGCTTAAATTGTACACTAAACACAAACAGGCTACAATCTTGAGCTTGAACAGGCACAAACTAGACTCCGGAGACTACTCATAAATATGCTAGAAACTTGTGACTCAACAGACATAGACTAGAATCTTGTGATTGAACACAACCAGGCTAAAATCCGGAGATGGAACACAAACAGGCTAGAATCTTTAAACTGATCACAAACAGGCTAGAATTTTGAGACTGAACAGGCACAGGTTAGAATCGTTAAACTGATCACAAACAGGCTAGAATTTTGAGACTGAACAGGCACAGGTTAGAATTTGTAGACTGGACACGCAGGCTAGAATCTACGGACTAATTCCAAACAAGCTAGAATTTGGAGACTGAAACAATGGATAATAAGTCAGACTTCTAGTAACACTGTATAACAATATGTACTTACGCCAAACATCCTGAAATGTTTCTAGAGAATTCGGAATCGTTTGTTGCGGATGCCGGTTGTAGCAACACCTTAACTTATGTAGTGCAGATTCGTTCCGTGCCATTTCCTAAGATCACGTTTACTATCGATGTTTGCTTTACATCTGAATCTCGTAACGTCATTTGCGTCAAAATGTATACACGCTACTACATGAAATACATAGGTGAAACTGGCAAGAGAGTGACTGACCGTCTTTCCTACAATATTCATGCCATTAACCATAGATTACTCTCTTTTGCTACACATTTCAATGAAGCTGATGATGGTGTTGTTTATAACATTCGGGTCACTTCAATAATATCTTGCTTCAATGATATCATATATTAAAGCCATTTGTTCTTCATACAAATCATTCGTATATTTAGATCGGTTGTAAAGTCTTTTGCTGTGTTATCATTTGAAAAAAATGTTCTTTTTGTCATTCCATTTGTTTTCAATCATAGTTGTTTTATTTCGTTCTCATTTCTCCACGTTTTTTATTTGCGTCTCTACCATAATACGTGAAGTATGTGTGTGCGTAACTCATTGTTACCTTAGATTTTTCTGTTATTAAATGTCAGCAGACAGTCTGTAAGTTCTGTAAATTTAGTAGTGTGTGTGTGTGTGGTTTGACAAAAGTTGACGTCAACAATATTATTTTGTTTTATAAGTCAATTAAATTGTTTCATATATATTGTTGGCAATGCAACACTACTTTTACAAATGAATTGTAGCATATATGCTATGAATTCTATTGTTCTGTCTTCACAATACAGATGATTAATTTAAAAAAACTACCAGATCTGATCTTGACTCTCAATGCAAAATGCATTCAATTCTGAAATTATTCATTGTAAGCGTTATAAGGAAGCTATTCATTGTAAGCTATATAATGAAGCTATTCCCTGTAAGCTATATAAGGAAGCTATTCCCTGTAAGCTATATAAGGAAGCTGTTCCCTGTAAGCTATATAAGGAAACGTAGCTAACTTTCACAGAATATCCTAACTCCATCATCGTATACATCAGACAAGCATTCATCATTGTACGCTCACGCACATATGCTGATATATAAAAGTGACCACTCGACTTAAAATAGTTTCTCACAACCCAAAGAATGAAAGCACAGACAGTGGACAAATGTTGGCTTAATTTCTCTATAGACAGGGTGTACTGTATCAACATGTTTGTGATAATTTATCTTAGTTTTATAATAACCCTGACTGACTGTTAGTTGCACAGAAATACATCTTGTGAAAGAACATTTCAGCTACATATATTTGTACATCAGCTTACTTAGCAACGAAGATCAAGAACCAAAGCCAACACAGGAGGTGTTTAGGAACTCTATACACAATTTATAAAAAGACAAACCACAGGAAACGATAAGCTAACAACAGAAACGACCGAGGCAGGCGGAGAAGAGACTGTCCTTATATTCCATAGCCTATGTTGCACTATCTGGAAAAACTGGTCTATGGCCATAGGACTGGAAAAGATCAGTTTGTATTCCATTACCAAAAATGGCAACCAACAATTATGCACTAACTACAGAATTATCTATTTGAGAAATCAAGCTAGTAAATTACATATAATAATGAAGAGTGCAAAATAAGATAGAAACAGAAGTTCATGAGGTACAGGCAGGATTTAGATCCGGCAGAGACCATATCTTCAGCATGAGAATCATAGAAAATGCAGGGAATTCAATATCGACCTACACGCACATTTCATCGATTATTAGACTACACAGGTGTCTATTAATTTATTAGTCTACACAATTTTATTTTAATCTGTTAGTGTGTGTCTGCATACGTTTTTATTAATTTACTAGTATATGTCTGCATAAGTTTCTATCAATTTATTAGTCTACACAAGTTTCTATCAATTTATTTGTGTGTGTCTACATAAGTTTCTATCAATTTATTAGTGTGTGTCTATATAAGTTTCTATCAATTTATTTGTGTGTGTCTACATAAGTTTCTATCAATTTATTAGTGTGTGTCTACATAAGTTTTTATCAATTTATTAGTGTGTGTCTACATAAGTTTTTATCAATTTATTAGTGTGTGTCTACATAAGTTTATATCAATTTATTTGTGTGTGTCTACATACGTTTTTATCAATTTATTAGTGTGTGTCTACATACGTTTTTATCAATTTATTAGTGTGTGTCTACATAAGTTTTTATCAAATTATTAGTGTATGTCTATATAAGTTTATATCACTTTATGTGTGTGTCTACATAAGTTTTTATTAATTTATTTGTGTGTGTCTACATAAGTTTCTATCAATTTATTAGTGTGTCTACATAAGTTTTATATGAATTTATTAGTGTGTCTACATACGTTTTTATCAATTTATTAGTGTGTGTCTACATAAGTTTTTATCAATTTATTAGTGTGTGTCTATATAAGTTTCTATCAATTTATTTGTGTGTGTCTACATAAGTTTTTATCAATTTATTAGTGTGTCTACATAAGTTTCTATCAATTTATTAGTGTGTGTCTAAATAAGTTTATATCAATTTAATAGTGTGTGTGTATATGTATAAATTAAATCAATTTAATAGTGTGTGTGTATGTATAAGTTTCTGTTAATTTAATAGTGTGTGTATGTGTAAGTGTCTGTTCATTTAATAGTGTGTGTTTCTAATAATTTAATTTTAGTACATGTGTATACTAATTTAGTAATGTGTGTGTGTTTCTGTCAATTTATTATTGTGTATACGTTTATGCTAATTTAGTAATGTTTGTGTAAATGTATGTTAATTTAGTAGTATGTTTCTGTTAACTTTGTATCAATGTGTGAAGTTTATATTAATTAAGTAGTACAAGTCCTCGTGTATATACAATGATGTTTGCATGAGAAATGAACAGGGTCCTGCTAGGATGAGAATAGAACAGGGTCCTGCTAGGATGAGAATAGAACAGGGTCCTGCTAGGACAGAGTCCTACATGTTAACAAATCATGTATGTAGGATGGAACTGGACATAGTCCAAGGAAAACGGAAATGTGTACTGCTAAACAAGTATTGATATGGAATCCACGGGAATATAGCAAAAAAAGGGAAACCTAGAATAACTTGATGAGAAACAATAGAAGTGATATTTTCATCATATGCAAATACGTGCAGAAGAAATCTAACGATAGTGTAGACTGGAGAGAATTCGTCTTTGATCGATCCTCTTAAGAGGGCAGTGCTTGATTGATGTGATTGATTGACACGTGTAAAAATGAAGTTGGTAAAGGAAAAAGCTATGTTTTCGACACACACACAAATATTGTTTCTGAAATATCGTCCGCTGGCATGGATAGGTTCATACTAACACACAAATACACCTCATGTATACATCATATTGTGTACGCGTGCATGTGATTATGCCTTTATGTTACATAACGTGTTACTCTCTAATGCAATAACAAGCACAATTACATACAGAACATCTTACCTTTTTCCTATTTGTATTTCCTATATAAGAATGACTGATACCAAGTGCATGCACACAGTTCATGAGAATCTGTCACACTGACAGACTAGTCGTATATAGCTGACGCCTGTTTGTTGTATTATGTATCAGATGCTGTGAACCGAATCTGTCTTAGATCACAACTATTTCGCGGCCTAACCTCGCGCGTGTTTCTGCCCGTACACTCAATTCAACCAGGCATAGTCATTTATAGGCCAAGTAGTTGTCACACTACGATGAGTCGGGAGCTAAAAAATGGTGCTTGTGTCACGAATTCGTGGTAGCTGTGTTTGAAAAACTGTCAAATTTCTTATAAGTTCATGGTAGTTGTGTTTGAAAAATTGTCAAATTTCTTATTAGTTCATGGTAGCTGTGTTTGAAAAACTGTAACATTTCTTATAAGTTCATGGTAGATATGTTTCAAATATCTGTATAATAGGTCTATCTTATGTCACAAGTTCAAGATAAATTCAAGTAGGAAGCATGAGGATAGCCTTCCAAAATAAGAACTGGTACTAGCAGCATGGATAGACCTCAGGAAAGCATTTGATAAGGTCTGGAAAGAAGGGTTCCTAAAGAAATTGCGAAATTGCAGGGTTAGCTCAAGAATTTACAAATGGGTAAAAGCATACCTGCATAATAGAAGAGCCAGGGTACAGTTAGATAGTCGCAAGAGCAAGAAAGTTCTACTGCGTCATGGAGTCCCCCAGGGAGGAGTCCTGTCACCCACACTTTTCTTTGTTTACATCAATGACCTAGTTGCTGAACTACCACACGGGATCAAAGTGGCAATGTATGCTGACGACCAGGTGATCTGGTGCAGGGAAGAACATGCAACAGTGGCCACTAAACAAATACACAGAGCTATCGATGCCCTAACCTTATGGGCAAATAGATGGTGCGTCAGCATTAACACAGATAAGTGCAGCACTACACTCTTTACCCTCTCACCAAAACAAAAAGCTGGTCATATCAAGATATATGGAGAGCTCTTGAAAGAAGACAAACAACCCTCATACCTCGGAGCTACTTTTGATGATAAGCTGACATTGAATCAGCACATAAACAAAGTCATAACAAAAGCCAGGATGAAGTTACCTATCCTGAGAAAACTAAGCGGAACCACATGGGGAGCCAGTGGAAATATACTCAGTAAAGTTAACCAGCAAGGCATAAGACCACATCTGGAATATAGTTCAGCTGCGTGATGTCCTGCATCAAACACAAAATTACAAGATCTAGATAAAGTGCAAAACCAGGCACTTAGAATAATGTTGGGAGCAATGAAATCAACACCCATAGCAGAGATGCAGAAAATGGGAAGAATGCAAACACTTGACGAACGCAGAGATACAAAAGTACTAATTCAAGCAGAAAAGTTTCAGTGTATGCCAAATCATCCAATGAAGGAAAGATTCAAAAATCTAGCAATGGGGCGACTGAAAAGAAGCAGCTTTATCCATCAAGCTAAACGACTCCGTAGACAACTTACAGACCTAACTGAAGTTGACAGCCCCTTAAGGTCTGTACCAGAACAAACCCCGTGGAGTGAAAGGCATGGAATGTCAATATACATTCAGACCCATGTGAAAGGAATACTAAGCGAGGACGAACAGAACAGTGTGCAGCGAAGGACAGTCACCCTCAGTTTCCTGGATGAGGAATATCCACAAGATATATAGGTCAGAGTATACACAGATGGGTCAGCACAGAATGCTGTGACGAATGGAGGTGCAGGTGTATATATAGAATATCCACACAAGCCTAGAGATACAATCAGAACACCGACAGGAAAATTCTGCAATAATTATGATGCAGAAATCCAGGCAATTAGTGTGGCAGCTAAAAAACTGCTGAACTCCAACTCTGACCTACAGCCTGTGGTATTCCTGACCGATGCAAGGTCAGTGCTTCAAGCTCTCCAGTCTGGAAAACTAACAGACTTGAAAAAAACTACTTAGCGAATTGTCTTACCAGTATAGGGTAACCATGCAATGGATACCCTCTCACTGTGGAATACCAGGAAATGAAAAAGCAGACCAACTGGCTAAGGAAGGTGCTGCCAAAGACCAACCAGATATACCAATCACCTACCATCAGAAAAAACAGATGATCAAGTCAATAAGAAAGCCACAAACACCAACACAAGATGACTATCATATTATGAACAGACCAGAACAAGTTATAATTCTACGTCTCAGAACAGGACACAACCGACTCCGCAGTCACATGTATACCAAGTTCAAGATTGGCAACACGGCCATGTGTACATATGGACAGGCAGCACAGAGTGCCAAACATATACTTCAAGAGTGTTCTGAGCATGAAACGCTGAGGCAGACATATTGGCCAGAGGAAACAACACTGGAATCAAAGCTCTATGGGCCACTGTATGAACTACAAAAGACAGTGAGTTTTATTAAGGAGACAGAATTACAGATATAGACATGTTTCAAGTGAACGAAAGAAGAAGAAGAAGAAGAAACCAGGCATAGTCATTTATAGGCAAAGTAGTTGTCACACTACGATGAGTCGGGAGCTAAAAAATGGTGCTTGTGTCACGAATTCATGGTAGCTGTGTTTGAAAAACTGTAACATTTCTTATAAGTACATGGTAGATATGTTTCAAATATCTGTATAATAGGTCTATCTTATGTCACAAGTTCAAGATATATTCAAGTAGGAAGCATGAGGATAGATGAAAATAATTCGTTCTCATGTAATAAGATTTTCCGTACTTGACCATCCACGTCCCCAAAACTTTTTGATCTCAAGACATTCAAATTGTGTATTCTAGAACTGACCAATCGAGACAAGAACTATTACAACAACAACTCGTACAAGTATTGAATTTTCCTCCCGAACACAAACATACAAAATCCGTATTCGTACTATAAAATTGGTAGCATGTCCTATTCAGGACGAGGCTATCAATCCAACATTTTTTGGCTGTAGTGATTTTCTAGGCAATATAAATACCTTTAGTAGTTTGCCAGCTATTTCTGAACGGTCCGGATGCACAATTTATTATGGCGGCGATCGGACTCGGTACCTTGGCCGTCACAGACGGGTTCTGTACCACTCCGCCACAGAGCCTTGCATTCGCACTATATGTACCTAAAAGCATGGCTTGTAAACATAAATAACATAGAAACAGTACAATATTGTAAACATAAATAACATATAGACAGTACAATGTTGTAAACATAAATAACATAGAAACAGTACAATGTTGTAAACATAAATAACATAGGAACAGTACAATGTTGTAAACATAAATAACATAGGAACAGTACAATGTTGTAAACATAAATAACATAGGAACAGTACAATGTTGTAAACATAAATAACATAGGAATAGTACAATGTTGCTTCAAATAAAAGCATATACAGTGTAAACTCAAGTAAATAATAAATCTAGCAGTAATCCTTTTCTCAACTGGCCGGTTCTCAGTGACTTCAGTCCAAAAGTTGAATGTCTTAACGAGATAACTTCTTTTTGGGAATGTGGTTGGTCAAGTAAAGAAAAACCAGATTACTTTAAGTTTCAAGGCGATTCGGAGCCACTAGAACGGACCTGGTTCAATTCCCGTCAACCTTAAGAATTAAGTTCATGGTAATTCTGTTTGAAATGTCAGTAGAATATATTATGTCACACGTTCATGATTGATGTGTTTCAGGTATCGATATGTCACACGTTCATGATTGTTATGTTTGAAATATCAGTATAACATTATATTGTGGGGTTTTTTTCAAAGGGGGCGGAGGGGAGAGTGACGAAAGTGTTTTTCTTATTTTCTATCTTTCTATTTATATTTTCTGTGTCATTTGTTTATCTTCTATAATATAATATGTGCGATGTCATTTGTTTATCTTCTATAGCATAACATGTGCGATGTCATTTGTTTATCTTCTATAACATAACATGTGCGATGTCATTTGTTTATCTTCTATAACATATAATATGTGCGATGTCATTTGTTTATCTTCTATAACATAATATGTGCGATGTCATTTGTTTATCTTCTATAACATAACATGTGCGATGTCATTTGTTTATCTTCTATAACATATAATATGTGCGATGTCATTTGTTTATCTTCTATATCATAATATGTGCGATGTCATTTGTTTATCTTCTATAACATATAATATGTGCGATGTCATTTGTTTATCTTCTATAACATAATATGTGCGATGTCATTTGTTTATCTTCTATAACATAATATGTGCGATGTCATTTGTTTATCTTCTATAATATATAATATGTGCGATGTCATTTGTTTATCTTCTATGACATATAATATGTGCGATGCCATTTGTTTATCTTCTATAATATAATATGTGCGATGTCATTTGTTTATCTTCTATAACTTATAATATGTGCGATGCATGTTTTTGAATATTATAAGTGATAGATGTAAAGGAATTTCGTAGAAATGTTCTTTCACTAACTCTCCAGTAATTAACTGGCACAGTATAACTTCTTTAGTAAGTTTGTATCCCCTTACAACTCCCCTTCTATAGTGGTTGCCTTCTTTAGTTGTTGCTTAGTTTGTTGATGTTATAGTCCGTGGTTCATTTTCTTCCTTCTCCATTTAGTGCTTCCAAATCTGTAATTTCTGTTGGTGTTATAAGTACTTCTTGGGATGTTTGTTGTGCGGCTGTGAACTAAAAGAGGTTAGTCTCATCTGAAACCTCAACTAAGTCTTTACTTCTAAAAGAAAGTAAACTGTATTACACATATATATCTTTAATAAAACTTTCTTTCATGGACATCAAATACGTGAGAACAATCTATGTTATAACCACTTTCTTTCAGTCTTTATACTCCGAGGAAAGCAGGCAGTTAATTCCCTGGCTATAGGCTATTGTTTCTAACATCAAATCAAGGGGACTACCTCAGCTTTCCGACCTAATTAATTATCACTAAACAAAATTGATTGACAGTCACTATAAACCTATCCTTCAAGCCGTTCGCAGTTGTCGAGGTTAATTATATTATTGGTCCGACTATCCAAATAAGATCGTAAATAGTGTTGATGGTGACATTAATAACGTTGTTTTCACAGTTTTTTCGCTAAGCCTTCTCAATGGCTTGAGAACAGACATCTCATATTCCCGAAGACGATTGTCCCCAAAGTACTGTTGACTGGATGGGTCTTCAAGAAAAGATAGCAGGTTCATCCAAATTCACGGCATACGACTGATTGTATCCCATGTCAAATGTGCAATAACCATTGCTTTCTATATTGAATCGGCGAAAACTAGCATGGTTTGAACATGTGTGTATACATGATTCCATCTCAAAAACAATACTGCAGGGAACCGTCGAAGGAAGAAGAAACAGAGGAGGGAAAATAAAGACATGGACAGACAACATCAAGGAATGGATAGGACAAGATTTTTCCTCACTCCTTCGCATCGTTGAAGATATAACTCGCTGGAGGGCTTTGTGTGCTGAAGGATCAAATGTGGTACCCCTACAACACTGACAGGTTACAAGTTTATTCATTCATCCCGAAACAGACTCGAAAACTTAGTAACCCTTCACACAGGTTCACTCGCTGAATACGTTTTTAAAAGGCAGGAACTCTGGTAAGACCATTAAAATACATGACAATTTCAATCGACAAAGCTTCCAATAACTCCTCTGTAACTTTAGCTCTCCTTTTGATTAATACAAAGACACCAAATTGCACAACTCTATATCACTGGGCGAATGACCACGTTGGAGTGATCTAACAATCTCTCTGAAACCTAATGACTAGACGAACTCTTCTATGGTGAGTAATACACACTCACAATATTTACAATGGTCTGCTGCATTGAGCATATGACGACGTTTGAGAATATAGCTTCTCACTTTCCCTACCTCTATTCTAAGACTATTTTGAAGATTTCGTAGAAGAGATTTTTCATTCTCTCGAATGTCACCACTTTGACCTTTTCTCTCTCTGGCCAAACCATCAGAATAGCTTATATTCTGGGACAATTATATTCTTTCATCACTTTGACCTTTTCTCTCTCTGGCCAAACCATCAGAATAGCTTATATTCTGGGACAATTATATTCTTTCAGAAGCAATTGTATCAAAGGTGAACCATACATGGTGTCACGTTCTCGACGACCTACACAAATACTTGACTAATTTATTCAATTTCTATAAACAGATTAATAACCTTTCTACTGCTATTTTACTTCTAACACATAAAACTTTATCACATCCTACGCCTCAATCAATCAATCAAGTGACATATTGAATCGCATAGGAAATCATGTTTCTCTACAACTCTCTGTCTCTTGTATTGTTCATAAGCTCAGTTGGTGAACTTCTACCGTGCTACGATAATAGTCTATCTAGCAACTTCTCTCTTTTTCATCACCTGTCTCTTCTCCCCTTGATCTTTCCAGTGGTTATTAAGTGATAAATTATGTTCTTTTCAGCACATGTCCTAGAAACACTGACTGTCTGCTCCTAATGTTTGATATGATTGATCTGTTTACGCCAGCATCAGTGAGAACCTCTGCATTAGTTTTCTTATCTGTGAATGGTATTTTCATTATTCTTCTCTAAAACCACATCTCTGAGGCCTCTAATTCGCTTTGAATTTTTTTTTAAAGTTCATGCTTCACAACCATAAAAAATAATTGGTTTGATATAACATCTCAGCACCCGAATTCGGGTCTGCATTGATAGTGCTCCATTACACAAACTGGTTCTCTTTTTTTTGGAATGCTGATTGGCTTGTGCTGTTTGGCTCTTTATCTCACTTTGGCATCTACATGTACCTCATGTACGTACATCATCTCCACACACATTGGCTACATTTTTGTTGTTATGTACGCACATCATCACATACATGGCTACAGTTTTGTTGTTATGTACGCACATCTCCATGTGGGCGAAAACATGATCAAAAACAGTAAAGAGATACAAAACAGATGCAGAAAAACATACCAGATACTAGGACAGATACTAGGACAGATGCAACAAAACATGCCAGATACTAGGACAGATGCAACAAAACATACCAGATACTAGGACAGATGCAACAAAACATACCAGATACTAGGACAGATACAACAAAACATACCAGATACTAGGACAGATGCAAAAAAACATACCAGATACTAGGACAGATGCAACAAAACATACCAGATACTAGGACAGATGCAACAAAACATACCAGATACTAGGACAGATGCAACAAAACATACCAGATACTAGGACAGATGCAACAAAACATACCAGATACTAGAACAGATGCAACAAAACATACCATATACTAGGACAGATGCAACAAAAAAAATACCAGATACTAGGACAGATGCAACAAAACATACCAGATACTAGGACAGATGCAACAAAAAACATACCAGATACTAGGACAGATGCAACAAAACATACCAGATACTAGGACAGATGCAACAAAACATACCAGATACTAGGACAGATGCAACAAAACATACCAGATACTAGGACAGATGCAACAAAACATACCAGATACTAGGACAGATGCTAGGACAGATGCAGCAAAACATACCAGATACTAGGACAGATGCTAGGACAGATGCAGCAAAACATACCAGATACTAGGACAGATGCTAGGACAGATGCAGCAAAACATACCAGATACTAGGACAGATGCAACAAAACATACCAGATACTAGGACAGATGCAACAAAACATACCAGATACTAGGACAGATGCTAGGACAGATGCAGCAAAACATACCAGATACTAGGACAGATGCTAGGACAGATGCAACAAAACATACCAGATACTAGGACAGATGCAACAAAACATACCAGATACTAGGACAGATGCTAGGACAGATGCAGCAAAACATACCAGATACTAGGACAGATACTAGGACAGATGCAGCAAAACATACCAGATACTAGGACAGATGCTAGGACAGATGCAGCAAAACATACCAGATACTAGGACAGATGCAACAAAACATACCATATACTAGGACAGATGCAACAAAACATACCAGATACTAGGACAGATGACACGTATCTTTAAGAACAAAGATGTCGACATAGACACTAAAGTTGCATTATCATCAACCAATAAATAAATAAATCAATAAACCCGTAAACCTTCAGGGTCGTAGGGGTACCACATTGGATGCTTCAGCACACAGAGTCCTCCAGCGAATTATATCCTCAGCGATGCGGATGAGTGTAGACATATTTTGTCATGTCCATTCCTTGATGTTGTCTATCCATTCTTGATCATTGATTAGAAACTGGCCTCGCAGCACATGGGGCATTCCCATAAGTGCTGTGCCCTCTGTTCCAGCAGCCATCAGACTCGATGGAGTTTCGAGTCTAATGCTGCTGAAACAGACGTCGACATCAGGGCACAACTCTGGCCATGCGACAGGTTTCTTTGTTGTTCCGCCCATCCACGCCTTGCCTGTAACTAGTTCAAGCACAACGTCGGCCTGCCGGAACAACATGGTAACTGTTATCGAAGGTTACGACTACAGGATTGTACAGATGACGTGCTATGAAGCTTCTATAAGAAGATAACCTCAATATTAAAGCATGTCATCTACTAAGGTTTTATGTTGCATGGTGGTTTGTCTAGTGAGCTATTGGTGAGACCCACCGACGCAACCGCATGCTCATGCATATGCCTATGCCTTTATTTTCCATCCTCTGCTTCTCCCCCCTTCAACAGTTCCCTGCAGCATTGTTTTTGACAAGGAATCATGTCTGCATACATGTCCACACCATGCTAGTTTTCGTCGTTTCATTAATGAAAGCGGTGGTTCTTGTACACCTGCTAACATGTCTATTTTATTTCTTACGTACACATTGGTCTTATGTTCCCTATAGGAAATTCGTAGAATTCGTCTGTAGCATTTGTATTCGAAAGCCTGTAATCGTCTCTCCATGTCCGCAGTGAGTGTCCAACTCTCACAGCCATACAAAACAACAGGTTGTTTCACCCATGCTTCATCCACCTCTTTTCCTTTAGATTCTTCGTCCTACTCTGTCTACTTAATCCATTTCTATTGCTTAGGGCTTATCCGCTCTTTCTCCTGTGCCATTCTCAGTGGTCCGTGGGCGCCACCACGTACCTATTATCCCATTTCTTCTGGCAACTTTATGGCTGCCACCCCTTTTTGTGCTTTATTGGGGCGGCTACCCATACAGTTTCGTAGCATGTGGCATGTGGTGACTGTTTGATGACTGACAAGGTTTTTTTTTTTAATTTGTGTTTTTTTAATAGACTGCAGCGCCAACAGGCTTCCTGCCTGACACGACTTGCAGTGGTTCCCCTATATATATTTATGGAGCCAGCGTTCAGTACGGGCAACGCCCCCAAACGGGTTGCAACGTACGATTGGTCTCACACAGATGCGAACCTCGTTTCATCAGACACAACCTTCCCACGGTGCATGCCCCAAACCAACGGATCGTGTATCGTGGCCAGAGGCTCTGTCCTTTGATCGTTGTTCCCATAGATGAGCTAGTGTACAGTGTGAAAAATACCCACATCGGGGTTGCGACGTACGGCTAACTCATGCCTTTATCATCTTTGGTTAATGCGACCGATCTCATTTCCCAACACCTGGCCTACAAGGTACTTGTCGTCGCGGTTGTGACCTTGGTCCATCTTCCGTCACATTTTATTGAGACCTCTGCTACACCGACCTCCGCTTACTACGACATTGTGGACAGATGACCCTTACTTCGTCACCTACGACGCTACGACTCTCCACTTCCTCAAATGCATTGGCTGTAGCTTTGGGTCTGCCTCCTCCCGCTATGGTCTTCTTTTCCTGTCTCCTTAGTCCCTACCTTCTCTGGTGCCCTACTCTCCGGCACCCTCTTCCTATGTCTCGCTATATCAGCCCGATACCATCTCACGACGTGCTTCCCCGCGATAGTCCCTTACCTTCCCCTGCTGTGCCCTCCCTGTGTTCTCTGGGCTACCTCCCACACACTTTACTTTCTTGCGTGGCGTATCTCCGTCTCAGGGCTTTTGACGATCCATCACGTACTTTCTTGTCTTTCTCTGTTTTTTCTTTGTCTCTTTCTTTCTCTTTTTCTTTTTCTTCCTTTTCTTTTCCCTCTTTCATTTTCTATCTCTGCATTTTTCTCATACTCTGTCATCTTTCTCTATGGCTATTTGAGTGTAGACATGGTTCACAACCACCCCCTCCCTCTTAGTTGTTCGACTTACGCCCCTGTACTCTTACCGGTTGGTGTTCGCTGTGTCTGCTTTTATTTTTTACCCTCCAGGCTATTGTCTTTTCCACTGTTCTCCCTTTCGCGGGTGTGTTTTCTTTTCACTTCGACGCCGCGGGTACCGTCTATTACTGTGGCATGGCTGTATTTTTCCAACCCTGTACAAATACGTACTATCATGACCCTTGATAAAAATCTGGCTTTCACTGTCCATTTTTTAACTTTGTTGCCATAATGTGTGTGATCATTCAGATGGAAGGAACTGTGATCAGTCCTTGCATCAATTAAGTTATTGCACTATTTTATTCTCATATATCACCATTATCTGCTCATATTCTCTTCCTGCTGTTTCTCTTATGTTCCTGCCTTTTTTGGTCTCCTTCTCTCTCACCTTTCTCTCTCTCCCACCTGATCCCTCGTACCATCTCATTTTGCTCTTCCCTTACATTATTATTGCTTGTCTGTAGCAATCATTCTCTGTTGCCACTTTTGAGGTAAGTATTCTTAATGTACTTTTAATTTACTTGCTACCATATCTTTTCCTTTGTCCATCTCACTTTCTTCAGTCTACTTTCTCCTCCCTACTTACTACTAACTTCTCCCCATACTTTTTTCTCACCTGTCATGCTTCCACATTTTTGCTTCCCCCATTACCTATATGATATTGTCCTCCTGATTATAACCCTATTTGTCTCCATGTAAGATTTGTTTTATTTGATGCTAGCGAGCAGAGAACGTGATCTCTCTTCCTTAGTGGTAGATGATCTTATTTGATGCTAGCGAGCAGAGAACGTGATCTCTCTTCCTTAGTGGTAGATGATCTTACCTCATGCAAGTAGAGCACTGAACGTCATTTCCCTTCCCCGTGATGTGTCTTGCAAACTTAACACTGTAAATAAAATTCCCACTGCGTCAATTCTCCAGTGTACAGTGATGCAGTATAATCAACATAGTCTCCGATCTTATGTTGAAATCATCGTGCCTCAGCCAGAGGCTTTAATCCCCTATTTAACAAACAACAACTCTCCAGTGTCACATGATTTGTTTCGCCGCTCGCTTCCTGCAATAGAAGAATAAGTGTAATACTGTTTATTGAGTCACATGTTCATAAATATCAAGAATAATAACTATTGAGCGAACAGCACAAAAAGGATCCTACTAAATATTGAAGAGAAAAAAACAGACTAAAGTATAACAAACAGACGATTGCATATCAATTAGTCAGTAAGACGTTTGTCAGTAGAGACTGCTGATAAAGTCGGCCTATCATGTTATAGCACTGGCCCTGTTCTCATCAGGTTAGTACGTAGAATGGTGATGAAGTAGGCTGGTTATATACTCCGGATTACCTCAAACTAATCAGTACGTAAACAATTGAAGTAGGCATGTCATGGCATTCCATTGTTCTCATATGGTAACTCAGCAGACACTATAGTTCAAGTTGTCATGTTCAAGTTGCTGATGACTGTGCCCTAAATGTCAACTCTGAGGCTGATTTACAAACTATTATAGACAAATTCTCTAAAGCCTGTACCAACTTTGGACTTAATATTAACACGGAGAAAACAGAAGTCATGTTACAACCAACATGTGGCAAAAGTTATCTCAAACCCTGCAAAAAGGATAATAGGGTAGCACTGAAAGTTATGAAAAGATTCACATTCTTATATACCATTTATGATGAAGTGTATACAAGGATCGCCAAGGCAAGCAGCACTTTCGGCAGACTGTACACAAATATGTGGCATAGAAATGGCATTAACCTACAGACTAAACTGTTCGTTTACAGAGCAGTGGTACTTCCAGTGTTGAGTTTCCAGTGCTGTTATACGCTGGTGAAACATGGGTTGTATATAGACGCCATGTGAGCAAACTCAACCACTTTCATACATCTTGTCTCAGAAAAGTTGTGAACATCAGGTTGCACGACAAGATTCCAGATACCACTGTCCTTGATAGAGCTGGTATCCCCAGCATTGACACGATCCTGATGCAGACACAGATTCGTTGGATAGGGGGGTCATTTGGTACGTATGCCAGACCATCGACTGCCAAAGATACTTCTCTATGATGAGCTGTAGAACGGTACACGATCTCAAGGTGACCAAAAAAAACGCTACAAGGACTCGATAAAGACCTCAATGAAAGCCTTTGAAATATACCAAGATACATAGATGAAACGTGCACAAAATAGATCTACATGGCGCTCTACAGTAAAACAAGGGCGCATCATCTTGTAAAAAGATGAGAAATGCAGCAGTTGAACAGCGGAGAGCAGCTAGAAAATCAAGGATAGCCAAAAAAAACCACTGCAGTGGTCATTCCATGCCCTGACTTGCCAAGGACATTAGCGGCTCAAATAGAGCTTATGAACGATATACAAACTTATAAGCACGGACATATCTCTAACTGAATTTCACAAGTTTATGTAACAATTGGTCATCATTACCTGTGATTTACAAACAAAAATGTCTTGGCACTGCACACAGCAGTCACATTAACGTAAAACAATCATCTGCAGCTTACAACAACTCTGGGAAATGTATCTAGCCACAATTATGCCATTCTGGAGCTGGTGGTAAAACTCCATCGTCTGGCATTGAAAACAAAAATGAGAAACTCGTAATCATTCATGGTTCTGTGACGTGGACGTGTCTTCTAAAACGTGTGTACTTTATATTTGCCTTATTCATCGTTTGCATCACAAGATATTACAAGATTATACAGTCCCTCCGTAAAAATAAACAGATACGCAGTGTTGCATATAAAACATGCGCTAAGTCAACACTAATATTTGTGAGAGAGACATGGCAGAATTTCATATTTCTATCACGTTACGAAACAAACACAACACAAAATTACATAAATAACAGACTATTGTCAAATTAACTTCTGTTATTATTTTTAGTCATTTTTATTTTGCCGCTTTTTTTTAGCTGCTCGCGGATGGTTATAAAATAACATAAAGTTGAATTCACTATGTCTATATTTTTATTTGTACTTAATGTATGCTAGTGTAACATCCAATGTGTAGATCCGTTATTTATTTGTACTTAATTTATGTTAAAGGTAACATCCTAGGTGTAGATCTGTTAAAGATAACATCCCAGGTGTTAAAGGTAACATTCCAGATGTAGATCTGTTATAGGTAACATCCCAGATTTTAAAGGTAACATTCCAGGTGTTAAAGGTAACATTCCAGGTGTAGATCTATTAAAGGTAACATCCCAGGTGTAGATCTGTTATGTATTTGTACGTAATGTATGTTTAAGGTAACATCCCATGTGTAGATCTGTTAAAGGTAACATCCCATGTGTAGATCTGTTAAAGGTAACATCTCAGGTGTAGATCTGTTAAAGGTAACATCTCAGGTGTAGATCTGTTAAAATGAAACCATACACAGATGAGAAGAATACATTAAGGAACTTAGAAACAGAGCAGGAATTAAACAGGCATACAAGACAATATTATATAGGAATACTAACTGCAGAGGTGCACAAGCTATAATATGTGATAAACATTGAAAGCCTGAACTAGCACCAACATATCACCACGCGAAACCAGCTGTCCATATCTTATAACTAGTTCAAATATATCGCCATGCCAATCAGTTGTCCATATCTTACAATAATTAGCTTACATATACATAGCCATGCCAACCAGCTGCCCATATCTTATAATGGTAATATTGTTATATAGTGGATTCCTGACCACTCAAACAAACCTGACAATGACAAGGCAGACAGACTAGAAAAGAAGGAAGCAAGAAAAGAACATCCATTTGCACAAACGACAACGCTCATAATTAAAATGATGTTGAAATCTGTGAACAAATAAAATTTGATGAACAGATGCGCCATGGGAAACACTGGGAGAGAAATCTATAAATATATGATTAGCCCAAATCCTAAAGACAACATCAACCTCCTGGGAAGGAAAGATCAGATTATCGTCTTCCGATTGCGCACACAACATGTACAACTTAACAATGATCTGAAAAGAATACAGCCACAACAAACTCCAGGGTGCCCAATGTGCACACAACATGTACAACTTAACAATGATCTGAAAAGAATACAGCCACAACGCCACAACAAACTCCAGGGTGCCCAATGTGCACACAACATGTACAACTTAACAATCATCTGAACAAAATACAGCCACAACAAACTCCAGGGTGCCCAATGTGCACACAACATGTACAACTTAACAATCATCTGAACAAAATACAGCCACAACAAACTCCAGGGTGCCCAATGTGCACACAACATGTACAACTTAACAATGATCTGAAAAGAATACAGCCACAACAAACTCCAGGGTGCCCAATGTGCACACAACATGTACAACTTAACAATCATCTGAACAAAATACAGCCACAACAAACTCCAGGGTGCCCAATGTGCACACAACATGTACAACTTAACAATGATCTGAAAAGAATACAGCCACAACAAACTCCAGGGTGCCCAATGTGCACACAACATGTACAACTTAACAATCATCTGAACAAAATACAGCCACAACAAACTCCAGGGTGCCCAATGTGCACACAACATGTACAACTTAACAATCATCTGAACAAAATACAGCCACAACAAACTCCAGGGTGCCCAATGTGCACACAACATGTACAACTTAACAATCATCTGAACAAAATACAGCCACAACGCCACAACACACTCCAGGGTGATGACTGTTGACCACCAACTTTTTTAATGTCCAGCGCTGGATGATATCAGGAAATAGTTTCTTCCTCCAAGACCAGGTAGTTGTAACACACTATATGTAACACACTATATGTAACACACTATATGTAACACAACAACAACTCACAAACACATGCATATATCAAGACCAGATAATGGAACACATTATATGGAACACACTATATGGAACACATTATATGAAGCACATGGAACACACTATATGGAACACATTATACGGAACAAACTATATGGAACGCACTATATGAAACACATTATATGGAGCAAAACAAAAGCTCACAAACCCATGCATATATCATACAATGTCATTGAGTCAAGGGGCATGAGCTCATTGGCCGCTGGATCAGCAACCAACCAATCAAACACCCTGGATCAGATAAGATTACAAAGGAAGATTTAGATGTACTCGAGGAGTATGGCATAGAAATAGTCATCTAAATGACACATATGTGGGGTGTGGCTATATTTCCTATAATTTATTGCAATCAATCTTCATAGCTTTACCAACGATACTCGGAGCAGTAGCCCGCGGAGACCACACAACAATCAGTTCTTGGCCGATGACCTATTTCGTGTAATCATGCGACGAATAAGAAGAAAGATAAAACCAGAAATTGTAGGATAGCTGTGTGGATTTGGAAGAAGTGGAAACATGGGAATACCATATATATATAAGAGAGAGAGAGAGAGAGAGAGAGAGAGAAATATTAACAGAAAGACCAATAATTGTGTTTCTTAGATTACAGTAAACATTCCACTAGGTGAATCATTCAGAAATTATAAAAATGTTTAAAAAAATTCCATGTTGATGGTAAATATCTTTCTTTCGTGTCTTCGCTACTTGATGTCTATACAGTTAGACACATTTTCTGGACGAAATTCACCGTCGTCTGGGGCACATCTTTGGTTCCTTATATCTGTGCTTGCGGAGTTGCTCTATTGGGACAGTGCGTATCTCTCAAATGTTCATATTGGTGACAGTTCTGCAGAACATGTTCAGAGGTCTGTTCATCTGTTCCACAAGAGCACAGCAGTGTGACACTTAATCGCATCATGCTGCATGTGTTTGTTCAATCTGTTGTGTCGTGTTCTCAGTGAGAAACAAGGTGGCCTCTCCTAAGTCGATGTAGATAGTGGTAGGCGTCTTGTGTCACATTGTGTTCGCTTCTGATGGTGTATATAGCTCTTTTATGTTCTTAGAATGAGACTTCAATGTCTTCCTGCACACACAAATCTTCCGTCTTTGGTCAACTCATGGGTCTCTTATTTCCCGAGACTCATTGGTCTCTTATTTCCCGAGACTCATGGGTCTCTTATTTCCCGAGACTCAGGGGTCTCTTATTTCCCGAGACTCATGGGTCTCTTATTTCCCGAGACTCATGGGTCTCTTATTTCCCGAGACTCATGGTTCTCTTATTTTCCGAGACTCATGGGTCTCTTATTTCCCGAGACTCATGGGTCTCTTATTTCCCGCGACTCATGGGTCTCTTATTTCCCGAGACTCATGAGTCTCTTATTTCCCGAGACTCATGGGTCTCTTATTTCCCGAGACTCATGGGTCTCTTATTTCCCGAGACTCATGGGTCTCTTATTTCCCGAGACACCACAGTGTGATGATAGCAATTGAAGTACATTTCTACTCTTGTTTCATTTCTTGTTTGATTTCTTGTTTGATTTCTTGTTTGATTTCTGGTGTTTAGTTTGATTTCTTGTTTGATTTCTGGTGTTTAGTTTGATTTCTTGTTTGATTTCTGGTGTTTAGTTTGATTTCTTGTTTGATTTCTGGTGTTAAGTTTGATTTCTTGTTTGATTTCTGGTGTTTAGTTTGATTTCTTGTTTGATTTCTGGTGTTTAGTTTGATTTCTTGTTTGATTTCTGGTGTTTAGTTTGTCTCTTAGGTGTTGTAATTTACCACCATTGAGAGCCAGCAGAACAGATAGTGTATCTGTGAAGATGACCACTTGTTGACATTCAGAGACTACGTCAAGTATCACGAGGGCAGCTTGTACTCTTGTTTAAACACCAGCGTGCTGTAGTTTGAGCAGAACTTTATGTTTTGCGAAAGAAACTGAAATAAAATGACACGTCATAGCAAAAGCTAGAAGCAGACAGATTTATACGACATAAGATGGTAGAACCAAGACGTGAACATTTGAAGTTTGAGAAGAAACGCCGTCTTTCTCATCGGAAAACTAATTGAAGCGTGTAGTCTTGCACATATGCGACATGGGACCACAAGATATTTCTTGTAGTCTTGTACACATGGTTTCAGGGACCACAAGATATTTCTCATAGTCTTGCACACATGGTTTCTGAGATCACAAGATATTTCTCATATTCTTGAACACATGGTTTCAGGGATCACAAGATATTTCTCATATGTTAGCCAACATCTGGTTTCTGGGACCACAAGATATTTCTCATAGGATAGCCAACATATAGTTTATGGGACCACAAGATATTTCTCATAGGATAGCCAACATATTGAAGGGATTATGAACTTGCTCCGTGTGTCAACATAGCAACTTGCTAGGTGTGTCAATATAGAAACTTGCTCGGTGTATCAACATAGCAACTTGCTAGGTGTGTCAATATAGAAACTTGCTCGGTGTATCAACATAGCAACTTGCTAGGTGTGTCAATACAACAACTTACTAGGTGTCTATGTGTGTCATTTCCATCGCTATCTGAAATAGACATCTGGCTATGTTAATATCAACCACATATTTCACGGTCCAATGACTTGAGAAGTATTTCACGGTCCGATGACTTGATAAGTAACGCACCTCTTCACACCTCCAAGTCTTTCTACTTTGAAAATGCAGCTGTATTATGTCCACTTTATTATATGATTAGCGGTAAAAAAAAAATATTAAAAAGTGTTAAGTAAGTTTTAGGCAATGTAAATACAATATGAAATAAATCTACGTTTCGGCCTAAAGGTCTTTATCAAGATATGGACAAATAAATACATAATTTCTCTGTAATATCTACCGAGTGGTAGCTAGACTCAGGTAGCGGCCAGTGTCAATGCTCCCAACTACACATGTTCACTGGATATGTATCTTACAACGATATCATGTCTTGTACACCGGATCATAAAGTCGCTTGGTAACTGAGAACTCGTCCACAACATTGGCAAATTGCGATCCATGGTAATTAACACTTTTCATGCATTCCTATAAATTTCACACCCATCCTTTCTTCCAGGTGATTGTGTCTTTCTGACATATGCCTATTTCCTGTATTTTCTGTGTAGTCTACTAAATGCACTGTTACATCTTTTATCATGTCTGTACAATGTCTGCTATCTAATGTACTGTGATATCTGTTATCACGTCTGTCCACGGTTTTCTATCTTATGCACTGTTACATCTTTTGTCATGTCTGTCCACTGTCTTCTATCTAATTTACTGTGACATCGGTTGTCATGTCTGTCCACTGTCTTCTATCTAATTTACTGTGACATCGGTTGTCATGTCTGTCCACTGTCTTCTATCTAATTTACTGTGACATTGGTTGTCATGTCTGTCCACTGTCTTCTATCTAATTTACTGTGACATCGGTTGTCATGTCTGTCCACTGTCTTCTATCTAATTTACTGTGACATCGGTTGCCATGTCTGTACACTGTCTTCTATCTAATTTACTGTGACATCGGTTGTCATGTCTGTACACTGTCTTCTATCTAATTTACTGTGACATTGGTTGTCATGTCTGTCCACTGTCTTCTATCTAATTTACTGTGACATCGGTTGTCATGTCTGTCCACTGTCTTCTATCTAATTTACTGTGACATCGGTTGTCATGTCTGTACACTGTCTTCTATCTAATTTACTGTGACATCGGTTGTCATGTCTGTACACTGTCTTCTATCTAATTTACTGTGACATCGGTTGTCATGTCTGTACACTGTCTTCTATCTAATTTATTGTGACATCGGTTGTCATGTCTGTACACTACCTAATGTACTGCTTCTAATTTATAATACTTATGTTTTCCTATAACATAAAACTAAGCAGTTCAGCATTCTTTTTCTTGACCTTCCCGACCACTTTTGCTTTCAACTTACGTCTGCTCCATTTTCTTCTTATCTTGACTTGTCCACAGAACGTGGACTGTCTTCTTTTGATCCCAGTGAGAACCTCTATTTTGTACTAATTTCCATTCAATATGCCTTCATTACGTTACGTTTCATATCCGTCCATGGTGTGCTCACCATTCTGCTATAAATAAATAAATTGGTAGCATATCCTATCCAGGACGTAGCTATCAACCCAGCATTTGTTGGCTGTGGTGATTTTCTAGGCAATATAAATACGTTCAGTAGGTTGCCATTGCTTTCTGAACGGTCCGGGTGCACAATTGCCTGTGGTGAGGAACGAACTCGATACCTTTGCCGTCACAGACGCGCTCTGTACCACTTCGCCACAGAGATGACACATATTCACTGCATCAACATCATTTATTTTTCACTTCTATAAATCTCAATTTGTTCTATAAAACTTTTAACAACTCTCTATCTCATTGTTTATCCTATGTTTTGATTTTTCTTGATACCCACGTCACTGCGTCTCTTAGTTACGTCTCTCCTTCTAGCGGATATGACAACTTAGTTACGTCTCTCCTTCTAGCGGATGGAAGCCCAGATTCGCGGTGATGGTAAATCAACAGCTGAAGTTAAGAAAAGACTGACAATGGCCATTTCCTCAATGACAAGAAAATTTGGAAAAGCAGGTTCACTGCCCGTGTAAAGATGACATTACATAAATCTTGGATTTTGTCAATATTTCTATATGACAGTGAGACATGGACTCTAGCTGTGAACATAGAGATAATAATCCAGGCGTCTGAAAACAAATACTGTAGACGTGTGTTGTGTATCAACACAGAAAAGAAGACCAATGTGTCTGTGCATGATAGAATTCATGTATTAGTCAATCAACACGAAATATAGCTAATCATGAAACTTCGTCAACGCTGGTGGTATGTGCACGTTATTCTTCGATGTCACAACAGTGTTCTTCAATGTACGGTGAAAGGTTGAAGAAGACGGGTTAGCCAAAATAAGAAATAATGGCTGGATAATATCAAGGACTGGAGAGGGTATAAAGTTTACAAATTTATCAGAATGGTAGAAGCACGACCTGGCTCAAACCACAACATGTGGACTGATGAGGTCAGTAGTGATTATTGGCCTGAGTTTCATTGGTTGGTCTTGGTTATTTTTGGCGGACGACTCTAATTATATAAATAGTGTCCAATGAATAGCCAGACAATAATGAAAAAACATACTGTTATATTTAGACAAAGTATCTTGCAACTATTCACTCAAAAATTAAACGAATTTGCCGATGAGCAAGGTCCCATATACATGCGAACTTGTGGTTTTCATTTTTGTAATGTTGTTGGTAATTCAAGTGTAAATAACAAGCCAGATCCTTGTTACCCAAGCCTTCGCATTTACAGTAATCGGTTGTTTTCCGACACCAGATTTTGATCTCCGTATATCCGACAAGATGGAGAGTGCCTCAGTAAACAAAACTAAGAAGAGATCATTAATAATTATGCTAACGTATTCATGTTATAAATAACCAAATGGTCGGAGGGTGTCCCATAAAGTGGAGTGTGCCGCAGCAACAGAACGAACAAATGGTAAAGCAACATAAATTAAACAGGCTATTAGAAAAACGTACCGTAACTAGGAATAAAAATGGATTTTTTAAAATAAGCTATATAAAAACATAAAATAAAACTAAACAGGACAATTCTCCACGTATCGGTCAAAATGGGATCTTTTTCAAGAAACTAATAACGTATAAGTTGTATAAACTAAACAAAACCACACAAAATTGATAACTGAATGGACCGGTCCAATATGGACCTTAGCTCCTGTTCCTTAACATTAGTGTTACTATTTGTTAGTTATACTAGCTACCAGTAACATGAATACATTCTCATAGTTGCTATCAGTAATCTCGAGGAACGCGGTAGCCTAATAGATAGTGTGTTTACTTGCTATCACCGGGTTAAAATGTCAAGATATACAAAAATAGGTAGGCGTGTTAACAAAATAAAACATAAAACAACTTAACAACGAGATACAGGGACAAAAACGTTTCGACTATAAGGCCTTCATCGAGACAAACAAATGACCACAATAAAACAAATCTTACATGGAGACAAATAGGGTTATAATCAGGAGGACAATAGCAGATAGGTAATAGAGGAAGCAAAAATGTGGAAGCATGACAGGTGAGAAAAACGTATGGGGAGAAGTTAGTAGTAAGTAGGGAGGAGAAAGTAGACTGAAGAAAGTGAGATGGACAACGGAAAAGATATGGTAGCAAGTAAATTAAAAGTACATTAAGAATACTTACCTCAAAAGTGGCAACAGAGAATGATTGCTACAGACAAGCAATCATAATGTAAGGGAAGAGCAAAATGAGATGGTACGAGGGATCAGGTAGGTAGGGAAAGAGGAGAGAGAAAGAGACCAATAAAGGCAGGAACAGAAGAGAAAGAGCAAACAGCAGGAAGAGAATATGAGCAGATAATGGTGATATATGAGAATAAAATAGTGCAATAACTTAACTGATGCAGCGACTGGTCACAGTTCCTGATCACACACATTATGGCAACAAAGTAAAAAATGGACAGTGAAAGCCAGATTTTTATCAAGGGTCATGATAGCACGTATTTGTGCAGGTTGGAAAAATACAGACATGTCACAGTAATAGACGGTACCCGAGGCGCCGAAGTGAAAAGAAAACACACCCGCGAAAGGGAGAACATTGGAAAAGACAATAGCCTGGAGGGTAAAAAAAAGGACACAGCGAGCACCAAATGATGAGAGTACAGGGGCGTAAGGCGAACAACTAAGAGGGAGGGGGTGGTTGTGAAACATGACTACACTCAAATAGCCATAGAGAAAAATGACAGAGTATGAGAAAAATGCAGAGGTAGAAAATGAAAGAGGGAAAAGAAAAGGAGAAAGAAAAAGACAAAGAAAAAAGAGAGAAAAAACAAGAAAGTACGTGATTGTCGACGAAAGCCCTTATACGGAGATACGTCACGCAAGAAAGTAAAGTGCGGGTGGGAGGGAGCCCAGAGGACACAGAGAGGGCACAGCAGGGGAGGGTAAGGGACTATCGCGGGGAAGCTCGTCGTGAGATGGTATCGGGCTGATATAGCGAGACATAGGAAGAGGGTGCCGGAGAGAAGGGCACCAGAGAAGGTAGGGACTAAGGAGACAGGAAAAGAAGACCATAGCGGGAGGAGGCAGATCCGGAGCTACAGCCAATGCATTTGAGGAAGTGAAGGGTCGTAGCGTCGTAGGTGACAAAGTAAGGGTCATCTGTCCACAATGTCGTAGTAAGAGGAGGTCGGTGTAGCAGAGGTCCCAATAAAATGTGACGGAAGATGGACCAAGATCACAACCGCGACGACAAGTACCTTGTAGGCCAGGTGTTGGGAAATGAGACCGGTTGCATAAACCGAAGATGATATAGGGATAAGTTAGCCGCACGTCGCAACCCCTATGTGGGTATTGTTCACACTGTACACTAGCTCATCTATGGGAACAACGATCAAAGGACAGAGACTCTGGCCACGATACACGATCCGTTGGTTTGAGGCATGCACCGTTGGGGAGGGAAGTGTCCGATGAAACGAGGTTCGCATCTGTGTGAGACCAATCGTACGTTGCGCCCCGTTTAGGGGCGTTGCCCGTACTGCACGCTGGCTCCAATAATATATATGGGGGAACCACTGTATCCGAGCCATCCAAGTCGTGTCAGGTAGGAAGCCTGTTGGCACTGCAAAACTATTTGTTTTAAATTATTTTAAAAAAAATTAAATTAAAAAATTAAATACCCGTTGTCAGTCATCAGTCACCATATGCTACGTAACTGTATGGGTAGCCGCCCCAATAAAGCAAAAAAATGGCGGCCAGCCAGAAAGTGGCCAGAAGAAATATGATAATAGGTACGTGGTGGCGCCCACGGGCCACTGAGAATGACACAGGAGAAAGAGCGGACATAACCCTAAGCAATGGTAATGGAGAAAGTAGACATAGTAGGACGAAGAATCTAAAGGAGAAGAGGAGGATGAAGCATGGGTGAAACAACCCGTAGAAAGAGATTAGAGTGGGGTGGCGAGGGATACAGATCAACCATCAAACCGACGTACCAAATCACAACAGGCCCACCCCGGATGAAGCTGCACCGGTCCCAGTCCCAACCCACCAACACATCAATCGCAACGTGGCATGTCACCGTAGCCCCAAACCCTGGGTGGGGCCCAGGCCGAGCCACCACAATAGAGAGCAACAGTATCGAGGAGAGGAGCAGGAAGGAATAAGGATAAGGGAAAGGCAGAGGGAAAGAATGTAGGAGCAGCAGGGAGATCCCAGCCACCTACTTCCTGTTTAGGGTTGTTACCCTACACTGGAAGATTTATCCCTTTATCACCGGGTGTACCAGGTTCGAAACCACGACCGGACAAAAAAGTTCGGGCTGTGATTTGTCGCTTGACACGACCACTACTCCAGTCGACTCAGCTGTAAACGAGTTCCTGACACATGAGTTTAGAGGCAGTAAAAGACTGCAAGGCAGGGACTGGCCAACCCAACTAAAAGTTGCTGCGGCTTATGATGTGACATACCTTTACCTTTATCAGTTTTCTAATGCTGCTGAAGTTTTAGAAGACTAACTGCAATAGTTTCTAGGATTGCAGTAGACGGAGGGAAGGAATTCCTAAACGAATCGTAGGATCGAAGTGTTTTGTTGTGGCTTGTAGCACACCGCACTTAACCACCTTGGCTTGAATAACATGAAAGCTTGAAACGAGGTAATGAAGTTTTGCTAATAACTAGACACACATAACACACAAATCGACGTTTTGACCAAAAGGCCTTTATCAAGATTACATATACATATACATAAAAAATGACGAGTATGGACGACACAATTGGCGTTATCATGTCAAACGAGATGTGGGGTGGCCGCAAGGATAGAAATAGACGCGACAGAGGTGACACAATCAGGAAATGTACAAAAATAGGAAATATACAAAAATAAACCCAAATAAATGTGAAAACAATACTAACAGAGAAATGACGGAACAACCCGATATTATTCATATGTTCGGCACTCATTGATCTTTAAAGGTTTTAGAGTGCTAAATTCATATAGGTTTATATAGTGGTTCTCAAGCACGCCTTAATGGCCGTCACATGAATATCCCGGGTGCCCCGATGGTCTGTGCCATTAAAGTGGACGTCCACAAGATAAACAGAATTATGTTTTATGCAATGCTGGTGTTTACAGAATCGGTCAGTCAGCCTCCTGCCAATCTCACCTATGTACATCACAGTGCAGCGCTTGCGGATGGTGGTGCAGATGACGTTAAGGGACACACACGAGAAACTCTCCTCAATGGTGAAGGTAGCCTTGGGGAATGTAACGAACGAGGTCTGGGTTACATACAGGCAGGTGTAGTATCTGGGGCGTTTGCAGCTGATAGTGATATAATAATTGGGGATGTCAGGTTTCCTGTTGTATTTCAGTTTTGCGATGTGAGTACATTTTATCGATTTTCCTTGAATAACACGGAGATTCGTTATATGGTTTGGAATTATAATGAGAATGTGTTGTTGTTCGTTATCAGGAGTGATGGTCGCCATTTTTAACGACTTTTGAAATTCAATTAGACTAATGTCCTTGACTTTAAACTCTTAGATGGCTGGTAGTCCTAAGCTCTATTCTGATCGCAAATTTCCTTGGATAATTGGGCATGGGATGACAACTGTGAATGGTTTTTGCTGTACCTGTGACTTTCTAGTTACTTTCCGCTGCTAATCTACTGTATTTCTACTATTTTCATGATATGTTGCGCATTGAACGCCATGTAGCCCCATTTTGTGAAAGTTCTTCCCATGTATCTTGGTATATTTCAAAGGCTTTAACTGAGGTCTTTAACGAGTTATTGTAGCGCGTCTTTTGGCAACATTGAGAGTACATCACTTCTGCTACTCATCATAGAGAACTGAGAATGTACCCACCCACTCTCTATAATAGTACTTACGTAGAACACAGGTTTCAGAAGTTTCACTTGATGACAACTGACAGACTATCACTGGGGGGCTATGGGGTGTAAACACTAATAAATACAAATAGCAGTGCACAAGATATTTTCACCGTTTCGAACCGTTGTGTCTTTATCAAGAATATACAAAACAGTGAAAAACAATAAAACAGTAAGAACAATGTTACCACCACAGAGGCACTATAACTCAGACATGTAAACAATACAAAGTTCAAGGTGACAATGAAGTACGTATAAACATGTAGTCATTGAAGCTGGTTTTGTTGAAAACTTGAACGGGATAGGAGAACAGATAGAAACAATTATTACCACAAAACAAAAAACACAAATTTAACTTCCTACAAATGCGTATGACAAGATACGATCAAGCTACAGAGCCAGAGAAAGACACGAAAAGTGGACAGATAGATAACATCAAAGACATTCTGAACAAGCATTGTAGGGATCTTGTGCAGCCTAGGTCACACCTCTGACCCTGGAATGATAGCCAAAGTCCCGGTCCCTACGCTTCAAATCAAGTAAAAGTAAGAAATAAGAATTATAATCCAGCAGCGTAGCATACGCGTAACGACAAGTGTGTGTCAGTACTAATATCATTCATCCGATCAACAAACGATCCGTCACGCTTCAACCGAGGATAGTTCTCCAGAGCTTCATTTCATACTCCGAGTACATCAACTGTCATAGTTCTCCAGAGCTTCATTTCATACTCCGAGTACATCAACTGTCGTAGTTTTCCAGAGCTTCATTTCATACTCCGAGTACACCAACTGTCATAGTTCTCTAGAGCTTCATTTCATACTCCGAGTACACCAACTGTCATAGTTCTCCAGAGCTTCATTTCATACTCCGAGTACATCAACTGTCATAGTTCTCCAGAGCTTCATTTCATACTCCGAGTACATCAACTGTCATAGTTCTCCCGAGCTTCATTTCATACCACCGAATACATCAACCGTCATAGTTCTCCAGAGCTTCATCGAATAAGTCAACAGTCAGTGGTAGGAAATATTTTATGAAGAAGCCTCGTACTCATAGGAGATACAACGTAATTGTAAAGATGCGATTGGGGAGGTGGGCATCCACAAAAGGAAAGGATCACTACATAGACATCCAGTCCTTCAATGGTTTGTTGCTGCATGTTTGATCTGGTTAGACCTAGAGACTCCCAAGAAATTACGTCAACAATTGGGAAAGGAAAGGGGGGGGGGTCTGAACAAGTTTGCGCACCGGTTGTTAACAAGGTAAGGGGGGAGGGTGGATAAAAGTTGACGTTTTTTAAATACACCAATTAAAATGTTTGAACTTAATTGTTTCTAATAATATAAAACCAAATATGTATTTTGCGCGTAGGCCTACTATTCTGCGTCGGGAATGGGGGTGCGTAATGACATAATTCAGCACGGGGTTCTCGAATTATTGACAACTGTTGACAAAGGAGGGGGAGAGGGGGTAAAAAGTTGACAAAACATTGACGAATTTATGGACAGTCCCTAAATGCTTTCCGAATACGCAACAAGAAACGAACAGTCCCTACATGTTCTTCACATACACAACAGTGATGTAATACACAACAGGGATGTAATACACAACAGGGATCTAATACACAACAGGGATCTAATACACAACAGTGATCTAATACACAACAGGGATGTAATACACAACAGGGATCTAATACACAACAGGGATCAAAGACAATGCAGAACTTGCTAGGACATTTTTTTTCAACCCAAGAATAACATTATTACAGTTGTTACGGCTTTTTAGTTTGTTACTGCGGCACTCTCCACTTAGTCTGATACGCTCTGACAGTTTTGTTATTTATAAGCCTACTTATTTGACTGACTCAATCATCCTAGCTAACAGGGAATTAGCAGGCCCACTTCTGACTTTAATAGGCCGTCATGATGAATTGGTATATCTATCTATCTATACGCTGTGTCCCTTGTTTGCCTTGCAGCGTCAGGGATGGAAGAGTTATCTGGAGACGGCCTGCTTGTGTGCTGTTTGTAAGCTTGCTCCTGTGGCTTCTTTGATTTCTGTGATCCATCTTTTACATGATCTGCCTCTGGCTTTATAACCGTTATGTCTATGTGTCATGACCATTTGTGGCATGCTATATATATGTCGGTAGTCTGGAAGCGTGTGAAAACCATTTGATCTGCTGTCTTTTGATGTGTTCCAATACTGGTATTGTTTTGGTTATCTGTCTGATGTTATCGTTTCTAATTCTATCTCTTAATGACACTCCGAGTATTCTTCGTAGACATGTCATTTCTGTTGTCACTATTTTTCTTTTGTCTTGTGCTGTCATTGTCCAGGTTTGGCACTGGTAGCATAGTGATGGAATAATAATAGTCTTGTATAATGCAACTTTAGTGTCTATATTTACATTTTTGTTCTTGAAAATACGTGTCATCTGTCCTAGGATCTGGTATGTTTTGTTGCATCTATTTTGTATCTCTTTACTGGTTTTCCCTTCACTCGATATAATGCTTCCTAAGTAAGGAATAGGTCTATGCACTGCGCAATTTTGAAGTTGTTAAAGTTTTGATTGTTAGGGCCAATATATGATGAATGGTTTATTGAAATGCACAGCGAAGGATATTTACTATCCGTAGATACGATCTCCTTAATGCTCCCCACAACCCCCTTTATCTACCGGCCTGGTCCCTATATTCTATTTTCGGGCGAATATTAGAAAGAATGGATGATCTAATGTCGACAGTCATATCATGTCACTTTAACCATGCCATTGGCCTATGCCTTCATTCAATTAAATGAATGGTGTTCAGTTGTTATATGATTTCTGTCAATAGCACTTGTCATAACGACAAAAATACAAATTAGTCATCACCCCTGTGTAAAACTGCCATTTATAAATGTTATAAAAAATTTACAATTTGAAAAGGAAAGAACTATAAAAAATAATCGCGTCTCGGCTGTGCAGCCATGGCCTAGATATTTGTTCTCATTCATTGAAAGAACTCGTACTACTTTTACAATGACCTAGTAAACAATATGGCGGCGGCGGTTAATTATAATATATTTATGCTGGTCTAAAAAATCAATAGGGCAAGCATAACGTGAGATTAGGCTATATCTGACATACCTTCTTTCACATCTAGAAAATTAATGTGCCCGTAAATTATTTGTAGCATAATTTCCCAGAATGTGTCTTCTTCTACATAATTTTTGTAGTTTTTAGAATTTTAAGAGTATCTTAAGTATCTATATTTTTATTAATAATATTATTAGTTTATTTTTATAATCGAAAAAAACGACCGCGCCGTGCAAGCCTGGAGATTTTATCAGATTATATTTATTAAGTAAGGGATAACAGTTCCAGTGTCGGGTAACAACCCTAATGATTAGGCTACCTAATCTAATATATCAAGTGACATATTCTTTCCAGAATCATTCTTTCCAGAATGTTGTCTTCGTTGTGGATAATGATTAATTGATACTCTCACTGTTTCGGCAAGCAGGCCTGCATTGGCAAAAGACATGCTGCGTCCATGATTAATACATTTTTCGATGTCGCTGGTCCATATTCTTCTTGGTCTTCCTCTTTTTCTCTAACCTGGCATTCTGCCTTCTAGAATCAGCCTTTCAATACCATCCTGTCACCTCAAGTGTCCAGAATACTGTAGCTTCCTTATATATTATGATGGTAGGTATTAGCACTAATCGAAATATTTACGCAAAAAGATATTTAGAGTAATGTCCCTTGATAAAAATGCCATGTGCCGACATTTTCATGGAACACGTGTGTACTATCCAATGGAATTGTCATTTAGTGACGCCACGCAGCTTTAGATCATATAAAAGTGAACTGTTTTCTATTTATCATCCATTTCTGCAGTATACTAAGATTAGGTCGGTTGGATATACCTTATCTACAATTAACACCAAGGAATTAAACAAGACGAGGTAGGTGTTTTTTGTCTTTGCACACGTATATTTCTAAATTTTGATTAAAATTAATATGTGAAACCATGTCTAACATATTCAGCAACCATTTCTATCTTTATGTACCAAATTTTAACATTTCTAGAAGTACCTATTAATTATTATTAAATTTTAAAAATGCTATGGTGATCGACCGACCACGCTACTAACTTTTGAGTTCGTTTTCGGCTGTTCAATGTTGCCGCGCCGTTAATTATCGATATTCGTGTATAATGTTAAAAATTTAAGTTACAGTTTAATGAATTTCTACATCTTATCATCCTTTAGTTAATTTAATGTGACACTATGTACTATTGTTTATTGAAATGTCTTCAAACAGTATTGTATTAAATTATTGAATGGTACAGATAAAAAAACATGTCAGCGCGTCAGAATGCTTGCAGCCCATGTTACCATGACGATGACAAGTGTTTGTGTCTCACTGTCACTGTAATCGAACTCAGATAGCTTCTATTCAAACATTATTAGTAGGTCTAGGTATAAATTAGAATTACCTTAAAAGTAATTTTTAAGATGCATTATTGGATATTCTATTTAATTCTGATAGTGACAGTGATGGCATATAAGGTTAAGAATACGATGGAGGATTTGAGGAGACATCTAGCCAATTTTGTACCAGAGTATCCTGTCAAGAAAGGATACATTGCGCAGCTGATATTGGCCCCGACCAAAACTAAGCCTAAAACTAATAAAATTTCGGAGGTGATACGAAAGATTAAGACTATAGTGCTTGCTCAGGGACAAGATAAGTATATTAGAGAAAATTATCTTAGAGTAACTTTAAAAAAATTTGAACTAGAATTAAGAACACAATGTAAAAATTTGCATATTGACTCATATTGGTCCAATCTTATCTGTCTTTTTCAAGAATCTTATTCTATACCTTTTAGGGTTGCTGATAATGCTTTGCAGCATCTACCTGTGTCAACTGATAGGACACCTTTTCCAGATGTATCTACTCTGGCAACTTCTCTAGCAGATATTTCTGACATGGCATCTTCTTCAGGTGTTTCTGATATTGTACCTTCATTTTCAGGTGCATCTGATATGGCACCTTATTGTTCAGGTGCATCTGTTATGGCACCTTATTGTTCGGGTGTATCCCTGGCACCTTCTTTTTCAGATGTGTCCCTGGCACCCATGACTGAAGTCAATTATTTGCAGTCTGTTTCTATTCCAACTGAGTCACCTTTCCTTTCCAGTACATCTGATATTGCAGCGCTGTTTTCAAATAAATTGATTACATCACCATCACCTATGAAAATGAGATACGACTGTGATGCCTGTGCAAAAAAGAAACGCACAATTGCAAATATGACGAAGAAGTGTGAGTCTTTATCAAGGAAGCTGAAGGCACTACGGAAGGTGAATCAGGATATAAAAACCACATACTCTTTTAAGAAAACAAATCAGATGAAGAAGAGGAATGCAATCAGAATATGTGCGTTGAAAAAAAGATGCAAGGAACTAGCAGTTTGCCAGACTGTTATACAAGATTCAGTAAACAAATGCAAGGACTTGGAGAAGAAGATGACAGATGCTGAGGCCTTAATTCGACGCAAGGACAAACTTCTAGAGAAGGCAATGAAGCATGCTGAAGGACTGGAAAGGAGACTGATGGAAGCTGAAGGATTAAGTAAGAAACTGGAACAGTCCATTAGAAAACTAAACCTTGAGAAGGAAAAAATAGAAATACTGAGCAGAAAAGAAGTTCTCAATGTTGAGAAGAAATGGCGGAATGAAATAGCCCAGATGGAGAATAACATGGCTATTCTCCAGGAGAAGATTGCTGCTGATGACAGCAGCACTGTAGACGTGAAGATGAACATGCGGCAGTATGGTTCGCCATTACGCATGTGCATCTACAAGTGTCTACAGAGTCATGTCAGTGTTAAGCATTGTTCCTCTTTAATTAATTATGTAGGTAGAGTATTATTTGGCAAAGTCTTGTGTACTGCACCTCATTACACTACAGTATCACGGATGTCCTATGAAATGGGTCTGCAGTCTGATGTTATGGCTGGAGACCTAATGCATAAGGCAACCGTGATAAATTTGGCATGGGACTCCACCACATTAAAAGGAGCCCATGTGAATGAGGTGCATGTCAGTGTTAATTTTATTGAAAATATTTCCAAGTCTATAATTCTAGATATAAATGCACTGCCTGGGTCAAGCACAGATGACTACTTTAAGCATATCTCGAGCTCTCTCATCGATGCCATCACTGAATACTGTGATTTCTTTAGCCTGTCAGTTGAGGAAGTAACACCCACGATTTTAAAGAAAATAAAAAGCACCATGACTGACAGAGCTAAAGTAAATCACTGTGTCACTGAAAGGCTGATGAGGGAGTTCAACATGGAGCTTACAGAGCTCAAGTGTCATCTTCACCCAATAGATGGACTTGCACAATGTGCAAGGAGAACACTTGATACTTTGGACAGAGAGTGGGGGTTGTCACGTGGAAGTGGGCCTATTGGATGTGTTGCTGCTCAACTTATCCACCACATTGCCAAAATGAGGTAAGCATTTACTGTCTGTATTGTCCACTATAGGTTATTGATAAAAATTTCACGTCTGTGAAGTACGAATGAGGTAAGCTAGTGTCTTTATTGTTCAGTTAGTGAGTCATTTACTCCTCAGCAAAGTTTGGCACATATGGCAAATGTCATAGTTCTCCAGGCCCGTTGGTCAGTTGCCAATGATTGCAGGCCATGTGCATTTATGCATGTTGATTTCAGAATTTTTTGTTTGTCTGCAGTCTGTATTGTTTACTGGAAGTTATTCATCTTAATATCACATGTATTTGATATAAAGCTGCCTGTGTTTGATTTAACAAGTACAGATTGTCACTGTGTTGTTGGTACACACAGGGGAACAAATAATAAGTGCAACTGTGGTGATGGGGTTGCGTTGGTTGTCCCAACTCTAATAGGATCAAAGTAATCACATGCCATGTTGAATTCTGTTGATCAAGTCACGGATATTGAACTAAAGCTGACAATCATGACTAAACACACTCTGCTCTGTGAACTAAATCTTCAAATGTGCGGGATTTCGATAACTAATATTAAAGAAAAATAGTTAATTTATAATCTGTAGAAATGACACCAACAATATTAAAAAATTGTGATAGTCATTAAAAGTAATGTATTACACAAATTATTAATTTCAGACACAAGGAAGGTACAGGCAATCCAGCTGGATTTAAGATTTTCTTGAAAAAAGCTGAACTGAAACAAGGGGTCATTCTAAGATATGTTGGCAACAGGTTCAACATACTATTTCACATGGCAGCTGTAATTTTCGAAGTGAAAAATGTACTTTTGGAATACCTCACTTCCAATTGCTGCCATAAAGGAATTCTGAAGCCACTTATCATTTCCCGTTTGAATGAACCCCTTGTTCTGGTCCAGCTTAGAGCACTTGGGCTCTTTTCGAAAATCTTAACTGGACCATGGATGACAATGTTCTACAGCAGCAACACAAAGAAATGTCCCCACCTTCAACCAGTAAGTATAGTTTTGAATTTCATCAGGAATGTCTTTCCTGTGTAGAAATGAATTAATTTTTACTTTTTTTTCATTATTATGTCTTCACGTCATATCTTTTCTATTGTTGTTGGTTACTTACCTAGTGATTCATGGGATCATAACATTTAGAGATATATGCTGAAATTTTTTTTTTCTCTTTCATCTGGGGATTTTCATTTACATGGTCATGTATAAACATTGACATATATAACAATGTATCAAGATAGTTGTCAACTACTGTCAAAATGTTTCCAACATACTTTTCCACAATCAAACCATTTTTTTTACACAGGTAATGGATGGATCATTCAAGAAATGCATCACGTTATTGGAAAAATTGAAGTCTGACCCTATGTACTTGCTGTCCTGTGAGACGACTGTGTTTGGTGATGCAATGAACATTGATGCTTCCTTAATTAAATTACGTACAATAGATGAATCTGTAAATTTAGTTAAATTTAGAGAAACTGTTTCCTGTCTGGCAGAAGCCTTCATCAATAAGCTCCAACTCCAACTAGAAACATATCTCTCTGGAGATCTTTCTGCTCCAAATGCAAAGATGTTGGCTGATACTGCTGCAGCTCCACTGCACAACATGCACGCAGAAAGAACTCTAGGGATGATGGATGCTCTATGGCGCAGAGCTCCAAATGCAAAACTTGGCTTCATCGATGGCAAGATTAAAGGAATACTGAATGATACACTTGGGTATCTTGAGTCGCTACCTGAACCTGTGAGGGAGCGACTCATAAAAGTATCTGCCAATAGAGGAAGCCAAGTTCAGAAATTACGAGCTCAGATGGATACAGCAAGAGATGATGCTTGTGCCAGGAAACAGAGTGAGGCTAGTAATAGGGAGGAAGTGAGAAACAAAAAGAAAATAGAAAAAGAAGTTGTGAAACAAATTGAAAAGAAGGAATCTTTAGGTAAGTTAGACAGGTTTAGTAGGTTATGTCAGGCAGATTTAGAGGTGTTAGACAATTTTGTGAAGGAAGATCCAAAACTGAAAGGTAAGAGGCTTCGTCATGTCTGGCGTGATCGTGTTAGTGGCTTGAATGTTGAGTACGATGAAAGAGTACTGTCCTTCATGACTGTGTGTCAGAAATCTTATGTAAGTCTAGAATGGTGTAAAGTTGGTGACAGTAGAATAGAAGATGTGTATGATATGCCAGTTTCGCAGTTGTTAGTAGATTATATTGTTGGGGATGCGTATTTTGTTTAGTTCTCTCTCCTACCCTGTATGCAGATCAGATGTCTCTGGAAATTAAACAGTAAGTTATTGCTCCTTTTATTATTATTTATATTACATAGCCTAATAGCTTTCATCAATGTTCCTTGGTATCACCAAACACACCCAGGAAAGGTAAATTTTATTTTTTTGTCTCATTTTATTTGAAAAATATCATTTAATTTAATTATTATTGCATTATTAGCAATATAAACACCACAACTAGAAAGTCCTTGAAATTAGTTTATATATGATATCTCAACAAGGCCTTGTAGCTCATTTTTGTGAACAGTTGTTAATTTTTAAGGAAAAATTAAACACAACAATAATTACATAACATTTGGTAATGAATGGGCCGGTGAATAACCAAGAATAACAACAGAGTTACACATTCATGAAATATATTAGTTATTTACCAACAAATTCAGAGGAAGTTATGGTACTTTATCATAAGTAATAGAAAAATTAAATAATTAGTCTATTCAATTGAAAATAAGTAACCACCATTATTAGTAATAATTAGCACTAATAACGTCTGAAAATTTGTGCAGTATATCCCACAGGTGCGTCTGGCATTTCCGATCACCAAAATGTATACGGATAAATGTTCCAGTGTAGGGTAACAACTCTAAACAGGAAGTAGGTTGCTGGAGTAACACATGGTAAAGGTCAGGATATTCAAAAATAGGTAGTGTTACCAAAATAAAACATGTGCCCGTATGCCTACCTGGCCTCCTATCCAATTCTTGGCACTCTTTAAGATCAATGACGAGCTATACTTTGAATACTCTCTGACCCATCTTTCATCCCCCTGATCTGCCACCCTGCTACTCCTACATTCTTTCTCTCTGCCTTTCCATTATCCTTATATTTTCCTCTCCTGGATGCAGTCGCTCTCTATTGTGGTGGTTCGGCCTGGGCCCTCACCCAGAGGTTAGGGCTACGGTAACCCGCCACGCTGCGATTAATGTGTTGGTTGGTTGTTACGACTTGGGACTATGACCGAGGCAGTATTATTTGGGGTGGGCCTGTGCGGTTTGGCACGTCGGTTTGCTGGTTGATTTGTATCTCTCGCTAATACTGTGTTTACTTTCTCCACTTCCATTACTTTGAACTGTGGCTGCTCTTTCTCCTGTGCCATTCTCAGATGCCAGTGGGAGCCAACACGTACATACTGTCATAGTGCTTCTTTCCCCTTTCTGGCTAGCACCTATTTTGGCTTCATTGGGTCTGCTACCCATACAGTTACGTAGCATGTGGAGACAAGACATATTTTTTTTTTGACTTTACTGTGCCAACTGGCTTCCGGCCTAACACTGACTTGGATGGCTCGGATGCAGTGGTTCTCCCATATCTATTTATGGAGCCAGCGTGCAGTACGGGCAACGCCACCAAACGGGTTGCAACGTACGGTTGGTCTCACACAGATGCGAACCTTGTTTCATCGGAAACTGCCCTCCCCACGATACATGCCCCAAACTAAGGGATAGTGCATCGATGGCCAGTGGCTCTGTCTTATGATCGTCGTTCCAATAGATGAGTTAGTGTACAGTGCGAGCAATACCCACATAGGGGTTGCGACGTGCGGCTAACTCATCCGGTTTTATCAACTCGTCACATTTTATTGGGACCACTGCTACACCGACCTCCTCTTACTATGACATTGTGGACCGATTACCCTTACTTCGTCAACGACGACTCTACGACCCTCCACTGCCTCACATGCATTGGCTGTAGCTCCGGGTCTGCCTCCACCCACCATGGCTTTATTCTCCTTATCCCTCCTTTTCTTGTGCCATCTCTCCGTCACCCTCTTCCTATGTCTCACTATATCTGCCAGATACCTTCTCACGACGTGTTTCCCCGCGATAGCCCCTTACCCTCTCCTACTGTGTCCTCCGTGTCATCTGGGTTCCCTCATCCCTCCCACCCACACTTTACTTTCTTGCGTGGCGTATCTCCGTCTCGGGGCTTCCGTCTATCCACCACATATTTTCTTCTTATTTTCTTTTCTTTTTTCCTCTTGTATTCTCCACCTCTGCATTTTTTCATCCTCTGTTCCAAACCTACCACTTAGTTATTCGCCATACAGTTCCTGTACTCTTGTCAGTTGGCATTCGCTATGTCCTACCTTACCTCCAGAATTTTCTTATTAATTAGCCCCAATTACGCCTGGCAATTGGTACAGTATATTCAACAGATGCGTCTTGCCTTCCCGAACACAAAAATGTATAATTTGTATGGTGTTTTATCATAAATAAGTGAAATAGTTAATAATAATTAGACAATTCAATAAATTTATTATGCAAATTAACCACCATTTTGAATATTAATTAGCTCCAATTAAGCCTGGCAATTGGTACAGTATATTCAACAGCTGCGTCTTGCCTTCCCGAACACAAAAAAGTATAATTTGTATGGTGTTTTATCATAAATAAGTGAAATAGTTAATAATTAGACAATTCAATAAGTTTATTATGCAAATTAACCACCATTTTGAATATTAATTAGCCCCAATTAAGCCTGGCAATTGGTACAGTATATTCAACAGCTGCGTCTTGCCTTCCCGAACACAAAAAAGTATAATTTGTATGGTGTTTTATCATAAATAAGTGAAATAGTTAATAATTAGACAATTAAATTACAAGTAAATTATGCAAATTAGCCACCATTTTGAATATTAATTAGCCCCAATTAAGCCTGGCAATTGGTACAGTATATTGAACAGATGCGTCTTGCCTTCCCGAACACAAAAATGTATAGTTTTATGCATATATTATCATAAATAACTGAAATATTTCATAAATTGCAAGTTCGGCTTCAATTCTTGGTCACAACTTTCATCATCAGTCCGTTCATATTTTATTATATGCTCTCATGTAATTATCTTTTCCTGAAATTTCGACCAAAAAAATTCATAACTTTTCACAGAATCGACCTACAGACTTGGTTGAGGTATCGTTGAATTGCAAATTTCAAGGGCTATCTAACTGTGGTGTTTATAATGTTATAAACCCAATTTGAAAATTTAGTGCTAATACCTAATGATGGTATTTAGAAGCCACCCTTTATTTAGTTTCAGTGATTTAAAAACTTCAATGTTCTTCTTTTAACAACCCTAATATTTATTCGGTAAAAGTTGCTTTTGATGTGCTATAAATAGCACACTTTATATTTTCTACTAGGCGACATCACGGATTTCCGTTTAACACCAATGAAATTAATGGCTGCCATGATGTCACATCCCGACCATCACTGAGTTTAATTCTAGACACAGACAAACTTATGCATATTCTGTTTCTTTTCCAATTTACACATTTTTAAAACTTTCCTATTATTTGTACTGAGCGATCAGTATTTCTGCCCGCTACACACAGAGCGAGCTGCGCACACACATTAGAAATATTATTTCTAATCCTAACCGTACTCTAAGTATTTAACCTTAAGCTTGCCAAATCACACAACAAAGGTTAGGAAATACCACAAAACTAGAGCAAAGGTCACAATGTAGAATTAAAAGCAACTTGCGCCTATTTATTGATATTAGTTAGGCCTCATCATCATCATCATCAGGTGCCATGCCGGGTGGCGTAGGCGGTCATGGCTCTCCACAGCTCTCTGTCCACAGTATTATGTATCAAAGTCGTTGTTGTTTCTTTGCCGTGCCAGGTTGTCAAACTGTCTAATATTTTCTCACGTTGTCGCCCTCTGTCTCTGGTGCCTTCAATCTTGCCTGTTGTGATTATGTTCTCTAAACCTGCCTGCCTCATGAAGTGGCCAAAAAAAAGTTAGGCCTAGTAATTGAAATTTGTAAGTCTGTATAAAAATAAATCTAAATTATTTATATGGGCAAGTGGGAGAAAAGGGGTGGGGCAAAGACCTGCACTTTCATTTTGGTTTTAACTTTCTGAAAGACTATTGCTATTTATTTTGTTTTGTGTTTCATAAATGAACTTATAAAGACCTATCAACAGAATTAATTAGGCCTTCATTCGTAATGTTTTTAATTAGTGTTGTCCTTTCAATTGGCCACTATTTATATACTTGAAGTTACCTTGGCAATTTTGGCATGTGATTCCAAATATACAAATAGTGACCAACGGAAATAGTAAGAATATTCAAGAAAAGGAATGCATTAAGGCCTAATTAACTCTTTCAGGGCAGAATTATTCCGTCTTTGGACGTAATGAACTTTTGGCTAAATTTTCGTACCACAACATAATTTAGGTGCAAACTTCCTGAAGACATAATATTAGCTATTGCAGGTCATATAAGGTATCAAAAAAAAGATAATTGAATGTGGAATCGACATACAATATAAAAATATAAGAATTGTAGCAACAAAATACAAAAATTACACCACAAACAGGGATGTTAGATGTACAAAAATATTTTTTACGTATATTTTGTTCCACTCAATCTCAAGTTTACTTTTGTTGAAATGTTGATATATCCAATCTTACTAAACTAGATGCCTTGACTGTCCATTTACTGATCATAATTAGTTTATTTGAAGTAAATCTATCAACTGTCTAGTATATTATGTCAATTTATGTTTCATATCAAATTTCAGAACTGAACAAAATATTGTGAAACTTTAAGCTCTCGAAATATTCCCAAGTATTGGATTTCCAAAGTTTAAGTTTATTCTATGCAATATTATCATTAGGTTTAACTCTATTTTCTGTGTAACATAGTGCAGGATTATCATTGCTGTCACTAGGCCTATATGATTCAACAGTGTATGCTAAGCATGTAAGAAAACTAAATCACTTCCATCTTAGCTGCCTACGTAAATGACTAAATATCCATTGGTGGGACAAAGTACCAGACTACAAGGTATGGGAAAAATTAGCCTCAACAAACATCTACACATTACTTATGAAAGTGCAAGTACGCTGGGCAGATCATCTTGTGCGTATGGAGAACTTGTGGCTACCAAAGCAAATATATTATGGAGTACTCAAGACAGGACTTCGAAAAGTTGGTGGACAGAAAAAGCATTTCAAAGACACACTCAAGTCCTCACTGAAACATCTTAAAATTGACGTAGGCTCTTGGGAGAGCCTCGCTCAGGATAGAACAGCATGGCATTACAGTCTCAGAACTGGAACACTAGTGGCAGAAGAGACCAGGCAATATACTGCAAGACAGAAGCGGCAAGTAGAAAAGACAAAACATCTCAACGTCCCATAGACGCCCTCTACAGATGTCATTTGTGTGGAAGAACTTTTTGGGCTCGCATTGGACTTGTTAGTCATTTAAAATCGGACTATTAACATTGTTATCTTTTATTAAATATTATTATTATTCTTTTGGTTGAGTTTTTGGTCATCGTCGATTACTACGGATGAACATCATCATCATCATGATTCTTCAGAAACATTAGCAGTGGGAACAGTTTTAGAATTTTTTAGCTAGTTTTCCCTTACCACATTAGGTCTAGGCCTATTTCTTTTCTGATTTTCAACAAGTCAGTAATCTCTACTAAAAATAGAAAACACTGTTGTTTTCTGGCACATTCACTTGAAATAATATCTCAAATTATAAAACTCTCAAAGAATAATAAAGCCTGATGTTTGCTAAATCTTTGAGTTTGCTTACTGGTGGAAGATGAAGCCATTTTCCTAATTTAATAAAAACTGAACCTACCGTATTCTAATTTTAATTTCTAATAAATATTTCACACCCGTCTAATCACACATTACCATGAAGGTTTTCTTTCGTTAGCCAGATTTCTAAATGTTAAATGGCTAAATAAGTTAATACTTGCCATTTACTATCCAAACAAAGCAAATTTAGATGGCATATCTTCAAGAACAAATAATTGTGGATATGTCCAGAATGGGGGTTCTATCTGCAACAATATGTTGTTTTTTCAGGTGGAATGAATGAATTCTGCAAACAGGTCTTCTATACACAATGGTCTCATTTGATATGTTACTTATCGTCTTTGCTCACCTGATGATATATTGATATAGGGCCTATGAACTTATATCCGACCATAGGAATGAGATTATGATAGGTGCGCAGATCTTTATCTCAGTACAGTGTAGGTCTGCATCTCTTAGCTGACCTGACCTGATGGTTCCTATTCTGTGTTGGTTGAGTGTTCTTTTTGAAATTTTCATGAGATGTCTCTCCCTGTTAAACCGATCCTCACTCACAATTCACGCATTTTCATTACTGACACATGCTCATTGACCTCAATAAAATCCTTTGATAGTGCCACATTTTCATAAAGCACTGAGCATGTTTAATCTGTCTATGGGTTGAAACCTGTTACAAAAGCAGAATGAGCCAGCTTGTCGTCTTACTCGTTTCCCTTGACCTGTGTGCCCAGGAACACAGATGAAAGTGATTTTGTTCTGTGAGACCGAATTTCTTAGCTCTCTTCAATGATTGCACCCATTAATTATGCACTTCACCTGCTGTGAGATTCTGAATTGTACTCATTGAGTCACTCAGAATCCATGCATAAATATAAGCATGCAGTTGCAGTCAGTTTAGGGCCTGCATTATGGCAGACATTTTCAGCGATGATTAAGTGTAACGATGGTCTTGAAAGACTCTTCAAAAACCCTTGGGATATATATCCATTCCACACCAAGGATAAAGCCATCTGATTCAAAAATGTATCTTAAACCTGCTCCTCTTCATACAATGGGGCTCTATGTGTAGTGTATGTTGTGTACTCACTTTGAGATATGCACACATACCTCACATGTCAATTCTGTAACATATTCTTGGAAAGTTGAGAAGAAACTTCATAGACACACAAGGTGTGTCACTTGTGCAACCCGGGATAATGAGCATCACTTGTGCAACCCGGGATAATGAGCATCACTTGTGCAACCCGGGATAATGAGCATCACTTGTGCAACCCGGGATAATGAGCATCACTTGTGCAACCCGGGATAATGAGCATCACTTGTGCAACCCGGGATAATGAGCATCACTTGTGCAACCCGGGATAATGAGCATCACTTGTGCAACCCGGGATAATGAGCATCACTTGTGCAACCCGGGATAATGAGCATCACTTGTGCAACCCGGGATAATGAGCATCACTTGTGCAACCCGGGATAATGAGCATCACTTGTGCAACCCGGGATAATGAGCATCACTTGTGCAACCCGGGATAATGAGCATCACTTGTGCAACCTGGGATAATGAGCATCACTTGTGTAACCCGGGATAATGAACATCACTTGTGCAACCCGGGATAATGAGCATCACTTGTGCAACCCGGGATAATGAGCATCACTTGTGCAACCCGGGATAATGAGCATCACTTGCTGGATCTGGAGATGAATGTGAAGAGGCAAGAAATAAGCAACATATAGGATTCAAAAGTAGAGTGATCAACCAACACAGAGTTACCACACACTGAGAATATACTTAACTCTTAGTGGGCCAGGGGCAAAACCGCAATTTTGCAAGCCTGTTTTTCAGCATGAATTTTTATCTATGACTAATGTCATCAATTTTATTGTGAATCATTGAATTATACTCCTATAATGTGTATTATATATGTAAATGTTCGGCAATGAAATTTCTATCTATTTACAATGGTTGAACATTTATCTGATAATTGCTTTTAAAATAAATGAGGATGAAGTAGGCATTAAAAAAAATTATGTGATAAAATTAGATAACAAATTTCACTTAAAACTTTATTTAAACTGATTCTATGCACTTATATATAGGCCACCAAATTGCTATATTTATTACTATATCCACATATACATACTTCAGGAAATTTTCATTCATTTTTAATTATAAATTTTTAACAGAACCTCAATTTTTTCTGGCTGTTTATAATCATACAATTTTACGTATTGTTACTTAATGGTACAAAAATTGCTAAAATATAATCCAAGAACATAATGCATAAATAAAAGCCTTCATCAACTCATGTTCCACAGATTGACATTTGTTAAACATAATATTTACTGCCAATAATTACATATAAAATAAGATATACATGAGGGATATGAAGGAGGACAAAACTAAAATTTCTAGGCCTACTTACCACTTGATGGGAATGAATTTTCTTCTTCTTTTGTTCACTTGAAACATGTTCATCATGAGGGCTATAATGATGATATGACAATCAATCAAGTGCCATGCGAGTCGCAACTCTCTGTCTCTTGTGTTGTTAATAAGTTCAGTTGGTGACTTTTTTTGTGTGCCATAGTGACAACTCATCCAGAAATTTCTCTCTGTGTCTTCCTCTGTCTCTTCTCTCCTTGATCTTTTCGGTGATGTGGTTACTAAATGTTCAAGTTTTACTTTCACATATCCTAAAACTCTTGATTGTCAGTTTTTAATTTTCGCTATAATTTGTCGTTTTACCCCAGCTTCTCTGAGAACTATTACATTAGTTTTCTTGTCTGTCCATGGAATTTTCATCGTTCTTAAAAATGATACGACAACATACTAACTAATTAACTGTTACATGGCACAGACATGGGAAGCGTGTGAAAACATTAGCTGTAACAAACACATAAAGCTTGCAGTAATCAATACAGAAATGAATGAGATAAAAACATGATGATGATGTAGTGTTATGGTTATTGATTACGAACCATCATTGGTGCTCAGTCACCCCTAACAGATGAGGAAGTGTATGTAAATTGATGGTTCCTGTGACTCGCTGCTTGACCACGCTTCTCATTCTGCACGCATGCATCCAGCTCTACTAGTTCTACACTTAATGCCAAATTTCTCAAATCTCAGTCTGGATGTTTCATCAATTCTTGTGCCAGGTCTCAGATGTTTCATCTATTCTAGTGCTAGGTCTCAGATGTTTCATCAATTCTTGTGTCAGGTATCAGATGTTTCATCAATTTTTGTGTCAGTTCTCAGATGTTTCATAAATTTTTTTGTCAGATCTCAGATGTTTCATCAATTGTTGTGTCAGGTCTCAGATGTTTCATCAATTCTTGTGTCAGGTCTCAGATGTTTCATCAATTGTTGTGTCAGGTCTCAGATGTTTCATCAATTCTTGTGTCAGGTATCAGATGTTTCATCATTTGTTGTGTCAGGTCTCAGCGGTCACTCATGAAGCAGTTTCAGCACATCCTCTTTATCCAATGTTACAACTATCACATAGAATAAATGATACAGCAATGGTCAGAGTACTTGCAGCACTTTAAGCTAATGGTTGTGTGCTCAATTTGAGCAGCAACTATTTCTTCTTCATTAGCTGGTCATGTCTGTGAATTAGGAATCTTCATGCTCTCACGTTCACAATGTGAGTGTCTAGAATGTTTGCAGAATGAGGGAATGTGAATAATCCTCAGGTGCATTAGGGATCAATCAATCAATCAATAAACCTGTAATCCTTCAGGGTCATAGGGGTACCACATTGGATGTCTCAGCACACAGAGTCCTCCAGCGAATTCTATCCTCAGCGATGCGGATGAGTGTGGAAATATCTTGCCCTGTCCATTCCTTGATGTTGTCTGTCCTTGCCTTTATTTACCCTCCTCTGCTTCTTCCACCTCAACAGTTCCCTGTAGTATTGTTTTTGACAAGGAATCGTGCCTGCATACATGTCCGAACCATGCTAGTTTTCATCGTTTCATTATTGAAAGCAATAGCTCCTGAACACCTGCACACATCACCTTAGGGATACCTCCTTGTGAAAATGAGATGTAGTCTTTGACTCCCTGTCACTTTGTTCTCAGCATGCTCTCATACACAGTGCATGTCACCGCAGACTAGAGACACACCCACCTCACAAATCTGCAGTGTTTTATATAACGTGTACTCTTATCATAACTTTCTGTGACTCACACACATGCAGCTAGCCTTACATTTCTGTACTCAAACACACAAGCTAACCTTAATTTTCTGTACTTAAACACTTGCTAGCCTTAATTTTCTGTACTCAAACACAAGCTAGGCTTACTTTTCTGTACTCAAACACACAAGCAGCTAGCCTTACTTTTCTGTACTCAAACACAGAAGCTGCTAGCCTTACTTTTTGGTACTCAAACACACAAGGTGCTAGCCTTACTTTTCCGTACTCAAACACAAGCTGCTAGCCTTACTTTTCTGTACTGAAACACAAGCAGCTGGCCTTACTTTTATAACTTTTGATAATTACAATTAGAAAGTGGTAGATGAGATTTGATCCTAGTCTTTTCAGCTGATTCCATTACATCTTTCAACTTGAGCCGAGTCACTATCTTGGGCCAGTTCACATCTGTAATGTTTTTGTTTCCGACAAATTATTGATATCAACATTGTACATTTTCATTTCATACATTCAGTAAACAAGACATGGAGGATGAACTTCAAGAACAAAAGCAAGGGAACCTGTTACATACAACATTGTTTTGAATATTACATATCCTGAATGAGTATATTCTGTTTCCTTTGACCGCTTGAGAATGAGGTGCACTGGTCATCTGTTGCTTCTTCTACAGTTCTACTGTATGGTATCATCACAGTCTGTAGTCAAAGGTAAGTAGCATTTGGATATGATTGCATTATTGTTCCATTTTATCCATGGAAAAGATAAGCATCATAGCACATGATTGCATTGTTCAATTTTGTCCATCTGATGGTCTTCCAATTCATTGGCAAGCATGGTCTGTTTTCAACTCTAGCCATTGTGTTTATCACTGCCTGCAAATAAGTGTGTGGATTACTTCTATCTCGGACGAATAGTTTCACAGCTGGTGAACAAATTATGTGTAAGAATGACGATATTATTGCCAACTGTGCTCTTGGGACTGAAAACAAATGAAAGATAGGTTTGGGTTTTTCTGAGACAACATTGAGACGAACACTTGAGGGTTAAGTTTAACAGATTTTCAGGTATGATACACAATTTAAACACAGCGTGGATATGATTCGAATAGAGTTAGATTTCTGATGAAGTGTGTAAATAGAAATTGGAAATATAGGTGAAATCCTGATAAAATCATTATGCCAAGTAATATCACCTGAAGGTTTTCTTGAACTTGCTAATTAGTGATCATTAACAAAGATATTTAGACTACGATTTCAGATCTATTTTTAATGTGCTCCATTGATGATCTTGAAATGCTGTGTCACCAGAATTAATGTTGTCTCACACACGTGTGTGTGTTAACTTGTGAACGTGTGGCTCATGATGAGTAAGTGATGAATGGGAATGTAAATGCTGAATAAACCATAATCACAACATTATTTGTTGACATGATCAACCTATACACATACACAACATACTTCATGCTCCTTGGTGGAAACCACACACAAATGTGTGCAGATTATCAGCAAGTGAACGCAGAAGAAGTAGATGAAGATGAGGATGTCTATTAGCAAACTGTGATAGAATTAATAGGTCACAATGAATGTATTTGCAACAGATTCATCGGCATCATCTTACCCTGGGGAAGAACAGCACGAGATTGGAAGCCTTGCAGGAGATGTTCAAAACTGGGCCATGTTGATTCAGAACTACATTCTACAGGTTAGAGCACAAGTAATTGCAGGATTTGAGTGTATTATTGTGATATGATTGAATATTATCTGTAATTATAAATATCAAAATATTAGTTATATCAAGCTCTTCTTTTCAAGTGACATTCTTTCCAAAACCTTGTCTTCTTTAAGGATACTCTGAACAACTTGTGATTCTGTGCTAGTTGACTTGTCACAACCAAGAGCATGTTTAAACATTCAGAAATGTATTTTGTTCATCTGTGTCTTAGACAGATTTTTTCCTGTTACCAACAACCATGCCTTTCATTACTAGTTTTCCCATGTTGTTATGTCTCATTATATGGTCAATGGAATCTCCATAGTGTAGTGGTTAAGCTGATCACCTTGTACACAAGAGGTCATTGGTTTGAATCCTGCTCGTTACCTTTATTCCCTCAAATTTCTTTTGTGAGAGAATCTTAAAATATCTGATCTGTGAATATTTTCATATGAATGTTTCATTCCTACTACCTAAAAAATTTAAGGTCATCCGTCATACTTTATTTATTTGCACATTTCGTGAGTGGTACCTTCTAATAACATACGCAGTTAAAAATATTGAGAGGATATTGTTTGTGACATCTTGTTCACAAAGTGATTTTTTAAGTGAGATCCCCGAGTCATTCTATATTAGGTCTAGGTCGACATACAGCTAATTATATTCTATGCCGATCTCTGGATCCCTGAGAAATTACCTAGACCTATTGTATTTATTATTACATAAATAAGCTAATGTTCTCATAATGTTTAAACAAATAAAACAGCAGGAAAACAGCTAAAACCGTACTTATACAGATCCAGTTTTCTGTTCAAGACTAGATTTAGAAATAATTCAATCAGACAAACTTCTAATTATATCCAATGCCATATATAATGTGATGCATTGTCTAGGTATACTTTCCGAAACTGATGTGTAATAATATATTTGTAGAAAACACATGTAATTCCCATGAAATCATCATCGGAATCAAAATCCATGCAAATTTCTGCAAGTTTTGTGTTGATGTTGAAAAATTGCAAACGATTTGAACAGATGGAAAAACTCTAAAACCACAGCAAGGAAACAGCTTACTGGGAAACTAGGTTAACAGAGTGGAAGTGACGTATTCATAGCCACAATCTCGCACATTCCCGGTCAAGTTACATTAACAGTCATGTGAGTAAACACGGCTATACATGGTCATAACAACGGGCGACTAACAGTCGCCGCCAGGACTCTATGGAAAGATACTGTCCGGACACTAATAGTCACCCGTAGGGTGCCAAAGGTTAACCAGAGGATCACGGAAATCATCAGCTTGAATAGTCTTTGACTTTTCCTAAGGAGATTGAGTACCATTTTTTCATTTTCCAAGAATACAATAAAGTTGATTCATAACCAATAACAAGGAAATGTGTACAAAAATAAATACATTTTCTAATAATAGGCTAGCCAGGGGCAAGATGGTACATGGTGTCAGATGGCACAGCTGGTTTTTCCATAGCCTATGGATTTTTCCAGTAGCACACGTGACTAGGTCAGACAACAACATTCCAAACTGTCATAAAGCGAAGTTTTATAGGTCAAGGATGAGTCAGTATTTAACAATACAGAGAAATATTTGTTGACTGTTTTCATGTATTTTTGTTTCAACATCTGGAACTCACCATACTGTCATCATTAACATATAGTGTGATGTTTTTAAATATGTTTAAACTGAAATATAATGTTGCGTTATTAAGTTCTTCAGCACATCTTGTCAGGCTACTTTTTTTTCAAATATAAATAATCAAAATGTCAGAGGAAGTCCGACAAAATGGAGAGCGTCGCAGTAACCAATCGAATAAGTGATAAATACTACATAAAGTTCAAAGGTTACTATTAAAGCCTAATTATCAATATACAAAATAAATAATTAGAAATAAACAAAAACAATAAACAAAATTCCTTGTTCTTTTGTTTATTGTTAATTATTTATTTTTTACATTGATAGTTAGGCTTTAATAGTAACCTTTGTATTTTTTGTAGTATTTATCATGTGTTTTTTCATCAGAATTTATGATAGTTGGTAAAAATATAATTTGGGATAAGATGGCACACATTTATTGGAGTAAGATGGCACACATTTATTGGAGTAAGATGGCACACATTTATTGGAGTAAGATGGCACACATTTATTGGCGTAAGATGGCACACATTTATTGGAGTAAGATGGCACACATTTATTGAAGTAAGATGGCACACATTTATTGGAGTAAGATGGCACACATTTATTGGAGTAAGATGGCACACATTTATTGGAGTAAGATGGCACACATTTATTGGAGTAAGATGGCACACATTTATTGGAGTAAGATGGCACATTTAAAATGTATGAAGAAAATGCTGATGTCATGGGGGAGTTGTAGATGCCGATCTAAAGCTGGGAGAGACTGATATATATATTGTTATATTGTTATATATATATATTGTTACAGCGATCATCCAACCTTGCAAAGACATTATTAGTTGTAAAACGAAACTTACAAACTATTTTTTTATTCAAAAATTTTTTTTCAGAGTAAAGTTACGCAACTAGGTCTATCTATTTATTCTATCTATTCTTAGCACACATTTACACACTGTCATTGTGCTAAACCTGGTGCAGTGTTGATCTCCCTTAATTTTATAATGGTTTGTATCACCTTTTTGCCTGTGCTATCTTGCCCCATGAAATGGAGCAGGAATTTTTTATTTACATTTGTTAAAAAACTAATTCTACTGTCTACACTTAGCTGTATGATTTCAATAATCTCACTAATGTTAGATGGATGGATAAACTGTACACTGATGACAGTTTGGTTTCTCATAGTCAAGTCCAATTTTTGTCAAAATATACTAAAATGTAAAAATTGCACCATTTTGTCCCATGCTACCCTAAATTTGATGTTACTTCATCACAAATGTATGTCAATAAATAGTTTAGCCTGTATTTGTTGTCCTTTCTACATTTGGCTTTTTTTTCATTTCAGCTGGCCAATGATGGCATCAAGAGAGATAATACTCAGAGTTTTCTAGACAAAGCCAAATATATAACTGAGCAGAAAGATGTCAGTGAGTTGATAGATCAAGTCAAAGAACAACTTGGAGACTACTTTCAGAAAAAGAAACTAGCAGCTATGGTAAAGAAGCTAATAATTAGAGATGTCTTCATTGCATTAATTTATATTGTCATAGAAACTATCAGCAATAAATCAACATTTTTTCTCTCCAGAAATTTACAATATTTTGGTGATATCAAACAAAATGACAGCTTAGATAACACCATAATGGAGGGGATGATACCAGGGAGATGAAAAAGAGCCTGTCCAAGAAGAAGATTGACTCAAGATATCACAGCCCATGCACCTGAGTATGGTATAGAAGCAGGAAGATCGACTCAAGATATCACAGACCTGAGTATGGTATAGAAGCAGGAAGATTGACTCAAGTATCCTTATTACATCATGACTCAAGTATCCTTATTACATCAATGATGATGTCTTTGCGTGGTGGCATAGTTGGCGCAGAGCGAATGGATTTCATATGAACACACCTCATACTTCATTGATAATTTACCCCATCAAGGCCAGCACTGTGCAGTGGTGATGGGGCTTAGTTCAGCCATCAGGGGCTGGAAACTAAGACTGGTGGGGCAGTCCCATTCGAGCAGGACCATAGTCCTGCCCAAGTAAGCACAGTGCTGAAGACGGAGGCATCCAGCCAAAAGGCGCACAGATAATCAGGATGCCACACACAAAACACAATGGAAACATGTTTGTATCTATAAAAAGTTACGGTGCCTGCCCTGTGGCGGACGTTCAGGCAGGGACGGTGCCGGGCCCTATACCTCGAAAGGGCCCAACCTCAGTTACTGAAAGTCCTTCTCAATTGCCTCGAGGAGCCAGGAGGCATGGGAATAGAGCTACTGGCCAAACAAACTTTAAACGACCAATAAAAATAATGCACTGGAATGCTGAGGGTGTCAACAGTAAAAGAGATGGATACAGCAAAAAATTGGAACTTGAAAATGTCCTCAGTGAAGAACAAGTTAATATATGCTGTATCCAAGAAACACACCTCAGCAGCAACATAGCCTTCAAAATCAGAGGCTACCAGTGCTACCGATCAAAAGGACAGGCGAAAGGGTGGAATTCTGACACTTGTTAAAAACAATATCAGCGCATGTCAGCTGGAAGTATATATGTTGGGGCAGAATACCAGATGCTCCACCTAAAAACAGACAGTGCAGAATTCCATCTCCTGAACTACTACTGCCCAAATGATAAACCATTGGCACTAGACACAATTCTAGATAAAGAGAGACTTATGGTGCGTGGTGACTTCAACAGCCACTCTCAGAGCTGGGGCTACGATCATATCGACAAGAGAGGTGAGGAATTTGAGAGCTGGCAGGATGAAAATAATCTCATCCTTATTAACCAGCCAGCAGACTCACCAACCTTCTACTCGAGAGCATGGCACACCACCTCTACACCAGATCTGGCATTCCACTCACCAGGCCTGGAATGGAACATCACACGTGTCGTTGGAAAGCAGCTTGGGAGTAGTGACCACAGACCAGTATTTCTGGAAATCCACAATGAATTTACCAAGGACAGCAGCACGCTCACTAGGTGGAACTATAAGAGGGCAGACTGGAAAATGTACCAGCATTTAGCCAGTGTTCTAGCTAAGGACATGAACTTGGACAAAGACATCAATAGAGCATTGAGTGAATTTAATAGATGTATACTACATGCTGCTAGTAAAACCATACCCAGGGGAGGCACACAAAAACTACAAACCCTACTGGAATGATGAACTGGAAAAGCTGCAAAATGAGATGGAAACATCTAGACAGCAGGCTGAGAACAGACATAGCCAAGAACATCACAACAAATATCAGCAAACAAAGGCTAAATTTCAAAGAGCCAACTTACAAGCCAGAAGGAGTAGCTGGAAAGAAAAAACAGAGTCGCTGAACCTAGAAAGAGATACTAGGAAATTATGGAAACTTGTAAAACAACTAAATGATGAAGGTACAGGGAGAAATACCAGGATCACACTTTATAAAGATAGAAACATTTTAACAGGTAAACATGCAGCTGATTACTTTGCAGATTCCTTTGCAGAAGACAATAACATCAAAGTCAGCCCAGACAAACAACAGGAGGTTCGAGAGAACCAGCAAAACATTGGACAAGGCGAACCTATACCTGAAGTCATGGAGGCACCAATCACAATGAGAGAACTGGAGCATGCAATATCCAAATTTAAAATGAAAAAGTCCCCTGGAGCTGATGGAGTGTCCAACGAAATGATTAGAAACCTGGGAATTGCAGCAAGAGCAAAGCTACTGCAGATCTTTAACACAAGCTTATCCACGGGTAATGTACCACAGGCTTGGAGAGAAGCAATAATGATACCACTCCTCAAATCAGGAAAAGATGGCAACACAGTCTCCAACTACAGGCCCATCAGCCTCACAAGCTGTCTATACAAAACAATGGAACGCATTATCAATCTTAGGATGCAGTGGTACCTTGAAAGTGAAAACCTTCTGGTATCACAGCAAGCAGATTTCAGACAGTGCTACTCTACTGAAGATCAGGCAACCTACCTCTCCCAAGAGATTGAGGATGCCTTCCAAGATAAGAAACTGGTACTAGCAGCATGGATAGACCTCAGGAAAGCATTTGATACGGTCTGGAAAGAAGGGCTCCTAAAGAAATTGCGAAATTGCAGGGCTAGCTCAAGAATGTACAAATGGGTAAAAGCATACCTGCATAATAGAAGAGCCAGGGTACAATTAGATGGTCGCAAGAGCAAGAAAGTTCTACTGCGTCATGGAGTCCCCCAGGGAGGAGTCCTGTCACCCACACTTTTCTTGGTTTACATCAATGACCTAGTTGTCGAACTACCACATGGGATCAAAGTGGCAATGTATGCTGACGACCTGGTGATCTGGTGCACGGAAGAACATGCGACAGTGGCCACTAAACAAATACAAAGAGCTATCGATGCCCTAACCTTATGGGCAAATAGATGGTGCGTCAGCATTAACACAGATAAGTGCAGCACTACACTCTTTACTCTCTCACCAAAACAAAAAGCCGGTCATATCAAGATAGATGGAGAGCTCTTGAAAGAAGACAAACAACCCACATACCTCGGAGTTACTTTTGATAATAAACTGACATGGAAGCAGCACATAAACAAAGTAACAACAAAAGCGAGGATGAAGTTAGCTATCCTGAGAAAACTAAGTGGAACCACATGGGAAGCCAGTGGGAATATACTCAGTAAAGTTTACCAGCAAGGCATAAGACCACACCTGGAATATGGTTCAGCTGCATGGTGTCCTGCATCAAACATCACATTACAAGATCTATATAAAGTGCAAAACTAGGCACTTAGAATAATGTTGGGAGAAACGAAATCAACACCCATAGCAGAGATGCAGAAAATGGGAAGAATGCAAACACTTGGCGAACGCAGAGACACAAAAGTACTAATTCAGGCAGAAAAGTTTCAGTGTATGCCAAGTCATCCAATGAAGGAAAGATTCCAAAATCTAGCAATGGGATGACTGAAAAGAAGTAGCTTTATCCATCAAGCTAAACGACTTACAGACCTACCTGAAGTTGACAGCCCCTTAAGGCCTGTACCAGAACAAACCCCGTGGAGTGAAAGACATGGAATGCCAATATACATTCAGACCCATGTGAAAGGAATACTAAGCGAGGATGAACAGAACAGTGTGCAGCGAAGGACAGTCACCCTCAGTTTCCTGGATGAGGAATATCCACAAGATATATGGGTCATAGTATACACAGATGGGTCAGCACAGAATGCCGTGAGAAATGGAGGTGCAGGTGTATATATAGAATATCCACACAAGCCTAGAGATACAATCAGAACACCAACAGGAAAATTCTGCAATAATTATGATGCAGAAATCCAGGCAATTAGTGTGGCAGCTAAAAAACTGCTGAACTCCAACTCTGACCTACAGCCTGTGGTATTCCTGACAGATGCAAGGTCAGTGCTTCAAGCTCTCCAGTCTGGAAAACTAACAGACTTGAAAAAACTACTTAGCGAATTGTCTTACCAGTATAGGGTAACCATGCAGTGGATACCCTCTCACAGTGGAATACCAGGAAATGAAAATGCAGACCAACTGGCTAAGGAAGGTGCTGCCGAAGACCAACCAGATATACCAATCACCTACCATCAGAAAAAACAGATGATCAAGTCAATAAGAAAGCCACAAACACCAACACAAGATGACTATCATATTATGAACAGACCTGAACAAGTTATAATTCTACGTCTCAGAACAGGACACAACCGACTCCGCAGTCACATGTATACAAAGTTCAAGATTGGCAGCACAGCCATGTGTACATGTGGACAGGGAGCACAGAGTGCCAAACATATACTTCAAGAGTGTTCTGAGCATGAAACGCTGAGGCAGACATATTAGCCAGAGGAAACAACACTGGAATCAAAACTCTATGGGACACTGTATGAACTACAAAAGACGGTGAGTTTTATTAAGGAGACAGAATTACAGATATAGACATGTTTCAAGTGAACGAAAGAAGAAGAAGAAGAAATTGATAATTTATATATTTTTCACATATTTTAGTGTTTAGATAGTCTTTCTGAAATCAATTTAGAAAACTGAAAAGTTCATAAAAAGCAATTTCTAGAAGTTTCTTTTTGTTAATTAAATTGTGTACTGTATTTTGATTAACAGCGGCTTGCAGAAAAAGTGCGAGAGGTATATGATGAGTTCTATGAAAAAAACATGAGCTCTACTGCCCAAACTTTGAATGACCTGCCACCAGATGCATATTTTGATTCTGACATTCCAGACAAGCTTCCCAAGGATATGGTTTTCAGTCCGTAAGTGCACGTATGCTTTCTTCACATTAGGTATTAGTTAAACTTAGCATTTTCTTTTTTTAAAATTTCTTTCTAAGCTCAGGAATTGCGAGTGATTATTATTATATCAAGTTTTATTCTGATTGTATTATATTGTCACAGTTCATCAATTATAATATTAAAATATCAAAGTCAATCAATTACAATTATTAAATTAATTGATTATGCTTATGAATTATTATTACATTATCACAGTTAATTAATGTTTTGCTTCAGATACTTCCGTCAGAAAGTAAGCATGCTCAACTCCACAATCAAAATTGCTGATGAGGTGCCAAGAAATGAACCAACTGTCATTGATGCTGTTTTACTGACTAGAAAACTGGATGAAGCCTTCCTGAAAAATGCTGCTTATGATCCTCTTCTAAGGTATACAGTTTGAATTGGTTGCTTGCCTGTATGTGGTTGTGAGAGGAACAAAGAATAGCAACACTGTAGCCCACCCGCCTTGCATTTTGTAGCAGACAACTAAGAAGGTTTGGAGGCGGAGTTAGTTGTCATATCCTGTAGGTTTAACCCTTTCACGACCTAAGACCAATTGATCACAACTCCTCCAAATGATCGATGTGATGATGTTCAAAATGCATTTTCTTTAAATCTATTCATCATATCACACTCAGACTTGGCAGATCATAAACTATTCATCATATCACACTCAGACTTGGCAGATCATAAACTATCCATCATATCACACTCAGACTTGGCAGATCATAAACTATTCATCATATCACACTCAGACTTGGCAGATCATAAACTATCCATCATATCACACTCAGACTTGGCAGATCATAAACTATTCATCATATCACACTCAGACTTGGCAGATCATAAACTATCCATCATATCACACTCAGACTTGGCAGATCATAAACTATCCATCATATCACACTCAGACTTGGCAGATCATAAACTATCCATCATAGCACACTCAGACTTGGCAGATCAGCAGAAAAATGAATAGTCTTGCATGAATCTATATCAAAGATAATACATATATATTTAAAAAAATAAACTGTCAAACTCAACATAATGTGGAGAAAATTTATTTTACCTTTGGGTTGTTGAGTAGTGGAGTCATATTGAGATGGAAATATTGAGAAATATTCTCAAATCTTCTTTTTCCCAAACAGGTTGATATGCGTGAGAAATGTTGAACCTGTCATCTGTACTCCAGTACATGCCATACTCAAACAGAATACACAGACCCATCAAAATATAAATATAAAAAGACATTTTGTTTCACTGGCAGTTACAAATTTCCAGCACGTCTTCTTTCTTTGTTTGTTCTTTGCGTTATGTTACATACAAATTTGTCTGATCGACTGCAAATTCATAAATTCCTCGTTGACAAAGTATTCATAATGTGTGGTGATCTCATAAAGATTATGTGCAGTCCCAATATTTTCTACAAAACTTCTACTCGAAAAACTACATCATGAAATTTGCATTGAAATTTCACGAAAAACTTTGGCGAAATTTGCATTGTCACAATTAGTACCAACAAATTTCCTTCTCATTGTTGGAAACATTAGGTATATCTAACAAGGAACTTCATTGTCACTTTCCTCAATATATTTGGTACACAAATTACCTACATTGTGCATATTTCCATCGTAACTGCAGCTGTTATTATCAGTGTACATACGAGCAATATCCTCCAATGCAAAAAATTGTGTCAAAACTCCGCAAATTTTGAAAAATTCATCAAAAATCAGTCTGACATAATATTTCCATGATGTAAATATGCATAGAAACTGTGACCTGTGCAAAGGTCACTGCTGGGTATTATCCCAGAAAACTGAAAATGTAATATTGACAGCAACGAAAAAAGTAAAAAGAAGTGCTAGGCGGAAACTGTAGTTGTCTACTAGTAGAAGTGACACGATGCGACTGTAAGGGGGAATCTGGTTAAGGAGATTTGGAGGCGTAGTTAGCTATCATATCCTAAAGGTCTAAGGGAGCAATAACCCATGCTGGTCAATGTCACAACAAAAGGTGCAGTATAGCTTTCAACTATAATGCATTGTATTCTGTTATCCCAACTACATTTTCTAATGGGCATGAGTCACAGAACGAACACAGAAGAAGAATTGGAGAAACAGTGGGTTTGTTTATCAGGTAGTCTTCTTCACAATGGAACATCATGATAGTTGATATTATAATCAATTTATAAAATATAGACAGGAAATGAATAATGGTTTTGTTGATATTATTATAATCAATTTCCCCATCGAGGCCAGCTCCTTGGCGTGGAGATGGGGCTTAGTCCAGCCAGCAGAGGCTGGAAACTAAGACTGGCCGGGCCCTCCCACATTCGGGCAGGACCACAGTCTTGCCTAGCAAGTAAAGGTGCTGAAGTCAGCGACATTTGGCCAGAAGGCGCACAGCAACAATCAGAATGTCATGCATTATCGCACATGAATGTCTATATCTGCATTACCCCGTTATGGTGTTAACCCTGTGACAACTCACCAGGCAGGAGTAGCACCGGGCCCTATACCTCGAAAGGGCCCACCCCATACGACTGGAGGTCCTCTTCGATTGCCTTGTGGAGCCAGGAGGCACAAGAGTAATATCACTGACCAACAAATATTACCAACCAATGAGACATCACTTACAATAATGCACTGGAATGCTGAGGGTGTAAATAGCAAAAAAGATGGCTTTAGCAAGAAATTAGAATTAGAAAACACCCTTCTTAAGGAACAGGTCAGCATTTGTTGCATACAAGAGACACACCTCAGCAAAGATGTAGCCTTTAAAATTGCAGGTTATCAGTGCTTTAGAGCTGATCGAATAGACAGAAGAAAAGGAGGTATACTAACCCTAGTCAAAAATAATATCAGCGCACATCAAACTGAGCTATACATGGAAGGAGCAGAATATCAGGTCCTTCAACTAAAGACCAAGAACACAGACTTCAACCTACTAAATTATTATTGTCCAAATGACCAGTCCATTTCCCTGGACACAATACCGTACAGAGGAAGACTGATAGTATGTGGAGATTTTAATAGTCACTCACAAAGCTGGGGTTATGAACACATGGATAAAAGAGGAGAACTTGAAAGCTGGCAAGATGATAAATGTCTTCTATTGCTTAATACGCCAAAAGATCCTCCAACATACTACTCAAGAGCATGGCAAACCACTTCCACGCCAGACTTGGCATTGTACTCAGCAGACCTAAACTGGGAAATCAATAGAACAGTGGGGAAGCAACTTGGAGGTAGCGACCATCGACCAGTCCTCCTTAGTATTAAAAATGAACTCACAGGAAATGCATGTAGCCTTCCAAGATGGAATTATAAAAAAGCAAATTGGGGACTATTTAAACACTGCAGTAGTGTTTTAGCTGGACAAATAGATATGGAAGGAAAAGACATAAATGCCATAGTCAAAGAGTTCAATAAATGTATTCATCAAGCTGCCAAGGAAGCAATACCAAGAGGAGCTCGCAAACAATACAAGCCATACTGGAGTGAACAACTAGAACTGCTGCAAGAGGAATTAGAAAAAGCACGGACGGAAGTGGAAAATAACCCAAGCCAGGAACATCACAACAAACATCAACACGCAAAAGCTAAATTCCAAAGAGCCAAACTAGAAGCTAGAAGAAAGAGCTGGAAAGAGAAAACAGAATCCTTAAATTTTGAAAAGGATGGAAGAAAACTGTGGAAACTGGTCAAACAACTAAATGATGAGGGAACAGGAAGAAGCACAAACATAACACTCGTACAAAATGGCAAAATGATTACAGGAAAGCAAGCAGTAGATAATTTCGCTAGGATATTTGCTCAAGACTGCAATATTGAAATTAGTCCAGAGAAACAGCATACTGTGCGGAGCGACCAAAAAAGTAAATTGGAACATGCTCAGACTAGAATCAGTGATGAAAACAGCGCAGATGAAATTATGGATACATTGTTCACATATAGTGAATTAGAATTAGCAGTCTAAACTAAAGCTAAATAAGTCCCCAGGAATTGATGAAATATCAAATGAAATGATAAAGAATCTAGGAACAACAGCCAGAAGGAAACTACTGGACATCCTAAATATTAGCTGGACTACTGGGATAATACCACAAATCTGGAGAGAATCAATTATGGTCCCTTTGCTTAAACCTGGAAAAGATGGAACAACACCAATTAGCTACAGACCAATTAGTCTTACAAGTTGCCTGTGCAAAACAATGGAGCGCATCATAAACCTAAGACTAAAATTTCACCTGGAAAGTAGAAAATTCCTTGCACCACAGCAGGCAGGTTTCAGGCAATGCTACTCCACAGAGGATCAAACCACATACCTCTCACAGGAAATTGAGGATGCTTTCCAAGACAAAAAATCAGTTTTAGTGGCATGGATTGATTTACAGAAGGCCTTTGATAAAGTATGGAAAGAAGGATTGCTTCAAAAAATGAGAAACTACAAGATATGTGGAAATATGTACAGATGGACGAAAGCCTTTCTTCACAATAGAAGAGCCAGAGTACAAGTAAATGGCAAAAAAAGTAGGAAAGTATTACTACGCCATGGAGTGCCTCAAGGAGGAGTTCTATCACCCACTCTTTTTCTCATATTTATCAATGATCTAATTGAAGAAATACCCTGTGGAACTAAGGCAGCACTATATGCAGATGACTTGGTTCTATGGTGCACACATGAGAGCGCCATGGTTACCACAAAAATGCTTCAGAGAGCCATGGACATTTTGACTAATTGGGCTGACAAATGGTGTGTAAGTATCAATATAGAGAAGTCAGCAACAACTCTTTTTACACTTTCACCAAAACAAAGAGCAGGAAACATCTATGTAAATAAAACTATCTTAAAGGTAGATGACCAACCCACATATCTTGGTGTAACATTTGATGCCAAAATGACATGGAAACATCATATCAGCAAAGCAGAAACAAAGGCTAGAAGGAAGATAGCTATACTAAGAAAACTGAGTGGGACAACTTGGGGAGCTAATGAAAGAATTCTAAAAAATGTATACCAACAAGCCATTCGACCACACTTGGAATATGGTTCTACAGCATGGAGTTCATCATCAAACACTACACTACAAAACCTAGATAGAGTACAGAACCAAGCACTTAGAATCATTACAGGCGCAATGAGATCCACACCAATCATAGAAATGCAGAATATCGAAGGGATGCAGTCATTGAAAGAGCGTAGAGATACTAAAATTATAATTCATGGAGAAAAGTTTCTTTCCCACCATAGTCACCCAATGAAGGAAAGATTCCAGAATCTATCACAAGGACGGCTTAAAAGAAGCAGCTTCATACACCAGGCCAAGCATCTACGTAGACAGGTATCAGATCTACCAGAGGTAACAATACCACTGACATCTCAACCAGAACACACCCCATGGGAAAAACGGACATGCCTACCAGTGACCATCCAAACAACAGTAGCAGGTGTGCATGGGGATGAACATCAGAATAATCTGCAGAAAAGAGTAGCAGCTCTCAGTTTCCTTGATGATGTTTACCCAAGTGATCTATGGACCAGAGTATATACAGATGGATCAGCACAGAATGCAGTAAAAAATGGAGGAAGTGGTGTATATGTAGAATACCCAGATGGCACCACTGATACCACTTGTATACCAACAGGGAATTACTGCAACAACTATGACTCTGAAGTCAAAGCTATTTATACAGCTGCAGAGAAACTGTTAACATTGGACAGGACCTCACACCCTATTGTAATACTTACAGATGCAAGGTCAGTACTAGAGGCATTACAATCCAATAAACTTCCAGAGTTAAAAGAGGTATTGTCCATAGTACAAAATAGGTGTAGAGTTATACTGCAATGGATTCCATCACACTGTGGAATAGCAGGAAATGAGAAAGCTGATCAACTCGCCAAGGAAGGTGCTAACATGCAGCAACCGGATGTACCAATCAGCTATCACCAAAAGAAATCCATGATAAAGGCACAACGAAAGCCTAACTTACCTCCACGGGATGACTACCACCTACTTAACAGACAAGAACAGGTCATCATATTTCGACTGAGAACTGGACACAATAGACTAAACAGCCATATGTATACAAAATTTAAAATTGGCACAACAGCAAAGTGTAATTGTGGACAAGTCAACCAGACTTCAGAACATATCCTTCAAGAATGTGCAAACTATGACACATTAAGATGCACATAGTGGCCTTCTGATACACCAATGAATGTTAAACTTTATGGTACAAAACAAGAAATGGAAAACACTGTCCAATTTATACAAGAAACAACACTGCAGATATAGACATTATTAGCGAACGAAAGAAGAAGAAGAAGAATAATCAATTTATATAATATAGACAGGTAATGAGTAATAGTTTTGTTGATATTAGAATCAACCCCAGCACAAAGTCAACTTGATGATGTTTATTTATGATGTTGATACTCTAGAAATCAAGCAGACAAGCTGGCACAAAGTCAACAATATGACTATGATGGCAGAGAGATCCCACCTTGTCATGTTATATCAAGTGTATTTTTTCACACATCTCACTGGGTATTATCGCTTCAAGCTATGGAGGGAGATGCTAAGAGTACTACTCTCTGCCACGTGCTGCTGCTTCGTAGAGAGTGATGGAGTATATATAGAATATCCCAAGTACAATGAAATCTATCTTCTATGCCTTTTGAGCCCTTTTAACCTTTAGCAAGCCAGATTAAAAAATACGAAACGTCTCCCTGCCACCGGATTCTTTTTTGAAAATTTGCATTATTGATGGTGACTGTTTTGAAAATGTTATAATATTTTGGTTGTTAGAGATATTTAAATAATATTTGCACATATAAATAAAGAATTGAATTATGCATATATTGGTGTAATTTATGAACGTGTGTGTGTGATACCAGACGTATGAGAAAGTGGTAAAGACGTTTTTCACAAAAAACATATTTTATAACAAATAAAGAGGAAAAAAATAAGTAAAAAAAAATAACTTACCTTACATATCGAATTCCTTGGCAACACTGTAAACTAAATCACGCAAATCTGTTGTATTAATGTTCTTTCACTGCGAAATTATCAAAATATAGCCGGGGGAACTGTATAAAACATGTAGATTTGCAGTAAAATCGTTCTTTGAGCTTAGGCCTAGAGTTATTTTTTCTGCCACTTCAAAATATTCGATATCAAACGTACAAGTCCCCAAACCAACACTGCATTCTGTATATTCACTGCTGTGAAACTAAATAACCTAATAATCCATGATTCAAGCCATGATTCAATGTTATTTTATTCGAAATACGATGAAATAAAGGTCTATAAAACCGATCCACCATCATGGCATCGTACCAGTGTACAGATGTGGTCAGATTAATTGCTCTTAAACTTTTACGAATAGCTAGCCATTCTCAAAAACGATCATTTCGGAAGTGGGGGATGTACCGGCTTCGATTGCGCATGTCCCCAGCTATGTGCACGGACTGTGGTACGTGTAAATCTCACGATATTCTCGTTGGGTGGGCCAGGCCGCCAAAAGCGCGTGGCCATTTTGTTTCTCGGCGGTTGGGATTGATATAGGCTTGGTGAAGGTTAAGTATAATCAACTTGTGTCTAACATCTACAGAGAGCATTCATGCGTATAATCAACTTGTGTCTAACATCTACAGAGAGTATTCATGCGTATAATCAACTTGTGTCTAACATCTACAGAGAGTATTCATGCGTATGGAGAATAGAGTTGTGAAGTTGGGCTGATATTTTCTGTGTATTATCTGTATAAGTTTTCTGACTTGAAATAGTTAGCTTGTTTTCTGTTTAGATAGTTGGTTTGGCTCTTCAAGTTAAATCATCTGCAAAGAGTAACTCTCTTATAAGGACTTTCTTTATCCTGGTTTTGGCTTTCAACCTTTTATCATTATAGTGAACACCATCTGTACAAGAATGGATGGAATATACCACTGACTTGATCATTAAAAAAAAGCATGTTTCAGGAGGAGAGAAAAGTATATTATTGATTTTGAGACCCATTAAGGCCATGAATAGAGTATACCTCTCCAAAGCACAAAGACTGGGCTGGATATTTTATATACAATGTGATGATATTCTGCTAGTCTGCAAACATAATGGATGTTTTATATGCAATGTGATGATATTCTGCTAGCCTGCAAACATAATGGATGTTTTATATGCAATGTGATGATATTCTGCTAGCCTGCAAACATAATGGATGTTTTGTAGAATGAGATGATATCCTGCTGTAACCAGGGTTTCTAGCAAAATTATACGGGCAACAAGTGTTACATTTTTAATATGCATAAATTATGCAGCAATCTGACTAAATTATACAGGTAACAAATGTTAAATTTTAAATCTGATTAAATTATACAGGTAACAAATGTTAAATTTTAAATCTGACTAAATTATACAGGTAACAAATTTTAAATCTGACTAAATTATGCAGGTAATGATTATTAAATTTTAAATCTGAGTAAATTATACAGGTAAATGTTACATTTTAAATCTGACTAAATTATACAGGTAATGTTACATTTTAAATCTGACTAAATTATACAGGTAACAAATTTTAAATCTGACTAAATTATGCAGGTAATGATTATTAAATTTTAAATCTGAGTAAATTATACAAGTAAATGTTACATTTTAAATCTGACTAAATTATACAGGTAATGTTACATTTTAAATCTGACTAAATTATACAGGTAACAAATTTTAAATCTGACTAAATTATGCAGGTAACGATTATTAAATTTTAAATCTGAGTAAATTATACAGGTAAATGTTACATTTTAAATCTGACTAAATTATACAGGTAATGTTACATTTTCAATCTGACTAAATTATACAGGTAGTAAATGTTACATTTTAATTCTGACTAAATTATGCAGGTAACGATTGTTAAATTGTAATCTGACTAAATTATACAGGTTACAAATGTTAAATTTTAAATCTGAGTAAATTATACAGGTAAATGTTACATTTTAAATCTGACCAAATTATACAGGTAATTTTACATTTTCAATCTGACTAAATTATACAGGTAATGTTACATTTTCAATCTGACTAAATTATACAGGTAGCAAATGTTACATTTTAAATCTGACTAAATTATACAGGTAATGTTACATTTTCAATCTGACTAAATTATACAGGTAACAAATGTTACATTTTTAATCTTAATAAATTATACTGATAACAATGTTACATTTTTAATCTTAATAAATTATAGTGGTAACAAATGTTACATTTTACAATCTAGCTAAATTATACTGAAAGTTACAAACATGTGTCTATATTTTGTTCTCTTGCTTACATTGAGTAATTTTTATTTGATCAATCAGGTGGCAGTATTTTGGCTCTGTAACTGGAGTTACCAGACTTTTCCCTGGTCGCGAGTGGTCAACAAATTTTGCAGGTTTTTACGATGATTATGATCCTAGAGTGAGACCATGGTATATTCAAGCGACTAGTGGTCCTAAGGATGTTGTCATTATTTTGGACTGCAGGTTGGTCACGTCATAGACTAATCTAAAGTTATTCTTCTTATGCTGTAGTCATAAGTTTGATAATTGATATCGTTTTGTTTTCTTGTTGGTATTGTTACCTAAGGTGAGGGTGTTCATCACAATATTAATATTTATCACAATTGTGTGTGTGTGTTCAATCAAGCTACTTTGTTGCTGCTCCAGCAGTCATTATTGGACTCAGATTGCATACTTGTCACTGTCACCATGGTCATCTGTCACCACCGATGCACATGGACCTTTACTGCTAGATCAAAAGGAAGAACAGTACATGAAGTCAGTGGTGCCTTTACCACAACAACAAGCAGCCTAACAATGGAAATATTGCCTGCCATGAGTTTGAACTAACAATCAGCAAAAAGAAGAAGCTAATTATAATGCAGGCTGCCATCAAGTGGCCACAAATTGTCATAGATGATGATACGCTAGTGGTAGTTGACCACTTTACAGATCTAGGATCCTCAGCCAACAATAAATTATCTCAAGAAATAAACATCAGGATTGGCAAGGATCTATAACAATGAACAGACTAACAAAAAAGGTCTGGGGAAAACAGAAAATTAACAATGAAAACTAAACTCCTGGTTTACCAGTCATGTATCCTCCACTATGGTAGTGAAGCATGAACAACTTATATGCACCAGGAGAGAAGCCTAAACAGCTTTCATATGTGGTGTAATGAAACATGGGCAACCTATATGCACCAGGAGAAAGGGTAACCGGACAAAATATTCCTAGATAAAATATACCAGACAAAATATTCCAGACAAAATATTCCAGACACAATATTCCAGACAAAATATACCAGATAAAATATTCCAGAAAAAATATACCAGACAAAATATACTAGAAAAAAATATCCCCAAGACTAAATGTAAAAGTAATATATTAAATATTTCATACAATATGTAATAAACACTAATGAACAATATAGCTAGTAAATAATTATAATAAAATCTTCAAATGATATGAATTGTCTCATAAATGATAGACATGAAATTAAGTTCTTTGATTGAGTTAACTATACAACATTAATGTTCAAAACATGTGCTGTTTTTCAAGTTGATAGGTTCTGCTGGATTTTATCATTTAACCATTGTTTTAATAGCATCATCGACATGTTGGTAAACTTTTCGTTTCTTTGTTGTTGGTTGACCAGTGGCAATCTGACTTCTCAAAAGTGCAGATGTATGTTGTTGTTGCTGTAACTTTCGAGCAAGTCTTGCTGCTGTTGGATGAGATACATTAACCATTGAGTTAAATGCCTTGTGCCAACCTTCAACAGCGTTGTTGCTTCTTGGCAGTTTATTCATGACACGACTGTGTTGATTCCAAAGGATCACTGGAAATCGAGGCTGCGAATGGCGACCACGACAAATCAGTCCAATGTAGAAATCTTCGAAGTAATCGATGAGGAAATCCAGATCTGAGAAACAATCAATACTGGTGAGTTGTTCGAAAACAGTAATGACATCTGTTTCTGGTACAAATGCCCAAGCCTTCAGTTGTTTAACTTTGACTGAATAATTTTCATCAGATATACAGCGCCGTTTTACCCTGAGATTGTAGTTTTCGCCAAACGTTCTGTCCAAAGTGAAAATAACATCCTGATACTTGAGCTCGTGGAAATGCACATTCAAAAACTTTAATTGCAGTGAATAGGAAATCAGTAACTATTGAAGATGGAGCTGAATTTCCATTACTTCCCAGTTTTTTTGTTTTGCATTACCTGAGACCCTCCTATTGACTATCTTAGAGGTATGCACTGACAACACAAATTTCAAGGTAGTATGTTTACATAGGAGACTGATTTAGTCTAGTAACACTTTTGAGTCCAGCCTATGTTTGTTATTTTACTTTTATAGTTTGTGGAAATACAATAATTTGAACAATAAAGGTGTTATTTTCACAGCCTTAGTCACTCTATATCTCTCCACAGTATGTTTGTATACAAGATGTCATACTATGTTTACATCTTATGTTTGCATAAAATGTGCCATATCTCCTAGGAGATTGTCAGAAATTACTTCACCAAAATTTCTATGTTACTATTACTATAACTTTTTTCCTAAATTTTGGCTATGTAGGGATATTTTGTCTGGTATATTTTGTCTGGGAATATTTTTGTCTGGTATATTTTGCCTGGAATATTTTGTCCAGTATATTTTGTCCTGGGAATATTTTGTCTGGGTATATTTTGTCTTGCGGATATTTTGTCCTGGAACTGGAGAAAATCTTAACAGCTTTGACATGCGGTTTAGTGAAACATGGGCAACTTATATGTACCAGGAGAGAAGGCTAACAGCTTTCATGTGCGGTGCCTACGTAGAACTCTTGAAGTTAGGTGACAGGACAAAGTCACAAAAACTGATGCATTGGAAAGAACAGGAAATACTACAGCACATGTTGGTACAAGTGTGTCTGTGATTTCATCTACATACTACACATGATGGTACAAGTGTGTCTATGATTTCATGTACATACTACAGTACATGCTGGTACAAGTGTGTCTATGATTTCATGTACATATTGTGAAAGACTCTTCATGGTTCAGATTGGTCTTGTAGGTCACATCCATCATCGCTATGGATCATAGATTATGTTTCTTACAGTACAACAATAATACTATCATCCGGAAAGATGGAAAGTTACCTACCTACTATAGCAAACATGCATTATATTTGAATAAGCAGAATATCTCATTCTATATATTAAAGCTTTTGAGTGGTCCCATGCATACATGCTCTCTCTCTCTCTAGTTGAAATGTTGATCATGTGTTCATATCATTTTTTCTTCAGCTTGTCCATGGCAGGGGAAAAGTTCTCCATTGCCAAAGCTGTTGCCAAGACAGTGATCAACACATTGACCAAACAAGATTATGTTAATGTCATTTGTGCTAGAAACAGTCATTGGAATGAAGTTGGCAAGTAAGTCTATCTAACTGTGTACCACTGTTTACAAGTATGTCTGTCTACCTGTGTACCACTGTTTACAAGTATGTCTGTCTACCTGTGTACCACTGTTTACAAGTATGTCTGTCTACCTGTGTACCACTGTTTACAAGTATGTCTGTCTACCTGTGTACCACTGTTTACAAATATGTCTGTCTACCTGTGTACCACTGTCTACAAGTATGTCTATCTTCCTGTGTTCCCTACCTGTGTTCTTTGTCTGATCATGTTCATTGTTTACAAGCAAAGATGAACATGGCATTCTACAAGGTCGAGTTTGGTTTGTTTGTTTGTAATTCCTCAGATGACTGATGAATCTAATCCAAGCTCTGAATAACCTGTAGCAGTGTCATCAGGAATGTAGTCATTCTTGAGATAAGGAAAAACTGTCTGATCTCTTCTTGATTTTTGTGTGTCTCAATTAAAGTGTTGTGCTCTGTCTGATTTATCCTGTTGTGTCTCGTACAGGTCAACTGTAGTGTTCTGCTTTATTCACAGTTTTTAATACCCACACTTGATGTACCAAGCATTAATATCAAATATGCAAAATTGCATTTGTTTGACACAGAAGTATTGAGTTGTTGTAACACTTAGGCAAATGTTCATCTTGTTTCCAGATGGCATTTGTTTGACACAGAAGTATTGAGTTGTCAGGTCTCAAGTATGGTTCCAGCCACGATTGCACACCGTAAAGACCTCATAGAAAAGATAGATAAACTCAAAGCTGGAGGCACAACTGAACTGGAGTAAGTATCACAAGTACACAATTTATAAACTTCTTCAATTGTTCATATGTCAACTTCTGGTTAGTGGCACACAATTGGTTATGTTTCTGATGGATTTTCTCTTTCTAGTTGATTGTTTGTCATTATGTTGTTGTTTGTCATTGTGTTGTTGATTATTTGTCATTATGTTGTTGATTGTTTGTCATTGTGTTGTTGATTGTTTGTCATTGTTTTGTTAATTGTTTGTCATTGTTTTGTTAATTGTTTGTCATTATGTTGTCTTTGTCATTATGTTGCTGATTGTTTGTCATTATGTTGTTGTTTGTCATTATGTTGTTGTTTGTCATTATGTTGTTGTTTGTCATTATGTTGCTGATTGTTTGTCATTGTGTTGCTGATTGTTTGTCATTATGTTGTTGTTTGTTTATCATTATGTTGTTGTTTGTCATTGTGTTGTTGATTGTTTGTCATTGTGCGGCTGATTGTTTGACATTGTGTGGCTGATTGTTTGACATTGTGTTGTTGATTGTTTGTCATTGTGTGGCTGATTGTTTGTCATTGTGTGGCTGATTGTTTGACATTGTGTTGTTATTTGTCATTATGTTGTTTATTGTTTGTCATTATGTTGCTGATTGTTTGTCATTGTGTTGCTGATTGTTTGTCATTATGTTGTTGTTTGTTTATCATTATGTTGTTGTTTGTCATTGTGTTGTTGTTTGTCATTGTGTTGTTGATTGTTTGTCATTGTGTGGCTGATTGTTTGACATTGTGTGGCTGATTGTTTGACATTGTGTTGTTGATTGTTTGTCATTGTGTGGCTGATTGTTTGTCATTGTGTGGCTGATTGTTTGACATTGTGTTGTTATTTGTCATTATGTTGTTTATTGTTTGTCATTGTGTTGTTGATTGTTTGTCATTATGCTGTTGTTTGTCATTGTGTTGTTGTTTGTCATTATGTTGTTGTTTGTCATTGTGTTGTTGATTGTTTGTCATTGTGTTGTTGATTGTTTGACATTGTGTTGCTGATTGTTTGTCATTGTGTTGTTGATTGTTTGTCATTGTGTTGATTGTTTGTCATTATGTTGTTGATTGTTTGTCATTATGTTGCTGATTGTTTGTCATTATGTATTTGATTGTTTGTCATTATGTTGCTGATTGTTTGTCATTATGTTGCTGATTGTTTGCCATTATGTTGCTTATTTTTGATCCATATGGGGCTTATTGTTTGTGTATGTGCAGATATTTTGTTACAACAACCCTCCAATGGCTCTCTTGGACTTCTTTTGTGAAGGCAGTCATAAGATTTGAAATGGCTGGTGTCTGTATAAATGAATGTGACATCCATAGCGTGTTACAAATTCCTTTGTATCCTCTAATGTATTTACTGCCTGGACATGCTGGCATTCACAGAAATGTAAGACTTGATAGATTTCTATCAAATGCATCAACAGCTGCTAAACTACACATTTTATTGGGGTAAAGATGGGCATTGCTGAATATTTTCAATATCCTTTTGGATGAATGCCTGACATTCCTACAAGTAAATATCCTGTTGTTGATATTTTTATGTTTGTTTTGTTTCATCGATATTTGGTTCTTTTTGTCGATTTTCTATTCGTTTTGTTTCACCTCAGATTTCCAATGTTTCCTAGCTTATCCTGTTTGATTTTAGTAAATAAAAAAGGACTGTGTTTCTGAGAAACAACTCATGTATTCACAGTGACAATGTACCAGCAAACACATCGTTGCTTGTTAGATATTTGTGTCAGTGTTATAGAGAATGAAGTATTCACAGCTAGACTCTGCACTATTTTAGCAGACATTTTATATCCCCAAAAATGTAATCCAGCTTGAGAAAATAACTTCAGAAAATAACTTCAGACTATTGATTGAGAAAATAACAACATTAGACCATTGATTGAGAAAATAACCTCAGGTAATTTATTGAGAAAATAACTTCAGACCATTAATTTTATTTTTTCTTGTGACTTGACTAATCTTCCTCAAATACAAAGACATTTAAAAACTTGGTAACCTTTTGACCTATTGTTTTTATTTCTGGAATATTTCTATAAGTTAACACACAAAGAAAACTGATTACACAAAGGAGACGTTTGAAGGGTGACATTTTGACCTATTGTTTTTATTGATTACACAAAGGAGACGTTTGAAGGGTGACATTTTGACCTATTGTTTTTATTGATTACACAAAGGAGATGTTTGAAGGGTGACATTTTGACCTATTGTTTTTATTGATTACATAAAGGAGACGTTTGAAGGGTGACATTTTGACCTATTGTTTTTATTGATTACACAAAGGAGACGTTTGAAGGGTGACATTTTGACCTATTGTTTTTATTGATTACACAAAGGAGACACTCGAAGGGTGACATTTTGACCTATTGTTTTTATTGATTACATAAAGGAGACGTTTGAAGGGTGACATTTTGACCTATTGTTTTTATTGATTACACAAAGGAGACGTTTGAAGGGTGACATTTTGACCTATTGTTTTTATTGATTACACAAAGGAGACGTTTGAAGGGTGACATTTTGACCTATTGTTTTTATTGATTACACAAAGGAGACGCTCGAAGGGTGACATTTTGACCTATTGTTTTTATTGATTACACAAAGGAGACGCTCGAAGGGTGACATTTTGACCTATTGTTTCTACTTCTCTATTCTTTCTACCCTATGGTCTACTTTATGCATGTATATGTCCCTTGTAGAATTATCTGCATGCAAGTTTTGTGCAAGTTTTTCTTGACCTGACTTCCCAGGAAAGGATACGATGCTGCATTTGCTTTGCTACGAAATGTACCGAGGACAGGTTGTCAGTCAATTATTGTGTTTGCAACTGATGGCAAGGATACAGATGGGGAAGATGTTCGGTGTGGTCCAGGTAGGCTAGACTTGTGGTTGATTTGCTGTTTTCCTCTCCCCACATAATATCAGATATAAATAGTAGACCTAGTCAAGCAATTCATCATTTTATCAGCTGTTTCAAGTCTCATCTCCTTCATTGATTTTCTTCGCTAGTACGTATGTATTAGGTATTATGTATGTTGATTATCCTTTTTGCACACTGGACAAGTCCATAGGGTACTCCTGTTCAGTAAATCTCTCTGGGTAGAAAGGCTTATGGTTCCGGTTCTTTTTTTTTTGGTTCAGTCCTTTTTGTAAAAATCTTTGTTGTGTGTTCTCTACGGGCCATTACTATCCCCATTTCCAATTTGTTGGGTGTTCTTTATGGGCCATTACTATCCCCACTCCCAATTTGTTATGTGTTCTCTACGGGCCATTATTATCCCCACTCCCAATTGTTGGATGTTCTTTATGGGTCATTACTATCCTCACTTCCAATTTGTTGGGTGCTCTCTGCGGACCACGCCTATCCTCACTTCCAATTTGCACATTCTTGATACTGACTGATCCTCATGTTTCTCAAAATCCTCTGATCTGAGAAAGCCGTTGAGTATGTCTGCTCAGCCCATAGGCTGACCATCTGTTATGGTGATGAGGCTGGCTAATTTGTAGGCTCATTCATTTCCCTCCATATCTGTGTGTGTCCGGAAACAAGGATGAGAGTGATTTCCAATTTTTAGCCCCTCTCCAATGACTGCATGCATCACCTGTTTTGACTTTCTGAATCATATAAATTGAGTATACATGCATGGAAATAAGCTGAAATTCCAGCACACAGTTTAGTGCCTGTGTTACTGCAAACACCTCCATCAGGAAGCAGGACTAAGAAGTGGGTCTCACTGCATAAAATTACTTCTATCTTTGTCCCTGGACATGTGGGTGTGGAGGGAAATAAGTAAGCTGACAAGTTGACTCTATCATAACAGATGGTCAACTTGTGGACAGAGTAGAGATACTCAATGTTCCAAGAGATTGTGCATAATCAGATTTTAAGATCAATGAGCATGTGTCAATATGAAGAATGAGCAATTGGGAGTAAGAATCAGAAAGACTGAAAGGGAATATCTCACAAAAAATGTACAAAATACTCTACTTAAGCAGCACCAGAACTATCAGCAGCTTCAACCCGGAGATATTTGCTGAAGCAGAGACCTAAGTACCTATGTGAATCTGATAATAAACATACTTAGACAGAAATCAGAGAGCAGTCGACTTTGTTATAGAACTACATTCTTTGTTAAATAGAACATAAACTAAGTCAGTTCTTTATTCTAAGTTATTCCATATTGAATATGCAAGAATAAAAACAATGTCATTAAATGAAATCTCTAAAACATGTTCTTGTTGGGGAAGACTTGTTATTATTTCAGTAAAACATGTTCTTGTTGGGGAAGACTCTTTAATATTTCAGTAAAACATGTTCTTGTTGGGGAAGACTTGTTATTATTTCCGTAAAACATGTTCTTGTTGGGAAAGACTTGTTATTATTTAAGTAAAACATGTTCTTGTTGGGATAGACTTGTTATTATTTCAGTAAAACATGTTCTTGTTGGGGAAGACTTGTTATTATTTCAGTAAAACATGTTCTTGTTGGGAAAGACTTGTTATTATTTCAGTAAAACATGTTCTTGTTGGGGAAGACTTGTTATTATTTCAGTAAAACATGTTATTGTTGGGGAAGACTTGTTATTATTTCAGTAAAACATGTTCTTGTTGGGGAAGACATGTTATTATTTCAGTAAAACATGTTCTTGTTGGGGAAGACTTTTTAATATTTCAGTAAAACATGTTCTTGTTGCGGAAGACTTGTTATTATTTCAGTAGTGCCTCTTGTGAGATTGTTATTGTGTATTGCTTATGTGAGGAGCCCTTTGTATTTCTGCATACAAAAAATATGTTTTTTTTTACTTGCAGGTTACTACACTCGTAGTGGATACGTGCCAGGTCCTATATGCAAGTACAACTTTACTTCTGTCTATAATGTGGCTATGGAGAAAAACAAGTACCTTCTCCCCAGTGTAAGTAGCATATCATTGTAGTCAAAACACTAGTACCTTCACCTCTATGTAATTAGTATATCATGGTAGAACCTTCTCCCCAGTGTAAGTATGATACCATTATAGTAAACAAAACCAGTACCTTCTCCCCAGTGTAAGTATGATACCATTATAGTAAACAAAACCAGTACCTTCTCCCCAGTGTAAGTATGATACCATTATAGTAAACAAAACCAGTACCTTCTCCCCAGTGTAAGTATGATACCATTATAGTAAACAAAACCAGTACCTTCTCCCCAGTGTAAGTATGATACCATTATAGTAAACAAAACCAGTACCTTCTCCCCAGTGTAAGTATGATATCATTCTAGTTAAAAACACTAGTACCTACACATCAAATTAAGTAGTATAAAGTACCTTCTCTCCAAGTGTAAGTAGGATATTGTAGTAAAAAAACAAGTACCTTCTCCTCAGTGTAAGATATTGTAGTAAAAAAACAAGTACCTTCTCCTCAGTGTGAGATATTGTAGTAAAAAAACAAGTACCTTCTCCTCAGTGTAAGATATTGTAGTAAAAAAACAAGTACCTTCTCCTCAGTGTAAGATATTGTAGTAAAAAAACAAGTACCTTCTCCTCAGTGTAAGATATTGTAGTAAAAAACCAAGTACCTTCTCCTCAGTGTGAGATATTGTAGTAAAAACACTCATACCTTCTCAGTGTAAGTAGGATATCAGTGTAGTAAGAACACAAGTACCTTCTCCTCAGTGTAAATTGGATATTAAAGTATTAAAAACACTAAAGTTTGTTTCAAAATTAGTCCCCTCAGAGAAAAAAATAATTCCAAACTATTGGACCAATTTCAATGATAATTGAAGTATGGGGATTTTATAAAAAAAATATTACATGCCAATTATGCAATGCAATAACCTTAGGAGGAATAAAAATAGCTTATATATCTTATAGATTCTTTCAGAGGATATCAATAGCCATGATTTGAGAAGTGTCTACTTGTAAAATGATCATACAAGATCAATAGCAATAATTTGAGAAGTGTGTCTGCCATTAAAATTACAATGTTACCTGAATGTTTTGTATAATTAAAGTGTGAATCTTTTGGGGGAAAGAGAACAATTGTTCTGGTTTGCATTTTTTATGGCAATTAGTGTAATTTTCTACATCCTGAACTGTTACTTCTACTATCTACATCTTAAACTGTTACTTCTACTATCTACATCTTGAAATGTTACTTCTAACATCTACATCTTAAAATGTTACTTCTACTATCTACATCTTAAAATGTTACTTCTACTATCTACATCTTGAACTGTTACTTCTACTATCTACATCTTGAACTGTTACTTCTACTATCTACATCTTGTACTGATACTTCTACTATCTACATCTTGAACTGTTATTTCTATTATCTACATCTTGAAATGTTACTTCTACTATCTACATCTTAAACTGTTACTTCTACTATCTACATCTTGTACTGATACTTCTACTATCTACATCTTGATCTGTTACTTCTACTATCTACATCTTGTACTGATACTTCTACTATCTACATCTTGAAATGTTACTTCTACTATCTACATCTTGAAATGTTACTTTTACTATCTACATCTTGAAATGTTACTTCTACTTTCTACATCTTGAACTGTTACTTCTACTATCTACATCTTAAACTGTTACTTCTACTATCTACATCTTGAACTGTTACTTCTACTATCTACATCTTAAAATGTTACTTCTACTATCTACATCTTAAAATGTTACTTCTACTATCTACATCTTAAAATGTTACTTCTACTATCTACATCTTGAACTGATACTTCTACTATCTACATCTTGTACTGATACTTCTACTATCTACATCTTGTACTGATACTTCTACTATCTACATCTTGTACTGATACTTCTTCTACTATCTACATCTTGTACTGATACTTCTACTATCTACATCTTAAAATGTTACTTCTACTATCTACATCTTGAACTGATACTTCTACTATCTACATCTTGTACTGATACTTCTACTATCTACATCTTGTACTGATACTTCTACTATCTACATCTTAAACTGATACTTCTACTATATACATCTTGACCTGATACTTCTACTATCTACATCTTAAACTGATACTTCTACAATCTACATCTTAAACTGATACTTCTACTATCTACATCTTAAACTGATACTTCTACTATCTACATCTTGTACTGATACTTCTACTATCTACATCTTGAAATGTCACTTCTACTATCTACATCTTGTACTGATACTTCTACTATCTACATCTTAAACTGATACTTCTACTATCTACATCTTGTACTGATACTTGTACTATCTACATCTTAAACTGATACCGGGTACTTCTACTATCTACATCTTGTACTGATAGTTCTACTATCTACATCTTGAAATGTTACTTCTACTATCTACATCTTGTACTGTTACTTCTACTATCTACATCTTGAAATGTCACTTCTACTATCTACATCTTGTACTGATACTTCTACTATCTACATCTTGTACTGTTACTTCTACTATCTACATCTTGAAATGTCACTTCTACTACCTACATCTTGAACTGATACTTCTACTATCTACATCTTAAACTGATACTTCTACTATCTACATCTTGTACTGTTACTTCTACTATCTACATCTTAAACTGATACTTCTACTATCTACATCTTGTACTGTTACTTCTACTATCTACATCTTAAACTGATACTTCTACTATCTACATCTTAAACTGATACTTCTACTATCTACATCTTAAACTGTTACTTCTACTATCTACATCTTAAACTGATACTTCTACTATCTACATCTTGAATAGTTACTTCTGCTATCTACATTTTTAGCCGTTACTTCTAATATCTTCATCTTGATCTGTTACTTCACACCAAAGATGGATGTGTCAGGCCATTTGCATAAATAAAACGGCAACACAATGCATTTCCATTCTCTGGACTACATCCTGCTAGATATCTAGTAGAACCATGGTCCTCCTATAAGAGAGATCCAGCGGGAGTTTGAGAAATGTATGCAGAAGAAAAATAAGAATTGTTACTAGATATCTAGTAGAACCATGGTCCTGCTATAAGAGAGATCCAGCGGGAGTTTGAGAAATGTATGCAGAAGAAAAATAAGAATTGTTACTTCAGTTTTACAGATTGGTGTAACTATGACGTGTCCAGTTTGCAGTGATGATGATCCGATGACTATTTAACTAAACTAACCTATCTAAACTAACTAAAACTATATAAAACAAGTAGTTTTGTGATTATTTATTAATTTGTTGCATGGTTTTATCTATGATTCATTCTCAAATCCCTTGTTTTGCTGGCCATTTGTTTGTATTTGATTGATTACTATTTGATTTCTAGCACTTGGTTTCAGCTTCATTATGAAGTTCTCTCTTATCCTACAAATTTGTCTATGTACTTGTATGACATTATTCAAACCATATTGAGCTTCTTGCTGCTAACAGATTCCAAACTGTGCAATCTTCCATCCCATCATGCAGGCACGCATCTTCAGTTACCTGATTGTAGAAGATGCTGAAATATTTCCTGGCACACTTGCTTGTGATCACTATGGAAGCATGCTGAAGCTTGACACAGGAGAAAATCTCATCACTCAGATGTCCAACTACTTTGAGTTCTTGTCTGTGATTGCTGTGACAGAGAATGCCTTGTGGACATCACCTTATCTGGATGCTTGGGGCTTGGGATTAATGATTACACATGCTGTACCTATTACAAGTAAAAAGACTGGCAAGTAAGTCTTTCATAATGGACAATATTGGCAAGTTTCAAATAATGGGTAATTATGACAAGTTTCAAATAATAAACAAGATTGATAAGTAAGTCTCACATAATGTGCAATGATGACAAGTTTCAAATGATGGAGAAGATTAATAAATAAGTTTCAGATAGTAAAAAAAAAACATTGGTCAATCAGTGATCTACAGTAGAAGGAATATTCAGAGAATTATAGAAGAATTCAATGTGTGGACAGATCTGAGATAGCATAAATATATAAATAAGTGAGATGCTAAGGTGACCTCATTGCTCCCTGAAAGAATCTGAATTGAAAGATTCAGAGATTAATTGGTAGATTAAAGATTCAGACATTGGTGGTAGATTCAGAGATTAGTGGTAGAATAAAGATTTAGAGATTAGTGGTAACTTCAGAGATTAGTGGTAGAATAAAGATTCAACAATTAGTGGTAGAATAAAGATTCAGAAATTATTGGTAGATTCAGAGATTATTGGTAGAATAAAGATTCAGAAATTATTGTTAGATTCAGAGATTAGTGGTAGAATAAAGATTTAGAGATTATTGGTAGAATAAAGATTCAGAAATTATTGTTAGATTCAGAGATTAGTGGTAGAATATAGATTCAGAAATTATTGTTAGATTCAGAGATTAGTGGTAGAATAAAGATTTAGAGATTATTTGTAGATTCAGAGATTAGTTGTAGAGTAAAGATTTAGAGATTATTGGTAGAATAAAGATTCAGAAATTATTGTTAGATTCAGAGATTAGTGGTAGAATAATCATTCAGAGATTAGTGGTAGATTCAGAGATTAGTGGTAGATTCAGAGATTAGTAGTATAATAAAGATTGATAGATTTTTGGTAGATTAAGAGATTCTTTGAATAACATTTCAGAGATTGTTGGTAGATTCAGAGATTAGATGCAGAATAAAAATTCAGAGATTAGTGGTAGAATAAAGATTCGGAGATTAATAGTAGAATAAAGATTCAGAGATTAGTGGTAGTATAAGTTTTCATAAATCAGTGACAACAATTCATAGATGTAAAGTGGAATAAATTTACATAAATCTGCAATGGAATAATAATGGAAGAATTGAAAGTATAAATGTAGACTATATTTAATATGGTAAACACACTTACTTGTTGATTGATATTGTGTGTACTCTATTCAGGTACATTGGAGTTGTTGGAGTGGATGCAACACTGGATGAGATAGAAAACTTCTTGACAAAACATCAGTGGGGATCTGTTTACTCCTTCCTCATCAACTCCAAATCTGAAGTTATCTTCCATCCAAAACTCAAGCCAAGCACTAAGGTGGGTTTTCTCACACATATATATGTTTCTAAGGTGGATTTTCTCACACACACATATATGTTTCTTACGGTGGGTTTTTCATGCCTATATAAGGTGAATATTTTACACATAGGCCTAATTATTTCTACGGTGGGTTTATTAACACACATATTTTTGTAAGGTGGGTTTATTAACACACGTTTCTAAGGTGGGTTTATTAACACACATATGTTTCTAAGGTGGGTTTATTAACACACACATGTTTCTAAGGTGGATTTTCTCACACACATATATATGTTTCTTACTGTGGGTTTTTCATGCATATATAAGGTGAATATTTTACACATAGGCCTATATATTTCTAATGTGGGTTTATTAACACACATATGTTTCTAAGGTGGATGTTTACTATTAATGTAGCAATTTTCTATCCTGGGAATAACCTCACTGTACCTAACCTTGTCAACAGTTTTTCTGTAGTCTATAAAACAGAGATATAGACCTGTGTTTACTTTTAAAGTTCTCTAGTAGTGTTCTGAAGATCATTTCCTTGTGAATACCTTTTCTGTGTATGAATCCACACTGTTCCTGAATCATTAATAGATTTGTTTTGTTTCTTACTCTTCTCATAATAATTCTCAGATGTTCATGCATAGATGTCTCTATGGTGGATTTTGTTCGTACATGATGTCATGTTATGATTTCCTGAGAAGAAGAGCTCACTCTTGAGTTTTGTTCTTGATTATATATTTCTACATTGGGTGTGTTCATGCACAATTTTCTAAGATGAATTTTGTTCATTGAATGATGTTTTTAATTCTTTGTCTCTGTAAGCCGCAGTAAGGTTTTTCTGCTATGCCTGGGGCATATTTTTGAATATTTTTTAGTAATTTATGGTAGTATTTGTATTTTTACAATTTCTCTCTCACTATTCTGTCTACATGAACACTTCTGTTATCAACATATTCAGAAATTGATAAGATTAAGATTAGTTTGTTTGCTTATATAAAATATTGTGTTAGTTATTTTATAATGCATACTAGTATTTATATATACAGAATTACTTATAAATATCACATTGTCTTGAAGTCAGCAAATGCATACAAAATGTGCATTTTCACAAAATGTTCTATTCTTTAGGCCTACATTTTAGTGCCCAGGACTTATTTACATATCCTAAAATATATATATAATACAAATTACTATGCCTTATATAAAGTTCTGAATATTCAAATCTATATGTGATACTCCAAAAATAAAGTGATCACTGGTAGATTCAGAGATTAATGGTAGAATAAAGATTTAGAGATTAGTGGTAGAATTAGAGATTAGTGATTTTTTAATGTAGATAAGTCATATATATTGCATTGGAAACACACTCCCTCAGTTTCATCAACACTCAAATCTGAATCAGAACTTCCTTCGAAGTCTGATCATAATCATTCTATATTAGGCCTATAATCGCCATCTAAGCTAATGTTGTAATTATTACCTAACATATTTTCATTTACAAAGCATAACTAGCTCAAAAAGATTGCAATAATTTACACAAGTTAAAAATGTAAACACACCTGTTCATATGAAAATATTGTTCAAAATCAAAATAAATGTCTGTGAATTTTGCACGCTTCTCAAAATAGACATATTCTCGATCAGAAATACTGCAAATATGAACAGTTGCTTTGATTTTACTGACATAATGTTTATAATTCACAATAGTAAATTTGTATCAAAATGTCAATTTGGGTGACTTTTTGGAATATCATGTCTCCAAAATGTAGATATTAGCAGCTCGGTGGACGGTTAGAGCTAAGATGAGTTTTTTTCATTAAATGAATGTTTTTACGGCATGCTTTCTTTACATTTTATAGATTTTTTCTTTATGAATGAGGTTTCTAGCAATATCACACATTATAGTGTAAGCAATATCACACATTATAGTGTAAGCAATATCACACATTGTAGTGTAAGCAATATCACACATTGTAGTGTAAGCAATATCACACATTGTAGTGTAAGCAATATCACACATTGTAGTGTAAGCAATATCACACATTGTAGTGTAAGCAATATCACACATTGTAGTGTAAGCAATATCACACATTTTAGTGTAATCTATAATACTCAATTATAGACAATAAGATATGTAAAATATGCAGAACAGCGAAAAAACAATGGCTAGAAACAAAATGCAGTGAAATAGATGAGATATCCACACAACAGAAGACAAAATTAATGCATAAGGAGATAAGGCTGATCATTGGGTGTATGTTAAGTGTGTACTGAATGTTCAGAGTACATATTGGGTGTATGTTAAGTGTGTACTGAATGTTCAGAGTACATATTGGGTGTATGTTAAGTGTGTACTGAATGTTCAGAGCACATATTGGGTGTATGTCAGAGCACATATTGGGTGTATGTCAGAATTGTTGAGATGCTTGTTTTAGTAGCTAATGATATTTCTGTCTTCTTATCAGCTTCTGGAAGATCCAATTTTCATCCCTATTGCCCATCTTGAGCAGGACAAAGATGGCAATCCTCCAGAGTTTTCAGAAATTGAAGCGGCAATGCTGCAAGGAAAGACTGGCTCAAAGAGGATTGCCAAGGCCAAAGATGCGATACCTAGGGTACACACACAAACACACACCACACACTTTTTCTATTGAAATATTTCTCATTTTGTGTTTATTTGTAAAGAAAATGATTGACGAAAGACTTGGCAGTATTTCTCATTTTGTGTTTATTTGTCAAGAAAATGATTGACGGAAGACATGGCTGTATTTATTTAGGTATATTTGTCAAGAAATGATTGACGGAAGACTTGGACAGTATTTATTTAGGTATATAGGTCAAGAAAATGATTGACGGAAGACTTGGACAGTATTTATTTAGGTATATTTGTCAAGAAAATGATTGACGGAAGACTTGGACAGTATTTATTTAGGTATATAGGTCAAGAAAATGATTGACGGAAGACTTGGACAGTATTTATTTAGGTATATTTGTCAAGAAAATGATTGACGGAAGACTTGGACAGTATTTATTTAGGTATATTTGTCAAGAAAATGATTGACGGAAGACTTGGACAGTATTTATTTAGGTATATAGGTCAAGAAAATGATTGACGGAAGACTTGGACAGTATTTATTTAGGTATATAGGTCAAGAAAATGATTGACGGAAGACTTGGACAGTATTTATTTAGGTATATTTTGTGGTGCTCATCTCCTCTCCATTTGATTTAACATGAAATACTAAACAATGAATACTAAGCAATGAATACTAAACAATGAATACTAATAAATGAAGGCTTTAGAACGCAAGCTTGAGCTCCAATCACCTACGCTTAATGACAAGAGTGGATAACAAACCACCTGAGGAAAGACAATAGACTATAGACAAAGCAATCATGCTCATGGATACCAGAGTCACGAACTCATTGCAAATCTGGAGAGAATTATTTTTCAACATAAATGCTATTCATGTAACAAACAAATATGCTAGAAATAAAATTAGAATATTTATGTGTGTGATTTGAAAAATCATTTATATCAAGAGTTATTGAAGAAATTTGGCATGTCACCTGACACAACTCCTTGTGGAAAACAGTGATCATAAACCGCAGGCTGGGCTAAATATAAGATTTGTGCCACATTGGACTCATTAAGTCACTTTACTTGTCTTCTGAGTTCCTTCGCAAACTCCTGCACAGTAACAGAATGTTATCTGGAGTGGAATGGGTTGTGTTCTGTCATGGTTTAAGCTCAGTTGCAATATCTATGCCTTTTGGCCTGACACATTCAACTTCTGGGTCACTTTAATGATTCACAGCCAACTCCACCCAAAAACCTCCTTATTCACCTATAAAACATGCTTGGCAGGTAATAGTGACACTATTATTTGCTCCCTGAACTCACAAAATATCACATCACATGCTTTCATTGGTATCTGAACACATCACATACTTTGATTGGTATCTGAACACATCACATACTTTGATTGGTATCTGAACACAGCACATACTTTGATTGGTATCTGAACACATCACATACTTTGATTGGTATCTGAACACATCACATACTTTCATTGGTATCTGATCACAGCACATACTTTCATTGGTATCTGCTCCATCGAGACCAGCAAAGTGCAGAGGTGATGGGGCTTAGTTCAGCCATCAGGGGCTGGAAACTAAGACTAGTCGGGCAGTCCCACTCGAGCAGGACCATAGTCCTGCCCAAGTAAGCAGAGTGCTGAAGACGGAGGCATCCAGCCAAAAGGCGCACAGATAATCAGGATGTCACACACAAAACACAATGGAATTACAAATATAGACATGTTTCAAGTGAACGAAAGAAGAAGAAAATTGGTATCTGAATACATCACATGGTTTCATTGGTATCTGAACAAATCACATGGTTTCATTGGTATCTGAACAAATCACATGGTTTCATTGGTATCTGAACAAATCACATGGTTTCATTGGTATCTGAACAAATCACATGGTTTCATTTGTATCTCAACACAACATATGGTTTCATTGGTATCTCAACACATCACATACTTTCATTGCTATCTGAACACATCACATACTTTCATTGGTATCTGAACACATCACATACTTTCATTGGTATCTGAACACATCACATACTTTCATTGGTATCTGAACACATCACATACTTTCATTGGTATCTGAACACATCACATACTTTCATTGGTATCTGAACACATCACATACTTTCATTGGTATCTGAACACATCACATACTTTCATTGGTATCTGAACACATCACATACTTTCATTGGTATCTGAACACATCACATACTTTCATTGGTATCTGAACACATCACATACTTTCATTGGTATCTGAATTCATCACATGGTTTCATTGGTATCTTAACATTGGTAACTACCATTCTAACTTTTTATACAATTTGTGCCAATCTGAAATTTGGTTAAATTATGTGACATCACTTACTGCGGGATTCTAGATTCAAATTGGCTACAGTAAGTTTATATTTTTACCTGCGACCGATAGATGCAATATGCTTGTTACATTTTCAAGGACTGCTACCGGATACCCAGATGTACGTATAACCCATTGAGAGTTCCCCCCCCCATGTATGTGCGACCCCTGAGAGCCCCCCTCTCTCCCTCCATTGTACCCACTGATGGCCCCCACTCATATATCCCTCCTAAATAAATATTTCCACAGGTAATTATAGCCAAGGGAAACAATCGCTGAAAAAACCAGGAACACATATTTCCTGCACCTTTTAATTTATTTTGTTTCGCTATTAGAAAAAAAAGTGGTTCCTTTATGTAAAAATGAACCTAATCTAAACAGACAGATATAAAGACTTGATCTCATTCTAAATATGTTCATCTAAATCTCATTCTAAATATGTTCATCTAAATCTGCTTATTAATAAGACCATTGTTGAAACCTCTGACCTTTGGTTGAAATCCAAATTCTCATTATAATGGTGTGTTACGTTTAACTTCCGTACCAGATCTTGTAAATGTTCATGTATAAATTATAACACTTGACTGCTAATTTGTTATCAACATGCAGACTTATCATTATGGATCCATCCTGGACAAGGAATATTCATTTGCTTTCAGTTTAGCTAATGAGGATATGGTAGGTTCAGACTTGATTATGTGTGTTCATGTTTAGAACATTGAGGGTTTGGGAGATTCATACTTGATTATGTGTGTTCATGTTTAGAACATTGAGGGTTTGGGAGATTCATACTTGATTATGTGTGTTCATGTTTAGAACATTGAGGGTTTGGGAGATTCAGACTTGATTATGTGTGTTCATGTTTAGAACATTGAGGGTTTGGGAGATTGATACTTGATTATGTGTGTTCATGTTTAGAACATTGAGGGTTTGGGAGATTCATACTTGATTATGTGTGTTCATGTTTAGAACATTGAGGGTTTGGGAGATTCAGACTTGATTATGTGTGTTCATGTTTAGAACATTGAGGGTGAGAAATAGGAGACAGGGAATTATAGTGAGAAATAAGAGATAGTGTAATGTAGTGAGAGATAAGAGACAGGGAATTATAGTGAGAAATAAGGGACAGTGTAATGTAGTGAGAGATAAGGGACAGTGTAATGTAGTGAGAAATAAGAGACAGGGAATTATAGTGAGAAATAAGAGACAGGGAATTATAGTGAGAAATAAGAGATAGTGTAATGTAGTGAGAGATAAGAGACAGGGAATTATAGTGAGAAATAAGGGACAGTGTAATGTAGTGAGAGATAAGAGACAGTGTAATGTAGTGAGAAATAAGTGACAGGGAATTATAGTGAGAAATAAGAGACAGGGAATTATAATGAGAAATAAGGGACAGTGTAATGTAGTGAGAAATAAGAGACAGGGAATTATAGTGAGAAATAAGGGACAGGGAATTATAATGAGAAATACGATACAGGGAATTATAGTGAGAAATAAGAGACAGGGAATTATAGTGAGAAATAAGAGACAGGGAATTATAGTGAGAAATAAGGGACAGGGAATTATAGTGAGAAATAAGGGACAGTGTAATGTAGTGAGAGATAAGAGACAGGAAATTATAGTGAGAAATAAGAGACAGGGAATTATAGTGAGAAATAAGAGACAGGGAATTATAGTGAGAAATAAGAGACAGGGAATTATAGTGAGAAATAAGGGACAGTGTAATGTAGTGAGAGATAAGAGACAGGGAATTATAGTGAGAAATAAGAGACAGGGAATTATAGTGAGAAATAAGAGACAGGGAATTATAGTGAGAAATAAGAGACAGGGAATTATAGTGAGAAATAAGAGACAGGGAATTATAGTGAGAAATAAGAAACAGTGTAATGTAGTGAGAAATAAGAGACAGTGTAATGTAGTGAGAAATAAGAGACAATGTAATGTTGTTAGATAGAAGTTTGAATTTAATGCAGTGAGAAATAAGAGATAGTGTAATGTTGTTAGATAGAAGTTTGAATTTAATGCAGTGAGAAATAAGAGATAGTGTAATGTTGTTAGATAGAAGTTTGAATTTAATGCAGTGAGAAATAAGAGATAGTGTAATGTAGTGAGAAATAAGAGACAGTGTAATGTAGTGAGAAATAAGAGACAATGTAATGTTGTTAGATAGAAGTTTGAATTTAATGCAGTGAGAAATAAGAGATAGTGTAATGTTGTTAGATAGAAGTTTGAATTTAATGCAGTGAGAAATAAGAGATAGTGTAATGTAGTGAGAAATAAGAGATAGTGTAATGCGGTGAGAAATAGTTGTCAAAGTTATATCATATTTTACTTTTTTCTAAATTAAGGCCATTTGTGAATTATTTATTGAACACCCCCCCCCCCCCCCCCAATATATGTGTGTACATGGTACGTTTATGTATGTGTGAGTTCATGCGTGATGTGGTTTTGAATTATGTCCCATGTTATGTCAACTAGTTACTGCATCATACAAGATTTAACCTTCTCTAACTTGCATTTTATGAAAGATTATCATTTTGTAGCAATTTCCATTTACTTCAGATTTTCCGACGCTCCCAAGAACCAACTGATCGTTCCAAAATTGGAAAGAGTTATTTTAACTTACTGAAGATGTACAACACTACACTCTTAAAAGAGAAGTTGCCAGGAGTGTTGGATGAGATTCAAATCTTTTGGAACGAGAAAAAGTACCCGCTGCTTAGAGTATCTTACCTTCACTCGACAATATTCTTAGGTGTGTACATTCTTAAATCATATGTACAGGTAGATGGTCAGGTGTGTACATTCTTAAATCATATGTACAGGTAGATGGTCAGGTGTGTACATTCTTAAATCATATGTACAGGTAGATGGTCAGGTCTGTACATTCTTAAATCATATGTACAGGTAGATGGTCAGGTGTGTGCATTCTTAAATCGTTTGTACAGGTAGATAGTCAGGTGTATACATTCTTAAATCATATGTACAGGTAGATGGTCAGGTGTGTGCATTCTTAAATCATATGTACAGGTAGATGGTCAGGTGTGTGCATTCTTAAATCGTTTGTACAGGTAGATAGTCAGGTGTATACATTCTTAAATCATATGTACAGGTAGATGGTCAGGTGTGTGCATTCTTAAATCATATGTACAGGTAGATAGTCAGGTGTGTGCACTCTTAAATCATATGTACAGGTAGATAATCAGGTGTGTGCACTCTTAAATCATATGTACAATTTGACGGTCAGGTATATATAATATGTAGTCTCAATTATCTTCAAAAAGTGTTTATCTGAGACAGAGATGAGCATTTTTATAGGCATGAAGAACACAAACAGTTTATATCTGTTGCCAGCACACAAGAACTAAAGAACACAAACAGTTTATATCTGTTGCCAGCACACAAGAACTAAAGAACACAAACAGTTTATATCTGTTGCCAGCACACAAGAACTAAAGAACACAAACAGTTTATATCTGTTGCCAGCACACAAGAACTAAAGAACACAAACAGTTTATATCTGTTGCCAGCACACTAGAACTAAAGAACACAAACAGTCTATATCTGTTGCCAGCACACAAGAACTAAAGAACACAAACAGTTTATATCTGTTGCCAGCACACAAGAACTAAAGAACACAAACAGTTTATATCTGTTGCCAGCACACAAGAACTAAAGAACACAGTTTATATCTGTTGCCAGCACACAAGAACTAAAGAACACAAACAGTTTATATCTGTTGCCAGCACACAAGAACTAAAGAACACAAACAGTTTATATCTGTTGCCAGCACACAAGAACTAAAGAACACAAACAGTTTATATCTGTTGCCAGCACACAAGAACTAAAGAACACAAACAGTTTATATCTGTTGCCAGCACACAAGAACTAAAGAACACAAACAGTTTATATCTGTTGCCAGCACACAAGAACTAAAGAACACAAACAGTTTATATCTGTTGCCAGCACACAAGAACTAAAGAACACAAAACAGTTTATATCTGTTGCCAGCACACAAGAACTAAAGAACACAAAACAGTTTATATCTGTTGCCAGCACACAAGAACTAAAGAACACAAAACAGTTTATATCTGTTGCCAGCACACAAGAACTAAAGAACACAAAACAGTTTATATCTGTTGCCAGCACACAAGAACTAAAGAACACAAACAGTTTATATCTGTTGCCAGCACACAAGAACTAAAGAACACAAACAGTTTATATCTGTTGCCAGCACACAAGAACAAGAGAATTATGAGGAAAAAATCATGGCCAACCATGGAGGACATAAAGGATGAAATATACAAGAAATAATGAATGGTGTGTACAACATAGACAAATTACTGAATGATGTGTACAACATACACAAATTACTGAATGATGTGTACAACATAGAATAAATAATGAATGTCGTTTTAATACAAGATGAAATGGATGACAGTTGCAGGATAAAAGAAATAAAGGATATTCCCAACACAGAACATTAAATGGATGACAATACTTATGAAACAAAATAGAAAGAATATGATGCAATATTTGATATGTAAAACTATAATTGGGCAAAATCAGTGGGTTTTTTTCTTGAAATTTCTAGCCCCACAGAGCCATTGTGACCCAATCAAATATTCCTACAATGACAGTCTAGAAGAAAAAACTCTGGATGCTCATAACTGGATCAATGGAAATGAACCGGATAAGGGATGTGAGGATGGTAACCAGCTGTACAATAAGGGAGTCCGGTGAGAGTTACCTACTATTTGTTTTTTGTAATTTTCTTTTCAAGAATGTACCATTTGATTGTTCTCATGTTGATTTGATTGTTCTCATGTTCATTTGATTGTTCTCATGTTGATTTCATTATTCTCATTTTGATTTGATTTTTTCATGTTCATTTGATTGTTCTCATGTTGATTTCATTATTCTCATGTTGATTTTGATTGTTCTTATATTGATTTGATTGTTCTCATGTTGATTTGATTGTTCTCATGTTGATTTGATTGTTCTCATGTTGATTTTGATGTGATTGTTCTCATGTTGATTTTGATTGTTCTTATGTTCATTTGATTTTGATTTGATTGTTATCATGTTGATTTTGATTTAATTGTTCTCATTTTAATTTATTATTTTCATGCTGATGTTGATTTGATTGTTGTTATTTTGATTTCTAATTTGATTGCTCTCATCTTGATTTGATTATTGTATATAATAACTAAAGTGTCAGAGAATTCCCTACACAGAAGAGAATGCTGCAGTAAAACAACAAACAAGTGATAGTGATAACACTGAGGTTAAGATTGTACACATAAAACAACAAACAAGTGATAACATTATGGTTAAAATTGCAAAAATATGTGACATTGACTTTAAAAAAAAGAGGGGGGGGGGGTGTGGTGGCGGCTGTCCATAGATTATATACCTAACTGTTTCTATACAACAGTTAAATTGTTGGAATTTCAAATAATTATTTCTATACAACAGTTAAATTGTTGGAATTTCAAATAATTATTTCTATACAACAGTTAAATTGTTGGAATTTCATATAATTATTTCTATACAACAGTTAAATTGTTGGAATTTCAAATAATTATTTCAATACAACAGTTAAATTGTTGGAATTTCAAATAATTATTTCTATACAACAGTTAAATTGTTGGAATTTCAAATAATTATTTCTATACAACAGTTAAATTGTTGGAATTTCAATCATTTGTCTCAATTTCTTTAAAAACATCATGTAGTTTTTTAAAAATACTATTTACATTTTCTACATTTCATTTAACAATAGTGTATAATCCATATATCTGTGATAGTTTATTAGTTCTTGTAGTTCCTCACTATCAGCTAACAATAGTGTATAATCCATATATCTGTGATAGTTTATTAGTTCTTGTAGTTCCTCACTATCAGCTAACAATAGTGTATAATCCATATATCTGTGATAGTTTATTAGTTATATTAGTTCTTGTAGTTCCTCACTATCAGCTAACAATAGTGTATAATCCATATATCTGTGATATTTTATTAGTTATATTAGTTCTTGTAGTTCCTCACTATCAGCTAACAATAGTGTATAATCCATATATCTGCGATAGTTTATTAGTTATATTAGTTCTTGTAGTTCCTCACTATCAGCTAACAATAGTATATCATCTACATATCTGAGATTGTTTATTAGTTCTTGCAGTTCCTCACTTTCGGCTAACAACAGTGTATATCTACACTTCTAATGAATAAGGCAAAAGTTTGTATAATGACAATGGCTAAAACGGCGGAAGTTGGAAAGACTGCATTGGGCTGATAGTAACTACTAAGCAACCAGAACCTCATGGACACATGAAAAAGTAACTGACAGCAACTATTAAGCAACCAGAATCTCAGGGACACATGAAAAAGTAACTGACAGTAACTATTAAGCAACCAGAATCTCATGGACACATGGAAAATAACAGTAAAACACTTTTTCCAAAAACATTTTAATGTTTAGTTTCAGCCCTATGCCCCACAGTGAACTGGAAGGAAAGATGCAGTCAGTGATTGCTCGAAGATAACATAGCCAGTCAGGTAGTATTTATAGTATTACTGATGTTGACAGTTAGCTTCAGCTTGTTATATTGATTAACTTTGTCCCTTTTCATGGATGTAATCATTGATATGATTTCTTCAGGGCTGATGTTCTCATCACATACCCAATTGAAAAGATCTGGAGGAATCGTAAATTTGAGTCTCTGGACCAGGTCCAATGGACCAATGTTGGGCTACGCAGTGGTGTCTTCCGAACATATCCTGGACACAGATCAGTCAGAAACTATGACCCAACTCAGTAAGTGTTTTTGGTCTCAAGTTGACTGTCAATATCTCTACAGATAATTGTATTTTTTGTGTCTCAAGTTGACTTGACAATATCTCTTACAGATAATTGTATTTTTATATTGATGATTGTATTATTTAATACAGGTGTGTCGAGAGTACCACTCAGATCACATAACTCTGTAGCTTCAAGCGATAATCCCAAAGGATCTCCAAAATAAAATTCACTTTATGAACAAAACATTGCAGATTGTTAATATTCTATCATATAAAAATAGTGCAGATTGTTAATATTCTCTCATATAACAGCTTACCTTATACAGATTGACTTTTATATTTATTAATATGTTGTTAATATTCTCTGATATAAAGACGACCTTGGTACAAGAGGACAAGTGCAGCTCCACACAAAACATCTGTCTCCACACCTTACATGGACGCTGCAGGGGTTGGAAAGATAAACACTATATCACAAGCAGTCTTTGAAGGAATGTCACCAAAAACTGATGAAGAGTGTGCAAACTTCACAGTAGGAAAGCTGATGGGTGGCTGCCCTTGTGATCTGGACACTGACTGTCATATCAGTAAGTTATTATTCTTCTGATCTGAACATGTACTGTGATATCAGTAAGTTATTCTCTTTGTGATCTGAACATGGACTGTCATATCAGTAAGTTATTATTCTTGTGATCTGAACACGGACTGTCATGTCAGTAAGTTATTATTCTTGTGATCTGAACACGGACTGTCATGTCAGTAAGTTATTCATGTTATGATCTGAACACAGACTGTCATGTTAGTAAGTTATTATTCTTGTGATCTGAACACGGACTGTCATGTCAGTAAGTTATTCATGTAATGATCTGAACACAGACTGTCATGTTAGTAAGTTATTATTCTTGTGATCTGAACACGGACTGTCATGTCAGTAAGTTATTATTCTTGTGATCTGAACACAGACTGTCATGTCAGTAAGTTATTCATGTTATAATCTGAACACGGACTGTCATGTCAGTAAGTTATTCATGTTATGATCTGATCACAGACTGTCATGTTAGTAAGTTATTATTCTTGTGATCTGAACACATACTGTCATATCAGTAAGTTATTCATGTTATGATCTGAACACAGACTGTCATGTTAGTAAGTTATTATTCTTCTGATCTGGATTCGGACTGTCATATCAGTAAGTTATTCATGTTATGATCTGAACACGGACTGTCATGTCAGTAAGTTATTATTCTTCTGATCTGGATTCGGACTGTCATATTAGTAAGTTATTCATCTTTTTTTTTATCTGGACATAGACTGTCATATCAGTAAGTTATTCTTCTATCTGTCATTTAAATCAATGGTTCTCTAAATGGGAGCACCACCCATGGAGACCATGAATACAAATATAGAAGATTAGGGGACCGATCTGAGACCACGAGAGACTCGCATGCATGTGCACCTTAATTATTACATGAACAACAGAATACAATTATAACACACTCCAGAGTGCACCCATCCCTACGAAGATATCGACCAACACCTTTTTGAATGTCCAGCGGTGGATGACGTCAGGAAAAAGCTTATCCTTCTGAGGCCAGATAAAAGAAATACCTTATATGGAACAAAACAACAGCTCACAAACACATGCATATATCACACAATGGCATTGGCTCAAAAGGCTTTAGTCCATGGACAACTGGATCAGAAACCAACCAATATATTGAGAAAGGGAGACTGAAATGGTTTGGCCGCTTAATGAGAATGAACCTGCATTGGCCAGCAGCAAGAGCATACAACATGAAAATGGAAGCACTAAGATGCAGAGGACCAAGAAGAAGGTGATTGAAGGAGTTACCAATGTTCTGATATATCACAATTTTTGCTGCATATCAAATGTTCTGATATATCACAATATTCATTCATTCATTCATTTTCTTTTTGTGCTGAAGTTAGCGCATAGGGCAGAGGTCAGATCTCTCCAATTCTGTCAATTCAAAGCTATTCTGTGCAGTTCTTGAATAGTATGTATATTGATTGTTTTACTTTCCCTAAGTATTGTTCTTCTGAGTGTTTCTTTTGGTCTACCCCTGGATATTTTGCCTGTAGGTATCATATCGCAATATTACTACATATAAAATGGCCAAACATACTATAGCCTGAAAATCAATTATTTAATCCTTCAGCAACTTACAGTGAAAACCGAGGAAAAGACAATAGATAGATAAATAAACTATCATGACCATAAACAAATAGAACATTAGGAATGGAGATCTTTTCTGTGCTGTAGTGTGCATGCACTGTTGTTGAGATCTACCATTGTAAGAAAAATATCAACACAAATAATTACTGAAAATGTTATAATGATGGTGGTTCTGGTAATAGAGGCGGTGGATGATCGTGTTAACGACAACAGCTTCTAATAAATAGAGTTGGAAAGGCCTCATGTTGGATTTGGGACACATCTCAGATGGTACTTGATAAATGATCAGAACTAGCTCAGAAAGCAAATCACACACTACTGAAATTTATTCAATGCCAAGACACTTATGATAACCACAAATAAGACTCAAGAGCAATATTCCCTTTTGTATGCACGGGTGAGTGGCCATGCACCTAATTAGAAGGTACTGTGGATTAAATGTACAACCCGCACACATATAGAATGATTGAGTGACCATCTTTTTCTTTTTTTTTTCCTTAACATGGAAATATTCACTGCTCAAACATCTTCAGATTTGTTCATAGTGGGAAGAAAATTAGAGGGAACATTGCTCAAGGGTTTCCCCACTATGGTCTTAGAGGGAATGTTGCACAAGGAACTGTCGAGGGTTCCCTGCTTCGATCTTAATATGCAAAGTTTAAGAATCCCTTATCCCAAATGTTGCTCAAGGGTCTGTCAAGGGTTCCTCACTCTGGTCTTACTATGCAAAGTTTTAGAATCCCTTGTCCCAGATGACTCATTGTTTTGGACAAGGAAATCATCATTCTAGTATTAATAATTCAGTGTATTCAATGATTCATAGACATAAATGACATAAGCTAATGGGTTTATGGCTGTCATGTGAACAACTTGACTTGAGTTTTGTGGTCTTGAATTTTCTCTGAACTAATGTGACACAGGTATTGATGATTCATCATAATGCAGTGCTATTATATCTAATGTCTGTCAACTCACCCACAGAAGTTTGCTATGAAAGAGCATTGGATGGTAATATGCGGGACCAGCGTCGCTGTGCTACAGAACGTGTGGAGGCTGTCACCGGACTTGATATCTTGTATGATGACTTTCAAAAAAAGTCTTTAGAAAGTATGCAGGCATCTGACTTTCGTAAGTCATGTGGCCAGGAGTATGATTGTCCAAATGGCGAGCCTGGATGTAAGACCAGGTATTGTACATGTTGAAATCCAGGTTTTACTTTTTTATAAATGTCAATATTCTCATCTGACATGTGTTTTGTATAATAAGTTTGGAGATGTATCTGATTGAAGAATAATAAGTTTTTATGTGTAGCAATAGGTTTGTATGTGTAACAATAATTTTGAAGATGTAACATTACATTTGTAGATGTGAAACTATTTGTTGATGTAACATTACATTTGTAGATGTGAAACTATTTGTTGATGTAACATTACATTTGTAGATGTGAAACTATTTGTTGATGTAACATTACATTTGTAGATGTGAAACTATTTGTTGATGTAACATTACATTTTATAATAACTATGTAGATTTACAGCAAGTTTTTATGTGTAAAAATAAGTTTGTATTTGTAACAAATTTATAGAAGTAACAGTAAGTTTGTATGTATAACAAATTTATAGAAGTAACAGTAAGTTTGTATGTATAACAAGTTTATAGATGTAACAGTAAGTTTGTATGTATAATATGTTTATACATTAGATTTATCAATAACTTTTTAGATGTAACAATAAATGTATATGTATAGCGGAGCAAGTTTATAGATAAACAATAAGTGTATAGATGTAACATTATGTTTGTATGTGTAACAAGTTTATAAATGTAACAATAAATTTATAGATGTAGCATAAAGTTTGCAGATGTAACAATATGTTTGTAGATGTCATAAGTTTGTAGAAGTAACAATAAATTTATATAATTCATTTCAATTGATTGTTAACTTCAAAAGTAGTAATTAGTGATTTTCTGAACTGATGTTCTCAACATAAAACTTCTCTTATGTGTCCTGTTTTTCATTTGAAAATAAGAGTGTGGTGTTTCTGCATGTGATTTCATGGTGGGGGTTTTTCATTCCTACTTTTGCATGTGTCTATTTCCACAATTTCAGAAATTATGCTTTTAAGTTTTAGATTTATATGAGATTTCATTTTAAATTTGTTTGGTTGGTCCCTTCTCCCTTGCCAAGAAATGAGACATTGACTGCTGTAGCACAGTGGTCAGAGATCTATTGTTATACTGTTTCTTTGTCTTTGGTGACAGTGCTGAGATTCTGTAAAGAGGACTTCCACTGAAGATGGATGTGTGGGCCATTAGCACAAATAAAACGGCGACACAATGCATTTCCATTCTCTGGACTACATCCTGCTGGAAATCTAGTAGGACAATTGTGCTGTTACAAGGGAGATCCAGTGGTAGTTTGAGAATGAACGTGAAGAAGAAGAAGAAGAAGTAAAGAGGACTTGAGTTCATTCATGATGCAGTATTTGGAGTCGTCATAGCTGTCAACTTATTTTTCCAATCTGTATTTTTAACAATTTATTTCCATATTTCAATAAAAACTTCATATTTAGCACCTTTTTTTTTTAAATCCCACTAAAAAATATTTTTTTGTATCCATCAATATGTGCAAAAAGTCAACATTAGTAGTAATTATTGAAGATGTAACACCCAGTTTTTTTAAAAGAAAAAACAAATTTAAAAATGGGGTGTTATTTGGGGGGGGGCGAAATCCGTATCAGAATGGAAAGTCTGTACTAGTACTATGGGTCTTTTAGGCATGCAACAATGATTTTGTCAGTTAGGAATGTGTGGTTACTGTATGCCTCTGAGAAATGTATTAGCACTTTAGGTGCCTTTTTTTCTACTTCTGTTTTGTTATAAAATTTATTGGAGTTGTTTCGATATAACATTCTCAATTTCTCTTTCCCCTACCCCACCCCCCCCCCCCTCCCACCAAATATTGTTTGGACTTACCATTCTCTATTTCTCTCTCCACTGATGATGTTCGTCCGTCGTGATCGACGATGACCAAAAACTCAACCATAATAATAATAACAATAAATAATAAAAATAATAAAAGTTAATAGTGCGTTTTTAAATGACTAGCAAGTCCAATGCGCGCACAAAATGTTCTTTTACAGAATTGACAACAATAGAAGGTATCTGTGTGAGGTTGAGATGTTTTTTTCTTTTCTACGCGTCCGCTTCTGTCTTGCAGTTTCTTGTCTGAATTCTTCCACCGCTAGTGCTCCCGTTCTAATGCTGTAACGCCATGCTGTTTTATCCTGAGCGAGGCTCTCCCAAGCGCCTACGTCAATGTTAAGATGTTTCAAGGATGACTTGAAAGGGTGTCTTTGAAACAAGGGTGTCTTTGAAACGCTTTTTCTGTCCACCAGCTTTTCGAAATCCTGCCTTGAGTTCTCCATAATATATTTGTTTTGGCAAACGCGAGTTCTCCATATGCACAAGATGGCCTGCCCAACGTGCCTGCGCCTTCATAAGTATTGTGTGGATGCTTATTGAGGTTGATTTTTCCAAAACCTCGTAATCTGGTACTTTGTCCCACCAATGGATGTTTAGTAATTTACGTAGGCAGGTAAGATGGAAATGATTGAACTTTCTTGCATGCCTAGCATACACTGTCCACGTTTCGCAGGCGTATAGTAAGGTTGGTATAACAGCAGCATGATATACTTGTAGTTTGGTGGTTGTTCTTATACCTCTTCTGTCCCATACATTGTTGCGTAATCTGCCAAATACAGCACTAGCTTTTGCCAGTCTATTGTTAATTTCCACATCAATGTTGACATCGCGAGAGAGAGTGCTTCCAAGGTAAGTAAAATTGTCGACTACCTGCAGTTTTTCCTGATTGACGATGATGGAAGTAGCAGTATGTTGGCTATTTGATGTTGCTTGGTGCATGACTTCTGTTTTTTTGGTGTTAATAGTGAGACCAAAGTTGTTGCAGGCCTTTGAGAAGCGGTCTATGGTGCTCTGCATGTTTACGACAGAGTCAGCATACAATGCACAGTCGTCAGCATAAAGTAATTCTCTAACAGTACTAGATTTAGTTTTTGTGTTTGCTTTTAGATGACGTAAATTGAAAAGACCACCATCCGTTCTATAATTGATCATTATGCCTGCTGTTTCATTACTATGGTGTGTTTCCATTAACATGGCCGTAAATAAAAGGCTGAAAAGAGTAGGGCCAGCACACATCCCTGCTTTACACCATTTGTGACAGGGAATGCAGGAGATACTCCTCCGTCGCAGATAACACTAGCCATCATACCATCATGAAATTGTCGTATCACAGTGACAAGTTTTGGGGGGCATCCGAACTTTGTAAGCACCTTCCACAGTCCTCTGTTAATGGTAAGAGAATATCATATCAACTGTATCACGACCTGCACGAAAACCGCACTGACTCTCTGGGAGTAGCTCATTTAGTAGTGAATTATTTAATCTGTTGAGTATGACACGAGCGAGAATTTTACCAGCTAGGTGTTGTTTTGATATAATATTCTCTATTTCTCTCCCGACCAGGTATAATTTGGACATAAAATTCTCTATTTCTCCTTTCCCCCCTCTCCCACCAGTTATCATATTTTAGGTTCTTACTTCTCTTCTGTTGCATCCTATGAACAAGTAAATATATTTGTTTTGTTTAACTGCTGACATGAAGTCTGAAGTTTGTTGATTTTCCCAGGTGTTATCTTTTCGACACATTTGCTTTCTTGGTGATGGATTCCGATTTTCTGGCAGCAGATGCACTTGATCCCTCACAATACCAAATGGTAACCCTTGGTCGCAAGGAGGGGGAGATCATGAAACATCTAGTCTACCATCACAAATTCTTCAAGCGAGAAGAGTCCTTTGATTTCCAAGGCTCGTGTCGCATTTCCCCAGAGGATCCTAAGGTATGGTGTCTTTATCTTTTTTTAATCTTTTCTGATTTTAATAAGCTTCCATTGTTTTGCAATATGATTTGTATTATCAATGACGTCAAAACTAACTTCCATAATGTCATGTGGATATTGTTCACAACACACAGGGTCTTGCATGAATAAGTGAGTTGATAAACATAACTCTATAAACATGTTTGAGATGGTTAGACATGCTGCCAGAGCTATTTAAGAAGTTTTTCCCTCCAGCTTCTATAACAAAAGTACCCTGACATTCATGAAATTGATGTGATAATAATCTTGAATGAATTGATATTCAGGACATGGATTGATGTTTTACCTGTAATATCACCTAGGTCGTGTGCTCAAAACATGACGTAAAATAGTGACATCCATGGAAAATGACTGAAAAAAACATATGGATGTGACAGAATTCCTGATGCTGACTGTTTTTCAAAAAACAACTGTCATGGCAAAATGACATTGATACATTATGATGTCTGTGTGGATGTCGGTACAGTAAGGAGATTGTCAAGGACAGCAACATGACATTGATACATTATGATGTCTGTATGGATGTCGGTACAGTAAGGAGATTGGCAAGGACAGCAAAATGACATTGATACATTATGATGTCAGTACAGTAAGGAGATTGGCAAGGATGTCAGTACAGTAAGGAGATTGGCAAGGATATCAGTACAGTAATGAGATTAGAAAGGATGTCAGTACAGTAAGGAGATTGGCAAGGATTTCGTTACAGTAAGGTTATTTGCAAGTACGGCAAAATGACATTGATACATTATGATGGATGTCGGTACAGTAAGGAGATTGGCAAGGATGTCAGTACAGTAAGGAGATTTGCAAGAACAGCAAAATGACATGATACATTATGATGTCTGTATGGATATCAGTGCAGTAAGGAGATTGACAAGGATATCAGTACAGTAAGGAGATTGGCAAGGATGTCAGTACAGTAAGGAGATTGGCAAGGATGTCAGTACAGTAAGGAGATTGGCAAGAATGTCGGTACAGTAAGGAGATTGGCAAGGATGTTGGTACAGTAAGGAGATTGGCAAGGATGTCAGTACAGTAAGGAGATTGGCAAGGATGTCAGTACAGTAAGGAGATTGGCAAGGATGTCAGTACAGTAAGGAGATTGGCAAGGATGTCAGTACAGTAAGGAGATTGGCAAGGATGTCCGTACAGTAAGGAGATTGGCAAGGATGTCAGTACAGTAAGGAGATTGGCAAGGACAGCAAAATGATAGTGATACATTATGATGTTTGTATGGATGTCAGTGCAGTAAGGAGATTGGCAAGGATGTCAGTACAGTAAGGAGATTAGCAATGACAGCAAAATGACATTGATACATTATGATGTCTGTATGGATGTCAGGAGATTGGCAAGGATGTCAGTACAGTAAAGAGATTGGCAAGGGAAGCAAAATGATAGTGATACATTATGATTATCTGTATGGATGTATTATCTATTATTGGTTGTATTTAATACTTGGGTCCACTACCATACAGGTGAGCTTGTATGGTTGACATATTATACAGGTGAGCTTGTATGGTTGACATAGTATACAGGTGAGCTTGTATGGTTGACATATTATACAGGTGAGCTTGTATGGTTGACATATACAGGTGAGCTTGTATGGTTGACATATTATACAGGTGAGCTTGTATGGTTGACATATTATACAGGTGAGCTTGTATGGTTGACATATTATATAGGTGAGCTTTTATGGTTGACATATTATACAGGTGAGCTTGTATGGTTGACATATTATACAGGTGAGCTTGTATGGTTGACATATTATACAGGTGAGCTTGTACGGTTGACATATTATACAGGTGAGCTTGTATGGTTGACATATTATACAGGTGAGCTTGTATGGTTGACATATTATACAGGTGAGCTTGTATGGTTGACATATTATACAGGTGAGCCTGTATGGTTGACATATTATACAGGTGAGCTTGTATGGTTGACATATTATACAGGTGAGCTTGTATGGTTGACATATTATACAGGTGAGCTTGTATGGTTGACATATTATACAGGTGAGCTTGTATGGTTGACATATTATACAGGTGAGCTTGTATGGTTGACATATTATACAGGTGAGCTTGTATGGTTGACATATTATACAGGTGAGCTTGTATGGTTGACATATTATACAGGTGAGCTTGTATGGTTGACATATTATACAGGTGAGCTTGTATGGTTGACATATTATACAGGTGAGCTTGTATGGTTGACATATTATACAGGTGAGCTTGTATGGTTGACATATTATACAGGTGAGCTTGTATGGTTGACATATTATACATGTCAGCTTGTATGGTTGACATATTATACAGGTGAGCTTGTATGGTTGACATATTATACAGGTGAGCTTGTATGGTTGACATATTATACAGGTGAGCTTGTATGGAGTCCCACAAAATCCAGAAGATGCCGATGATTATTACAAGAACAAGGGCAAGATTCCCAAGTTCCACAATGACTTTGGTTGCATTCAGGATGTGGTCAGCTACAAAACAGATGATAAAGTATTAGGTAAGTCTCAGTTACCATTCTTTTCTGTACAATTCTTTTGATATCCTTGAGTGGTAGAATTTTTGATTATTTAGTCACTTAATTTTAAGTGTCTTGCATTATTTCTTTTGTGGACTGCTATTTATTACTTGTAGAAGAAACACAGTATAAATCAAATATGTCAAGAAACATACAATAAAGTGGTTAGGCTATCACATGAAGACAATCGGCCTCATCTCTAGCCGTGCAGATGTCATCACATTAAGACAATCAGCCTCAGTTCTAGCCGTGCAGATATTATCACATGAAGACAATTAGCCTCAGGTCTAGTTCTAGAGAGGTCATCACATGAGGACAGCCTCAGCTCTAACCCAAGAGATGTCAACACATGAAGAGAATGCCTCAGCTCTAGTCATAGAGATGTCATAACATGAAGACAAAGTCTAACCTTAGTCCTAGAGATGTCATCACATGAAGACAATTAGCCTCAGCTCTAGTCCTAGAGATGTCATCACATGAAGACAATTAGCCTCAGTTATAGTCCTAGAGATGTCATCACATGAAGACAATTAGCCTAAGTTCTAGTCCTAGAGATGTCATCACATGAAGACAAAGCCTAACCTTTCATAATTCAAAAATTACTCCTAGACTCTTTTGCATCACTGTATACAGTGGTCGCAATGACCCTTATATGACAGATTATAAATAGATTGATTTCTGATCAACATGTCTGTTTCAATCAGAGGTGTCCTATTTGCAATTGGTGCTTCACAGCTGATATTGATTTGATAGTTTTGTCAGAACAAGAATGACAAGAGTCAACAGCAAAGTTGGAAAAATATACCAGCAAGTACAGAATGGAATCAACAAGGAAAAGAGTACGGTCTTGGTTAATAGCAGAGATACAGAAGCATAGACCAACATCATGATGAATGATAAGCTTGGGGAAGTGAATGCTTTCAAATACCTTGGATCTAGCATATTCAACGATGGAAAATACAAAGTAGAATTAAAGATAAGGTTGGAGATGGCTTTAGATTCCATGTCAAGGCTAACCTTAATTTGGGGGAAAAAATCAGTGTTATAAAACTGTATAACTCACAAGTGCTTTCTGTTGTGCTGTATGGTTGTAAGTGTTGGACACTCACTGTAGACATGGAGAGATGATTACAGGCCTTCAAATACAAATGTTACAGAGGAATTCTAGAAATCACCCATAGAAAGTACATGACAAGTGTGTACATAAAAAAGAAAATAGAAATGTACAGGTCAAATAAATAGTTGCTTTCAATACTGAAATTAGGAAAATTAGCATTGTTTGGACATGTATACATGTCAGAAACAATACTGCAGGAAACTTTCGAAGATGGGAGAAACAGAGGAGGACAAATAAAAGCATGTCCAGACAACATCAAGGACTGGAGAAGACAAGATTTTTCCTCACTCGTCTGCATCATTGAAGATAAAAATTGCTAGAGTTCTCTGTGTATTGTTGCATCAAATGTGGTACCACTACAATCCTGACATGTTACGGGTTTATATATTTATTTTTTTTAATTGGCTGTACTGAGTAGGACAGTCTTCAATGTTATTATTCAATGAATGTCACAGCTCACAATCCATATAGAGTTTTGTTTGTGCCATCACACCATATAAATAATGCACATATAATTTATATACAAGTCAGCATTTCTTGCCTATAACTGATTTTATTGTCATCTGCTGAGGGTAATATTTATCCGTAACTCATTCAGTTCATCCTTGGATATACATTCACAGTGTAGATATACATTCACAGTGTAGATATTGAATAACACATGGAACAGGGGGAGGGGGTTCTTATGACATTCCATGGCAATCATGCCTAGCTTCTGATGTCCATACACTACATCCATGTGTAGATTCTGATGTCCATACATCCATGTGTAGGTTCTGATGTCCATACATCCATGTGTAGGTTCTGATGTCCATACACTACATCCATGTGTAGGTTCTGATGTCCATACATCCATGTGTAAGTTCTGATGTCCATACATCCATGTGTAGGTTCTGATGTCCATACACTACATCCATGTGTAGGTTCTGATGTCCATACATCCATGTGTAGGTTCTGATGTCCATACATCCATGTGTAAGTTCTGATGTCCATACATCCATGTGTAGGTTCTGATGTCCATACACTACATCCATTTGTAGGTTCTGATGTCTGTATATCCATGGGTAGGTTCTGATGTCTGTAAATCCATGTGTAGGTTCTGATGTCTGTAAATCCATGTGTCGGTTCTGATGTCTGTATATCCATGTGTCGGTTCTGATTTCCATACACTCATGTGGGGGTTCTGATGTTTCCATTCCTATCACTCCATGGGGTTTGTTCTGGTACAGATCTGAAGGGGCTGTCAACTTCAGGCAGGTCTGTAAGTTGTCTACGGAGTCGTTTAGCTTGATGGATAAAGCTGCTTTTTTTCAGTTGCCCCATTGCTAGATTTTGGAATCTTTCCTTCATTGGATGACTAGGCATACACTGAAACTTTTCTGCTTGAATTAGTCATTTTGTGTCAAGTCGTTCACCAAGTGTTTGCATTCTTCCCATTTTTTGCATCTCTACTATGGGTGTTGATTTCATTACTCTCAGCATTATCCTGAGCGCCTGGTTTTGCACTTTATCTAGATCGTGTAATGTGGTGTTTGATGCAGGACACCACGCAGCTGAACCATATTTCTGGTGTGGTCTTATGCCTTGCTGGTAAACTTTATTGAGTATATTCCCACTGGCTCCCCATGTGGTTCCACTTAGTTTTCTCAGAATAGCTAACTTCCTCCTGGCTTTTGTTGTTGCTTCAAAATTGGATCACGGTAGAATAGTCTGAAAACCCAGTTCTCAAGAGTGTACCAGTGATATTTTATACATGAAATAGGTAATGAAAAAGTAGAGGATATTGTAGCTAGTAGTCAGGATGAGGTTTCACTTTTCTGTTTGACCTGCAGGCCCTAGTGGCATGATCACTGGAAACGTGTCAGGTCCTTGCATGTCTGGATTCTATTACGTGACTGCCCTGCCACAAACCAATTTGTACCTACTGGTGATAGAGGACTGGTTCGCATACAGACAGACCTTGTTCTATAATTTTAATTGCAAAATTACAAGAAGGTAATGTTTTCGTTTATTCATTCTAAACCAGTGGTTCTCAAAATGGGAATATATCCCCCCCTCCCTTTTAGGGGCCCACAACATTGTGATAGGGGGGATCACAAGGTAAAATAAAAAAGAGGAAAATTGTGATGAGGGTATGGATCCACTGATGGAGACCACAGAAAGACGGCTATTTGAAATTATTATGATGATATTTCATCAAATCTAATAATAATAATAAGCATGGCATTGAAAACAGTTCATATGTTGTTGTTTTTTTTAGATCAGGGCGCTGGAGAAAAATTGTGTTACAAAAGGGACCATGGTTAAAAATTGTGTTACAAAAGGGAGCATAGTTAAAAAATTGTTACAAAGGAGACCTAAGTTAAAAAATGTTTGAGAACCACTGTTATTGACTATTTTGTCTATATTGATAGGATAACTGTCAACTAACACATCTATCAATTAACACACTTCTCAGTTAACACACCTGTCTGCTAACACACCTGTTATCTAACACACTTGTCTGCTAACATGCCGGTTATATAACACACCTGTCTGCAATTACACTTGTTATCTAATACACCTGTCTGCTAACACAACTGTTATCTAACACACCTGTCTGCTAACACATGTTATATTATACATCTATCCACTAACACACCTGTTATCTAACAAACCGGTTATATAACACACGTTACATTACACACCTGTCTGCTAACATGCCTGTTATCTAACACACCTGTTATCTAACACACCTATTACTAACACACCTGTTATCTAACACACCTATTAACTAACACTCCCGTTAATTAGTACAGATTGTCTGTATTTCATACATAAAATATTCAGATTTTATTGAATATGTCCATGGAATGACCTGAAGTGAAGTTTTTAATAAATTTTTAATACAGATTATGGTCAGAATTTTGTGTTAAAACATAGACAGTTCATTTGATAGCATAAGTTGATGTTTTCTTACAATCAAAACATAGACAGTTCATGTGATAGCATAAGTTGATGTTTTCTTACAATCAAAACATGGACAGTTCATGTGATAGCATAAGTTGATGTTTTCTTACAATTTGATGTATTCAGTTTCTGAGGAAATATTGTCAAGCTTAGTCAAACTATTTCTATGATATTATGAATTCCTATGATCTGGAATGTTGTGGGATTTATTTGCAAGGATTCTCTGCAGTACTTCAGTTAGTGCATTGACTTTTTAGCTGTGTGCTTCAGTGCACAGTTCCAAGTTGAGCTGGTCTTGCTCCCTGTATCAGGAAATGGATCACCATCATCAAGTGCCATGCAGAATGGTGTTGCCGATCATATTTCTCCATGTACATCGATCTCTCATATATGGCATCATCTCTGTTGGTGTTGTAAATCGCTTCGATTTACGACAAACTGTCCAATATCTTTTCTCTGGGTCTTCCCCTTGATCTTTTCCCTTCTATCTTTCCTGTTGTCACTATATTCCCAATTTCTCCTCTTCTCATTAATGTGCCCAATAAATGTTGACTGTCTTTTTCTTATATTATCAATAATGCATCTTTTCACAACCATGCTTCTAAGACATTCTTCATTAGTAATCTTTGCTGCCCAAGGATAAAAAGTAGATAAAATCAGTGAATGGAAAAAGTAGATAAAATCAGTGAATGGAAAAAGTAGATAAAATCAGTGAATGGAATAGATAAAATCAGTGAATGGAATAGATAAAATCAGTGAATGGAATAGATAAAATCAGTGAATGGAAAAAGTAGATAAAATCAGTGAATGGAATAGATAAAATCAGTGAATGGAATAGATAAAATCAGTGAATGGAATAGATAAAATCAGTGAATGGAATAGATAAAATCAGTGAATGGAATTGATAAAATCAGTGAGTGGAATAGATAAAATCAGTGAATGGAATAGATAAAATCAGTGAATGGAATAGATAAAATCAGTGAATGGAAGAGAGTAGATGAAATCAGTGAACAGCAAAAGCAGATAAGTGAATAAAGTTAGTGAATGCAAGAATTATATAAAATCAGTGAATGGAAGGAGTAAATAAATGCAGTAAATGGAAGGAGTAGATAAAGGCAGTGAATGGAAAAAGTAGATAGAGGCAGTGAATGGGTTTAGGTCAATGAAGAAAATATATATCTAACAATACTATTAGGTAATGTATGTCAGGAATGAACAGAGATTTTCCCAGCATTATGTTATGACATCAAGTGCAGCAGGTAAGGGTATACCAGCCAACAATGATCACCAAACCAACACCTAGATGAGAAATGTACAAAAATCAAGTATAGAAGTCACAGATGACAGAAGCCCTTAAGGCAACACCTAGATGAGATAGAGGAAAACAAATAAAGCGTACAATTCAATGATGGCAGAAGCCCTTAAGGCAACACCTAGATGAGAAATGTAAAAAATCAAGCATAGAAGTCAAAGATGACAGAAACAGAGGATATGTTGCTCAGAGAATGTGATTGCATGAAGTAGATAAAGTCAGTGAATAGAAGAAGTAGATAACGCCAGTGAATGGAAAAAGTAGATAAAATCAGTGAATGGAAAAAGTAGATAAAATCAGTGAATGGAAAAAGTAGATATAATCAGGAATAGAAAAATTAGATAAAATCAGTGAATGGAGGGAGTAGATAAAATCAGTGAATGAAAGTAGATGAAATGAGTGAACAGAAAAAGTAGATAAAATCAGTGAGTGGAAAAAGTACATAAAATCACAGTGAATGGAAGAAGTAGACAAAGGCAGTGGATGGAAAAAGTAAATAAAATCAGTGAACAGAAAAAGTATTTAAATTCAATGAATAGAAAAAGTAGATCATCAGTGAGTGGAAAAATTAGATACAATAAGTGAATGGAAAAATTAGATAAAATCAGTGAATTTAAGAAATAAATAAAACCAATGAACAGAAAAAGTAGATAAAGTCAGTGAATGGAAAAAGAAGATAAAATCAGTGAAGGAAAAAAGTAAATAAAATCAGTGAATGCAAAAAGTAGATAAAAATCTGTGCATGTAAAAATAGATAAAATATATGAATGGAAAAGTAGATAAAATTTGTGAATGCAAGAATTATATAAAATCAGTGAATGGAAGGAGTAGATAAAGGCATTGAATGGAAAAAGTAGATAGAGGCAGTGAATGGGTTGAGGTCAATGAAGAAAATATATATCTGACTAAAGTAACAATACTATTAGGTAATGTATGTCAGGAATGAACAGAAGTGAGGGTGCAGGAACTTGTCCAGTTACACTCAAAACATCAAGATACAATTATATACACAGATAGCTTATCAATTGAGAAGAGACTAGTATAGATAGGGTTTTGTTGCCTACAGGAATAGTTAGAAATTGATTCAGAAACATCTACCTACTCAGTTACATTGTTGTAGTAAATAAAGAAACATCTACCTACTCAGTTACATTGTTGTAGTAAATAAAGAAACATCTACCTACTCAGTTACATTGTTGTGTCAACTTCTCTTATATTTTCTTCTATATACATGTATAGGGAAGTGTTTGATTGTATACATATTTATAGGGACATGTTTGATTGTTTAGACATTTATTGAGAAGTGTTTGATTGTATGGATATTTATAGAGAAGTGATTGATTCTTCTGTATTCTTTTGTCATTCATTTAGTGTGGTCAACAGCGGAGCATATCGTATTGTCAATGGAACTTGTGCTCATGTGGACACGACTGAAAAAACGCTCAAGGACCGTGGAAAGTGTCCCAAACTGAATGATGTTAAACCTACATGCCAGTATAATCCTGCTGCAGTCATCATTGTCAATTTACCTTTTATTGTAGGAGTGATACTGTTATCATTGATGTGATAGACAGGTGTGGTAATTGTTATCATTGGTGAAATTAGCAGGTGTGGCAATTGTTATCATTGGTGAAATTAGCAGGTGTGGCAATTTTTATCATTGATGTAATCAGCATGCATGACAATTGTAGTCATTGAAGTAATGGACAGGTGTAAAAATTGTTATAATTAATGTGATAGACAGGTGTGACAATTGTTATCATTGGAGTAATGGGCAGGTGTGACAATTGGAGTAATGGACCAATGGGACAATTATTATCATTAGAGTAATGGACAGGTGTGACAATTGTTATCCTTGGAGTATTGGACAGGTGTGACAATTGTTATCATTGGAGTAATGGGCAGGTGTGACAATTGGAGTAATGGACCAATGGGACAATTATTATCATTAGAGTAATGGACAGGTGTGACAATTGTTATCATTGGAGTATTGGACAGGTGTGACAATTGTTATCATTAGAGTAATGGACAGGTGTGACAATTGTTATCCTTGGAGTATTGGACAGGTGTGACAATTGGAGTAATGGACCAATGGGACAATTATTATTAGAGTAATGGACAGGTGTGACAATTGTTATCATTGGAGTATTGGACAGGTGTGACATTTGTTATCATGATGAATTGAGCAGCAGGTGTAACAATTGTTGGTACAATACAAGAATCATTGACAGGTTTCTATGGAACAAATAGCTAACATAATTAAACAGAACGAAATTTCGATAAAGACTCATATACCGACTCATCCAATATTCTACACATTGCGCGATGAGAGCCCCTGATCACTTGACATGCACGCTGCACACTGAGTGGGAGGTGGATGGCCAGTTCATTGTACTCAATTTGCTAGATCGATATTTTAAGTTACGACTTTTTAAGTTTCCGAGATAGTGCAATAGCATATGAAAAGTTGGTATGTTGTCACGTGATTTGTCCACTGATTCTTGTATTGTACCCAATTGTTATCATTTATAAAATGAGCAGCAGGTGTAACAATTGTTATCATTGATGTGGTGTGCAGGTGTGACACTAGAAAATTGTTGATCAAAGTTCTATGTGAACAGTTCCATGTTCCATTCCAATGATATATCCAAATAAGATAACATTGTTCATGATTGTAAGCATTGTGGATGGTTGTAAGCGATGTGGATGATTGTAAGTATTGTGAATGATTGTAAGTGTTGCAAAAATTGTGATGATTCACACGTGTCTGATACAGTATTTACACAAATGACAGATGTATCTTCAAGCAAATGACTAATACAACATTTACACAAATGACATGTATTGATTCTAACAAATGACCAAATGACTGGAGCACATTTACACAAATGACATGTATTGATTCTAACAAATGACTGATGAATGAGTATATGGACACATGTATATACAGATGGATCAGCGAAAGAAGCAGTATTGAATGGAGGAGCGGGAATATATGTAGTAACACCAGATGGAAAAGAAATAGAAAATTCCATACCCACAGGCGAACATTCCACAAATTTCAAAGCAGAAATGGAAGCCATAATAAAGGCAGCCAAATGCTCGTAAATTGCTTGCCGAGTCACAACAGACATGTAGTCTTTCTAACTGATGCAAAGTCAGTATTGTAGACATTGAGAGATCTAAAGAACATGAATGAACTTTGTTCTATGAATTACGTTCTATGAATGTAAGACTATGATAAAAGCAGAATATAAGAAATAATGAAAGCAAATGCACCCAACTGCAGAACCAAATGACCCCTGCCATCAAATGTCATGGAAGGAACAATCATCTTCATACTACGAAGTGGCCACAACAGACTGAGAAGTCACATGTTCCGAAAGCTGTAGATTGGCGAGACATGCCTGTGCAACTGTGGTCTGAGCCCAGAGACAGCAGAACACATTCTTCATACCTGTCAACTCTACCAAGAAGAGAGGGAGAAAATATGGCCTACTGAGACGGCACTGCTTCCAGATTTGAGGAGTTCCATGGATGACCTGAAGCGAATCACACAATTCATTGAAGCTATTGGCGCTGTAACCTGATAACTGACTAAAGCTATTGACGCTGTAACCTGATAACTGACTGAAGTTATTGGCGCTGTAACCTGATAACTGGCTGAAGATATTGACGCTGTAACCTGATAACTGGCCGAAGCTATTGGCACTGTAACCTGATAACTGACTGAAGCTATTGGCACTGTAACCTGATAACTGGCTGAATAACAAAGAAGAACTGATGAATTATTTAAGCAAATTAGTGATGTATTACTACAAAAAAATGACTGATGCATTGATTCCACAAATTAGTGATGTATTACTACAAATAAATGACTGATGTAATGATTCAAACAAATGACCTATAATTTAGACAAAGCTTAAACAAATAATTTCAACAAATGACCTATTGTTTAGATAAAGGTATTGACTGATGTATTTTTGCAATAAATGTTTACTGTTTTTTTTATGAGTTACTGATGTCACTTGTGCAACTATGTAGATTATGAAACGTATTTATTTCAATTCACATTTCTCTCCCTTTGCACATCGAAATTACTTGTAGCATTTATATTGTTATATGTAGATATATATACAAAAATACCATAGTTTGTATGCTAACATAATAATACTGCAGGCAACAGTCGAAGGTGAAAGAAGCAGAGGAGACAAAGAAAAGCATAGATAGACATCAATGACTGGACAGGTCAGGATTTTTCCTCACTTACTGCATCGCTGAAGATAGAAATCGATGGAAGAATCTGTGTGATGATCCATCCAATGTTGTACCCCTGAGACCCTAGCGGGTGTTGGGCTTATGAATATGGGTGTGTGTGTGATATATATATACATTTATTGTAGCATTGATATTATTGTATATATATTGATATTGTTGTAAGAATATATTGCAATATGTACTATAATTTTATCATTGATATTGTCATTTCCACCACTAACAAGTGTCAAGTATTGTTTTACACCATTATTTTTCAGTACAATTTTTACTATTTGTGGTCTTTAGATTTTCTGTTCAATGTGATATTTGAAATTTTCCATGTCTTTATATTTGCACAGCATTTAGACTGCAAATAAATATTTGTGTCAACATTTCAACTGACAAACATAATTATGAGCTTTTTTTGTCTTCAATTTTTTCATGCAACTTTTGTCATATATTTTTGTGTTAGGCATTATGTCAACTGTTGTCATACATTCAGCTAGGGATATAGATACAACTTCACAAGGGAAGAAGGGGGGGGGGGGAATTGCTTTACAATTTTAATAAAAATGTTTAATTTCATTTTGGAGCACCCTGGGTGATGATGTACCATCTATTTTTAACTTGCGTTTCCTTGTAGTGTTACATCTCATGTTCTATCTACTTGTGTTTCCTTGTAGTGTTACATCTCAAGTTCTACTTGTGTTTCCTTGTAGTGTTACATCTCAAGTTCTACTTGTGTTTCCTTGTAGTGTTACATCTCATGTTCTATCTACTTGTGTTTCCTTGTAGTGTTACATCTCAAGTTCTACTTGTGTTTCCTTGCAGTGTTACATCTCAAGTTCTACTTGTGTTTCCTTGTAGTGTTACATCTCATGTTCTACTTGTATTTCCTTGTAGTGTTACATCTCAAGTTCTACTTGTGTTTCCTTGTAGTGTTACATCTCAAGTTCTACTTGTGTTTCCTTGTAGTGTTACATCTCAAGTTCTACTTGTGTTTCCTTGTAGTGTTACATCTCAAGTTCTACTTGTGTTTCCTTGTAGTGTTACATCTCAAGTTCTACTTGTGTTTCCTTGTAGTGTTACATCTCAAGTTCTACTTGTGTTTCCTTGTAGTGTTACATCTCAAGTTCTACTTGTGTTTCCTTGTAGTGTTACATCTCAAGTTCTACTTGTGTTTCCTTGTAGTGTTACATCTCAAGTTCTACTTGTGTTTCCTTGTAGTGTTACATCTCAAGTTCTACTTGTGTTTCCTTGTAGTGTTACATCTCAAGTTCTACTTGTGTTTCCTTGTAGTGTTACATCTCATGTTCTACTTGTATTTCCTTGTAGTGTTACATCTCAAGTTCTACTTGTGTTTCCTTGTAGTGTTACATCTCAAGTTCTACTTGTGTTTCCTTGTAGTGTTACATCTCAAGTTCTACTTGTGTTTCCTTGTAGTGTTACATCTCAAGTTCTACTTGTGTTTCCTTGTAGTGTTACATCTCAAGTTCTACTTGTGTTTCCTTGTAGTGTTACATCTCAAGTTCTACTTGTGTTTCCTTGTAGTGTTTACCAGGCAGAGATGAATGGCATCCCTTTGATGAGACCAAGCACATGAGAATATAGAGATTGTAAAACAGACACAATGAAATTAATCAACTATAGGCTGAGAACTGCAGAGATGCCAACGCAGGGCTATAGATATGATTTTGATCAATTGGAAAAGGGGGGGGGGGTCTATTAGCCTGTATGTACGTTCTTTTTGTTCTTTATTCTGAAAGTTGTATGATTTCATTTTGATACTGATTAAAGGGGTAGATATTGGGGAAGGGGTGAGGTCATGTGTTGTTTGAAAACTTCTTTGTTTTATATGAAATCTGTTTACCAAAACAGGAAATAATATTAACACTTGATTTGGGTCAAAGGGCATGAACCCATTGATCAAATCAGCAACCATGATATATTAACCCTTAAATTGAGTCAAAGAGCATGGATCGCTGGATCAGCAACCACCATATATTAACCCTCATAAAGGTTCATTAACCCTACCCACCACACAACTGATCATGTGTGATAGTGAGAAATCTTGCAAGTATTTTATAGCTAGTGTTTCATACATTCAAACATATCAACAGTGGCTTCACTAGACCAACCACCAGACAAACCTTTAATAGATGACTCAACAATGAATTCACTAGACCAACCACCAGACAAACCTTCAATAGATGACTCAACAGTGGCTTCACTAGACCAACCACCAGACAAACCTTTAATACATGACTCAACAGTGGCTTCACTAGACCAACCACCAGACAAACCTTTAATAGATGACTCAACAGTGAATTCACTAGACCAACCACCAGACAAACTTCTAATAAATGACTCAACAGTGGCTTCACTAGACCAACCACCAGACAAACCTTTAATAGATGACACCAACCACCAGACAAACTTCTAATAGATGACTCAACAGTGGCTTCTCTAGACCAACCACCAGACAAACTTCTAATAGATGACTCAACAGTGGATTCACTAGACCAACCACCAGACATACCTCTAATAGATGTCTCAACATTGGATTCACTAGACCAACCACCAGACAAACCTCACATAGATGACTCAACAGTGGCTTCACTAGACCAACCACCAGACAAACTTCTAATAGATGACTCAACAGTGGCTTCACTAGACCAACCACCAGACAAACCTTTAATAGATGACTCAACAGTGGCTTCACTAGACCAACCACCAGACAAACCTCTAATAGATGACTCAACAGTGGCTTCACTAGACCAACCACCAGACAAACTTCTAATATATGACAACAGTGGCTTCACTAGACCAACCACCAGACAAACCTTTAATAGATGACTCAAAAGTGGCTTCACTAGACCAACCACCAGACAAACTTCTAATATATGACAACAGTGGCTTCACTAGACCAACCACCAGACAAACCTTTAATAGATGACTCAAAAGTGGCTTCACTAGACCAACCACCAGACAAACCTTTAATAGATGACTCAACAGTGGCTTCACTAGACCAACCAGCAGACAAACTTCTAATAGATGACTCAACAGTGGCTTCACTAGACCAACCACCAGACAAACCTCTAATAGGTGACTCAACAGTGGCTTCACTAGACCAACCACCAGACAAACTTCTAATAGATGACTCAACAGTGGCTTCACTAGACCAACCACCAGACAAACCTCTAATAGGTGACTCAACAGTGGCTTCACTAGACCAACCACCAGACAAACCTCTAACAGATGACTCAACAGGGGCTTCTCTAGACCAACCATGAGACAAACCTCTAATAAATTACATGATGTGTAGCTGGAGACTTATGAATATAGAATTAAGCTATGGATGAACAATTGGACTAGCTGGAGACTTATGAATATAGAATTAAGCTATGGATGAAGTTACCCTCCCTCCCCACCAAATTGCATGAGAGTGATATTTGTCATAATTTCTGGAGATTGCTAGTTATAAAGTCCTCGCAAATATGTGTTGAGTCTGAGAAGGTAGCTAGCCATTACTAGCACATTTCAATATGTGTTCAGTCTGAGAGTGTAGCTAGCCATTACTAGCACATTTCAATGTGTGTTCAGTCTGAGAGTGTAGGTAGCCATTACTAGCACATTTCAATCTGTGTTCAGTCTGAGAGTGTAGGTAGAGTCGTTACTAGCACATTTCAATATTTGTTGAGTCTAAGAGTGTAGCTAGCCATTACTAGCACATTTCAATATTTGTTGAGTCTAAGAGTGTAGCTAGCCATTACTAGCACATTTAAGTGTTCAGTCTGAGAGTGTAGGTAGCCATTACTAGCACATTTAAGTGTTCAGTCTGAGAGTGTAGGTAGCCATTACTAGCACATTTCAATATGTGTTCAGTCTGAGAGTGTAGCTAGCCATTACTAGCACATTTCAATATTTGTTGAGTCTAAGAGTGTAGCTAGCCATTACTAGCACATTTCAATATGTGTTCAGTCTGAGAATGTAGCTAGCCATTACTAGCACATTTCAATCTGTGTTCAGTCTGAGAGTGTAGGTAGAGTCGTTACTAGCACATTTCAATCTGTGTTGTCTGAGAGCGTAGGTAGAGTTGTTACTAGCACATTTCAATCTGTGTTCAGTCTGAGAGTGTAGCTAACCATTACTATAGTCCGTTCAGAATCGTTTGCCGAGATGTTAAATTATTTTTATCAAAAACGTATTGTTCATTTGGATTGATCATTTGAAGTTAGGTTTAGAATAATAATGTCGCTATAGAAATATTTTTTTATCAAAGAAATGTGATCCAGTATCAAAGATACCTTATTTAACCTATATTAAAAAAAAGTTAATCTAAATTATAAACAATCGCTGGATTATGTAGATGCTTACATCTCACAGCTGATTATTAAATATAAAGGCATGACCCTCACGGTAGAATGTGCACCGTTCTAAAAGTAGTTGTTTCCACTGTACATTTGTATAAAGCAATGTTACATATGGAAATTCCCGTTTAGCACCAAATATTATTTTTCCTGAACTTAGAATTATGTGAAATCAAAAACGGCTATTGACTCGATTTCAAGTCACAAGTCAGAGGCACGTCTCAATATTTACAGAATGTAGGCGGCACTAAGCATATTACCTTCTGCAAGTCTATGTGAGAATGAATCTGAAAGCGAAATATTTTACTGAGCATAACATTGCTATAAAGATTTATCAATACTTCTGCAGAGAGCGTAAAAAGGGACATCTTTATTGTTCTTTATCAAATCCTGAGAAGAGAACAATGCATATTTTAGGTTTGTGTAAACGTTCATTTGATCGAATAGTGGAAGCAAGCGGATATTTATTGCCAACAAATTCACGAAAGCAAGGAAGGAAAGAAAAGATAGACAGTTTCGATAAGGACCTAGTAAAAAGAGAAATATGTAGAATGTTTGATAAAAACGAAGAAGTGACACTTAGAAAGTTGAAGATTTGGCTGAAAACTAATAACGACATTGAAATATCAAAAACTTTATTATGGAAAACTGTAAGAAATGCAGGCTTCACCTTTAGAAAGTATGCTGGTGGAAAAAACATTATTTGTGAAAAGCCACATCTGGTAGCTCTTAGAAGCAAGTATTTACGTGAAGTGAAGGGAATGCGCGAGAATGGTTATGATATTGTGTATTTAGATGAAACTTGGATCAACGCTCATCATACAAATGAAAAGGAATGGCAGTTAGCAGATGGAAGTATTAAAAGATCAGTACCAAGTAGTAAAGGGCAACGTTTAATAGTTGCACATGCAGGTAGCAGACATAATGGGTTGTTGCAGAATGCTCATCTAATTTTCATTTCAAAATCCATTGACAATAGAGACTACCACTCCGAAATGAATGGGCACATATTCGAAGACTGGATCGAAAAAAGTATTCTTCCAATATTAGATAGACCTTCTTGTCTGATAATGGACAATGCTTCATACCATAACGTAGTGAACGTAGAAGATAGAATCCCAACATCATCAAGTACAAAAGATGCAATCAAAACGTGGCTCATAAAAGAACACATACCAGTTACCGACAGGTACTTGAAACCCGAATTGCTTAACCTTGTAAAACAGACACAACGAACAAAGATATTTAAAATAGACAAGTTAATTGAAGAACATGGTCATAGATGTTTGAGACTACCTCCATATCATGCACACTTAAATCCTATAGAGCTAATTTGGGCAAAAGTTAAAGGACACGTAGCATCTACAAATACAACTTTCAAATTATGTGATATTGAGGCACTTACAAATCAGGCTGTATCAAATATACATAAAGACTATGGGTGAAATGTGAGGATCATGTGTTACGCCAAGAAGAGGAATATTGGAAAAAGGAAGGTTTGTTGTTTGTTCAGCCGAAAACAGTAATCGACCTATTTGACTCGTCTGATTATGAATGATCATTACTCTGATTAAGTCTACACTAAAAAAAGTTTGATTAGCAAAATTTACAAGTTGATTTGTAAAACATTTCATTGCTCAATACCACCCAAGCAATTCAAAAAAATGTTATAAGCAAACCATCAACCATTACTTATAAAAATTAGCCCGCTTGATTCAATACAGAAGTTCAGATATCTTGGATCAACTATTACAGACAAAATTTCCTTACATGAAGAAATATATGTACTTATTTCAAAGGCAGCGACAACATTTGTGAAACTCACACCAAGAGCATGGAACAATATCAAATTGACTCTACGAACAAAAGATATATTTAAAATTTTTTTTACACCAGCCACCATGTAAAATTTTGTGGACACGCCTATGGGTCATCATTGCACTAGATTACTGTAAAATATTTTGTTTATGGTCGAAATCATATTTACATGGGCAAACATCAAAAGAATTCGCCGCTTTCAAATAACCGTTACAGCTAGACATCAAGTAACACATATGTTTTCGCGACATGGACATTTTAACAACGTATGCCAAAATTCATGTGAAATCATCAAGAACTTTTTGAATTATAAATCATAACATCTCGGCAAACGATTCTGAACGGACTATAGCACATTTCAATCTGTGTTCAGTCTGAGAGTGTAGCTAACCATTACTAGCACATTTCAATCTGTGTTCAGTCTGAGAGTGTAGGTAGAGTCGTTACTAGCACATTTAAATCTGTGTTGTCTGAGAGCGTAGGTAGAGTCGTTACTAGCACATTTCAATCTGTGTTCAGTCTGAGAGTGTAGGTAGCTGTAGCCATTACTAGCACATTTCAATCCGTATTCAGTCTGATAGTGTAGTTAGTGTCATTACTAGAACACTCTAATCTGTGTTCAGTCAGAGAGTAGGTAGATTCAACTCTAGCACACTAATCTGTGTTCAGTCAGAGAGTAGGTAGATTCAACTCTAGCACACTAATCTGTGTTCAGTCAGAGAGTAGGTAGATTCAACTCTAGCACACTCTAATCTGTGTTCAGTCAGAGAGTAGGTAGATTCAACTCTAGCACACTCTAATCTGTGTTCAGTCAGAGAGTAGGTAGATTCAACTCTAGCATACTCTAATATGAAAGACTATATTTTCTACAATTCAAAGAGCAGGTCAAATGGCGTCATGCGTGATTGTGTCACAGGGCGATGGGCAAATGGATCGAGCTGACGTTTTAAATTACATAAAAGATAGACCTATAGCACACGAGAGTGAGACTAATGTGGATGATGATTCCTTTTCAATGTCCAGGATTAAAAAATCAGGGTTTGAATTGTGGTGTTCCTAAAATTAAACATTTTAGAGGGTGCAGAAAGAAGGACCGGTACTGTCAGTAGAAGTATAATGGCGAATACACTCAAGGAGAGATCGGAACAACTATGGACGTGTCCAGTTTGCAGTGATGATGATCCGACGACTAACTAGCTAACACTCTTAATAGAGTCCTAAGACTACATTTACTGACATATTGTGTTCGGGTTTCGGTAGTCATTACTAGCACACTCTAATGGTTCCCTGCTAGCACACTCTAATGGTTCCCTGCTAGCACACTCTAATTGCGTCTTACGACTCAATTTATTGACTTGTATTTGTATATTTCCGTCCAAGACAGTAGAGGAAAGGAAAAGGCATTTGAGGTGTCAACCCCCCCCCCCCCCCCGGAATGGATAATGAATAGATTATGAAGTAATTCCTTTAGCTGCGTGCAGGTAGCTCTTAACATCTAATGATGTAATGAAGATGGTAATCAAGTTCCGCCAAACATATAGGAAAACACATACATCGACGTTTCGACCACATTATCAAGAACACAACACAAAACAAGAACACAACACAAAACAAGAACACAACACACAACAAGAACAGAACGACACTGTCCCCGATATTAAAGCGCATGCATTTGCCTGCTAGTGCTACCTGTGGTTCACTGGTTAAACATACTCCTCATCCCCTTCCACGTGACAAGTCATATTCGTACCACACTTAATACTAAATTCACCCAACCGCATCCTAGATGCGTCATATATCTGACAACCTTTGAACCGCATCCTAGATGCGTCATATATCTGACAACCTTTGAACCGCATCCTAGATGCGTCATCTATCTGACAACCTTTGAACCGCATCCTAGATGCGTCATATATCTGACAACCTTTGAACCGCATCCTAGATGCGTCATATATCTGATAACCTTTGAACCGCATCCTAGATGCGTCATCTATCTGACAACCTTTGAACCACATCCTATATGCTTTATATATCTGACGACCTTTGAACCACATCCTAGATGCGTCATTTATCTGACGATCCTAGGATACTGCTGCACTGGAATGTCTTCATTCAGGGAATAAACAACCATTAATAAAGACATGGACAGACAACATCAAGGAATGGACAGGGCAAGATATTTCCACATTCATCCGCATCGCTGAGGATATAATTCGCTGGAGGACTCTGTGTGCTGAAGCATCCAATGTGGTACCCCTACGACCCTGAAGGATTATGGGTTTATTGATTGATTGATTGATTGAAACAACCATTCATAACCGCCCCCCCCCCCCTCCATCCCAAACAGCCATGCATAATTTGAGACAATGAACCTTATAGGAGTTAGGGTGTCAGAAATTGTATGGATTGTTAGGATGCACCTGTTCACCGCTAAATGGATTACTTCATCATCATCATGTGTCAAGATGCACCTGTTCACAGCTAAATGGATTACTTCATCATCATCGTGGTGTCAACATCCAACAGGCGCTCACTAAGCTCCCTTATCCATTTTCAATTCACCTTCTGTAGGTAAGCCAACATTTCACACAAGCCACGATGTTCTCTTATTTCCACAAATGCAGCAAGTTAAGGGAAATAAATCCATGTGGCATCCAAGAGTTTGGAACATGCTAAATATTTCACCCACTGATACCCCGACCGTTTTCAAGCATTCGACGGAGAATAAAACACTATAATTACCTTAGTTAATTTCGTCTCAAAGAGTCACCGGAGATCTGCAGCAACATCCTCACCTTTCATCCTGATCCTGGAAGTAGCTATTCACAACAATTTCAGCGGTGCTAATGCTCACCTTGCTTATAGATATGGGTGGCTCAAAGATGTGGAGATTCATGTGTATTGTCTTGGAAATATGAAAGTTCTTGAATATAAAAGTTCGTGACAGTGATAGAACAGACACTTCGGTGTTTGAAGGTACCTTCTTCTTCTTCTTCTGCGATCAATTGGACAGAGAATGACATTAAAATGTCGTAATAAACATTATTTACATGAGTTTATTATCATTTTTACCAATTATTTTTTTAAGTATTTATGTTCACATGCTTGTTTTTGAAAATAGAAAACATCTGTCCTAAGATCTGGTAACAACGTTGCTATTTTTCCCTCCCGTTTCGGGCCTTGTCAACAGAAGTGCGAGATGTGATTCAGACAACTAAACATAATGTATTATTTGATTCGTGTGAAACCAATTCATAACTTTAATACTATGTCAAAGGTCAAAAGACCAAAACAAAAGACGGTAGAGAAATCGGGGCGGGGGGCGTAGTCGTGAACTGTCACATGGAAGTTTATTTTGAAACGCTTGTATTGTGTAATTTCATTTGACAGCTACTTGCATCAAATTTGTTTCCTGCCTTGTCTTGTTCTTTATTGAAGGCAGTTGACATTTAGGAAGCAAACTAAGGTAAGACACTGCTTATTTACGGCTGACTGCATTTATTCAGCTGAATGAAATGTATAATCGTTAATATTTCTTTCTTTTCCTCTCCATAATTCCCAATATTATTTATGATTGAATTGATGTGTAGTAGCACTCAATGTGTTTCTTATTAGGACAGGATTCAGTAGTTGGTCAACTGTTAACATGAACACGAATAAAGTTTATAACATAGGCCTACATGATACAACTGATAGAAGTTCGTGATTTTGTTGTTGAAATACTCAATCTGGGAATATTTGTGCAATTTTCTCATTGTAGTCTTGACTATATTTTGAATCTTCTATTTGAATCAGTGTTTGCCTTGCAGGTTTGTGTTCTAATATTAGGTGATATGTGTGACATCATCAAATGAACTGAACAGTTAGTGTTTGTGGGGTAAATTCTCCTCACTGAATGTCTGTTTAACATGTCAAATTAATTTCCTGAACTGAAAGTGGATTGCAGCGAATCTTTAATAGCAGGTAACTACCTTACATTTTCTATCCACAAGCTAATGAATCTAAATATTAAATAAGCTGACATAACAGTTAATTATAATAATAACAACAGTTCAACTATAATAGGTTATTTGAATTTCAATCTTCATCTCGAAATAAAGAACACGAGATTTCAGCAGTCAATAGTTTCCACCTATCTAACCAGTACTATTTCACAAGTTGTAAATAATGACACTGAAATAATCAACAATCAATCAATCAAGTGCCATGCCGACTGGCGTAGGCGATCATGTATCTCCATGACTCTCTGTCTCTTGTGTTGTCAATAAGCTCGGTTGGTGAGCTTCTACTGTGCCACTTCAAGCCCATCTAGTAAATTTTCTCTTTGTCAACCCCTATCTCTTCTATCTTTGATCTTTCAGTGGTTATTAAGTGTTCAAGCTGTGTTCTTCTCAGCACATGCCCTAGAAACCTTGACTGTCTGCCCCTAATGTTTGATATGATTGTTCTTTTTACGCCAGCATCAATGAGAACCTCTGCATTAGTTTTCTTGGCTGTCCATGTATTTTCATCATTCTTCTCAGAAACCATATTTCTATAGCCTCTAATTCGCTTTGAATTTTTTTGTTTACAGTCCATGCTTCACATCCATAAAAAAGAATTGGTTCGATATAACATCTCAGCACCCGAATTCAGGTCTTCATTGATAGACTTCCATTGCAAAAAATGGTTCTCATTTTTTGGAATGCTGATTTGGCTTGTGCTGTTCGCTCTTTATCTCACTTGAGCATCTACCTTCTGATGTTAACAGGGTGCCAAGATATTTCACTTTTTCAACTTGTGCTAATTTTGTGTTATTAATTCAACTTATTTGTTGTTAAAATAATCCACAGATTAGCTAAATTTGGTGTGTCACATTTTGACAGAATAGCTAAATTTGATGTGTCACATTTGGAAGACTACACAAAAATGTATTGGACAAAATTTACTCCTGTTAAATAGATATGTCTGACCCAATAATCTGTTTTCTAATGTCTTATCCAATAATCTGATTTCTAATGTCTGACCCAATAATCTGATGCCTAATGTATGATCAAATAAGCTGATTTCTAACAACAGACAACTGTGAAATGTCTATGAAAATACTAACAAATACATATTATGAACAGACCAGAACAAGTTATAATTCTACGTCTCAGAACAGGACTCAACCGACTCCGCAGTCACATGTATACAAAGTTCAAGATTTGCAACACGGCCATGTGTACATGTGGACAGGCAGCACAGAGTGCCAAACATATACTTCAAGAGTGTTCTGAGCATGAAATGCTGAGGCAGACATATTGGCCAGAGGAAACAACACTAGAATCAAAACTCTATGGGACACTGTATGAACTACAAAAGACAGTGAGTTTTCTTAAGGAGACAGAATTACAGATATAGACTTGTTTCAAGTGAACGAAAGAAGAAGAAGAAGAAGAACTAACAAATAGAACTTACTTTGCTATAGTGTTCATGCTCAGATGTGGGGATCCTGTGTAAGAATGAGATGTCAGATGTGAGGATCCTGTGTAAGAATGAGATGTCAGATGTGGGGATCCTGTGTAAGAATGAGATGTCAGATGTGAGGATCCTGTGTGATGATGATGTTCGTCCGTCGTGATCGACGATGACCAAAAACTCAACCATAAAAATAATAACAATAAATAATAAAATAATAAAGTTAATAGTGCGTATTTAAATGACTAGCAAGTCCAATGCGCGCACAAAATGTTCTTTTACAGAATTGACAACAATAGAAGGTATCTGTGTGAGGTTGAGATGTTTTTTCTTTTCTACGTGTCCGCTTCTGTCTTGCAGTTTCTTGTCTGAATTCTTCTGCCGCTAGTGCTCCCGTTCTAATGCTGTAACGCCATGCTGCTCTATCCTGAGCGAGGCTCTCCCAAGCGCCTACGTCAATGTTAAGATGTTTCGAGATGTCAGATGTGGGGATCCTGTGTAAGAATGAGATGTCAGATGTGAGGATCCTGTGTAAGAATGAGATGTCAGATGTGAGGATCCTGTGTAAGAATGAGATGTCAGATGTGAGGATCCTGTGTAAGAATGAGATGTCAGATGTGGGGATCCTGTGTAAGAATGAGATGTCAGATGTGGGGATCCTGTGTAGAAATGTGATGGAATACAAATAGCAATTTTGTTTTAATTCAAGTGATGATCATGGAGTACCAAAAAAAACTCAGTGTTAAAATCAAATGTGGAGATAAGCAGTATTTCAATGTCTTCTCTGTTTGACAGAATCAACATCATCATGAGTTATTCCAGTGATGACAGTTTAGAAACACAGAGAAAAACTAAAGCAGCTATATCAGATTTTCAGACTTGGGAGAAGGATAAGAAATATGTGGTAAGTATTTGTTTCTTTGTCTTCACCAATCATATGTCAACTATGTCAACTATTAACTCATAAAAAAAAAAGTAAAGTAACACATAACATTTGTTAATGCCGTCGGGGTGTGAGATGTTAGCGATCTCACATTTAACTGTCGTAGGGGTGTGAGATGTTAGCGATCTCACATTTAACTGTCGTAGGGGTGTGAGATGTTAGCGATCTCACATTTAACTGCCGTAGGGGTGTGAGATGTTAGCGATCTCACATTTCACAGGCTCTGAAAATAAGGGCGGTAGCCATCTCCTCTCCCTCGCAGTCTTTACTTCCCGGATTAATCCGGTACCCATTTAAGGCTGGGTCGACCTTGAAGCCGTTGCGATCTGAAAACATTTCCGCCTCAACTGGGGAATGAACCCAGGACCACTCATATGTGAAGCCAGTGCGCTAACTCTGGCTCCCTTATTAACTCATGCTAACTACCGGTGTGTCAACTATTAACTCATGATAACTATGTGAACTATTAACTCAAACAATCTATCACTCTTCATTTTCATTATTTGTATACCTCAACTTGGTTTATAATTGTACGTACACCCCTGCTCTCTTTATAATTGTATATATACCCCTGTTCTGTTTATAATTGTATGTATACCCCTGTTCTGTTTATAATTGTATGTAATGCTTCCTTTCTCCACACACAAAAACTTTGTGTATAGAGTGTCTACTAAAATAATAGCCAATAATGTTAGTATTAATCCTCCCTTCCCCCCCCCCCCCCCCCATCTCAACCGCCACAGACCGCACAGACACAATTGACTACAGTAAAAACATTCATGTTAGTGTTGTCAATATCCAAATGCTGATGATTAGTTGTACTCCAGTCAGTGCAATGCCATTCTTAAAATTCTTTTTAAAAATTGCAGGTCTTATGAAGTTCATTGAAGTAGTGATCAGGACAGTTATTTACTGACTATTAAGAATGTCTGTAAAAGCTTTTTCTTGTCAGTTGACAGGGAAGGGCAGTCAATAAATAAGTGTTGCACTGTTTGGTTTGGATGAGAGCAGTTTTAAAAAGGGAAGGGGACGGGCTGCTGAGGTTTGATATGGTGTAAATGGCTATTGACTTGTACATTAACTATTGGAAACTGAAAGAGTAAATGGCTATTGACTTGTACATTAACTATTGGAAACTGAAAGAGTAAATGGCTATTGACTTGTACATTAACTATTGGAAACTGAAAGAGTTAATGGCTATTGACTTGTACATTAACTATTGGAAACTGAAAGAGTTAGTGGCTATTGACTTGTACATTAACTATTGGAAACTGAAAGAGTTAGTGGCTATTGACTTGTACATTAACTATTGGAAACTGAAAGAGTTAATGGCTATTGACTTGTACATTAACTATTGGAAACTGAAAGAGTTAATGGCTATTGACTTGTACATTAACTATTGGAAACTGAAAGAGTTAGTGGCTATTGACTTGTACATTAACTATTGGAAACTGAAAGAGTTAGTGGCTATTGACTTGTACATTAACTATTGGAAACTGAAAGAGTTAGTGGCTATTGACTTGTACATTAACTATTGGAAACTGAAAGAGTTAGTGGCTATTGACTTGTACATTAACTATTGGAAACTGAAAGAGTTAGTGGCTATTGACTTGTACATTAACTATTGGAAACTGAAAGAGTTAATGGCTATTGACTTGTACATTAACTATTGGAAACTGAAAGAGTTAATGGCTATTGACTTGTACATTAACTATTGGAAACTGAAAGAGTTAGTGGCTATTGACTTGTACATTAACTATTGGAAACTGAAAGAGTTAGTGGCTATTGACTTGTACATTAACTATTGGAAACTGAAAGAGTTAATGGCTATTGACTTGTACATTAACTATTGGAAACTGAAAGAGTTAATGGCTATTGACTTGTACATTAACTATTGGAAACTGAAAGAGTTAATGGCTATTGACTTGTACATTAACTATTGGAAACTGAAAGAGTTAATGGCTATTGACTTGTACATTAACTATTGGAAACTGAAAGAGTTAGTGGCTATTGACTTGTACATTAACTATTGGAAACTGAAAGAGTTAGTGGCTATTGACTTGTACATTAACTATTGGAAACTGAAAGAGTTAATGGCTATTGACTTGTACATTAACTATTGGAAACTGAAAGAGTTAATGGCTATTGACTTGTACATTAACTATTGGAAACTGAAAGAGTTAGTGGCTATTGACTTGTACATTAACTATTGGAAACTGAAAGAGTTAGTGGCTATTGACTTGTACATTAACTATTGGAAACTGAAAGAGTTAGTGGCTATTGACTTGTACATTAACTATTGGAAACTGAAAGAGTTAGTGGCTATTGACTTGTACATTAACTATTGGAAACTGAAAGAGTTAGTGGCTATTGACTTGTACATTAACTATTGGAAACTGAAAGAGTTAGTTTTTCCTCAAGAGTTAATGTTGTCCTTGTCCAGTGGACATGTCATTTCACTAATGACATTTTTACCAGTCAGCCTATTTGCCCATCTATTAGCCAGATTTCCCTTGTGTTGTTTCTAAAAATCTGAATATCTATAAAATTTTTCATATTTGAGTCCTACTTTACAAAAATTGTTTCCATAGAAATCATTATTTTTGTTTCCACAACTCAACTGTGTGGACATAAAGTTCTCAATTATATGATCTGATTTCTATAAGGTTTCCACAGCTCAACTGTGTGGACACAAAGTTCTCAATGATGTGATTTAGATTCTAGGAGGTTTAATGCAAAACTCAGTAAAACTAGCTCCACATTACAAATACTTTCTATTTTAACATTCAAGGAAATCCAGAATCCATTCTGTGAAGAAGGCAAGTCCTTCTAAAAAATAATCATTCATGCCGGTCACACAAAGCGTCACTTATCGTTGTTGATGAGACTGGTCATTGGTCGCTACATTTTTTTGATTCGCCAGGCAATGAAAAGCATGGGAAAGTTGGCTCAGCAAAGATAAATTAGGTCAAGTATTATTCTAGAGAAGGACGTGGATCAATGGACAAACAATTTATTCTATTGGATGAAACATGGATCAATGGCCTATTAAGTAAAAAAGTAAAGTAACCCATAGCATTTATTAATGCCGTAGGGGTGTGAGATGTTAGCGATCTCACATTTCACAGGCTCTGCAAATGAGGGCGGTAGCCATCTCCTCTCCCTCGCAGTCTTTACTTCCCAGATTAATCCGGTACCCATTTAAGGCTGGGTCGACCTGGGAGCCGTTGCGATCTGAAAACATTTCCGCCGCAACTGGGGAATGAACCCAGGACCACTCATTTGCGAAGCTCGTGCGCTAACCACTGCGCTAACGCGGCTCCCCAATGGCCTATTACAAACAATTTATTCTATTGGCTGAAACGAATTACTTTTGTTTGAATCAATTTTCTGTTAAACAATCTTTTGTTGTATATTTTATGCATATCAGTCAGCCTGAATTTCTTTACACCTGACTTCTGCTCATGGCATGACATTCCTTTGTACATCACCATCAAAAATACAAGACTTGTGGGATATTGTAAACTGCAGATGTAAATTGTGGGGATCCATATATAAGTGTACTGTAGTGATCCAGATATAAGTGTACTGTAGTGATCCAGATATAAGTGTACTGTAGTGATCCAGATATAAGTGTACTGTAGTGATCCAGATATAAGTGTACTGTAGTGATCCAGATATAAGTGTACTGTGGTGATCCAGATATGATTGATGTTCTGGATGTACTGTGATGTTCTGGATGTACTGTGATGTTCTGGATGTACTGTGATATTCTAGATGTACTGTGATGTTCTGGATGTACTGTGATGTTCTGGATGTACTGTGATGTTCTGGATGTACTGTGATGTTCTGGATGTACTGTGATGTTCTGGATGTACTGTGGTAGCAGTAAATTAATAAATAAAAGTAGTGAACATTACCAGATTTCTGTAGAAGTGATGAGATATGAACTCGACCAGGGTTTCTCAAAGTGGACAAATACCACCCCCTGTTGGGTGGTGAGATATGAACTCGACCAGGGTTTCTCAAAGTGGACAAATACCACCCCCTGTTGGGTGATGAGATATGAACTCGACCAGGGTTTCTCAAAGTGGACAAATACCACCCCCTGTTGGGTGATGAGATATGAACTCGACCAGGGTTTCTCAAAGTGGACAAATACCACCCCCTGTTGGGTGATGAGATATGAACACGACCAGGGTTTCTCAAAGTGGACAAATACCACCCCCTGTTGGGTGGTGAGATATGAACTCGACTAGGGTTTCTCAAAGTGGACAAATACCACCCCCTGTTGGGTGGTGAGATAAAAACTCAACCAGGGTTTCTCAAAGTGGACAAATACCACCCCCTGTTGGGTGGTGAGATATGAACTCGACCAGGGTTTCTCAAAGTGGACAAATACCACCCCATGTTGGGTGATGAGATATGAACTCGACCAGGGTTTCTCAAAGTGGACAAATACCATCCCCTGTTGGGTGGTGAGATATGAACTCGACCAGGGTTTCTCAAAGTGGACAAATACCACCCCCTGTCGGGTGGTGAGATATGAACTCGACCAGGGTTTCTCAAAGTGGACAAATACCACCCCCTGTCGGGTGGTGAGATATGAACTCGACCAGTGTTTCTCAAAGTGGACAAATACCACCCCCTGTTGGGTGGTGAGATATGAACTCGACCAGGGTTTCTCAAAGTGGACAAATACCACCCCCTGTTGGGTGGTGAGATATGAACTCGACCAGGGTTTCTCAAAGTGGACAAATACCACCCCCTGTTGGGTGGTGAAATATGAACTCGACCAGGGTTTCTCAAAGTGGACAAATACCACCCCCTGTTGGGTGATGAGATATGAACTCGACCAGGGTTTCTCAAAGTGGACAAATACCACCCACTGTTGGGTGATGAGATATGAACTCGACCAGGGTTTCTCAAAGTGGACAAATACCACCCCCTGTTGGGTGATGAGATATGAACACGACCAGGGTTTCTCAAAGTGGACAAATACCACCCCCTGTTGGGTGGTGAGATATGAACTCGACTATGGTTTCTCAAAGTGGACAAATACCACCCCCTGTTGGGTGGTGAGATAAAAACTCAACCAGGGTTTCTCAAAGTGGACAAATACCACCCCCTGTTGGGTGGTGAGATATGAACTCGACCAGGGTTTCTCAAAGTGGACAAATACCACCCCATGTTGGGTGATGAGATATGAACTCGACCAGGGTTTCTCAAAGTGGACAAATACCACCCCCTGTTGGGTTGTGAGATATGAACTCGACCAGGGTTTCTCAAAGTGGACAAATGCCACCCCCTGTTGGGTTGTGAGATATGAACTCGACCAGGGTTTCTCAAAGTGGACAAATACCACCCCCTGTTGGGTGGTGAGATATGAACTCGACCAGGGTTTCTCAAAGTGGACAAATACCACCCCCTGTTGGGTGGTGAGATATGAACTCGACCAGGGTTTCTCAAAGTGGACAAATACCACCCCCTGTTGGGTGGTGAGATATGAACTCGACCAGGGTTTCTTAAAGTGGACAAATACCACCCCCTGTTGGGTGGTGAGATATGAACTCGACCAGGGTTTCTCAAAGTGGACAAATACCACCCCCTGTTGGGTGGTGAGATATGAACTCGACCAGGGTTTCTCAAAGTGGACAAATACCACCCCCTGTTGGGTGGTGAGATATGAACTCGACCAGGGTTTCTCAAAGTGGACAAATACCACCCCCTGTTGGGTGGTGAGATATGAACTCGACCAGGGTTTCTCAAAGTGGACAAATACCACCCCCTGTTGGGTGGTGAGATATGAACTCGACCAGGGTTTCTCAAAGTGGACAAATACCACCCCCTGTTGGGTGATGAGATATGAACTCGACCAGGGTTTCTCAAAGTGGACAAATACCACCCCCTGTTGGGTGATGAGATATGAACTCGACCAGAGTTTCTCAAAGTGGACAAATACCACCCCCTGTTGGGTGGTGAGATATGAACTCGACCAGGGTTTCTCAAAGTGGACAAATACCACCCCCTGTTGGATGATGAGATATGAACTCGACCAGGGTTTCTCAAAGTGGACAAATACCACCCCCTGTTGGGTGGTGAGATATGAACTCGACCAGGGTTTCTCAAAGTGGACAAATACCACCCCCTGTTGGGTGGTGAGATATGAACTCGACCAGGGTTTCTCAAAGTGGACAAATACCACCCCCTGTTGGGTGGTGAGATATGAACTTGACCAGGGTTTCTCAAAGTGGACAAATACCACCTCCTGTTGGGTGATGAGATATGAACTCGACCAGGGTTTCTCAACATGGACAAATACCACCCCCTGTTGGGTGGTGAGATATGAACTCGACCAGGGTTTCTCAAAGTGGACAAATACCACCCTCTGTTGGGTGGTGAGATATGAACTCGACCAGGGTTTCTCAAAGTGGACAAATACCACCCCCTGTTGGGTGATGAGATATGAACTCGACCAGGGTTTCTCAAAGTGGACAAATACCACCCTCTGTTGGGTGGTGAGATATGAACTCGACCAGGGTTTCTCAAAGTGGACAAATACCACCCCCTGTTGGGTGATGAGATATGAACTCGACCAGGGTTTCTCTAAGTGGACAAATACCACTCCCTGTTGGGTGGTGAGATATGAACTCGACCAGGGTTTCTCAAAGTGGACAAATACCACCCCCTGTTGGGTGGTGAGATATGAACTCGACCAGGGTTTCTCAAAGTGGACAAATACCACCCCCTGTTGGATGGTGAGATATGAACTCGACCAGGGTTTCTCAAAGTGGACAAATACCACCCCCTGTCGGGTGGTGAGATATGAACTCGACCAGGGTTTCTCAAAGTGGACAAATACCACCCCCTGTTGGGTGGTGAGATATGAACTCGACCAGGGTTTCTCAAAGTGGACAAATACCACCCCCTGTTGTGTTTGGTGAGATATGAACTCGACCAGGGTTTCTCAAAGTGGACAAATACCACCCCCTGTTGGGTGGTGAGATATGAACTCGACCAGGGTTTCTCAAAGTGGACAAATACCACCCCCTGTTGGGTGGTGAGATATGAACTCGACCAGGGTTTCTCAAAGTGGACAAATACCACCCCCTGTTGGGTGGTGAGATATGAACTCGACCAGGGTTTCTCAAAGTGGACAAATACCACCCCCTGTTGGGTGGTGAGATATGAACTCGACCAGGGTTTCTCAAAGTGGACAAATACCACCCTCTGTTGGGTGGTGAGATATGAACTCGACCAGGGTTTCTCAAAGTGGACAAATACCACCCCCTGTTGGGTGGTGAGATATGAACTCGACCAGGGTTTCTCAAAGTGGACAAATACCACCCCCTGTTGGGTGATGAGATATGAACTCGACCATGGTTTCTTAAAATGGACAAATACCACCCCCTGTTGGGTGGTGAGATATGAACTCGACCAGGGTTTCTCAAAGTGGACAAATACCACCCCCTGTTGGGTGATGAGATATGAACTCGACCAGGGTTTCTCAAAGTGGACAAATACCACCCCCTGTTGGGTGGTGAGATATGAACTCGACCAGGGTTTCTCAAAGTGGACAAATACCACCCCCTGTTGGGTGGTGAGATATGAACTCGACCAGGGTTTCTCAAAGTGGACAAATACCACCCTCTGTTGGGTGGTGAGATATGAACTCGACCAGGGTTTCTCAAAGTGGACAAATACCACCCCCTGTTGGGTGGTGAGATATGAACTCGACCAGGGTTTCTCAAAGTGGACAAATACCACCCCCTGTTGGGTGATGAGATATGAACTCGACCATGGTTTCTTAAAATGGACAAATACCACCCCCTGTTGGGTGGTGAGATATGAACTCGACCAGGGTTTCTCAAAGTGGACAAATACCACCCCCTGTTGGGTGATGAGATATGAACTCGACCAGGGTTTCTCAAAGTGGACAAATACCACCCCCTGTTGGGTGGTGAGATATGAACTCGACCAGGGTTTCTCAAAGTGGACAAATACCACCCCCTGTTGGGTGGTGAGATATGAACTCGACCAGGGTTTCTCAAAGTGGACAAATACCACCCCCTGTTGGGTGGTGAGATATGAACTCGACCAGGGTTTCTCAAAGTGGACAAATACCACCCCCTGTTGGGTGGTGAGATATGAACTCGACCAGGGTTTCTCAAAGTGGACAAATACCACCCCCTGTTGGGTGATGAGATATGAACTCGACCCGGGTTTCTCAAAGTGGACAAATACCACCCCCTGTTGGGTGATGAGATATGAACTCGACCAGGGTTTCTCAAAGTGGACAAATACCACCCTCTGTTGGGTGGTGAGATATGAACTCGACCAGGGTTTCTCAAAGTGGACAAATACCACCCCCTGTTGGGTGGTGAGATATGAACTCGACCAGGGTTTATCAAAGTGGACAAATACCACCCCCTGTTGGGTGATGAGATATGAACTCGACCAGGGTTTCTCAACATGGACAAATACCACCCCCTGTTGGGTGGTGAGATATGAACTCGACCAGGGTTTCTCAAAGTGGACAAATACCACCCTCTTTTGGGAGGTGAGATATGAACTCGACCAGGGTTTCTCAAAGTGGACAAATACCACCCTCTGTTGGGTGGTGAGATATGAACTCGACCAGGGTTTCTCAAAGTAGACAAATACCACCCCCTGTTGGGTGATGAGATATGAACTCGACCAGGGTTTCTCAAAGTGGACAAATACCACCCCCTGTTGGGTGGTGAGATATGAACTCGACCAGGGTTTCTCAAAGTGGACAAATACCACCCCCTGTTGGGTGGTGAGATATGAACTCGACCAGGGTTTCTCAAAGTGGACAAATACCACCCCCTGTTGGGTGGTGAGATATGAACTCGACCAGGGTTTCTCAAAGTGGACAAATACCACCCCCTGTTGAGTGGTGAGATATGAACTCGACCAGGGTTTCTCAAAGTGGACAAATACCACCCCCTGTTGGGTGGTGAGATATGAACTCGACCAGGGTTTCTCAAAGTGGACAAATACCACCCCCTGTTGGGTGGTGAGATATGAACTCGACCAGGGTTTCTCAAAGTGGACAAATACCACCCCCTGTTGGGTGGTGAGATATGAACTCGACCAGGGTTTCTCAAAGTGGACAAATACTACCCCCTGTTGGGTGGTGAGATATGAACTCGACCAGGGTTTCTCAAAGTGGACAAATGCCACCCCCTGTTGGGTTGTGAGATATGAACTCGACCAGGGTTTCTCAAAGTGGACAAATACCACCCCCTGTCGGGTGGTGAGATATGAACTCGACCAGGGTTTCTCAAAGTGGACAAATACCACCCCCTGTTGGGTGGTGAGATATGAACTCGACCAGGGTTTCTCAAAGTGGACAAATACCACCCCCTGTTGGGTGGTGAGATATGAACTCGACCAGGGTTTCTCAAAGTGGACAAATACCACCCCCTGTTGGGTGGTGAGATATGAACTCGACCAGGGTCTCTCAAAGTGGACAAATACCACCCCCTGTTGGGTGGTGAGATATGAACTCGACCAGGGTTTCTCAAAGTGGACAAATACCACCCCCTGTTGGGTGGTGAGATATGAACTCGACCAGGGTTTCTCAAAGTGGACAAATACCACCCCCTGTTGGGTGGTGAGATATGAACTCGACCAGGGTTTCTCAAAGTGGACAAATACCACCCCCTGTTGGGTGGTGAGATATGAACTCGACCAGGGTTTCTCAAAGTGGACAAATACCACCCCCTGTTGGGTGATGAGATATGAACTCGACCAGGGTTTCTCAAAGTGGACAAATACCACCCCCTGTTGGGTGATGAGATATGAACTCGACCAGGGTTTCTCAAAGTGGACAAATACCACCCCCTGTTGGGTGGTAGATATGAACTCGACCAGGGTTTCTCAAAGTGGACAAATACCACCCCCTGTTGGGTGATGAGATATGAACTCGACCAGGGTTTCTCTAAGTGGACAAATACCACTCCCTGTTGGGTGGTGAGATATGAACTCGACCAGGGTTTCTCAAAGTGGACAAATACCACCCCCTGTTGGGTGGTGAGATATGAACTCGACCAGGGTTTCTCAAAGTGGACAAATACCACCCCCTGTTGGGTGGTGAGATATGAACTCGACCAGGGTTTCTCAAAGTGGACAAATACCACCCCCTGTTGGGTGGTGAGATATGAACTCGACCAGGGTTTCTCAAAGTGGACAAATACCACCCCCTGTTGGGTGGTGAGATATGAACTCGACCAGGGTTTCTCAAAGTGGACAAATACCACCCCCTGTTGTGTTTGGTGAGATATGAACTCAACCAGGGTTTCTCAAAGTGGACAAATACCACCCTCTGTTGGGTGGTGAGATATGAACTCGACCAGGGTTTCTCAAAGTGGACAAATACCACCCCCTGTTGGCTGATGAGATATAAACTCGACCAGGGTTTCTCAAAGTGGACAAATACCACCCCCTGTTGGGTGATGAGATATGAACTCGACCAGGGTTTCTCAAAGTGGACAAATACCACCCCCTGTTGGGTGATGAGATATGAACTCGACCAGGGTTTCTCAAAGTGGACAAATACCACCCCCTGTTGGGTGGTGAGATATGAACTCGACCAGGGTTTCTCAAAGTGGACAAATACCACCCCTTGTTGTGTGGTGAGATATGAACTCGACCAGGGTTTCTCAAAGTGGACAAATACCACCCCATGTTGGGTGGTGAGATATGAACTCGACCAGGGTTTCTCAAAGTGGACAAATACCACCCCCTGTTGGGTGGTGAGATATGAACTCGACCAGGGTTTCTCAAAGTGGACAAATACCACCCCCTGTTGGGTGGTGAGATATGAACTCGACCAGGGTTTCTCAAAGTGGACAAATACCACCCCCTGTTGGGTGGTGAGATATGAACTCGACCAGGGTTTCTCAAAGTGGACAAATACCACCCCCTGTTGGGTGGTGAGATATGAACTCGACCAGGGTTTCTCAAAGTGGACAAATACCACCCCCTGTTGGGTGGTGAGATATGAACTCGACCAGGGTTTCTCAAAGTGGACAAATACCACCCCCTGTTGGGTGATGAGATATGAACTCGACCAGGGTTTCTCAAAGTGGACAAATACCACCCCCTGTTGGGTGATGAGATATGAACTCGACCAGGGTTTCTCAAAGTGGACAAATACCACCCCCTGTTGGGTGGTAGATATGAACTCGACCAGGGTTTCTCAAAGTGGACAAATACCACCCCCTGTTGGGTGATGAGATATGAACTCGACCAGGGTTTCTCTAAGTGGACAAATACCACTCCCTGTTGGGTGGTGAGATATGAACTCGACCAGGGTTTCTCAAAGTGGACAAATACCACCCCCTGTTGGGTGGTGAGATATGAACTCGACCAGGGTTTCTCAAAGTGGACAAATACCACCCCCTGTTGGGTGGTGAGATATGAACTCGACCAGGGTTTCTCAAAGTGGACAAATACCACCCCCTGTTGGGTGGTGAGATATGAACTCGACCAGGGTTTCTCAAAGTGGACAAATACCACCCCCTGTTGGGTGGTGAGATATGAACTCGACCAGGGTTTCTCAAAGTGGACAAATACCACCCCCTGTTGTGTTTGGTGAGATATGAACTCAACCAGGGTTTCTCAAAGTGGACAAATACCACCCTCTGTTGGGTGGTGAGATATGAACTCGACCAGGGTTTCTCAAAGTGGACAAATACCACCCCCTGTTGGCTGATGAGATATAAACTCGACCAGGGTTTCTCAAAGTGGACAAATACCACCCCCTGTTGGGTGATGAGATATGAACTCGACCAGGGTTTCTCAAAGTGGACAAATACCACCCCCTGTTGGGTGATGAGATATGAACTCGACCAGGGTTTCTCAAAGTGGACAAATACCACCCCCTGTTGGGTGGTGAGATATGAACTCGACCAGGGTTTCTCAAAGTGGACAAATACCACCCCTTGTTGTGTGGTGAGATATGAACTCGACCAGGGTTTCTCAAAGTGGACAAATACCACCCCATGTTGGGTGGTGAGATATGAACTCGACCAGGGTTTCTCAAAGTGGACAAATACCACCCTCTGTTGGGTGATGAGATATGAACTCGACCAGGGTTTCTCAAAGTGGACAAATACCACCACCTGTTGGGTGGTGAGATATGAACTCGACCAGGGTTTCTCAAAGTGGACAAATACCACCCCCTGTTGGGTGGTGAGATATGAACTCGACCAGGGTTTCTCAAGGTGGACAAATACCACCCCCTGTTGGGTGATGAGATATGAACTCGACCAGGGTTTCTCAAAATGGACAAATACCACCCCCTGTTGGGTGGTGAGATATGAACTCGACCAGGGTTTCTCAAAATGGACAAATACCACCCCCTGTTGGGTGGTGAGATATGAACTCGACCAGGGTTTCTCAAAGTGGACAAATACCACCCCCTGTTGGGTGGTGAGATATGAACTCGACCAGGGTTTCTCAAAGTGGACAAATACCACCCCCTGTTGGGTGGTGAGATATGAACTCGACCAGGGTTTCTCAAAGTGGACAAATACCACCCCTGTTGGGTGGTGAGATATGAACTCGACCAGGGTTTCTCAAAGTGGACAAATACCATCCCCTGTTGGGTGGTGAGATATGAACTCGACCAGGGTTTCTCAAAGTGGACAAATACTACCCCCTGTTGGGTGGTGAGATATGAACTCGACCAGGGTTTCTAAAAGTGGACAAATACCACCCCATGTTGGGTGCTGAGAGATTTCAGGGGAGGGAGAGAGATGTAGGATCAGTGGGAGGCGAATGAACTTGAACTATGAAAATTCAGAATATATGACATTGTCAAATAAAATGTTGAAAATACATGCAACTTTTGTATGACATGAATTGTACTCAGTAACCTGATCACCTAGGTTTATTCAAACCCTCCTAGTGACGAGCTTCTGTTGTATTCAGTAACCTAATCAACTAGGTTTATTCAAACCCACCCAGTGACGAGCTTCTGTTGTATTCAGTAACCTGATCACCTAGGTTTATTCAAACCCTCCCAGTGACGAGCTTCTGTTGTATTCAGTGACCTAATCAACTAGGTTTATTCAAACCCACCCAGTGACGAGCTTCTGTTGTATTCAGTAACCTAATCAACTAGGTTTATTCAAACCCACCCAGTGATGAGCTTCTGTTGTATTCAGTAACCTGATCAACTAGGTTTATTCAAACCCACCCAGTGACGAGCTTCTGTTTTATTCAGTAACCTGATCAACTAGGTTTATTCAAACCCACCCAGTGATGAGCTTCTGTTGTATTCAGTAACCTGATCAACTAGGTTTATTCAAACCCTCCCAGTGACGAGCTTCTGTTGTATTCAGTAACCTAATCAACTAGGTTTATTCAAACCCACCCAGTGATGAGCTTCTGTTGTATTCAGTAACCTGATCAACTAGGTTTATTCAAACCCACCCAATGACGAGCTTCTATTGTACTCTGTAACCTGATAAACTCAAACCCACCCAGTGACAAGCTTCTGTTGTACTATGTAACCTGATCAAACCTGCAGGAAGTGTTTTGACTACATTAAAATGAAAACAATTTAAAACATTTCAACAACTGCAAATATTGGCTTACACTGAGACCTGAACATTCACATGTTGGCTTACAGTGAAACTTGAACATTCAGTAGTTGGCTTACGGTGAAACTTGAACATTCACATGTTGGCTTACAGTGAACTCGGAATAGTCACAAGTTGGCTTACAGTGAAACCTGAACATTCACATGTTGGATACAGTGAACTTGGAATATTCACATGTTGGCTTGCAGTGAAACCTGACCATTCACATGTTGGTTTACAGTGAAACCTGAACACTCACATGTTGGCTTACAGTGAAACCTGAACACTCACATGTTGGCTTACAGTGAACCCTGAACATTCACATGTTTACTTACACATACAGTGAACCCTGAACATTAACGTTGTAAAATCTATATAGTGACACCCAACAGGAGAAAGTCTTCTAGCTTTCATGTGTTTTGTTATAGTTTTAGTGACACCCAACAGGAGAAAGTCTTCTAGCTTTCATGTGTTTTGTTATAGTTTTAGTGACACCCAACAGGAGAAAGTCTTCTAGCTTTCATGTGTTTTGTTATAGTTTTAGTGACACCCAACAGGAGAAAGTTTTCTAGCTTTCATGTGTTTTGTTATAGTTTTAGTGACACCCAACAGAAGAAAGTCTTCTAGCTTTCATGTGTTTTGTTATAATTTTTCTTGAAAAACAATTCTATTTGAGTATCTTATCGTTTGCGAGTCTTGTAGTCTGACGGAGAGATTTCATAAATGATGTTGTTGTTTGTACTTGTGTATGCCTAATTTATATTCTCAACTGTGACAGAAATAATTCCCCCCCCCCCAGAAACCATTTTTCTACATACCATTGAAACAAAGACATTCCTTTATTAGATAACACACTCCCCATTACCGACGGCGCATTTACCGCCCTGATTAGTATCTAAACTCTACACGAGAAATGTGGGGGGGGGGGGGTGGTGGTGGCAGGTAATAGTTTGAGAATCACTGAATTAAATAAAGGCTAGCAAAACTTTGTTAGGAAAATGTGAACACTGAAAATGTGAACACTGAAAATATGAACACTGAAAATATTAACACTGAAAATATGAACACTGAAAATATGAACACTGAAAATAGATTCCTATGACGATAGATGATCCATCCAAACCATATGTGACCACTGTCCCATCCAGATCACATGTGATCACAGACCCGTCCAGACCAAATGTGACCATTGTCCCATCCAAACCACAGACCCATCCAGACCACATGTGACTACTGTCCCATCCAGATCACATGTGATCACACACCCATCCAGACCACATGTGACCACTGTCTCATCCAGACCACATGTGACCACAGACCATCTGGTTGAGTTATGTTGTTAGAGATCTTGTCAAGTCATATGATTAGAGGTCAGATCGAGTCATGTGGTTAGGTGTCTGGTCCAGTCATGTGGTTAGGTGTCTGGTCCAGTCATGTGGTTAAGTATCTGGTCCAGTCATGCGGTTAGGTATCTGGTGCAGTCATGCGGTTAGAGGTCTGGTCAAGTCATATGGTTTATATATATATATATATATATAACATAACCATATAACACACAATGCATACATATAGCACATATAACATCACATATAGCCCATAACACACACGGATATATCACAAAGAACACATCGTATACAGTATGCACAGAGAAAACATTCGCATATCATATATGACACATATATCACATAACACACATACACACACATATATATATATAGCTCAGATAACACACATACAACAGAGAACACACACACGCATATAGCACAGATAACACACACATATCACAGAGAACACACATGTACAGCACATATAACACACACATATAGCACAGAGAACACACATATATTACAGTGAGAACACTCGCATATCGTATATGGCATATATATCACATAACACACACACACATATAGCTCAGATAACACACATAGCACATATAACACACACATATCACAGATAACACACACATAGCACGTATATCACATATGACAAAGTTAACACATACAACACATACATATCGCACAGATAACACACGCATAGGGACTATATAGTACAGATAAGACACATGTATCACAAAGACCACATATATAGCACAGATAATACACATGTCACAGAGAACACCCATGTATCACAGAAACACACATATGACACATGATGTTCGTCCGTCGTAATCGACGATGACCAAAAACTCAACCATAATAATAATAACAATAAGTAATAAATAATAATGAAGTTATTAGTGCGTTTTTAAGTGACTAACAAGTCCAATGCGCGCACAAAATGTTCTTTTACAGAATTGACAACAATAGAGGGTATCTATGTGAGGTTGAGATGTTTTTTCTTTTCTACGTGCCCGCTTCTGTCTTGCAGTATCTTGTCTGGACTCTTCCGCCGGTAGTACTCCCGTTCTAATGCTGTAACGCCATGCTGTTCTATCCTGAGCGAGGCTCTCCCAAGCGCCTACGTAAATGTTGTTTCAGAGATGACTTGAGCGTGTCTTTAAAGCGCTTTTTCTGTCCACCAGCTTTTCGAAATCCTGCCTTGAGTGATCCATAATATATTTGTTTTGGCAAATGCGAGTTCTCCATACGCACAAGATGGCCTGCCCAGCGTGCGGCGCCTTCATAAGTATTGTTTGGATGCTTATTGAGGTTGATTTTTCCAAGACCTCGTAGTCTGGTACTTTGTGCCACCAATGATGTTTAGTAATTTACGTAGGCAGGTAAGATGGAAATGATTTAATTTCCTTGCATGTCTAGCATACAGTGTCCACGTTTCGCAGGCGTATAGTAAGGTTGGTATAACAGCAGCATGATATACTTGTAGTTTGGTGGTTGTTCTTATACCTCTTCTGTCCCATACATTGTTGCGTAAGCTGCCAAATACAGCACTATAGCAATATACACAAATATGACACATATAGCACACATGTATCACAATGTCCACACGTCACAGATAACACACGTCACAGAGAACACACACATATGACAAATTAACACACATCACAGAGAACACATGTTACAGAGTACACACACATATAACACAAATATGACAAAGATAACACACATATAGCACAGCGAACACACAGACATAGGTAACAGACAACACCCACATACCACACATATAACACACACACATATTGCACATATAACACACACACAAATTTGACAACAAACACACGAAGCAACATCGGTATCTAATATTGTGATTAAACTACACAGACAAACATAAACAAAGAGCTCATTGAAGCACACAAACGTCAGAAAATAACTTGGTCAAGCTATCCACTACACACGGCGATATCGTCAACATTGTTATCGTTCATCTAGGTAAAAACGTCACACATGGTTACGATAGATACCTAATCTTATCTTACGCCCATCATCAGGATCACTTTTAGAACAATTATCAACTCCAAATATACTTACCACCATTACTCGTCGAGGTAACTAGTATAACGCAAACATTTCGTAATATTTCTGATTTGTTTAGTTGATTTTATTTGACAAGTTATCACATTCATGGAAGCTGCGTCTTCGACTTCAAATATTTCATTATTCACATTTGATGTCCATGATACTTGTGATGACATCATGATACTTGTGATGACATCATGATACTTGTGAGAATATTATGATACGTGTGATGACATCATGATACGTGTGATGACATCATGATACTTGTGATGACATCATGATACTTGTGATGACATCATGATACTTGTGATGACATCATGATACTTGTGATGACATCATGATACTTGTGATGACATCATGATACTTGTGATGACATCATGATACTTGTGATGACGCCGCGAGAAGCAGCAGTGTACATGACACTCTACGGTCAAAAACAATATGGCAACATCTTGTGGAAAAGAAAAAAAATAATGCAGTAGCTATCCTTGAGACCGGCTAGAAAAGGCGAGAGCGGATAAAACACAGTCCAAAGTGATCATGCCGGAAGTGTCCAAGAACCTTTGTGGTTAGCATATGGCTATTCAATCTACGAGCTTATATTCAAGTAAATAGAGCTATTAGGAGTAAAACAAGTAACAAATATCTCGGTAGTATTTTTTACAGAAATGGAAGCCTCGATAGAGAAATAAAGACGAGATGTCAAAAGGCAAATGCAGTAACATACCAACTGTCACCACTATTTCTTTATTCCAAGATCGAGATGAAAGTTGAAAGGCAAATGATCTACAGTATATTCCTACCAACACTGTGTTACCAGTTCCAAACCTGGTCTCTCTCATCTTCACATTACAGAAAGATAGTGACGAGAGATAAAATGCTTGAGGAAAGCCGCCGGGGTCACCAGGCTTGATAGATTACGAAATGAAGATATCGGGGAAAGAATAGGTATAATACATTGTACAGATTACATAGAGAGAGAACAGATCAAGTGGTTTAGTCACATTATGAGAATGCATCACGACAAGTTGCCCGTACAGGCATATAACCATATGAGATCAGGGTACAATGCCAGAGGAAGACCACGGAAAAGATGGATAGAAAACGTCAGGGACATCCTGTACAGACACGGTCATAGCACAGCCGAGGCCACACATCTGAATTTAGAAAGCAAGCTCGAGCTCCAATTACCCCTACGCTTAACGGCAAGAATGGATCACAAACCACCTGGGCAAATACAATAGACATAGAACTATTCAAACTACGATCTTATATTCAAGGATATAAATACATGAATTGATAAAGAGTATGCAACACATGGTCATCATGCACTTTTGATAAACGAACAACAGCTGGTGTGTGGTGTTTTAATAAACGAACAAGAGTGGTTGTGTGGTGTTTTGATGGACGAACAACAACGGTTGTGTGATGTTTTGAGGAATGACGGTTCTTTTTTTTGTGAAACACGGATGCCGCAAGTCTAGTTTTATAATAAGGTCGAAAGAGCATTAAAATACAAGTGAAGTCATGGTTCAGGTAATCATGTCTCAGAAAGCTCTTGAGTATATGATTCATGATTAAGTAGTCACAGATGGATATGTGATGAAATCAAGCTTGGATGTACTTCGAGGGATGGCGAACGAACCAAGTGGAGAGAGTGTGTTATTGTCGTTTAGTCACAACATGACATGGTGGTCAGTCATTGCTGTTTCTTCTTTCTCAGTCAAGTCACAACATGACATGGTGGTCAGTCATTGCTGTTTCCATTTTCTCAGTAAAGTCACAACATGACATGGTGGTCAGTCATTGCTGTTTTCACTTTCTCAGTCAAGTCACAACATGACATGGTGGTCAGTAATTGCTGTTTCCACTTTCTCAGTCAAGTCACAACATGACATGGTGGTCAGTCATTGCTGTTTCCACTTTCTCAGTCAAGGCACAACATGACATGGTGGTCAGTCATTGCTGTTTCCACTTTCTCAGTCAAGGCACAACATGACATGGTGGTCAGTAATTGCTGTTTCCACTTTCTCAGTCAAGGCACAACATGACATGGTGGTCAGTCAAGGATCTGATAGATAAATCTGATCAGATTAGCACCATTTTGACCACAATCATCATCAGGCGTCATGCTGGCTGGCGTATGCGTTCATGGCTCTCCACGGCTCTCTGTCTCCAGTATAATGTATCAAGATCGATGTTGTTTCCCTGCCGTGCCAGGTTGTCAAAGCGTGTAATATTTTCTCCCGTTGTCGCCCTCTGTCTATGTTACCTTCAATCTTGCCTGTTGTGACTATGTTCTTCAAATCTGTCTATCTCATGAAGTGGTCAACAATTAAGATTGTCTTTTTCTTATATTATTGATTAAGATCAGTTTCACATTTGACTCTTTCAACACCTCTACATTAGTTTTTCTGACAGTCCATGGTATTCTAATCATTCTTCTGTAGAACCACATCTCTATTGCCTCTCATTTCTCACTTTCAAGTTTGTTTATTGTCCAAAACTCGCATCCATATGTTAGTATATGGGGTATATAGCACTGCAGAACTCACTTTCTCACCTCTAATTACAAGATCATATTACACAATATATTTTTCATTTTTCTGAATGTTGTTTTTGCCTGCCCTATTCTGCTTCTTATTTCTGTTGAACTTCTTCCATCTGCTGTAATCGTTGTACATAAATATTTGAATTGTTGCAGCTGTTTTAATGCTATAGCTTTCACTTTGGTCTTGCATGGTGTGGTATTTTGTTTTATTTTATTTTGTATTTTTACGACAAACACGAAGTAAAATGGGATATAATCGTTGAAATCATAGTTTTTAATTTGTAGAGTTGTCTACCTTATCTCAGTGTGTGTACATATGTCCTCTAACTCACCGAATGAGTCATTCATTAAATCATAAAATAATGCATGTTGTCTTGTGTTGCTATCTCAAATTTCTTTTGTACACACACAAAACATAAACAAGATTTAGAAAACAAATCTACAAATGTCGTAGTATGTAGTGATATCATTCCAGAAAATATATCAAATCTGAATATCGATACCAAAATGCCACGAGTATAATGAAGGTGAATACAGGTGAATACAGCTCAGATAACACACATACATCAGAGAACACGCATATAGCACAGATAACACACACATATCACAGAGAACACACATATACAGCACAGATAACACACACATATCACAGAGAACACACACATATCACAGATAACACACACATATCACAGATAACACACACATATCACAGATAACACACACATATCACAGAGAACACACATATATTACAGTGAGAACACTCGCATATCGTATATGGCATATATATCACATAACACACACACACATATAGCTCAGATAACACACATAGCACATATAACACACACATATCACAGATAACACACACATAGCACGTATAACACATATGACAAAGTTAACACATACAACACATACATATCGCACAGATAACACACGCATAGGGACTATATAGTACAGATAAGACACACGTATCACAAAGACCACATATATAGATAACACCGAATGAGTCATTCATTAAATCATAAAATAATGCATTTTGTCTTGTGTTACTATCTCAAATTTCTTTTGTACACACACAAAACATAAACAAGATTTAGAAAACAAATCTACAAATGTCGTAGTATGTAGTGATATCATTCCAGAAAATTTATCAAATCTGAATATCGATACCAAAATGCCACGAGTATAATGAAGGTGAATACAGGTGATCATCATCATTAAGTGCCATCTCGTCAACGAGGGTTGGCTGCAAGTCGACCTCCAACATGCTGTGTCCTGTCTTACTGGTGCACTCTGCTAGACTGTAACCTGTCTATTTCGCGATGTTACTCTCCCACTTCCTCGCAACCCTTCGACTTGCAGTAAGGTCTTGAACAAGGTGTCATGTCTTTTAATATGTCTAAAATATTTTATTTGCTTGATCTTTATCTCATTTAATAATTCTTTCTTCATATTAAGTGTTGTTAAAACCTCTTTGTTTGTTTATTTCTCTTTCGATGATGTTCTCCCTTTTCTTCTATATATCCACATCTCAAAGACATCAATTCTGTCTTATAATTGTTTGTTTAGTGTCCATGTTTCTGACCCATATGGCATATATTAAAATAGAATATATGTAGCATTTTATAGTTCTCCTTTCTATCTTGTTTGTAATTTACTTAGATGTTACTGTTTTGCTCATCTTATTGAAAGTACTTTAACCGTTCCTATTCTCCCTGTAACTTTTGACAACTTATATACATTCCGAAACTATCAGAATGTCCACAAAGTGGAGAATTCTTCAGTAAGAAAACAAAGTGGAAAGTGCTTCAGTAAGAAAACAAAGTGGAAAGTGCTTCAGTAAGAAAAAACACAGTGGAGAGTGCTTCAGTAAGAAAACAAAGTGCAGAGTGCTTCAGTAACAAAATTCTATATTAATGTAATAATGTGACTGGACATTCGATGAAATAGTGAAAATAATATACACAAAATATTACAGTAATGAAATGGACAAGGTTTTTTTTCAACATTGTGGTCCAACAGGAACTTTTACCCAAAAAAAACCAACAATACAAACTGGAAGCAGAAACTTATTTATTTAAACGATGGTAGGTAGTGGCTGGAAGACAAGTGTTTTTTTTAAATATAACTATCTTGATATTTCTCAATTTACTTGTATTAACTGATTTACTAAATTTACTTCTATTTACTTAAAGGTCCAAACAATACTTAACCGAAACACTGGGGTTTTTGTACGGTTCATATTTTGCTTAATTGAAACACTGGGGTTTTTGTACGGTTCAAATTTTACTTAACCGAAACACTGGGGTTTTTGTACCGTTCATATTTTACTTAACTGAAACACTGGGCTTTTTGTATGGTTCACATTTTACTAAACCGAAACACTGGGGTTTTTGTACGGTTCATATTTTACTTAACTGAAACACTGGGGTTTTTGTACGGTTCATATTTTACTTAACTGAAACACTGGGGTTTTTTTACGGTTCATATTTTACTTAACTGAAACACTAGGGTTTTTGTACGGTTCATATTTTACTTAACTGAAACACTGGGGTTTTTGTACGGTTCATATTTTACTTAACTGAAACACTGGGGTTTTTGAGCGAACTTAGGATATTATTGCAGAGATGAATATTGATAACGTTTATTATTATTTGTGTCCATTAGTGAAATATTGTTGTGACTTGGTTCAGTATTGGAGTTAAATATTGTTGTGACTTGGTTCAGTATTGGAGTTAAATATTGTGATTTGGTTCAGTATTGGAGTTAAATATTGTTGTGATTTGGTTCAGTATTGGAGTTTAATATTGTTGTGACTTGGTTCAGTATTGGAGTTAAATATTGTTGTGACTTGGTTCAGTATTGGAGTTAAATATTGTTGTGACTTGGTTCAGTATTGGAGTTAAATATTGTTGTGACTTGGTTCAGTATTGGAGTTAAATATTGTTGTGATTTGGTTCAGTATTGGAGTTAAATATTGTTGTGACTTGGTTCAGTATTGGAGTTAAATATTGTTGTGACTTGGTTCAGTATTGGACAGAGAGCTCGAGACAATTATTTAAAAAGCCAACCATGTAAATGATGAACTTGCACCAAGTTTGAAACACAAATCTATCCAGATGGAAACGAAAAAGGCAAATCATAAATTAAATCTTCGTCCCACAATGTGTTATCAATGTCAGACATGGACACTAACATGAAAAACAAGAAAGAAAGAATAAATGTGAAATGAGGTGTCTAAGAAAAGCAGCAAACAGAACAAAAAGCGATTGTATGAAGAATGAAGAGATTACAAGAACTATTGCAACAATATCAGTGCTCAAATATACTGAAAAACAGACTGAAATGGTTCAGCCACTTATTGAGAATCAACCCTTATTGGCTAGCAGTAAGAACATACAACATGATCATGTAAACAACAAGAGCTAGGAGAAGATCAAGAAGAAGGTGGACTGAAAGAGTTACCAACATTCTAAGACGTCATAATTTTACGACATATTATCAATGGACTAACGTGCCGTATCCTGAAAATAGATCGTCATTAAATCCTGCGACGCCTTACAGAAAAAGCAAAGAAAGGACAATAGATAGATAGATTTAATACATGTTACTCTTAACATATTGCGATAGCAGCTCATTGTTTGACATCCTGAAATAGCAGCTCATTGTTTGACATCCTGCGAGAGAAATGGTTGACTTGTACTGAGAACGGCGGAGAACGTTAAATTGAACTTGAAAAAAATGATCACATAATAAAAGTAAAAAACTTCCGCTCAGTCTGTCTGCCTGCGTACTTGCAGGATATCACCTGCCATCACTAGATTATTTCACTATTTGAATCCAGGTTATACAGTCACTACCAGGCGCACGACCCGCTGCTCACGGAAGACGCGCCAGTGATGCTGGCCACGTGGTGCCGCGTGAGCGTATCTGCTCAACTGTGATCGATACAGGATCAGTGTTATGGAACTCTTATTTTTATTGGAAATGTTTTCACTGTGTTCTGTTCATGATATGTAGTTACCAGTATTAAGTAAGATTGTTATAATGTGAGACAACAGCTGACATCATGTCACAGACGACGTGAGACAACAGCTGACATCATGTCACAGACGTTCGCCTTTACACGTCTTTTTTAATTTCTATGTCTGTGAATAGTTCCTATAGGTTGGGTTTACCTCTGCTAGGATACAATTGCTGTATTATGCTCCACCTGGAACAAGATTTAATAGTGGTTAGTGGTAATAGTAGTAGTGGTTGTAGTAGCAGCAGTGGTTGTAGTAGTGGTAGTAGTAGTAGTAGTGATGGTAGTAATAGTACTATTGGTGATTTTAGTAACAGTAGTAGTTGCACTAGCTTCATACGTAGTGTTTTTGGGTATATTATGGCGTATGATTTGCAATACTCGATTGCATGTGATATATCCTATAACTTATCATGTAAGGTGATGTGCTGACATATTTAGACAGACGCATGTGTGTACATATCATGAATTTCTATAGATGTGTATAAAAGTATGTATAAGTGTGTGTGTCTGTGTGTTCATGCGAATATACACACACTACACACTGTATACTATCATGTTACACTACACGGTACATCGATTAAGCAGTTAACTCATGATTCACAATCTAAAGATAGTTGTTAAAAGTAAACAAAATCTAAAGACAGTTGTTAAAAGTAAACAAAATCTAAAGACAGTTGTTAAAAGTAAACTACTCCGTTGTAAATAAGTCTATGAATAGAAAAATGTGAATAAATTAAACGATTAATTGAATTTACGAAGTAAAGAACAGATTTGAACATATAATGAACGCTTCTGTAGAAAACCCAGAAAACCTACTCCTGTCGTCACACACTTCAACGGTACTGGCCATTGTTGTGTTCTTGATATGCAGGTAACTGCCATCAGATCCTGCACCACTGATGATAGATATAGGTACGCTTCTTGAAAATCATTTTATTTTATAGTTTGGTACCTTCAAGTCTTGTGGACTTAATTCCGACCACTCTTTTGTTTAGCTCTCAGTCGATGTGGTCTTTGTGTTTATTCATTTTGTTCTCTCATTTACGTCATCGTGTTGTTCGTTTCGTTTCCACATGTATTTACGTTTTTATGTATTTCATGTTCCAATCCTTCCGGCATCTCGTATCCACTTTTTTTCCGGGCATGTTAGTGTCGCTATATCATTGCTACTCGTCGTCTTGATGTAATATGCTTGTTAAATTGATAAATGCCTTTTGGTCGAAACGTCGAGTATGTCTTGAGTAATGTTATTTGTTTGATTATGTCCTGTGTACTGTTGTGTGTATTCTTTCACGTCAACATCCGACAGTGATAGTGTGTTAGCCTTCGTCCAGTAAGACTACATGACTACCTGTGTTCTACGTCAGTACTATTGACTATATATTCATTGATAGACACAGAGATACGTGACTTGTGCAGAACAACAACAGAACAATAGTTAGAAACAAAATGTGGAGAAATGTAGATGCCGTTACAACAGAAGTCAAAGAGATGTACAAAGAAGCAAGACAAGTTACTAGTAAGAATAATCCAGTAAATGGAACAGAGGAAGTGGCTGCACTAAAAATAAAAGTGGAAAAATTATACTTGATAAGACAGAAGTACTGACAAGATGATCAACGGAAATACTGACAAGATGACCAACGGAAGTACTGACAAGATGATTAGAATACGTAACATACCTGTTTGGTGACCAACGGAAGTACTGACAAGATGATTAGAATATGTGACATACCTGTTTGGTGACCAACGGAAGTACTGATAAGATGATTAGAATATGTGACATACCTGTTTGGTGACCAAAGGAAGTACTGAGAAGATGAGCAGAATATGTGACATACCTGTTTGGTGACCAACGGAAGTACTGACAAGATGGAAAGAATATGTGACATACCTGTTTGGTGACCAACGGAAGTACTTATAAGATGATTAGAATATGTGACATACCTGTTTGGTGACCAACGGAAGGACTGATAAGATGGACAGAATATGTGATAGACCTGTTGATAACCATTATCATCAGAAAACATAGTCAATCACAGTTCTTCGAAACTCATGCGGATAATAAAATAGGAGGAAGACAAGGATGTATTTTTCCAATAAGACTATTCAACATATGCACAGACATTTAATTTAAACAGATAGAATGAACACCAGGACTCCGGATCAATAAATAATAATAAAATAATAAATAACTTAAGATATGCAAACGACACAGTTCTCTTGACGATAATCAACATGAGCTACACAGACTAATATGATAAGAAGACAAATCAATCATAACAAAGAGGGAAAATCGCTAAACATAAAAGTAGGAGAAACTACCCGGTAATTACAAGTAGATCATTACCAATACATTGAACCTATAATCACAAATGATGGTAGATGCGAAACAGAAATGAAAGGATGAATAGGAATTGCTAAAAGTACTTTCAATGTCTTGAGGAAACTACTACAGTAACATCCAAACAAATGAAAAACGAAACAAAAATGAGAATTGTAACATGCTACGTACGAACTACAAAGATTTCGACGTTTCGACCAAATAGCCTTTATAAAAACAACAAAACACGACAAATATGCAAATGAAATGGGACGAGTTCATCAAACGTATAACGTGTACGTTATAGAAATGCAATGACAAAACGGTCTTGACAATATTTCAACATTGTGTAACAGTTTCTCTGCTCGTTATAACTCGAACACGTGCAGTAATGACATCTTATACGAGGCGTGTTCAAATGAAAACGGGACTTGTTACACCACGCGTGATAGAGCGCACTGATATTGATGACATTTTGCACTAGTAATGAGTATCCAATAATTTACATACGGTCACGTGTTCATCTTCCCAGCATGCATATGTGCTGCAGAAGACTGTTAACAATATGGCGGGTGTGATTCCGAACCCGTCCAAAGTGAATCAGCGTGATGTGATCCAGTTTCTTTCATTTGAAGGATGCCAAGCAGTAGACATTTATCGGAGAATGAAGGCAGCATATGGTGACAAATGTTTGTCGAGGACTAGAGTGATGGAGTGGGTGCGTATGTTTAAAGACGGACGTGAATTAACGGCAGATCTTGCACGGCCAGGTCAGGCGCATATTGTTGCAACAGAAGAAGCCATAGCCGTGCTTGATAAAGCAGTACTGACTGACCGTCGTCGGAGCATTCGTTCGCTTGCAGAAGAATTCCATATGTCAATTGGGACAGCCCACATGGTTGTTCGGAAGAAATTGAACTAGCAACTTTTTCTCGGACGGCATTCGACGTCTACCTAAACAGTGGGATGCTTGCCTAAATGCATACGGAGATTTTTTCTGATGAACCCAGGTGCATTCTTATTCACAAGTGGTTGCTTTGTTCAATTCCGTTGAAAATATTAAATTGCGTGTGATACTTTTTAAATAAATCCACAAGTCCCGTTTTCATTTGAACACGCCTCGTATATCTATATGTGTGTGTGTGTGTGTGTGAAATCGTGTGTGAGTAGATGGGGTTTTGGTGGTTTCGGGCCACCAAATCTTTTCGACACCATGCAGACACCGCTGCGACTGCCTGCCTCCATGAGGAGATGCATGTCGATGTCTGTCAAGAGCTCGGGCTCAATTCCAGTCATTTTCAGTAGAGCGTCCCACGACATCCCTGGCGTGCTGAAGTAGTGTGCTGGATCGAGTCGTAGTGCTCCATAGAAGAATCTCGGAATGTTTCGAACACGTCTGCCAGAAGTAGCACGTCTGTTCGCAAGTAGAGGTCGTGGTAGTCTCCGAACTTCTTGCAGCTAAATTCACTCCATTCCCGCTGTGCGTGCTCATAGTCCTTGTCGCTGATGTGCTCTCTAGTCAGATGACTGTAGAAAGCCTCCTTCGGCGGTAGCTGTGTATGGGTATATGAGCTTTCTTTGAATGAATATTACATAGAAAATAGAATTCGCTACGAGTTTTATAACATTCAATAGGGGCTTATGGGGTCTTGCAGAACTACAGACATTTTCTGTGTAACATCAGTACACATATTATACCTTCTTTGTTTGTCATATGGACAATCAAATATGTGTTATATTCCTACCATGTTTCTGTCAATCTCGTGTATTGTGTGAGATCTTGATGATTTATTGTCTGATTGTTGACGTTCAAAAATCGTTCTATAGTCTGCGCAGTTGCATATTTCTTGGCTACCAGATTTGTTTCAATGGTAAGTCATGTAGAGGTTGTTCATTCATATTTACTGCTTTCTCTTCTTCTTCTTCTTCTTCTTCTTTCGTTCACTTGAAACATGTCTATATCTGTAATTCTGTCTCCTTAATAAAACTCACTGTCTTTTGTAGTTCATACAGTGTCCCATAGAGCTTTGATTCCAGTGTTGTTTCCTCTGGCCAATATGTCTGCCTCAGCGTTTCATGCTCAGAACACTCTTGAAGTATATGTTTGGCACTCTGTGTTGCCTGTCCACATGTACACATGGCCGTGTTGCCAATCTTGAACTTTGTATGCATGTGACTGCGGAGTCGGTTGTGTCCTGTTCTGAGGCGTAGAATTATAACTTGTTCTGATCTGTTCATAATATGATAGTCATCTTGTGTTGGTGTTTGTGGCTTTCTTATTGACTTTATCATCTGTTTTTTCTGATGGTAGGTGATTGGTATATCTGGTTGGTCTTCAGCAGCACCTTCCTTAGCCAGTTGGTCTGCTTTTTCATTTCCTGGTATTCCACAGTGAGAGGGTATCCACTGCATGGTTACCCTGTACTGGTAAGACAATTCGCTAAGTAATTTTTTCAAGTCTGTTAGTTTTCCAGACTGGAGAGCTTGAAGCACTGACCTTGCATCTGTCCCTAACCCTAACCCTATATCATATATATGTGGCTTTCATACCGCCACCTTTTATTTACTATATCATATATATGTGGCTTTGATATAGCCACCTTTCATTTACTATATCATATATATGTGGCTTTCATATAGCCACCTTTCATTGAATAACTTTTTGTCCTATATCGGATAATCTTTTTATCTTGGCACCTCATTTAGTTACGTGTATTTTGTCTGTATTCTTTCTTCTTGAGCAATTCGTATCGATTGATGTACATTCCGGGCTACACTTGACTTTCTTCAGGATATAAAGTTATTCTAAATGCAACAATGCATTGTCAGCATTGGAAATTTTCCAATATTTTCCTGGGTCGTGCTGACTGGATGACCGGAATCCATGCACCCACTATATTTTATTGCTAAAAGTGCTGATATAACCTAATTTTACAAAATCCTACGGTTGAAAGCAGCGAACCCTACCATAATATGTACTTTCTATTTCACTAACCGGCAATGATAATCAAATCGTGAACATTTATTCCACTTGTATCAATCACCATCCGACATGATTTTCACATGTATTCTAGAATAATGAAATACGTTGTGACATGATCTATCAGAATATCATGTTTCTTAGATCCAGGATTGACTATGATTAACCTGAGAGCCTGAATCATCATCATCATACCATCGTGAAATTGCGCGTAATGTGTCATGTTCATCATCGAGCACTTCTTGCCCATCATTTCCTATCATGTTATAAGAGGATTTCATTATACAACTTTTCGTCCAGACTGTGCCGTGAATCTTGGCCAAGTTCACTGTATAAATGTTAAACAATACACATGATAATGGGGATTCCTGAGACAGTCCAGTACATATACTTAATTCCGATGTCCACGCATCCATAATCCATACATATCAACTTAGGTTCCGATGCCTACACATCCAGGAAATCCTTGGGGCAGTACAGACATATTAACCAAGGTTACGATGTCCAAGCGTCCAGTACATAATAACCTAGGTTCCTATGTCCGAGCATTCTGGAGATCCTTGAGGCAGTTCAAGACATATTAACCTAGGTTCCTATGTCCTAGGTCCAGGACATGAAAAACCGATTACTCTTCCAATGCATCTGCTACCTAATTGATGAATCATTGGTTGATTTTACAGTTTACCAAGCAGCTGATTCATGTTGCAAATGTCATCCTTTTAGTGGTATCCCTCCGGTCATTGGCAACCGAGTTCTATCTTGCGTTAGAACCCCTCATATATATCATAGTCACATGTTGCCGTGATCTGTCAACTATTTTTCACCGGTCTGTTAGGTTACACACTGTATCAGGAAGTATTCTTCGTTGGTCTCTGCTAGTTTACCCACTGTATCATGTATTTTGGTAGTTTACTAACTGTATCATGTATTCTGGTAGTTTACCCACTGTATCATGTATTCTGATAGTTTACCCACTGTATCATGTATTTTGGTAGTTTACCCACTGTATCATGTATTCTGGTAGTTTACTTACTGTATCATGTATTCTGGTAGTTTACTTACTGTATCATGTATTCTGGTAGTTTGTTTACTTACTGTATCATGTATTCTGGTAGTTTACCCACTGTATCATGTATTCTGGTAGTTTACTCACTGTATCATGTATTCTGGTAGTTTACTTACTGTATCATGTATTCTGGTAGTTTACCCACTGTATCATGTATTTTGGTAGTTTACCCACTGTATCATGTATTCTGGTAGTTTACTTACTGTATCATGTATTTTGGTAGTTTACTAACTGTATCATGTACTCTGGTAGTTTACTCACTGTATCATGTAGTCTGGTAGTTTACCCATTGTATCAGGAAGATTTCAACAGGAAGATTTCTAGATTTCAACCTGCTTTCGTTACCTATTGTCTCTAGTTCGAGACAGCTGTGTAACAAATCCTCGATAACATCTGCTCGCTTTATACTTTTGTTTAATGAATGCACCACTTGTTGATTTCTACATCTAACCCCTTAATGTCCTGGTATTGTATTTCATCCGGCATTGGTGCAATACTTTGTCACCTACGACGCAACGACCCTCCACTTCCTCGCATGCATTGGCTGTAGCTCTGGGTCTGCCTCCTCCCGCCATGGCCTTCTTTTCCTGTCTCCTTAGTCCCTACCTTCTCTGATGCCCTTCTCTCCGGCACCCTCTTCCTATGTCTCGCTATATCAGCATGATACCATCTCACGACGTGCTTCCCCGCGATAGTCCCTTACCCCCCCCCCCCCGCTGTGCCCTCTCTGTGTCATCTGGGCTCCCTCCCACCAGCACTTTACTTTCCTCGTGACGTATCTCCTTCTCGGTGCTTTCGTCTAACCATCACGTATTTTATTGTTTTTTCTTCTTTTTTTCTTTTTTGTCTCTTTTTTCATTTTCTTTTTCTTCCTTTTATTTTTTCCTCTTGTATTCTCAACCTCTGCATTTTTCTCATTCTCTGTTATCTCTCTATGGCTATTTGGGTGAAGTCATGGTTCCTAACCCCCCACCTCCCTATTAGTTATTTGCTTTACGCCCCTGTACTCACGTCAGTTGGTGTTCGCTGTACCCTACCTTTCCTCCAGGCTATTGTCTTATCCCATTGTTCTCCCTTTCGCGGTTTTGTTTTCTTTGCACTTCGGCGCCTCGGATATTGTCTATCACTGTGGCATGTCTGTATTTTCTAACCTGTAGAAATACTTGCTACAATGGCACTTGATAAAAATCTGGCTTTCACTGTCCATTTTTTTACTTTGTTGCCATAATGTGTGTGATCATTAGATGTAAGGAGCTCGGACAAGTCGCTGCATCAGTTAAGTTATTGCACTAATTTATTCTTATATATCACCATTATCTGCTCATATTCTCTTCCTGCTGTTTGCTCTTTCTCGTCTATTCCTGTATTTTTTGGCCTCTCTCTCTCTCTCTCTCTCCCACCCAATCTCTCGTACTATCTCATTTTGCATTATGATTTAATGTTTGTAATATTCATTCTCTGTTGCCACTTTTGAGGTAAGTATTTTTAATTTACTTTTAATTTACTTGCTACTATATTTTTTTTCCTTTTTTAATCTCACTTTCTTCAGTCTACTTTCCCCTCCCTACTTACTACCATCTTCTCCCCATACCTTCTTCTCTCCGGTCATGCTGCCACATCTTTGCTTCCTCCATTACTTATCTGCTATTGTCTTCCTCTCCTCCTTAGTATAACCCTATTTGTCTCCATGTAAGATTTGTTTTATGTGGTCGTTTGTTTGTCCTCATGAAGGCTTTTTAGTCGAAACGTCGTCTGTCCCTGTATCTCGTTGTTAGGTTGTTTTATGTTTTATTTTGGTAACACATCTACCTATTTTTGTATATCTTGACATTTGCCCCTTGTTACTCCAGCCATCTATTTCCTGTTTAGGGTTGTTACCCTACACTGGAACATTTATCCCGTGCAAAGGCAACCCGTTATATTCATCACGAGTTCATCCGAAGGTTATCTGCATACCCTCGTTCTAAACACATTCCAACTGTTGCATTAGTGCAAAGTTTTTCTAGTTCAGGCTCATTGATCCCTTTACCAAAAAATATTTAATTTCTGGATATTTAATAAATAGAGTTTATATCATCCACTTATCTTCTCATTTAGCAATATATCGATTTAAGTAGAGGGTACAGATGTATCAATTCATTTTTAAACATACGAAGCCAACGTATTGTTATTCCTACACTACTGTTATGTGGATAGTCGTTACTCCTACACTACTTTTGTATGGATAGTTACTCCTACACTACTGTTGTATGGGTAGTTATTCCTATAATACATTTATGTGGATAATCGTTATTTCTACACTGATGTTATGTGGATAGTCTCTGCAAGTCATGTTTTAGAAACTTGGAATCATCCATTAAACAGTATATGATATACAGAGGACGTGAGGATTTAGAAATGAAGCGATCGCTAAATCCCACCGATCATATGAAGAAATCATTCTCAACCGGTGGTATATATTCACTATTTTGCAAGGTCTTTCATTTTCAGGTACAGTTTATGAAAACGAAATAGTCTAACAAACTTATCCTGTACATGACACACCTGTCTGACAAACTTATCCTGTACATGACACACCTGTCTAACACACTTATCCTGTACATGTCTAACAAACGTATCATGTACATAACACACATGTCTAACAAACCTATCCTGTACATGACACACCTGTCTAACAAACCTATCCTGTACATGACACACCTGTCTAACAAACTTATCCTGTACATGACACACCTGTCTAACACACTTATCCTGTACATGTCTAACAAACGTATCCTGTACATAACACACCTGTCTAACAAACCTATCCTGTACATGACACACCTGTCTAACAAAACTTATACTGTACATGACACACCTGTCTAACAAACGTATCCTGTACATGACACACCTGTCTAACAAACGTATCCTGTACATGACACACATGTCTAACAAACGTATCCTGTACATGACACACCTGTCTAACAAACCTATCCTGTACATGACACACCTGTCTAACAAACCTATCCTGTACATGACACACCTGTCTAACAAACGTATCCTGTACATGACACACCTGTCTAACAAACCTATCCTGTACATGACACACCTGTCTAACAAACGTATCCTGTACATGACACACATGTCTAACAAACCTATCCTGTACATGACACACCTGTCTAACAAAACTTATACTGTACATGACACACATGTCTAACAAACTTATCCTGTACATGACACACCTGTCTAACAAACGTATCCTGTACATGACACACATGTCTAACAAACTTATCCTGTACATGACACACCTATCTAACAAACTTGTCTTGTACATGACACACCTGTTTAACAAACTTATCCTGTACATGACACACCTGTCTAACAAACTTATCCTGTACATGACACACCTATCTAACAAACTTGTCTTGTACATGACACACCTGTCTAACAAACTTATCCTGTACATGACACACCTGTCTAACAAACTTATCCTGTACATGTCTAACAAACTTATCATGTACATGACACACCTGTCTTAACAAACTTATCCTGTACATGACACACCTGTCTAACAAACTTATCCAGTACATGACACACCTGTCTAACAAACTTATCCTTTACATGACACACCTGTCTAACAAACTTATCCTTTACATGACACACATGTGTAACAAACTTATCCTGTATAAGACACAGGTATCCAACAAGTGTTGAATATTAAGCCGCTACTAATACATAAGTCCTGACACCTGTACAAGTCGAAGGTGCCCCACTAATACATGAAGTCCTGACACCTGTACAAGTCGAGGGTGCCCCACTAATACATGAAGTCCTGACGCCTGTACAAGTCGAGGGTGCCCCACTAATACATGAAGTCCTGACGCCTGTACAAGTCGAGGGTGCCCCACTAATACATGGAGTCCTGACGCCTGTACAAGTCGAGGGTGCCCCACTAATACATGGAGTCCTGACACCTGTACAAGTCGAGGGTGCCCCACTAATACATGGAGTCCTGACACCTGTACAAGTCGAGGGTGCCCCACTAATACATGGAGTCCTGACACCTGTACAAGTCGAGGGTGCCCCACTAATACATGGAGTCCTGACGCCTGTACAAGTCGAGGGTGCCCCACTAATACATGAAGTCCTGACACCTGTACAAGTCGAGGGTGCCCCACTAATACATGGAGTCCTGACACCTGTACAAATCGAGGGTGCCCCACTAATACATGGAGTCCTGACACCTGTGCAAGTCGAGGGTGCCCCACTAATACATGAAGTCCTGACACCTGTACAAGTCGAGGGTGCCCCACTAATACATGGAGTCCTGACGCCTGTACAAGTCGAGGGTGCCCCACTAATACATGAAGTCCTGACGCCTGTACAAGTCGAGTGTGCCCCACTAATACATGAAGTCCTGACACCTGTACAAGTCGAGTGTGCCCCACTAATACATGAAGTCCTGACACCTGTACAAGTCGAGGGTGCCCCACTAATACATGAAGTCCTGACACCTGTACAAGTCGAGGGTGCCCCACTAATACATGGTTATGAGTCTGAGACACTGTATCATCACATGACTCTGGCCAGGCTTGGGTAGTGGGATTAAATAACTATACAACCAGTCTTCCTCTACTGTGCCAGTCGCTAGGCTCTTGTTGAACAACATTGCCTGCTCCTGAAGGTTCTCTTTTGACCTGCCTCTGAGATCGTCTTACCTAATGCCGTCAGGTCCTGGCGCTGTGTTTCTTGATCTTGTCAGTGCGTCTGTAATATCTTCAAGAGTAATTACATTATCGCTTTCCATCACTTGCTTATTGCGCATGTCTGAGACTGTTTTCATTTTTTCATTGTAATTTCCTAAGTTCCTCTGACCAATTTGTGCCTTATAATGAGCCAGCAGTGCGGCACCCTTATTCTAATCTGTCTTCTGCCATACTAAGTTTGTACTTTGGAAACTGGGGATTGTTATACGCTTCATAGGGTCGTTCCTTGATTTATGCAGGCTCCAGAACAGTTTTAGTGACTTTTCGTTTGTAATTTCGTAACAAAAGTCTTCCAATTTTTTGTCTTGTGCAGATTTGGCTATATCTTTAAACTGTTGAACCTTGTCGTCTTTGGTCTGTTTTAATTGCAGAACAAGATCTGATTGTGCTGTTTCTTTTTTCCTTACTTTTTGCCACTCTGCAACTGCGCTGCGTTTGTACTTCCATGCACGTTGAACCTTATCATTCCACCAGGAGGGTTGATTTCACACACGTGACCTGGTGGCGTGTGCTCTACATTTGTCCTTCTTAATTCTTCTTACAATGGACGATCCTGTGGTTGATTCCACACACGTGCTATGGTGGCGTGTGTCCTACGTTTGTCCTTCCTAATTCTGCTTACGATGGACGATCCTGTGCGATCATATTAGAAGGTCTTAACTATAGCTTTCTTTTGTTTACTTTTTCCTTTGTCCACCAACAAGACACATGGCAAATGGTCGATGCCATGATGCCCCAGCACATCCCATCTACATTTGGGTGCAATATCAGCTGTCACTAAGCCCAAATCAATTGAACTGTTGTCTTCGCCATTCCTAGCAGTCAACCTTGTCATGCACCCGCCGTGTATGCATACTAAATTCATATCAATCAGAGCCTACTCGAGATCTCTTCCCTGTTGATTAGAGGCAGTATTGCCCTAAGGTCTACCTTTTGCATTAAAATCCCCGCAGAAAATAATATATGTTTCTTCCTTGACTATCTCACCTAGAGATTTCCATTCCTACACGTTCATGCTGGTGTTGCACGCATATACGTTGACGAGCACGAAAGGGTGCTGTATGTTTTGTATCCTGACATCTTGCAGCTGAATGTCATCATTATCCCATTCAGACATATCTATCTCGATCACGTCAATGCCCTCTCGTACAAGAATTACTTGCCCAAAGTGAACGCCTATTGTAGAAACTATGGAAGCCGGTGACTTGGAGACAGTTTCTCATTCCCAAACGCGATTATTGTAAAACCCGAGTTTCAGCAGAACTAACGAACAACTAAATCCTGCTAATCTGAAGGACTTTCAAGACTCACAACTAAATTTTGCTAATAGTCGGAGTTCCATAATGAATGCACAATTAAATACTGCTAATTTGCCGACGTTACACAACTCACAACAAAATCCTGCTGATCTGCCGGAGTTACAGGACGAACTCAACAACTAAATCCTGCTAATCTGAAGGAGTTCCATAACGAATGCACAACTAAATCCTGCTAAACTGCAGGAGTTCCATAACGAATGCACAACTAAATCCTGCTAAACTGCCGAAGTTCCATAACGAATGCACAACTAAATCCTGCTAATCTGCAGGAATTCCAGAATGTCTTCAGAAGAAACAGAAGATGCCAGGAATAGCCATTGAAGCATGACGTAAATCATCTTCTTCTTCATCGTTCATTCTCAAACTCCAGCTGGATCTCCCTTGTAGCAGGACACATTCTCAAACTCCCGCTGGATCTCCCTTGTAGCAGGACACATTCTCAAACTCCCGCTGGATCTCCCTTGTAGCAGGACACATTCTCAAACTCCCGCTGGATCTCCCTTGTAGCAGGACACATTCTCAAACTCCCGCTGGATCTCCCTTGTAGCAGGACATATTCTCAAACTCCCGCTGGATCTCCCTTATAGCAGGACACATTCTCAAACTCCCGCTGGATCTCCCTTGTAGCAGGACACATTCTCAAACTCCCGCTGGATCTCCCTTGTAGCAGGACACATTCTCAAACTCCCGCTGGATCTCCCTTGTAGCAGGACACATTCTCAAACTCCCGCTGGATCTCCCTTGTAGCAGGACACATTCTCAAACTCCCGCTGGATCTCCCTTGTAGCAGGACACATTCTCAAACTCCCGCTGGATCTCCCTTGTAGCAGGACACATTCTCAAACTCCCGCTGGATCTCCCTTGTAGCAGGACACATTCTCAAACTCCCGCTGGATCTCCCTTGTAGCAGGACACATTCTCAAACTCCCGCTGGATCTCCCTTGTAGCAGGACACATTCTCAAACTCCCGCTGGATCTCCCTTGTAGCAGGACACATTCTCAAACTCCCGCTGGATCTCCCTTGTAGCAGGACACATTCTCAAACTCCCGCTGGATCTCCCTTGTAGCAGGACACATTCTCAAACTCCCGCTGGATCTCCCTTGTAGCAGGACACATTCTCAAACTCCCGCTGGATCTCCCTTGTAGCAGGACACATTCTCAAACTCCCGCTGGATCTCCCTTGTAGCAGGACACATTCTCAAACTCCCGCTGGATCTCCCTTGTAGCAGGACACATTCTCAAACTCCCGCTGGATCTCCCTTGTAGCAGGACACATTCTCAAACTCCCGCTGGATCTCCCTTGTAGCAGGACAATGGCCATACTAGATACACAGCAGGATGTAGTCCAGAGAATGGAAATGGGTTGTATTGCCGTTTTATATGCGTCAATGGCGTGACACATTCGTCTTCGGCGGTGAAAACAATATAGTAAACAGTGAATAAACTGGTTGAAGAAAACTAATCATAACTAGCAATCAGTTAATAAACAAAGGCATCAGAGAAGGATAAAATGACAGAGAGACAAAAAGTGTGAGAAAGAAATAAACAGTGATAAGAGATAAAGTGAGAAATAGATCACAAAGAGAAAGAAATATAGGAAAACAAAGAGAGAAGAGAAAAATAAATTTAAAAAAAGAGAGATTTTCAAAGTTTCATCTTTCATCCAAGATTTTCCAAGATAGATCTTCCTGTTTTACATTGCTGCTTCAGATCTCTGAACTCTTTTACATTTCAGATCTTTTGTATGAAGTTTGGAAGAAGTGAAATGGAAAATGTGTTGCTAGGAAACAACGCGACCAGATCATGTGATCGTAATGTTTACACGACATCCTATTCACGAAATCTATACTCTCATGCAGAAGAGCTGCTTGCGTCAGTACTGATCTCTGGACATTGCGTGATTTATCCCCGGCGGTATCTATCGCTGATTTCATCTATTCATTTGTTGACTACTAGGTTGTAGTTTACTGTTGTTGGGCATTCTATTATGTTTGCGTTATACGTGATCTTGTATGTGATTTTTTTCATATCAGATCAGTAGCCGTCCCCCACATTGCAGGCTTGCAGCAGTTATGTTATGTTATGTTATGTTCCTCCAGGGCCATAGGCGGCGCATAGGGCAGAAACCATAGCTTTCCATTTCTGTCTTTGTGTTGCCAGGTCTTTCAATTGTTGCGTGTTGTTTAGGTTCATTGACATGCCTTCTCTATTAATGGTTCTTCGTAGAGTTTCTCTAGGTCTCCCTCTTCTTCTTACTCCAGGTGGCACCCAATATAGTGATTGCTGGGGAATTCTTAGGCTGTTCATTCTGAGAACATGGCCGATGTAAGTCCAACGCCTTTGTCTAATGAAGGAAGATATATAGGTTTGTTTGCTTTCCTCTCTTATAGTAGTATTAGATTTAAAGTCACTCCACTTAACGTTCAGAATGGTACGTAGGCATTTGTTTTCAAAGGAGTCGAGTCTTTTATCTGTTGCTTTTGTGGCTTTCCAACTTTCGCACCCATATGATAGAATAGGGATGATGTTGGAGTTAAATAACTTGAGTTTTGTGGTGTTTCTTAGTGTGTTTGACTTCCATATGTTGCGTAGTTTATTGAAAGCACCCGCTGCAAGGGCAATACGGTGTAAAATTTCTTTTGATGAGTCTCCATCCAATGCTAGATTGGTGCCTAAATATGTAAAATTGTTGACTTTTAATAATGGAACATTTTGAATTTCTATGTTGTCGTTGGATCTCGTAAAATCTAGTATATGAGTTTTTGATGTGTTGATTTTCAACCCTATCTGATTTGAGTAGTGTTGGAGATTGTCAAGCTTAGATTGAGCATCTGTGTGGTTTGCGCTCAAAAGGGCTAGGTCATCTGCGTAGTCAAGATCTTCGAGAACGGTATTATTAATCCATTTTATTCCTGTCAGCTGATTTTCAGTGCTCTTTCTCATGACCCAATCAATAGCGACGCAGAAAAGTAATGGGGACATGATACATCCCTGTTTAACGCCCGTAACAACTTGGAACCATTCTGACTTCTCAGTAGTCTAAAGTAGACTTGCAGCAGTCTAAAGTCATTATCTTTCCCAGACGGCAAAATGAGACGATGTCTCTTTCCCACTATCAGCAATATGTTCCTGTTGTAGACATACCTTCATTCTTCCCTGATTGTATTTCATCTTCATAAAAAGTCTCATGTCGGTTGTTAGTCCAGAATATTTCGTCTGCTGGTTACCTTCTCCCATAGTAACAAATGTAACATCATGGAAATATAACTTCTCCCGTAGTAACAAATATGACATCATGGAAATATAACTTCTCCCATAGTAACAAATGTGACATCATGGAAATATAACTTCTCCCATAGTAACAAATGTGTCGCAGATATTGTATGTCTCTTATGCAGTCAAATATCTTTCCATCTGCAACCTCCATATTCACGGACTCATCTCCAAAATTATTTAGCCAGAATCAACACGAGGAGCTGTATTGCTGTTTCCAGGGTGCACCACGAGGAGGTGCATTTGGGATCTTGGTTATCTGCTAGCACTGGGTCCGCCGAGAGCAGTGCGTTCCCTTTACACCTCACATCACGATCTATCATATAATATTCTGTAACATCCGATTTATTAGACGCGACGTACATACAAATATGTATCTGTCTTGTTGTCATGGAAACCTCTTCGTTTAATATAACGTAAATAAATGACCTATTGACCTCACGTGAATTACTATAACTGTCAAGGAAGAGGAAGCGATTTAGTTCCTGGGGACTGCAACCATCCACATGTATATATCAATTATACAACCATCCACATGTATATATCAATGATATAACCATCCACATGTATATATCAATTATACAACCATCCACATGTATATATCAATTATACAACCATCCACATGTATATATCAATTATACAACCATCCACATGTATATATCAATTATACAACCACCCACATGTATATATCAATTATACAACCATCCACATGTATATATCAATTATACAACCATCCACATGTATATATCAATTATACAACCATCCACATGTATATATCACTTATACAACCATCCACATGTATATATCAATTATACAACCATCCACATGTATATATCAATTATACAACCATCCACATGTATATATCAATTATACAACCATCCACATGTATATATAAATTATACAACCATCCACATGTATATATCAATTATACAACCATCCACATGTATATATCAATTATACAACCATCCACATGTATATATCAATTATACAACCATCCACATGTATATATCAATTATACAACCATCCACATGTATATATCAATTACGAACGTCTCTACGCGGGTCATGTGCAAGTAATAATGCAAGGAAATATGTCTTGTTTCATTTCTGTTGTTATCTTGTGTTTTCAATGTTAGTTTTTAGTATATATGTAGTGGTTATTTTACTATTTGTTCTGGAATATTTTCCATGCAGGTGTACAAAGTGATTGTTAACTGTGATGGGAGGTCCTGGTTTATATTTCGCCGATACAACGAGTTTCACACATTGTATGAAAAGGTCAGTTTTAAAGTGTGATGTCTGTCCTATGTGTCTGCGCGTGTAGCAGCATTATCAGGTTTCATATTACTTACTATCTGTAGGCGATCACGTCTCTTCATAACTTTGATAACATAAATATTGTCATTTGTTTTCTCCCTTTCTGCTTGTCGAGAATTTTAACATTTAAATTATCCAATATTGGATGCTTCGAAAGGACGTTCCGCGTGAGGCGAAATTACGCAACACTGACACTAGTATCGGAATGGTAAAATTAGGCGATACTGACACTAGTATCGGAATGGTAAAATTAGGCGATACTGACACTAGTATCGGAATGGTAAAATTAGGCGATACTGACACTAGTATTGAAATGGTAAAATCAAGCGATACTGACACGTATCGGAATGGTAAAATTAGGCGATACTGACACTGGTATCGAAATGCTAAAATCAGGCGATACTGACACTGGTATCGATATGGTAAAATCAGACGATACTGACACTGGTATTGGAATAAAATCAGGCGATACTGACACTGGTATCGAAATGGTAAAATCAAGCGATACTGACACTGGGTATCGGTATGGTAAAATCAGGCGATACTGACACTGGGTATTGGTATGGTAAAACTATTCATATTGTATCGTCCTATCTATGTCGTTACATAATTGGAAGAGAGAAATAGAGGGATATTTCACATCAGAGAAGTTGGAGAATGTGGTTTTAAAGGGACATTTCACATCATGGATGTTGGGGAATGTGGTGTTAGCCACATATTTTTGTGTGATCGTCTGCACCCTAGACTTGTTACATAACTAGATTAACATTTCATTTATGTCTAATGATAATCTGCAACAGGAGAACCTGATCTGAAATATATTTCCTAATGCAGTCAAGTTTCCTTTTTTTATTTCTAATGCAGTCAAGTTTCCTTTTTTGTATTCCTACTGCAGTCAAGTTTCCTTTTTGGATTCATAATGCAGTCATGTTTCCTTTTTTAAATTTCTAATGCAGTCAAGTGTTCTTTTTTCTGTATTCCTAATGCAGTCAAGTTTTCTTTTCTTTCCTCACCAACTATAGACACATCCATCAACTCACCAACTATAGACACATCCATCAACTCACCAACTATAGACACATCCGTCAACTCACCAACTATAGACACATCCATCAACTCACCAACTATAGACACATCCATCAACTCACCAACTATAAACACATCCATCAACGCACCAACTATAGACACATCCATCAACTCACCAACTATAGACACATCCATCACCTCACCAACTATAGACACATCCATCAACTCACCAACTATAGACACGTCCATCAACTCACCAACTATAGACACGTCCATCAACTCACCAACTATAGACACATCCGTCAACCCACCAACTATAGACACATCCGTCAACTCACCAACTATAGACACATCCGTCAACTCACCAACTATAGACACATCCGTCAACTCACCAACTATAGACACATCCATCAACTCACCAACTATAGACACATCCATCAACTCACCAACTATAGACACATCCGTCAACTCACCAACTATAGACACATCCGTCAACTCACCAACTATAGACACATCCATCAACTCACCAACTATAGACACATCTGTCAACCCACCAACTATAGACACATCCGTCAACCCACCAACTATAGACATATACCAGATAATGTCTGCTTAATTAATTGATCCCTGGAAACCCCCACTATCTTAGGAGGTCTTACTGTTAAACATCCGTTATAAAAGCTTGAATAAAATAAAACACACACACATTGTTTGTAATTTACCTGTAACTCACCTTGAGCCGGTCACGTGGATTGCAGCACGCATCTTTGCTCTGTGTTCTAATGAAACAAGATTAGACATTTTTTTATCTCACGTACACCTGTTTCCTGTGGCTCGTGCATCTCTCGTGGGTTGTCTGTTTGCTTATATTTACACCTCCGTCACTTCATGTCCTAGGTGCACGTGACATACTGACGTCGCCGAGCTCACCTGGATGTGAGCAATAGATTCAGGTGTGTTTCACCTCTGATGTCATTAAGCTGTGAATATATTATTCTCTTTTGAAAAAGAAATTGAAAATATAATTTGAGATTAAATGATTAAAATAAAGAAATTAAAACATTGAGATTAAATGATTTAGAAAAAGAAATGAAAAAATGACATTAAATGATTAAAATAAATAAATGTAAAAATGTAAATTAAAATAATGAACAAATTGAGATTAAATGATTAAAGTTAATAAATTTTAAAAATAAGATTAAATGATTAAAATAAAGAAATTAAAATATTGAGATCAAATTATTAAAATAAATAAAAATTAAGATTAAATGATTAAAATAAAGAAATAAAAAAAATTAAGATTAAATGATTAAAATAAAGAATATTTTTTTAAATTATTCATCTTCACTGCATATGTTGTCTGAATTTCTTACTTTTGTCTTCTGTCGCGTGTTCCCCATGGATCTCGTGGCCAGTGAACATGACGCAGTTTTCCTTCAGTAGCAGACTCCTAGGTAGCGAGGAATGATCATGTACCATTACACCATTATGTGTCACCGATTGTTCATTTATTTAGATTGGGGGTCGTTCATGTTGTTTTATTTCGTTCTCATTCCCCTATTTTTTTTTTAATGTGCGTCTCTATGACAATAATTATGTATACGTACGTTAGTTATTGTTACCTTGCATGTTTCATCTGTTAAATGTCTGAAGTATGATGTTTTTGCGACGATGACATTATTTGTACTGTTTGTTGTGTGTTTTCTTGAAGGAGACCTTAAGGTTGAAACTGCCTTGTGTACTGTTATTTGTATTATTTTTGTATACCCATACCCTATAGTCTGATAGTCTGTGAGTTCATTGTTAAGCTGATCGACTTTGTGTTTTATTGTAGCCCTGTATCTGCACTGAAATGGGGACCATATAGTATAACCATGTACAACCCTCTGGCAGTATATAGCCTTGTACAACCCTCTAGCAGTATATAGGAGCGCCCGTCGCCAGATACCTGGTCTCTGAATTAATTAGGCCTTCATTCGTTCCTGTTCTTGATTATTCCCGTGTTTTCCGTTAGTCAATACGTGGAATCACATGCCAAAAATATACAAGGCTACTCCAAGTATATAAATAGTAACCATTACAAAGCGTGACAATCAAAAACGTACTGAATTAAGGCCTGTTTACTTTTTGCAGATAGGTCTTATAGTACTGTCAATAGTCACAATATAGCCGACTTGCTTGCCCAAGTACCAGTGTACCCAAGGCTAATCTTGGCACAAACTAATTTATACAATAAACATGTCATTGACCTGTCCTTGAACATGGTTTTTTTTCCTCTTCATTTTCTTGGTTGTAATATGAGAAAATAAATAAACACTTGATTCCTTGTACATGAGTCTTGTAGTACACTAATCTTGTACACAATGCATGTTGTTGATGCCAGGAAAATCATCATGTAAGCAATGAAATCAAATTAATCATCATGTACGCAACGAAATCAACGATTGGATTCCTTGGCAGAATCGTGTACACAATGCAGGTCAGTGTGTTGTAGTTGCTTGCAAGTCAACAAAGAAAAACTTAGTGTCAACTGAATGAATAAATGTACAACTCCCCGTGACATCTACATACTTCATTGGTTTACGTCACATCCCGTCACATCTACTTACATCATTATTGTATGTCACATCTACGTAATCAATGAATTACGTCACCAACCGTCACATGTACGTACATCAATAGCTTACGTCGATTAAATCGTCAGTGCAACCGATTTGGAGGTGGCAGTATTCATATTTTGAGAGGATTCAGTTTTCAACTTCGCTTATATCTGCACATCTTCCGTGGAAATGTTAATGCTGTGAGATATAGAGATGAGGTTCTGGGTGCATTGGTTGTTCCGGCATTCACAAACTTATCCAGACTTGCAGCTTCTACAGCAGGATAACGCACATGCATGCATTACACAACAATATCAACAGCAGCAGAACATTGTGACGATTGGTTGACCTGCCCTATCACCAGACATGTCCCCTATAGAACATATGGGACGAGCTTCGACGCAGAGTCTGCAGACAAGGTTCTCTGGCAAATTTGCAAGATCTCGCAGCTGCTCTTAAGTGTGAATAGGATTTGAGTCCTCGTAATTCTCTTCAGACACTTGTGATTTCCATGAGGAGCCGCTGCCAAGCTTGTTTGCAAGCACACGGTGGACATACCAGATACTGAGTTTAGTGTTTGCAAGCACACGGTGGACATACCAGATACTGAGTTTAGTGTTTGCAAGCACGCGGTGGACATACCAGATACTGAGTTTAGTGTTTGCAAGCACACGGTGGACATACCAGATACTAAGTTTAGTGTTTGCAAGCACGCGGTGGACATACCAGATACTGAGTTTAGTGTTTGCAAGCACACGGTGGACATACCAGATACTGAGTTTAGTGTTTGCAAGCACACGGTGGACATACCAGATACTAAGTTTAGTGTTTGCAAGCACGCGGTGGACATACCAGATACTGCGTTTAGTGTTTGCAAGCACATGGTGGACATACCAGATACTAAGTTTAGTGTTTGCAAGCACACGGTGGACATACCAGATACTAAGTTTAGTGTTTGCAAGCACACGGTGGACATACCAGATACTGAGTTTAGTGTTTGCAAGCACACGGTGGACATACCAGATACTAAGTTTAGTGTTTGCAAGCACACGGTGGACATACCAGATACTGAGTGTAGTGTTTGCAAGCACACGGTGGACATACCAGATACTAAGTTTAGTGTTTGTAAGCACACGGTGGACATACCAGATACTGAGGTTACTGTGAAGGATTTGTTTATTATTGGTTGCCATTTTGGTTTTCTCCCTTGCCTGCACAGCCTGCAATGTATTGCATAACAATCGAACACAAGAATCAATGACCAGCACGAATTCATTGGAAAATGAATGAAGCTTCCAAATATATCAACACTTATATTTACATTTCAACACTCTTTTCCTGGATTATATTTACATTTCAACACTCTCTTCCTGGATTATATTTACATTTCAACACTCTTTTCCTGGATTATATTTACATTTAAACACTCTTTTCCTGGATTATATTAACATTTCAACACTTTTTTCCTGGATTATATTTACATTTCAACACTCGTTTCCTGGATTATATTTACATTTCAACACTCTTTTCCTGGATTATATTTACATTTCAACACTTTTTTCCTTGTTTATATTTACATTTCAATACTCTTTTCCTGGATTATATTTACATTTCAACACTTTTTTCCTGGATTATATTTACATTTCAACACTCTTTTCCTGGATTATATTTACATTTCAACACTCTTTTCCTTGATTATATTTACATTTCAACACTCTTTTCCTGGATTATATTTACATTTCAACACTCTTTTCCTGGATTATATTTACATTTCAACACTTTTTTCCTGGATTATATTTACATTTCAGCACTCTTTTCCTGGATTATATTTACATTTTCAACACTCTTTTCCTGGATTATATTTACATTTCAACACTCTTTTCCTGGATTATATTTACATTTCAACACTCTTTTCCTGGATTATATTTACATTTGAACACTTTTTTCCTGGATTATATTTACATTTCAGCACTCTTTTCCTGGATTATATTTACATTTCAACACTCTTTTCCTGGATTATTTTTACATTTCAGCACTCTTTTCCTAGATTATATTTACATTTCAACACTTTTTTCCGGGATTATATTAACATTTCAGCACTCTTTTCCTGGATTATATTTACATTTCAACACTTTTTTCCTGGATTATATTTACATTTCAACACTTTTTTCCTGGATTATATTTACATTTCAACACTCTTTTCCTGGATTATATTTACATTTCAACACTTTTTTCCTGGATTATATTACATTTCAACACTCTTTTCCTGGATTATATTTACATTTCAACACTCTTTTCCTGGATTATATTTACATTTCAACACATTTTTCCTGGATTATTTTTACATTTCAGCACTCTTTTCCTGGATTATATTTACATTTCAACACTCTTTTCCTGGATTATATTTACATTTCAGCACTCTTTTCCTGGATTATATTTACATTTCAACACTTTTTTCCTGGATTATGTTTACATTTCAACACTCTTTTCCTGGATTATATTTACATTTCAACACTTTTTTCCTGGATTATATTTACATTTCAACACTCTCTTCCTGGATTATATTTACATTTCAGCACTATTTTCCTGGATTATATTGACATTTCAACACTCTTTTCCTGGATTATATTTACATTTCAACACTCTTTTCCTGGAATATATTTACATTTCAACACTTTTTTCCTGGATTATATTTAAATGTCAACACTATGTTCCTGGATTATATTTACATTTCAACACTCTTTTCTTGGATTATACTTACATTTCAAAACTCTTTTCCTGGATTATATTTACATTTCAACACTCTCTTCCTGGATTATATTTACATTTCAACACTATTCCTGATTTATATTTACATTTCAACACTATTCCTGGATTATATTTACATTTCAACACTGTTCCTGGATTATATTTACATTTCAACACTGTTCCTGGATTATATTTAAATTTCTACACTCTTTTCCTGGATTATATTTACATTTCAACACTGTTCCTGGATTATATTTACATTTCTACACTCTTTTCCTGGATTATATTTACATTTCAACACTCTTTTCCTGGATTATATTTACATTTCAACACTCTTTTCCTGGATTATATTTACATTTCAACACTCTTTTCCTGGATTATATTTACATTTCAACACTCTTTTCCTGGATTATTTTTACATTTCAACACTCTTTTCCTGGATTATTTTTACATTTCAACACTTTTTTCCTGGATTATATTTACATTTCAACACTCTTTTCCTGGATTATATTTACATTTCAACACTCTCTTCCTGGATTATATTTACATTTCAACACTCTCTTCCTGGATTATATTTATATTTCAGCACTTGTTCCTGGATTATATTTACATTTCAACACTCTCTTCCTGGATTATATTTACATTTTAACACTCTCTTCCTGCATTATATTTACATTTCTACACTATGTTCCTGGATTATATTTACATTTCAACACTCTTTTCCTGGATTATATTTACATTTCAACACTCTCTTCCTGGATTATATTTACATTTCAACACTATGTTCCTGGATTATATTTACATTTCAACACTCTCTTCCTGGATTATATTTACATTTCAACACTATGTTCCTGGATTATATTTACATTTCAACACTCTCTTCCTGGATTATATTTACATTTCAACACTATGTTCCTGGATTATATTTACATTTCAACACTCTCTTCCTGGATTATATTTACATTTCTACACTATGTTCCTGGATTATATTTACATTTCAACACTATGTTCCTGGATTATATATACATTTCAACACTCTCTTCCTTGATTATATTTACATTTCAACACTCTCTTCCTGGATTATATTTACATATCAACACTATGTTCCTGGATTATATTTACATTTCAACACTCTCTTCCTGGATTATATTTACATTTCAACACTATGTTCCTGGATTATATTTACATTTCAACACTATGTTCCTGGATTATATTTACATTTCAACACTCTCTTCCTGGATTATATTTACATTTCAACACTCTCTTCCTGGATTATATTTACATTTCAACACTCTCTTCCTGGATTATATTTATATTTCAGCACTTGTACCTGGATTACACAGGTGGTGCATGTTTAATATACTTGAGTAAGTCTCAAAACGCCAGCTCCAGTAGTAGATGGATGGATGTAATAGCTGAAGTGGCGAATTCTATCACAGACGAAGCACACAGCGGCACTTGTACAATAACTGTTTTCGGAATTCTCCTTATTGCAGAACGAACAATCGTCCATAAACCGATGTTACTCGTGTCTTTTGTCTTACTTGGTTCGGGTTTGAAGATGGCACTCAATGATCAAATAACAATCAAGAAAAGACACTGCTAAATACAGATGCATATAAATAATAAAAGCTGGAACGTTTAACTTTGCATATATAGTTCTTAACTTTGCATATATAGTTCTTAACCAGCGACAGTATTATATCGTATTTCACATCGTATAACAAATATATTACTTAACCAGCGACGGTATTATATCGTATTTCACATCGTATAACAAATATATTACTTAACCAGCGACAGTATTATATCGTATTTCACATCGTATAACAAATATATTACTTAACCAGCGACGGTATTACATCGTATAACAAATATATTTATAAGTAAGTTCCAAATTTAATCAGGAGTTCGCCAGGGGTGTGTCCTATCCCCTCTACATTTTATAACATATATCGACCACATCTGTAAACTAACAAGTACCAACGAAGAAGATAACATAAAAGACAAGTTGAACGAACTACTCTTTGCAGACGACCAAGTACTAATAGCGACATCAGAAGAACAATTGCAAGAACATATGAACAGACTCCATAGAACATGTGAAAATTTCAACATGAAGATCAATATTGAAAAGACCGAAATAATGGCAATAGCAAAGAAAGATAGAAATATCACTATCTCCATCGATGATAAACACCTTAAACAGGTAAATGAGTTCACTTACTTAGGTAGCATTATATCTAGGGAAGGGAAAACCAGCAAAGAGATACAAAATAGATGCAACAAAACATACCAGATCCTAGGACAGATGACACATATTTTCAAGAACAAAAATGTAAACATAGACACTGAAGTTACATTATATAAGACTATTTTTATCCCATCACTGTGCTACCAGTGCCAAACCTGGACAATGACAGCAGAAGACAAAAGAAAAATAGTGACAGCAGAAATGACATGTCTACGAAGAATACTCGGAGTGTCATTAAGATAGAATTAGAAACGATAACATCAGACATATAACCAAAACAATACCAGTATTGGAACACATCAAAAGACAACAGATCAAGTGGTTTTCACACGCTTCCAGACTACTAACAGATAGTATGCCACAAATAGCCATGACACATAAACATAACGGTGATAAAGCCAGAGGCAGAACATGTAAAAGATGGATCACAGAAATCAAAGAAGCCACAGGAGCAAGCTTACAAACAGCACACAAGCAGACCGTCTCCAGAGAACTCTTCCATCCCTGACCCCGAAAAGCAAACAAGGGCCACAGCGTATAGATAGATAAAACAAATATATTACTTAACCAGCGACCGTTTACATCAATACAAGACAACCTTACTCACGATAACGGAGCATAAAAATGTATGTAGACATTCTGTGTACCACGCTTCAAGTCGTGGCATTTTCTTCGCAGAGCATTGCACACAGTTGAGAGTTGGAGCAGGATCAAAACCAAGCAGGGCGACTGAGACGCCAAGAGCAATCCACAGGGACGTCACAACCGAAATGAATATAGTTTATGGAAATTTCTGTTTATAAATTACGTCAATAATTTGGGCGGGGGGGGGGGGGTGGCAGCACAATTAGACATCAACAATATAGTTTTTTCATACAGCAATAAAATAGTGTATGAATTGTACAATTTTTAGCAACGAAACAAAATAATGAGATAACACATAAGACATGTTGTGAAGCAAAACAAAATAGTGAGATAACAGATGGTGGTGAGATAACAGATGGTGGTGAGATAACAGATGGTGGTGAGATAACACATGGTGGTGAGATTACACATAGTGGTGAGATAACAGATGGTGGTGAGATAACAGATGGTGGTGAGATAACACATGGTGGTGAGATAACACATAGTGGTGAGATAACACATAGTGGTGAGATAACACATAGTGGTGAGATAACACAAAGGATATGTGAAACATTTGTGTCCAAATAATATCTTAACTGACCCGGCACATAAGCTCAGGATGTTTACGTAGTCTACACGCACTGTGTGACCGATGTCATCGTGTGAGCTCTCTTTCTGATTATATCCGAAGATGAAACCCTCCTTGTGACGTGACGTTCCATTTAGAAGATTAAACCCTTCTTGTGGTGTGACGATGTTCCAGTTAGAACATTAAACCCTCCTTGTGACGTGACGTTCCATTTAGAAAATTAAACCCTTCTTGTGGTGTGACGTTGTTCCAGTTGGAACATTAAACCCTCCTTGTGGCGTGACGTTCCATTTAGAAGATTAAACCCTCCTTGTGGCGTGACATTGTTCCATTTAGAAGATTAAACCATCCTTGTGGCGTGACGTTTTTCAACCGGAGATGCGAGTCATCTTGTGTTGTATCAGAGAGCGTATAGCTATGATCAAATGTAGGTCTGTCGGAGACCAGATGTTTGTATAGACTTATCTATCCAGAATCTAGTTGACTGCGGCTGGCTGTACAATGTATTGTGACTGATAGTAGACAATGATAACACAGTGGGGCTAGACTCTTGCCTGAATGTATTGTATCAGTGTATGCGCGTGTGTTGTGTAATGGAATATGCGTGCGTGGATGCTATGTTGACAGAAACGATGGTATTAAATAGCTGCCTGCTGGTGTAGTTGCCCGCTGTTATTCCGTCTGTCTTTATGCAATCTTATTCAATGGTTTTACTCGTCGTCCAGACTATATTTAGTGCTACTGCACGTGTATTACGTAACGTTGTACTGGAGATGTTGAAGCGAACGAGGCTTAATCAATAATATAAGAAAAAGACAATCTTCATTTGTTGACCACTTCGCGAGACTGGGAGCTTTGGAGAACATAGTCACAACAGGCAAGATTGAAGGCAACAGAGACAGAGGGCGACCACTTGCGAAAATATTAGACAGTTTGACAACCTGGCACAGCAAGGAAACAACAACGATACTGATACATAATACTGGAGATAGAGAAATGTGGAGAGCCATGATCAACAACGCCTGCTGGCAAGGCACCTGTTGATGATGATTAAGTAACGTACATAAGATTAGACTGTCAGGTCTTGTATCGACTGAGTGTCAGGTCTTGTATCGACTGAGTATCAGGTCTTGTATCGACTGGGTGTCAGGTCTTGCTTGTGGTGGTGGTGTTCCTCCTTCGCAAGCGAAGATGAGCATGACATGAAAAACAATAAATGCGATGGAAAAAAATAAATAAATAATAATTAAAATTGGTAATTATCTAATTTGGTTTGTGAGTTCGTAGATGCCCGATGAGTCCGATTCGTGCACGGAAAGTTCTATTGCAGTGCATGCAGTAGTGCTGAAGGTTCCGGGTAGAAGAAATTTCGGATTTGTCCTTGCGCGCTTGTGAATTTCCCGCAGTGTTCTTTTTTTTTCAAATTTCGTGATCCCAGCAGTTATCTGGGTGTGTCAGGCTGAGCGATCAAGTGCTGTAGTCTCCCAGGATCTAGGATCGATGCTGCAGTATGGACAATAAATATCCACAAAACAAAAACCATGATAATCAGCAAAGTCACAGAAGAAAAGGTGATAAACATAAAAATATTACAACAACTAAAACAAGTAAAACATTATCAATATCTTGGGCACATAATCACAAATGCCGGCAGATGTGAATCAGAAGTTAAAAATAGACTAGGAACGGCTAAAAGTACCTTCAATTTCATGAGGAAAATATTAACATCTTTTATAAAATGCTACATCTATTCTATATTAATGTATGGCTCAGAAACATGGACAATAAACAAACAATTAGAAGACAGAATTGGTGCCATTGGGATGTGGATATGTAGACGTATAGGAAGAACAGCATGGAAAGAGAAGAGAACAAAATAAAGAGGTTCTAACAGCGCTTAATATGAAGAAAGAATTATTAAAGGAAATAAAGATCAGGCATATAAAATATTTTGGACACATTAAAAGGCATGACACCTTGTTGAAGACCTTACCTGAGGGTAAAGTCGAAGGAAAGCGAACAAAAGATAGACAGAGATACAAGTGGGAGAGTAACATCACAAGATAGACAGGTTACAGTCTAGCAGAGTCCACCACCAAAACAAGACAGGGAATGTTGGAGGTCTGTTGCAGCCAAACTTCGTTGCGGAGACGGGTTTGATGATGATGAAGGTTGGCTGATGAGATTGATGATGATGAGGTTGTGAGGTTGATGAGGTCAGTGGTCCAGATGGCAAGGTCATCAGTACTTATCTTGTAACGACTGGGTGCCAGGTACTTGCGTTGTAGCGACTGAGTGCATTGTACTTATCTTGTAGCGACTGAGTGCCAGGTACTTGTCTGGTAGCGACTGAGTGCCAGGTACTTGTCTGGTAGCGACTGAGTGCCAGGTACTTGTCTTGTAGCGACTGTGTGTCAGGTATTTATCTTGTAGCGACTGAGTGCCATGTAATGTCTTGTAGCGACTGTCAGGTACTTATCTTGTAACAACTGGGTGCCAGGTACTTCTAGCGACTGAGTGTCATGTACTTATCTTGTAACGACTGAGTGCCAGGCACTTGTCTGGTAGTGACTGTCACGTACATATCTTGTAACGACTGAGTGTCAGGTACTTGTTTGGTAGCGACTGTCAGGTACTTATCTTGTAACGACTGAGTGCCAGGTACTTGTCTTGTAACAAGTTTTATGTTTACATATCGTCGGTATATGTTACTATATCAGAGCACTGCCCCCTGGAATACGACGTAGTAGATGTGCGATGGGCTGTCCGCACTAAATTGTAGATAGACTTGTGATTAAAATTGTAAAGCAAATTATGTGGTATAGACAGGCATGGACAGTCGCTGCTTGTTGTCGTGTCTGGAACAAAATCAATTTTTTAAATAATGTCATCTTCATATCGGCTATTCAAATGTTGACATGCCAAAACAAGTCAGAAGAAAATTGTGCAATCAGTGGCTTCAGTTTTTGTGTAATAACTGTCAGTAATATTTCTACAGTCAGATATCCATTTCTGAACATCGTAGATAGACGCAATGTCCCGATGTCGGAACATCGTAGCTAGTCGCAATGTCTCGAAGATTGAAGTATTAGCATGATCCACTGTTAATAAACGTTTAATGTATTGTCCACTGCGATGTGTTGTGTAACTAGACGGGAATCCCAGTTTGACTGTTAGTAAAACTTGATGTATTATCCACTTGGATTATTTATTTATTTGCACTTGAGGTCCACTACAACAAATTGACAAATTCGATGGGTGACCCAGACGATTGTCCATTTTATTTTCTACCACATGTCAAGTTTTACCACATGACCAGTTTTACCACATAAAAGTTTTACCACATGACCAGTTTTACCATATGAAAGTTTTACCACATGACCAGTTTTACCATATGAAAGTTTTACCACATGGCCAGTTTTACCACATGACCAGTTTTACCACATGACCAGTTTTACCACATGACCAGTTTTACCACATGAAAGTTTTACCACATGGCCAGTTTTAGCACATGAAAGTTTTACCACATGGCCAGTTTTACCACATGACCAGTTTTACCATATGAAAGTTTTACCACATGGCCAGTTTTTCTGTACAATTTGAACATGGCGACCTCAGTTTATCTGTTACATTGCTCAATTATCAAATTGCTCAGCCACGTTTACCACAATTATAAATTGCTCAGCCAAGTTTACCACAATTATAAATTGCTCAGCCAAGTTTACCACAATTATAAATTGCTTAGCCAGGTTCAATCAATCAAGTGCTTTGCCGACTGGCGTAGGCGATCATGTTTCTCCACGACTCTCTGTCTCTTGTGTTGTCAATAAGCTCGGTTGGTGAGCTTCTACCGTGCCACGATACAAGCCCATCTAGTAACTTTTCTCTTTGTCGCCACCTATCATTTCTCTCCTTGATCTTTCCAGTGGTTATTAAGTGTTAAAGCTGTGTTCCTCTCAGCATGTATCCTAGAAACCTTGACTGTCTGCCCCTAATGTTTGATATGATTGATCTTTTTACGCCAGCATCAATGAGAACCTCTGCATTAGTTTTTTGTGTCTATCCATGGTATTTTCATCATTCTTCTCAGAAACCACATTTCTGTAGCCTCTAATTCGCTTTGATTTTTCTTGTTTACAGTCTATGCTTCACAACCATAAAAAAGAATTGGTTCGATTATAACATCTCAGCACCCGAATTCGGATCTGCATTGGTTACCACAATTATAAATTGCTCAGCCAGGTTACCACAATTATAAATTTCTCAGCCAGGTTACCACAAAGATTCTCATTACAAGTTCAATATCTCCCCGTCAACTACCATTGATTATAGAGACCGCATGCTTATCTTGTTCCTATTTTTATGTTTATGAATGTGCTGATGTCATACAGTGTTTTATTAAATATTACCACGTCTGCCTATGCACAGCCGTATTAAGTTATGCCGCGTCTGCATTCACAAAGCTGTATGAAATATTGTCACGGCTGCATTCACAAAGCTGTATTAAATATTGTCACGGCTGAATTTACAAAACTGCATTAAATATTGTCATAAACGTAAAGTGGATTAAATAACAGTTTTACGTTGAATAAATACATGGAATAAACGTTTCGACCCAAAAGTCTTTATCAAGATTTAGACAAATAAACACATACTATGCCACTAAAGAAAGTAGAAGACTACCTTATAAAAACCGATGTATATGGAAATACAAGAGTAGAAAACATTATACAGTGGAAATATGCCAAATTACTTGTTCAGAATATGTAGTGTACTCAACGAATGTGAAATATAAACTAAACACATCTTTACATATATTATCGTTCTCGCAAACTCTTGATGTCTCAACCATTCACAAAGTGATGCTATCACAACATATCTTGATGTCTTAACCATTCACAAAGTGTTGCAATCACAACATAGCTTGATTTCTCAACCATTCACAAGGTGGTGCAACCACATATTTTCAGAGAAAGCAAGTATAATCAGGATGACGGATTCACAACATATCTTTCAGATTACATGCAATCAGACTCTCAGAGAATGTATGTAACCAGATTGTTAGAACATATAACAATAATGTCAGAGAAGACATGTCGCCTGAATGTCAATGTTGATGATGTAACTAGAGTGTAAGCGAAAACACATGTCATCAGAATGTCAGAGACAACATGCCATCAGAATGTCAGAGACAACATGCCATCAGAATGTCAGAGAAAGCATGTAACCATAATCTGAGAGAAGATATATAACCATAAATTTAGAGACAGCATGTCCCCAGAATCTCAGATATGGAAATGTAATCATAATCTCAGAGAAGTCATGTAATCATAATCTCAGAAAAGTCATGTAATCATAATCTCAGAAAAGTCATGTAACGAAAATGTCAGATACGATACATGAAAGCAGAATATCAGTGATGACCTATGATAAAACAGAGATAACTAATGACTAGAATATTGACATTCAAGTAGGAATGTGAAATATTGACATTCAAGTAGGAATGTGAAATATTGACATTCAAGTAGGAATGTGAAATATTGACATTCAAGTAGGAATGTGAAATAACGTGAACACGAAATGAAAGAGTAACTACAGCTGATCTCCCCCAGGCTATGAAACCTTCATTATCGTATTCTTCAACTGTAATTGTTTGTCAGTCAGTCTGTCTGTAGATTCCTACTTGTCCCAGTACTCATAGAACAGTAATATGGTCCCAAGACTTGTTCCATATAATCATACAGCGTAGCTAGGGGCGAGAAAAATCTCACAATCAGAAACTTGTGTTGACAGTAGAATTGTGTAGAACGAGGGTACATTATTCTTCTGATGTCGTCGTCGGTTCTTGTTTTCCTGATCTGACAAACTAAATTGTCGTCGGTTCTTGTTTTCCTGTTGTGACAAACTAAGGTGTCGTCGGTTGTTTTCCTGATGTGACAAACTAAGATGTCGTCGGTTCTTGTTTTCCTGATCTGACACACTAAGGTGTCGTCGGTTCTTGTTTTCCTGTTGTGACAAACTAAGGTGTTGTCGGTTCTTGTTTTCCTGATCTGACACACTAAAGTGTTGTGGGTTCTTGTTTTTCCTATGTGACAAACTAAAGTGTCGCCGGTTCTTGTTTTCCTGTTGTGACAAACTAAGGTGTCGTGGGTTTTTGTTTTCCTGATGTGACAAACTAAGGTGTCGTCGGTTCTTGTTTTCTTGATCTGACACACAAAAGTGTCGTTGGTACTTGTTTTTCCTATGTGACAAACTAAGGTGTCGTGGGTTCTTGTTTTCCTGATGTGACAAACTAAGGTGTCGTCGGTTCTTGTTTTCCTGTTGTGACAAACTAAGGTGTCATGGGTACTTGTTTTCCTGATGTGACAAACTAAGGTGTCGTCGGTTCTTGTTTTCCTGATCTGACGCACTAAAGTGTCGTGGGTTCTTGTTTTCCTGATGTGACAAACTAAGGTGTCGTGGGTTTTTGTTTTCCTGATGTGACAAACTAAGGTGTATTCAGTTCTTGTTTTCCTGATGTGACAAACTAAGGTGTCGTCAGTTCTTGTTTTCCTGATGTGACAAACTAAGGTGTCGTGGGTTCTTGTTTTCCTGATGTGACAAACTAAAGTGTCGTGGGTTCTTGTTTTCCTGATGTGACAAACTAAGGTGTCGTCCTTTATGATTTTACTGATAGTAAAAATTGAATTTAAGGTTTTTAATTGTTATTATTGTTCATTTAAAATATATTTTCTTTAACATTTTAAATTACATTTTCAATATTTGTGTTATCTATAAGAGATATCATATCGCAAAGTAGATCATTGAAACAAGAATAAGATGAATATCAATTGTAGACACGAGCATACAAACTTTCGTTACTGCATGTTTTCCTGTGAAGGGGTGCTGCCAGGTTTTTGTACAAAATCAAAGTTTCGACCGAAATAGCTTTTATCCAAATAAGGAAAATCTACAGAAGAACGTCAAATATCTTGAAAGAATAGATTGATTCAAAGTTCACAATGATAATCGTACATGGTAAGAAAGATATGTTAAAGCTGACAGTTCTGTAGTCAGACAATGTTGGGGCTAATATACTTAAATAGCGCCAGTTTTGAAGGATGGTTTCCAATGAATTCATAGTACTGTATAGTTGACAAGAAACTCCGCACATGGCCTGGTGAAAATAGTATTTTTAGATCAATGTGTCGAGTCAGAAAAAATGGATTGACGGACCAGATTTAGTCTACCACTTAATGAAATAGTGGTCTTAGAGTTGGTTGTGGCTTGTAATTTGTCAACGCTGAATGAGTTTTGTCGTGTGAAACCATCAGTGCAAATTGTCAACTCTGAATGAGTTTTGTCGTGTGAAACTATCAGTGCAAATTGTCAACTATGAATGAGTTTTGTCGTGTGAAACCATCAGTGCAAGTTGTCAACTCTGAATGAGTTTTGTCGTGAGATAGCATGCAATCTGATCCTGTCAATTTTATTGCTGCGGAAACCAACAGTGCAAGTGGGCATCAAATGATTGGAACAGGTTTGGCATCAGGCCAACTGTACTGGGTGCTTCACGATCCTTTAATGCACCAGAGGAGAGAAATCGTTCGGGAACATGTCATGTTTCGTCGTTTAGTCTGTCTGATATGTCACACTATTATGTGCTTGATGTCATCTTGGCACACTCTATCACTTTATTATGTATCTGTCATCTTGGCACATTATGTCACACTATTATTTGTCTGTTGTTGTGACAGACTTCCGGGCTAGCCAAGAGGCGGACAAACAAAAATTTACCAAGAATAATATTACCATCAGATGTCATTTTCTTTGCTTAGATAATACTTTTACAAGAAAATTGTTTAAAAAACTAAAAATAACGGTTAGTAAATTTTGACGGGATGAGCTTATTGACAGAGTTAGCTAGCGTGAATATTCAACCAGCATTGACCGCAACACGAGACTGGACCGGAAGAATAAAATTCACAAAATTGTTACGTTAGAAAGGATGTGTATAGAGTAGATTATTCTGATAAAATTTTTTGACAACTTTAGTGTTACAAAAAAGGATAAAAAACTATATTAGTAGCAAAACATTTGTGGGCAAAAGCGTGAATACTCATGCGTGTTCAGGGAGATTGTGATCCAAAATACATCCAAAAACGTGAATATAACTGATTGTAATTAATCTTGAGTAATCAGTCGTTCATTTGGCAGCAACCCAAGCAACATCTCAGCAATCTAACGAAGGATTAATCGAGGAACTGTCCATGGTGCAGGACATGGTTCCATGAACACTGCTGTCTTTGTAAAAGGATGTTGAAATGCAAGCTGTACAACGAAATTTCGAGAGAATCTGTCGCTTGTTGGATTTATTAGGAGCTCCTATGTTATTGTCAAAAGTGTTAGAGCGAAGTTGTACGAGTTCCAATGTTTATAGATAAGATATTAGAATTTGAAGTGAGTAGATGTATGCTGTGATAAAAACTTACATGTTAGAAGTAAAATAGCAGTAAAAAGTTTATTAATCTGTTTAACGAAATTGAATTAATTAGATAGGTCTTTGTGTAAGTCGTCGAAAACGTGACACCGTGTATGGTTCAACTTTGACGGAATCGTTTCAGAAAGAATTTAATTGTCCCAGAATATGAGATATTCTGATGAAGAATATCCAGAGAGAGAAAGGGTCAAACAGAGTGATGTAATTTGAGAGAGAAAAAAATCTCTCCTGCGAAAATTTCGCCTTAGAATAGCGGTAAGGAAATTGAGAAGTTTCATTCGTCATATGTTCAATTCAGTAGAGTATTAGAAATGCTGTGAGTGTGTATTACTCACAGCCTAGGAATTAGTTTAGTCATTAGTTATGGTTCAGAGAGATTGTTAGATATGTCCAACGATTTTTTGATCGCCCAGTGTTATGGAATGGTGCATTTGGTGTCTGCGTGAATCAGAATGGGAGTTAAATTTGCAGAGGAGTTATTGGAAGTTTTGTTGAATAAAACTGCCATGAATTTCTATGAAGCCTCTTCGGCTGATATTTTAAAGTTTTTAAGTGGAAGACTTAACAGAGTTCCTACCTTTGTTTTTGAAGTCTTATTTACCGAGTGAGCATGTGTGAAAGGTTACTCATCTTTCTAGTTTACTCTTAATCGCAGAAGAAGTATTTGTAGTTTCTTTTCTTGAAACTGCAGCATATTTGTATGATGTATTATCAGAGTTAGTGCCTTTTAAAAACCTTATTTACCTAGTGAACCTGTTTGAAAAGTTACTCAATTTTCGAGCCTGTTCAATGATACAAGCAGTTGGAGACCTTGAATTTGGATGAAAAAGGCCAAACCTGCTTTTCTTGAAGACCACTCCAGTCAACGTTACCTTGTGAGCATTATCTTCGGGAGTAGGAGGTGTCCGTTTCAAGCCAATTGGATGGATTACTGATTAAACTGTGAACACTACGTTATGAAAGGCACACCCCTTGGTAAATTGTGTAAATTCACTAGCCAATGGACTCGACAAGTTTATGAACAGTGAGCACTACGTTATAAATATTACCACCAATTTTATTTTTGATCCTATTTGAATAGTCAGACCAATCATACAATTAACCTCGATTACTGGGAACTATTGATTTGAAGGATGGGTTTATAGTGGCTGTCAATCAATTTTTGAACTGCTTTTTTTTTTTAGTAATAGCTAGTTAGGCCAGACAGGGGTAGATCACCGGATTTAATGTTAGAAACAATAAGTAGTCAGCCTATAGCCTTTCCTTTCCTGTCTGTGAGTATAAAGGCTGAGAGAATGTTTTATATGTCATAACATAGATTGTTCTCACGTAATTAATGTCCATGAAAGAACTTTGTTATTAAAGATATCTGTGTGTAATACAGTTTCCATTCTTAGAAGTAAAAACTTAGTTAAAGTTTTGAAATGGGACCAGCCTCGCCTAGTTCACAGTCGTACAGCGAACATCAAAAGAAGCACTTGTAAATAACATCAACTATTATTCCATATTTGGAAACCACTATACTGAGAAGGAAGAAGATGAACCACGGAACATAGAATCAACAAAAACAACAATTAAGGAAGATATTACAGAAAATATTTGTGATTTATAATATCTGACGAGAAGGATATATAGACAAGAAAGGAGAAAATCACAACGTTAAAAAACGTTGGGGAGTTCAAAACAACACAAAGTCTCCCCTCCCCCTTATACATTGCCATCTTGAAACATGTCACACTATTGTGTGTATGTTGTCATCGTGGCACATTATGTCACACTATTATTTGTCTGCGTGCCCACTCAACATTTCAAGTGAAGAGAGCAGCAAGATGGCACAAACCTACTAAAAGAAAGTTTGTCGCAATCACAACATGAAGATCAATATCGAAGCAGAAGTAATTTCTATAACCAGAGAACTCGATACAATCACAACATCAAGATCAATGATCAACTACTGAAATACAATCACAACATCAAGATCAATGATCAACTACTGAAATACAATCACAACATCAAGATCAATGATCAACTACTGAAATAATTGAAAGAATTTAAATATCTAAAGGGGGGGGGGGCATTTTTACATACGATGGAACAATAGACAAATAGTTAGAGACAATAATTCAAAAAACTATACCATTTTTTAAACACACATCTATCTTAATGGAAATCAAAAGACAAAAACTAAATTCAATCTTCATACCAATATTGTGTTATCAATGTTTTAGACAAAGACACTAAAACAATAACAAGAGAGAAAGTTTACTAAGTGTGAAATGAGATGTCTAAGAAAAGCAGCAAACAGAACAAGAAGAGATCATGAGAAATAAGGAGATTACAAGAACTGTTGGAACAACATCAGTGCTCAAATATATGGAAAAACAAAGACTGAAATGGTTCAGCCACTTAATAAGAATGAACTCTTATTGGCCAGCGGCAAGAGCATACAACTTGAAAATAGAAATAGCAAGATATAGAGGAATACCAGCAGAAAGGTGGATTGAAGGAGTTACCAACATTCTGAGAAATACTACTGCAGATCAAGCGAGCAAACATAGCCCAAACATCGATCATCATTCAATGCTGCGACGCCTCACAGCATAAGCAGAGAAAAGACATCAGAAATGTTATATGCCTGTTGTCATCTTGGCACATTATGTCACACTATTATGTGTATGTTGTCATCTTGGCACATTATGGCATAATATTACCTGTCTCTTGGCACATGCGTATAGTAGCATGTATTTACTTCCTGGTATATGAATAGACATGACCAACTCATGTTGGGACAACTCTCGAAGAGCCCTCCCATCATCACAGTGGCACTTTCTCACCCAACTGTAAGCTGTCCACGATGTCTCCTGTATATAGTTACGATAGATACATCAGTTACATGCATCTTGAGACTGAACAAACGTATTTGATATCGGAGTTGTATCGTAAATGCCTACCTAGCAGACGATCCACCATTTCTTATGTCGGCATGTCAATGATTGATATATTAACATCGCATGCTAAGATGATTAGGTCACTCGTTGTGAGACCCACTTTGAAGTCATCGACCCTCGCATGTCTAACATTGCTGTGTCATGTCACGTGATGTGTTTAGTTCTAGAGTCACAACCGTATTCAACTTGTCTTCAAATGTAACTTATCAAAACCAGGGATTCTATACCGCGACAATAGCTTGGTAAGTAGATCCTAGGTGGAACTTGTGATATAACAATATATTGGTAAGTAGATTCTGGGGAGTGTATGTCTTCGGAATAGTTTAGTAGGTAGATGAAGTGTATACTATAACAATAGTTTGGTAAGCAGATCCTAGGGATTGTATTGTCTTGTGGCTCTTGTCTTTCCCCGTGTGATTACTGGTTGATCGCATTCACACTTGCCGTTAACCGTAGGGGTGGGAGCTTAAGCTGTCGTTACAATGCCAGATGTGTCGCCGATGTTGCATTTAGTCCATATTTGTTCAAGGCTATCTTGGTGTTTTCTATCCACCGTTTTCTTGGCCTACCGTTGGCCTTCGTCCGGGTATTCTTTTGTTACATGCTCTTATGGTTATTTGGTTTGGCTTCATTCTCATAAGGTGACCGAACCATTTTACTTGTGCTGTCTCTCAATATGTTCGATACATGATATTATGCCAACTCTTTTCCTAATTTCTTCATTTCTTATTTTATCTAGTTTGGTAACCATTGCAGCGTTTCTCAGACACTTCCATGTAACGATTTTTCTCTGCTGCGAAGCTGTTAAAGACAATGTTTGACATTGGTAGCACAGTGTTGGTATAAAAATGGTAGATATTATCTGTCTTTTGATTTCCATCTTGATCTTTGCATGAGGAAGTAATGATGAAAGTTGGTAGGTCACTGTGTTTGCTTGCTTGAGAGGGATTGTATACTATAACAATGGTTTGGTAAGTAGATCTTGGAGGAACATTTAGCATGACAATAGATTGGTAAATATATCCTAGGAGGGGGGCTGTATATCAGGACAATAGATTGGTAAATATATCCTAGGAGGGGGTCTGTATATCAGGACAATAGATTGGTAAATATATCCATTTGGACCTTATATCACAATAGATTGGTAAGTTGATCCTAGGGATTATATGCCATGACAACGGATTGGTAAGTAGATCGCATGTAGTAGATTGTTGTTGGCGTGTCAATGTTCAAAAGTTTAAAAGTAGATAGCATATAGTATTTGTTGTTAATTTGTAGATGTTCGAAGGTTTAAAAGGCGTAAATGAGTGACTTTATTGCACTTTATTTACCCCTCCCCCTACAATGTCCTGTCAACGAAGTGGTACACTGTCTGCCGAAAATACACACTAATAGCACGTAGCTACTTGTAGACTCAATCGATAATCCCCAGGGATCTCGGAATAAAGAGATAATCCCCAGGGATCTCTGAGAAATGGGATAACCCCCAGGGATTTCCGAGAAAAGAATCTTTATAAACAAGACAATGCCTGCAGGATTCGAACCACGTCTTAGCCCTAAACGAACTGAAAGGTTGGACGTCGTGGAAGTATCCGTGTGTGCAGTTACATATTCTAATCAACACGTTTGTCATGGCTTCTGTCCTTATCGATTATCTACTCAAAACTTCTGCGATTTAGATTTTTGTTGTAGATGTTCCTCTATTTGTCTGTCACGTGTCTCATACTGCATGTACTAGGTATAAGAACAACCACAAAACTACAAGTATATCATGCTGCTGTTATACCAAACTACAAGTATATCATGCTGCTGTTATACCAAACTACAAGTATATCATGCTGCTGTTATACCAACCTTACTATACGCCTGCGAAACGTGGACAGTGTATGCTAGACATGCAAGAAAATTAAATCATTTCCATCTTACCTGCCTACGTAAATTACTAAACATCCATTGGTGGGACAAAGTACCAGACTACGAGGTCTTGGAAAAATCAACCTCAATAAGCATCCACACAATACTTATGAAGGCGCAAGCACGCTGAGCAGGCCATCTTGTGCGTATGTAGAACTCGCGTTTGCCAAAACAAATATATTATGGAGAACTCAAGGCAGGATTTCAAAAAGCTGGTGGACAGAAAAAGAGCTTCAAAGACACGCTCAAGTCATCCTTGAAACATCTTAACATTGACGTAGGCGCTTGGGAGAGCCTCGCTCAGAATAGAACAGCATGGCGTTACAGCATTAGAACGGGAGCACTAGCGGCGGAAGAATTCAGACAAGATACTGCAAGACAGAAGCGGGCACGTAGAAAATAAAAAACATCTCAACCTCACACAGATACCTTCTATTGTTGTCAATTCTGTAAAAGAACATTTTGTGCGCGCATTGGACTTGCTAGTCATTTAAAAACGCACTATTAACTTTTATTATTTTTATTATTTATTGTTATTATTATTATGGTTGAGTTTTTGGTCATCGTCGATCACGACGGACGAACATCATTAGGTATGTTGATTACCCTCTTCGCACACCGGACAAGTCCATAGGTGCTCATATTTCCGTTTCAGTAAATCTTTCAGGGTATAACGGCTGATGGTTCCGGTTCTATGTTCGTTCACTACTCTTTTTGACATCTTTGTCAGGGGTTCTCTACGGGCCATGCCCATCCTCACTCCCAATTCTTGCATTCTCGATATTGACTCATGCTCATTCATCTCAAAATCCTCTGATAGTGAGGATTCACGAAGAGCAATGAGTATGTCTGCTCGGTCCATAGGCTGAGCATCTGTTGTGGTGGAGAGGCTAGCTAATTGATCGGCTTGTTCGTTACCTCCACGCCCGCGTGTCCGGGGACAACAATAAGCGTGAGTTTTCATAGTGATGCCCGCATTTCTGCTCTTTCAAATGACTCCACCCATTCCCTACGTACATCACCTGTTTTGACTTTCTGAATCATATTCAGAGAGTCACTTAGTATGTACGCATGGGAATAGACTTGCGATTTCAGTCAGTTTAGTGCCTGCATTACTGCGAATATTTCTATTGTTAGGCTGCTTGTTGTGGTGGTAAAAGCACAACTGGCTTCGTGTACTGTTCTTCCTTTTGATCTGGCAGTAACGAAGGCCCATGCGCATCGGTGGTGACGGATGACCGACCCATCCGTATAAATCATAACATCTGTGTCATCGGTATTCTCGCAGATTAGTGCCTTGACCTCAGCATCCACGCTCATGAGGCTGAGTTCCCTGCACTATCGAGTGTAATAACGGTCTTGACTGCCTCTTGAAAGACAGTAGGAATAGGTATCCATTCCTCGCTAGGAGTTATGTCTTCTGGGGCACAGATATGTTTAACGGTATCCTCGGCCCGACCCATCCACGATTTGCCTCTCTTGAGCCTGTTTTCCTTCACACGAGGGAGCTCGCTGTGTAGTGGGTGGTCTATGTCAGGACTCACTCTAAGGTATGCGCGGGCACGCCACATATCTTCTTCTTCTTCTTTCGTTAACTTGAAACATGTCTATATCTGTAATTCTGTCTCCTTAATAAAACTCACTGTCTTTTGTAGTTCATACAGTGTCCCATAGAGCTTTGATTCCAGTGTTGTTTCCTCTGGCCAATATGTCTGCCTCAGCGTTTCATGCTCAGAACACTCTTGAATTATATGTTTGGCACTCTGTGCTGCCTGTCCACATGTACTCATGGCCGTGTTGCCAATCTTGAACTTTGTATACATGTGACTGCGGAGTCGGTTGTGTCCTGTTCTGAGACGTAGAATTATAACTTGTTCTGATCTGTTCATAATGTGATAGTCATCTTGTGTTGGTGTTTGTGGCTTTCTTATTGACTTTATCATGTTTTTTTCTGATGGTAGGTGATTGGTATATCTGGTTGGTCTTCGGCAGCACCTTCCTTAGCCAATTGGTCTGCTTTTTCATTTCCTGGTATTCCACGGTGAGAGGGTATCCACTGCATGGTTACCCTATACTGGTAAGACAATTCGCTAAGTAGTTTTTTCAAGTCTGTTAGTTTTCCAGACTGGAGAGCTTGAAGCACTGACCTTGCATCTGTCAGGAATACCACAGGCTGTAGGCCAGAGTTGGAGTTCAGCAGGTTTTTAGCTGCCACACTAATTGCCTGGATTTCTGCATCATAATTATTGCAGAATTTTCCCGTCGGTGTTCTGATTGTATCTCTAGGCTTGTGTGGATATTCTATATATACACCTGCACCTCCATTCCTCACAGCATTCTGTGTTGACCCATCTGTGTACACTCTGACCCATATATCTTGTGGATATTCCTCATCCAGGAAACTGAGGGTGACTGTCATTCGCTGCACACTGTTCTGTTCGTCCTCGCTTAGTATTCCTTTCACATGGGTCTGAATGTATATTGGCATTCCATGGCTTTCACTCCACGGGGTTTGTTAAGTACAGACCTTAAAGGGCTGTCAACTTCAGGTAGGTCTGTAAGTTGTCTACGGAGTCGTTTAGCTTGATGGATAAAGCGGCTCCTTTTCAGTCGCCCCATTGCTAGATTTTTGAATCTTTCCTTCATTGGATGACTTGGCATACACTGAAACTTTTCTGCTTGAATTAGTACTTTTGCGTCTCTGCGTTCGCCAAGTGTTTGCATTCTTCCCATTTTCTGCATCTCTGCTATGGGTGTTGATTTCATTGCTCCCAACATTATTCTAAGTGCCTGGTTTTGCACTTTATCTAGATCTTGTAATGTGGTGTTTGATGCAGGACACCACGCAGCTGAACCATATTCCAGGTGTGGTCTTATGCCTTGCTGGTAAACTTTACTGAGTATATTTCCACTGGCTCCCCATGTGGTTCCACTTAGTTTTCTCAGGATAGCTAGCTTCCTCCTGGCTTTTGTTGTTGCTTTGTTTATGTGCTGCTTCCATGTCAGTTTATCATCAAAAGTAACTCCGAGGTATATTGGTTGTTTTTTGTCTTCTTTCAAGAGCTCTCCATCTATCTTGATATGACCAGCTTTTTGTTTTGGTGAGAGGGTAAAGAGTGTAGTGCTGCACTTATCTGTGTTAATGCTGACGCACCATCTATTTGCCCATAAGGTTAGGGCATCGATAGCTCTTTGTATTTGTTTAGTGGCCACTGTTGCATGTTCTTCCGTGCACCAGATCACCAGGTCGTCAGCATACATTGCCACTTTGATCCCGTGTGGCAGTTCAGCAACTAGGTCATTGATGTAAACCAAGAAAAGTGTGGGTGACAGGACTCCTCCCTGGGGGACTCCATGACGCAGTAGAACTTTCTTGCTCTTGCGACCATCTAATTGTACCCTGGCTCTTCTATTATGCAGGTATGCTTTTACCCATTTGTACATTCTTGAGCTAACCCTGCAATTTTGCAATTTCTTTAGGAGCCCTTCTTTCCAGACCTTATCAAATGCTTTCCTGAGGTCTATCCATGCTGCTAGTACCAGTTTCTTTTCTTGGAAGGCATCCTCAATCTCTTGGGAGAGGTAGGTTGCCTGATCTTCAGTAGAGTAGCACTGTCTGAAACCTGCTTGCTGTGATACCAGAAGGTTTTCACTTTCAAGGTACCACTGCATCCTAAGATTGATAATGCGTTCCATTGTTTTACATAGACAGCTTGTGAGGCTGATGGGCCTGTAGTTGGAGACTGTGTTGCCATCTTTTCCTGATTTGAGGAGTGGTATCATTATTGCTTCTCTCCACGCCTGTGGTACATTACCTGTGGACCAGCTTGTGTTAAAGATCTGCAGTAGCTTTACTCTTGCTGCAATTCCCAGGTTTCTAATCATTTCATTGGACACTCCATCAGCTCCAGGGGACTTTTTCATTTTTAATTTGGATATTGCATGCTCCAGTTCTCTCATTGTGATTGGTGCCTCCATGACTTCAGGTATAGGTTCAACTTGTCCAATGTTTTGCTGGTTCTCTCGAACCTCCTGTTGTTTGTCTGGGCTGACTTTGACGTTATTGTCTTCTGCAAAGGAATCTGCAAAGTAATCAGCTGCATGTTTACCTGTTAAAATGTTTATATCTTTATAAAGTGTGATCCTGGTATTTCTCCCTGTACCTTCATCATTTAGTTGTTTTACAAGTTTCCATAATTTCCTAGTATCTCTTTCTAGGTTCAGCGACTCTGTTTTTTCTTTCCAGCTGCTCCGTCTGGCTTGTAACTTGGCTCTTTGAAATTTAGCCTTTGTTTGCTGATATTTGTTGTGATGTTCTTGGCTAGGTCTGTTCTCAGCCTGCTGTCTAGATGTTTCCATCTCATTTTGCAGCTTTTCCAGTTCATCATTCCAGTATGGTTTGTAGTTTTTGCGTGCCCCCCTGGGTATGGTTTTACTAGCAGCATGTAGTATACATCTATTAAATTCACTCACTGCTCTATTGATGTCTTTGTCCAAGTTCATGTCCTTAGCTAGAACACTGGTTAAATGCTGGTACATTTTCCAGTCTGCCCTTTTATAGTTCCACCTAGTGAGCGTGATGCTGTCCTTGGTAAATTCATTATGAATTTCCAGAAATACTGGTCTGTGGTCACTACCTCCAAGCTGCTTTCCAACAACACGTGTGATGTTCTATTCCAAGCCTGGTGAGTGGAATGCCAGGTCTGGTGTAGAGGTGGTGTGCCATGCTCTCGAGTAGAAGGTTGATGAGTCTGCTGGCTGGTTAATAAGGATGAGATTATTTTCATCCTGCCAGCTCTCAAGTTCCTCACCTCTCTTGTCGATATGATCGTAGCCCCAGCTCTGAGAGTGGCTGTTGAAGTCACCACACACCATAAGTCTCTCTTTGTCTGGAATTGTGTCTAGTGCCAATGGTTTATCATTTGGGCAGTAGTAGTTCAGGAGATGGAATTCTGCACTGTCTGTTTTCAGGTGGAGCATCTGGTATTCTGCCCCTTCCATATACACTTCCAGCTGACATGAGCTGATATTGTTTTTAACAAGTGTCAGAATTCCACCCTTTCGCCTGTCCTTTCGGTCAGATCGGTAGCACTGGTAGCCTCTGATTTTGAAGGCTATGTCGCTGCTGAGGTGTGTTTCTTGGATATAGCATATGTTAACTTGTTCTTCACTGAGGACATTTTCAAATTCCAATTTTTTGCTGTATCCATCTCTTTTACTGTTGACACCCTCAGCATTCCAGTGCATTATTTTTATTGGTCGTTTGTTTGTTTGGCCAGTAGCTCTATTCCCTTGCCTCCTGGCTCCTCGGGACAATTGAGAAGGACTTTCAGTAACTGAGGTTGGGCCCTTTCGAGGTATAGGGCCCGGCACCGTCCCTGCCTGAACGTCCACCACAGGGCAGGCACCATAACTATTTACAGATGTAGACATGTTTCCATTGTGTTTTGTGCGTGGCATCCTGATTATCTGTGCGCCTTTTGGCTGGATGCCTCCGTCTTCAGCACTCTGCTTGCTAGGGCAGGACTATGGTCCTGCTCGAGTGGGACTGCCCGACCAGTCTTAGTTTCCAGCCCCTGATGGCTGAACTAAGCCCCATCACCTCTGCACGGTGCTGGTCTCGATGGAGACGCCACATATCAATTCTATGAGATATGCTCGGAAAATCAAGGAGAAAGCTCATAGCCTCACAGGGTGTGTCCCTTGTGCAACCAAGGATAATCCGCATTGCTTCGTTTTGAATTCTCTCCAGCCTCCCAATCTGTATGTGACTGGCGGTGATAGTAGCGCCTGCATATTCAATGACAGGAAGGACAAGAGCTTCATATAAGATTACGAGCTGTGGTTGTTTAGTCTCAGCCGCTGCCATCACTCTCTGAGCTGATAGTCATTTACGGGACTTTGCGATAACATGATCAACGTGTTCCCAGAAACACAGACTACGATCAAATCGCATGCCCAGGTATTGTAAGGATAAGGTTCTGATTACTTCGTACCCTCTCATCTCTACCGTCGGTGTCGTAGACTTTACGATGTGATTGTTAAGAGAGAACCATGTCACCACAGCCATCTCTCGGTTCATCAGTGCCATGAATTGTCACACCAGAAGGCGATACTGTCTAGCTATTTCTGCAGTGATTCGACAGTTTCTGTTCTATCCCTTCCATGTCTGTATATCAGGATGTCATCCGCAAAGGACAGTTTTCTGTTGGCCTCCTCTACCTCTTCCTCTACCTCTTCCGCCGAGTTTCTGCCATGTGATTGCCACGGTGTAGATATTGAATAATACGGGTGATAGTAGAGATCCCTGTGGTAGACCTGGGCTGGGCGTATTATTATAGGTGTAGATGTCCAACAACCGCACCTCAGAGCCACCGTCCTCTCGAGCAACACCGCTGATATCGATTTGACGACGAAAGGGCCAACATTAAAGAGCAAGAGCGTTTTGATGAGGTACTCGAACGTCACTCTGTTATACGCGTCCTCCAAGTCAATCGCGGCAGCACACGTTTTCAGACATGCATGGAAGTCCTCGAATACGTCGTATGTAAAAACAGCGGCATTGCGCCATGTTTCTTTCTAACGTCTGTGGCCTCCGAACGTGCTCGGAAAAATGCGACTCTCTGTGTTACATATATCCAGTTTGGGAGTTGGAGGGAGGGATTTTGTAGATGTTTCATAAAGGCCGCATGCTCTTGCTGCTGCCACGACGTGTGCAGGGTGGGTTTTTTAATGTTACCGTACTTCAAAAAAGCAACTCAGTCCTTACTGGCGATAGAAATGTGGGTCTCACGGGTGTGAGACTAACGCTCTAAGCTCTGGACTATGCACCACGCTAGTGAAAACGTCTGGTATTAGGCTATTGTTGTAGATGTCCCTCCATCATCTATACCATAGGTGTCTCAAACTCTATCATCTCCACCAATAAAAGGTAATACTGCTAGTGTAACTATATTAAAATAGTACTCATGTGGGAAACAGATAATGAAGTTTTACCGAACGACGACTAACTATCGGATGCTTATATGAAATAATGTACACAACAAAACATAGGATATAATCATGCAAATAACAATACACAGTACATAAGTGACGTTTCGAACCAAGAGGCATTTATTAAGATACGCACATAATAGAAAAAGACGACGAGTAGAAATGACTACACCAAAACAAACGTGTCCGAGTGAAATATGGATGTGAGATACTGGAATGCTAAGAACAGGAAGTACATAGAAACGTAAATATAAGTAGAAACGAACAAAAAGATGGCGTAAAAGACGGAACTAAATGAATGAAGACAAAGACCACTCCGACCGAGAACTAGACAAAAGAATGGTGGGAACTGAGTCCACATGGCTTGAGGGTACCCAATTCAGAAAGAAGAAGATTTTCTAGAGCGTACCTAAATCTATCATCGGTGGTGCAGGATCTGATGACAGTGACTTGGATATCAAGGACACCACCGTGGTCATCGCTGTTAAAGTGTGTGGCCACATGAGTTGTGGTCTATGCTTGAGATGGCATGAAGATGCTTACAGAAGCGGTCGCTCAATTTTAAGCCTTTTTCACTGATATACTGCTTGCAGCAGGGTTTACACATGATCAGGTAAACGACATTACGAGATTCACATGTAATGACCTCATCGATGGAGAAAATGGCCTTGGGAAATGAAATAGAGCGCATCTGAACCACATAAGGATATGTGTAGCAGCGACCGCGCGAGCAACGAACAGTACCGAAATGGTCAGGAGTAAATGACCTAAGAAGGGTGTGGACCAAGATGTCCTTCAGATTTTTGTAACGCCTGTAGACCACCAGAGGCAAGTCCTGGAAAGCGGTACGGGTGTCAGAATCAGACTGGAGAAGGGGATAATGTTTAAGCAGGATGCGTCGGGCAGTGGAGTTATGGGGATGAAAGGTAATAACAAGTTTAACTCTATCAGAGGATGATGAAGAACCTTTGGAATTAGCCACGGTATCGAGGCGAGATAGCTGGCGCACACGTAGCCAAGCGGATCAAAGAATGCTGTCAGGGAACGAACGTCTACGGAAGAACTCCATCTCAGAGGACTTGTCGAGAAAGTCGTCGTCGTCGATACATAAGCGACGCAGGCGAAGAAACTGGGAGTAGTGCAGAGTGTTACGACAAGCGGGAGAATGAGAAGAAGTGTATAGCAGAAAGCCATGTTCATCAGTTGGTCTATAATAGACGGATGTACTGAGGTAAGGGAAAGAAATAGGGATAATGATGTCCAGGAAGTGGACAGAGGTAGTGGAGATGTTAGATGTGAATTGGATAACAGGGTTGAAAATGTTGATGAAGCGAGACAATTCTGTTTCGGACATGTCAGTAATACTTATCCCATCATCAATATATCTGTGGAAAAGAGATGAGAATGGGCCATCGTAGGTCAACCAATCTAGGTGTTTTAGATGTCCCATGAAAATACAAGCTCCCATCTTGGTTCCCATAGCAACGCCACTGATCTTATCGAAAAAAAGTGTCGATTGAATTCAAAAGAGTTGAGTGTGAGCACCAGTTCAGCAAGGTGGATAAGAGTCGGAGTGGATACAGAGGGATGGGGACTCTTGTATAGAAAGAACTGCAAAGCCCTGAGACCATCGGCATGGGGTATAGACGTGTACAGAGAGTAAACATCAAGCATGGGGTATAGACGTGTACAGAGAGCAAACATCAAGCATGGGGTATAGACGTGTACAGAGAGCAAACATCAAGCATGGGCGAACTGAATACTCTCCAAAGGAAAACACTAGTATGCAACATGATTGAAGATAGGTACCTCAGAGAAGCATGGATACAAGTATATAACGATGGATCAGCAACCAGAGCAGTGAAGAATGGAGGTGCTGGAGTTTACATAAAATATCCAGAAAAAGACAATGAATCCACATGTTCACCAACTAGAATCTTCTGCTCCAACTACTCTGCAGAAATATATGTTATAAACAGTACTGCATAAATAATTAAAAACACAAACCAATGTCAACAAATGGTGTTTCTTACTGATGCAATGCCTGTCCTACAAGCCCTTGATAATCATAAACTTCCGGATCTCAAGAAAGCCATGCTAGAAGTGAGCATCCAAAGAAGGGTAGTACTACAATGGATACCATTTCACTGTGGCATACCAGGAGATGTAGATGCAGATAGGCTGACAAAAGGTGGAGCAATATAGGAGCAACAAAGACTAAGAAATCACCTACCTGGAAAAGAGAGCCCTCATCAACTCTATTAAGAAATTTGACCACCAAAAAAACAACTATCGCTATCTTCACAGAGCTCAGCTGGTTACTCTCTTCTGCAGCAGGAAAGGACACACCAGACTAAACAGCCACCTAAATAGACTAAGAGTTGTATGAGTCCCTCTTCTAAATATGATGATCCTCCTGTTATTATATGTGAGAAATTATATATAACCCAATTTGGTATATTTATGTTGAAAATATCATTGAATCGCTCAATTGAAATCAGCATGGAGAACATCCAAATGTTAGAAATATGTCAGTAAATATTCCCTTTTTTTTTAGAGACACTGTTGATAAATTTACAAAGTGGTTATATACCCCACGGCAAATTCCGCTTGAATAGAAGACAGAAGTTTCGCCACTAATATATATATATATATACGCACACACACGTATCCATGCTCTATTTTCTCATTGACAGAAAATTGGTAAATCTATTTCTGTCACATATTTTGTGTGCTCAAATTTTTAAATTATTAAATATTTGAATTAAAAGATTGATGAAAAAAATGATAGTGCAAGGCGTACGTATATACGATGAAGTAAAATTTAACATTTGAATGATTATCCAAACTCGCAAAATCACGAAAATAATAAATAATATATATTTACAAATTAAGTCCCCCCCCACTGGGCGCCTAAGGATTCTTGGGGGGGGGGGTGGCATTAGTGGGTTCGGAAGTAATGGGGGCGCGTCAGGCAGTCTATGCGATCGGTGGATACTTATAAAAGAGAAAAATAATATATATTTACAAATTAATCTCTTTTATAAGTGATTAATCTAAATTATATAAATATCTTTTATATGTGAACGCCAGTTGTGTCGTCTCTACTTGCCATCTTTTATGTATACGTGTATGGTATCCTAGATTAAGACCTTTTGGTCGAAACGTCGATTTGTGTATGTTCCTATGTGTGCTTCATGTTATTATCACAATTTCATTGCTCAGTTTCAAACTTTAGCTGTTAAAATAATATACTGTCTGTTTATTGCTTTATTTAAATAATATATTGTCTACATCTGTTGCCTTATTCGAAGGATGTATTTTCTGTCTAATATATTTATACAAGCGGCTTGTCACTGCCCGCATTTGTATTAGAGAGAATGTATATTGTCTGATTCTATTACTTGGTTACCTTGACGCTTAATATAATCGTGCTGTACTATTCACTCACCTGTATAATATTCGCTCACCTGTCTAGCATTCACACACCTGCCTTTTGCTGTTATGTAATTACCACCACACAAACCTGGCCTCTTCTACCCAATTCTCTTTTATTCTAGAATTCACTACAGCAATCACTCATATTATGACTAATCACTCATATTATGACTAATCACTCATGTTATGACTGAGATACAACTTGGTTTCTTCTGTATGTAGACGTCATAAACTGGGATAATGGTTCCTATTGTTTGTAACAGTGCGCCATTGATCCAATTGTGATGCTCAGACAGTTGTAGGAAGTCCTGTTAGATATTCAATTTGGCATCCAATGTTTCTTTAATCATGGCTTCTAATATAACAACACGTCTATACACGTCTATAATTAGACTAGTCCTACATGAAATGAGTGTAGAAATGAGTGTAGAAATGAGTCTAGCACGTTTAGAAATGAGTGTTACACATACTCATGGATATATATGTATGTATATAGTCTTATCTCTGATATGTATATATATATAGTCTTATCTCTGATATGTATATATATATAGTCTTATCTCTGATATGTATATATATATATATATAGTCTTATCTCTGATATGTATATATATATATAGTCTTATCTCTGATATGTATATATATATAGTCTTATCTCTGATATGTATATATACAGTCGTATCTCTGATATGTATATATATAGTCTTATCTCTGATATGTATATATATAGTCTTATCTCTGATATGTATATATATAGTCGTATCTCTGATATGTATATATATAGTCGTATCTCTGATATGTATATATATAGTCTTATCACTGATATGTATATATATAGTCGTATCTCTGATATGTATATATATATATATATATATATAGTCGTATCTCTGATATGTATATATATATAGTCTTATCTCTGATATGTATATATATAGTCGTATCTCTGATATGTATATATATAGTCTTATCTCTGATATGTATATATATATATAGTTGTATCTCTGATATGTATATATATAGTCGTATCTCTGATATGTATATATATATAGTCTTATCTCTGATATGTATATATATAGTCGTATCTCTGATATGTATATATATAGTCTTATCTCTGATATGTATATATATATATAGTCGTATCTCTGATATGTATATATATAGTCGTATCTCTGATATGTATATATATAGTCGTATCTCTGATATGTATATATATAGTCTTATCTCTGATATGTATATATATAGTCGTATCTCTGATATGTATATATATAGTCGTATCTCTGATATGTATATATATATAGTCGTTTCTCTGATATGTATATATATAGTCGTATCTCTGATATGTATATATATAGTCGTATCTCTGATATGTATATATATAGTCTTATCACTGATATGTATATATATATAGTCGTATCTCTGATATGTATATATATAGTCTTATCTCTGATATGTATATATATAGTCGTATCTCTGATATGTATATATATATAGTCGTATCTCTGATATGTATATATATAGTCGTATCTCTGATATGTATATATATAGTCGTATCTCTGATATGTATATATATAGTCTTATCTCTGATATATATATATATAGTCGTATCTCTGATATGTATATATATAGTAGTATCTCTGATATGTATATATATATAGTCGTATCTCTGATATGTATATATATAGTCGTATCTCTGATATGTATATATATAGTCGTATCTCTGATATGTATATATATAGTCGTATCTCTGATATGTATATATATATAGTCGTATCTCTGATATGTATATATATAGTCGTATCTCTGATATGTATATATATAGTCTTATCTCTGATATGTATATATATAGTCTTATCTCTGATATGTATATATATAGTCTTATCTCTGATATGTATATATATAGTCGTATCTCTGATATGTATATATATATATAGTCGTATCTCTTATATGTATATATATAGTCTTATCTCTGATATGTATATATATAGTCGTATCTCTGATATGTATATATATATATAGTCGTATCTCTGATATGTATATATATATAGTCGTATCTCTGATATGTATATATATAGTCGTATCTCTGATATGTATATATATAGTCTTATCTCTGATATGTATATATATAGTCTTATCTCTGATATGTATATACATAGTCGTATCTCTGATATGTATATATATATATATATATAGTCGTATCTCTGATATGTATATATATAGTCGTATCTCTGATATGTATATATATAGTCGTATCTCTGATATGTATATATATAGTCGTATCTCTGATTTGCTGTAAAGCGTCGCAGGATTGAATGACGATCTGTTCTTAGGGTGTTGTTGCATAGAATGCAGTCATACTGTGATATATCAGAACGTTAGTAACTCCTTCGATCCACCTTCTTCTTGGTCTTCCACTTTATCTTGTTGTTTCCATTTTCATGTTGTATGCTCTTGCCGCTGGCCAATAAGGGTTCATTATCATTAACGGGCCGAACCATTTCAGTCCGTGTTTTTTAATATATTTGAGCACTGATGTTGTTCCAACAGTTCCTGCACTCTCTTCATTTCTCACATGGTCTCTTCTTCTGTTTTTGCTGCTTTCCTTAGACATCTTATTTCACACGAAGCAAGCTTTCGCTCTTCTTCTTTAGTTAGTGTCCATGTCTGACATCCATAATACATTGTTGGTATGAAGATTTAATGTATTATTTGCCTGTCAGTTTCCATCTGGATAGATGTCTGTTTCAAGATTGTAAGTTTATAATTTAGTTGACTGTATAAATTTATCACATTTATTAACTGAGTGTTTTATTTTAGACATACTACACCAGATTTCATTCAATATCTTCTGACCGACGTTCTGTCAAATAAGTATGTATGCTGATTCTGACTTTCAGAATATATCCGATATTCTTCTTCTGTGATCGGTCTGAAGTAATCAACATACATTTTCCTGTGTTTTCCTATCGGTGATCGTGATGCACATTGTGCTACCGTTGACTTTGTGCCATATAGGCCCAGCGCATCAATGTTCGGCATAAAAATATCTAACATGGTCTGCCGAAATGGTGGAGTCGGCAAACCTGAAGGCACAATCGACTAAAGATTAACGCCTTCTTGCTTGTCCAGGTTCGTAGATAAGGTGGGTTTGTGGCATTCATACCGAACTGTCCCCTCAGTTTTCAGGCTCGTAGATAAAGTGGGTTAGTGCTGTCCATACCCATCTTTCCCCCTCATCGTCCAGGCACGTACTTAATGTGGGGTTGTGGCATTCATACCAATATCTCCCCTTAGCAAATATCAATAGACTTTTAGAACTAGCAACGTGACCACAGGCTAAAACACATATAGCGATTTTTCAAAGAGGGTCATCAAATGTCATCATACACTTACACGAAGAAATCTGACGCGAAAACCCACCAGTATTTATACATGTACCAGTTATATACGCAGTCATAAGTCACACACTTGTATCAGTCAGTGGTAATTACATGTACCAGTTATATACGCAGTCATAAGTCACACACTTGTATCAGTCAGTGGTAATTACAAGTACCAGTTATATACGCAGTCATCAGTCAAAAGCGTGTTTTAGTCAGTGGTAGCAGCTAGGAGGTTGCGTATCTCTATAATCAGCTGTTCTTACAGGGCGCTGTGTGTACTTAGAGAGACGTTAGCTTTGGGTGTAGTATTGATAGGAATATTTATATTGCGACCTCCATTGTAATTGATGGCCATAAAGTCAGCTCAGCACAAGAGCTGCATATGAAGCAACCAAGAAGAACACAGTTCATTAATGACACATTTATAAATCAATGTCTGCTGTGCTAATAGATACATGACTGTTAAAGTAGGTCACAGCACGAGTGTGTGGTCACGACTTCGTGTCACGCCTTCAGACTGTGACTCAAATATCCAACTACACACTTCCACGATTCGTTATCAAATTGTTTATAAACAACATGGTGTGTGTATTGGCTCTTTCTAATGCATGTGTGCGTATGCATCTGTGTGGGCACGTCTGAGACATGTTAAAACAGTTTCTAATTGATACATTTAGCGGGTTATATCTCCAGATAAAATCACTACAATATCTTTGATGGAAGTTGAGATTAGTGCAAGAACGTTGATCGACCGTTGAGATGAAAGCTAATTCACGGCAAGATCGTTGAGGGACGTTGAGAAGAGAACAAGATAGGTGAGGGGCGTTGAGATGAGAGCAAGATCGTTGAGGGATGTTGAGATGAGAGAAAGATAGTTGAGGGACGTTGAGATGAGAGCAAGATCGTTGGGGGACGTTGAGATGAGAGCAAGATCGTTGAGGGACGTTGAGATGAGAGCAAGATAGTTGAGGGGCGTTGAGATGAGAGAAAGATCGTTGAGATGAGAGCAAGATAGTTGAGGGACGTTGAGATGAGAGAAAGATAGTTGAGGGGCGTTGAGATGAGAGAAAGATAGTTGAGGGACGTTGAGATGAGAGATAGATAGTTGAGGGATGTTGAGATGAGAGAAAGATAGTTGAGGGACGTTGAGATGAGAGCAAGATCGTTGGGGGATGTTGAGATGAGAGCAAGATCGTTGGGGGACGTTGAGATGAGAGCAAGATCGTTGAGGGACGTTGAGATGAGAGAAAGATAGTTGAGGGATGTTGAGATGAGAGATAGATAGTTGAGGGATGTTGAGATGAGAGAAAGATAGTTGAGGGATGTTGAGATGAGAGAAAGATAGTTGAGGGACGTTGAGATGAGAGATAGATAGTTGAGGGATGTTGAGATGAGAGAAAGATAGTTGAGGGACGTTGAGATGAGAGATAGATAGTTGAGGGATGTTGAGATAAGAGAAAGATAGTTGAGGGACGTTGAGATGAGAGATAGATAGTTGAGGGATGTTGAGATGAGAGAAAGATAGTTGAGGGACGTTGAGATGAGAGATAGATAGTTGAGGGATGTTGAGATGAGAGAAAGATAGTTGAGGGACGTTGAGATGAGAGAAAGATAGTTGAGGGATGTTGAGATGAGAGAAAATAGTTGAGGTGCGTTGAGATGAGAGTAGGATCGTTGAGATCGGCCGTTGGTACGAGAACAATATCGTTCATGAACGTTGAGATGAGAGTAAGATAGTTGTGGACCGTTGAGAATAGAGCAATATCGTTGAGGGCCGTTGAGATGAAAGCAAGGTCGTTGAGATTAGAACAATATCGTTGAGTACCAGTTTGCTTTGACCAGCGCTTGTGATCATCACAATAATAGTGGTAGCAATGACGACCTCTGATGTTTCTGTGCACCTCTACAGCTACAGAACCATAGTTCTTCAGTGTTACAGTCTTCTCATTTGTCAGATGTCCTTGCTGTTACACATATTATGAGATGTCAGATGTCCTTGCTGTTACACAAATTATGAGATGTCAGATGTCCTTGCTGTTACACATATTATGAGATGTCAGATGTCCTTGCTGTTACACAAATTATGAGATGTCAGATGTCCTTGCTGTTACACAAATTATGAGATGTCAGATGTCCTTGCTGTTACACAAATTATGAGATGTCAGATGTCCTTGCTGTTACACAAATTATGAGATGTCAGATGTCCTTGCTGTTACACAAATTATGAGATGTTAGATGTCCTTGCTGTTACACAAATTATGAGATGTTAGATGTCCTTGCTGTTACACAAATTATGAGATGTCAGATGTCCTTGCTGTTACACAAATTATGAGATGTCAGATGTCCTTGCTGTTACACACATTATGAGATGTCAGATGTCCTTGCTGTTACACAAATTATGAGATGTTAGATGTCCTTGCTGTTACACAAATTATGAGATGTCAGATGTCCTTGCTGTTACACAAATTATGAGATGTCAGATGTCCTTGCTGTTACACAAATTATGAGATGTCAGATGTCCTTGCTGTTACACACATTATGAGATGTCAGATGTCCTTGCTGTTACACAAATTATGAGATGTTAGATGTCCTTGCTGTTACACAAATTATGAGATGTCAGATGTCCTTGCTGTTACACAAATTATGAGATGTCAGATGTCCTTGCTGTTACACAAATTATGAGATGTTAGATGTCCTTGCTGTTACACAAATTATGAGATGTCAGATGTCCTTGCTGTTACACAAATTATGAGATGTCAGATGTCCTTGCTGTTACACAAATTATGAGATGTCAGATGTCCTTGCTGTTACACAAATTATGAGATGTCAGATGTCCTTGCTGTTACACAAATTATGAGATGTCAGATGTCCTTGCTGTTACACAAATTATGAGATGTCAGATGTCCTTGCTGTTACACAAATTATGAGATGTCAGATGTCCTTGCTGTTACACAAATTATGAGATGTCAGATGTCCTTGCTGTTACACAAATTATGAGATGTTAGATGTCCTTGCTGTTACACAAATTATGAGATGTCAGATGTCCTTGCTGTTACACAAATTATGAGATGTCAGATGTCCTTGCTGTTACACACATTATGAGATGTCAGATGTCCTTTCTGTTACACAAATTATGAGATGTTAGATGTCCTTGCTGTTACACAAATTATGAGATGTCAGATGTCCTTGCTGTTACACAAATTATGAGATGTCAGATGTCCTTGCTGTTACACAAATTATGAGATGTTAGATGTCCTTGCTGTTACACAAATTATGAGATGTCAGATGTCCTTGCTGTTACACAAATTATGAGATGTCAGATGTCCTTGCTGTTACACAAATTATGAGATGTCAGATGTCCTTGCTGTTACACAAATTATGAGATGTCAGATGTCCTTGCTGTTACACAAATTATGAGATGTCAGATGTCCTTGCTGTTACACAAATTATGAGATGTTAGATGTCCTGCTGTTACACAAATTCCATCACATTTCGTTTTATACTGGCCTCCTATTTATTATGTCATTTCTCATCTTCTCATTTGTCAGATGTCCTTGCTGTTACACAAATTCCATCACATTTCGTTTTATACTGGCCTCCTATTTATTATGTCATTTCCCATCTTCTCGACCTTCTGCCATTGCTCGATAAAATATTTGCAAATTAATATAAAAGCACTTTTCATTTGTATATTCATTTACTCAATGTAGTTGTTTCCCTTGTTTATAAAATAATATTATTTCCCCTGAAAGCACATTGCCCAGTTTCCGGACACTCTCCATATGTGTTCCTATTATGATAACCATTTCTGCTACATCCCATCGTCACTCAATATGGTGCAAGCCAATGAGGGTTAATGACTGATAGGGGCTGGGGGGAGGGGGCATATTTCTCAGCTAACTTCCATCTTTATTCACTTAAGGTAAAGGAACTAGCCCATTTTGCTGTAATGATTTTCCTTGACTTGTGCCATAAAAGCAGACATAGCTGTGTGTCAGCACTAACCACTTTCATATTCTTCTACCGATAAGTGGCTTCTTCAGGATTCAATATGTGTAGTCTGGAGGGCAGATCAATGTGTCACTCTTACAGAACACCAGTCAGTAGGCATTATCCATGCGGAAAAAAATTACACCGTATCTGTAAAATGTTTGCTGAGATATATTTCTATATCTGATAAAAACAATATGTACTTAACATCATTCATTCCAACCGGAGGTCGTGGTGACTGGAATACAGTCTTCCATTATTATTTTATTATTATATAGCTGTGATATAACCACATTGGACGGTTGAAAGAACGGATGAAAGTAACGTACCTCACCACAAACGGAATATTTTCCTGAACTAACATACAACGTGAACATTCTTTAACTAACCTACGACGTGAGCACTGCTGTTCTTGTGAGAGACACTGTTTGACTTTCTACATCCGGGGGGGGGGGGATCTTTGACGTTACTATCTTATAAACTTATAAAGCACGGTGAAATAGTGTATTCCACACCAATAGTCCATGCTTGAGTCTGGAACACGCGTCTTCTTACCAGAACTGTCTCTCTCTAATAAATAAAGCAAAAATACAATTCCAATCATCACATGCACAAATATAATACATATATTTGGTCTTCCTTGGGCCCAAAACACCAAGAATATGTCTTCTTTGGTTCCAAAACACCAAGAATATGTCTTCTTTGGTTCCAAAACACCAAGAATAGGATGTCTCCCTTGGACACAAAACACCAAGAATAGGATATGCCTCCCTTGGACACAAAACACCAAGAATAGGATATGCCTCCCTTGTGTCCAAAAACTTTGCCAAGAATAGAAGACTCTATACAAAATATAAAAAGTTAATCTGATAAATAGCTGTGTGCCATAAAACGACCATCAATAAATGCTGACACTGCTGTAAAACTGTATGAAGATAGTACTTACTCAGAATACAGGTAATGTAGTCTTACTAGGCGACGGCTAACAGAATATCACTGTCGGGTGCTAACGTGAAAAAAATGCAGATAACAGTGCACAGGATATAATCGACGTTTTGATCAAAAGGCCTTTATCAAGATAACATGGACATTTAGATTTTTTTAAACAACTAGTAGGGACGACACCACTAACCTATCCCAGCGAAATGTGTAAATGGCCGGAAGGATAGGAATAGGAAATACGTAAATACATGTGGAACCGAGACAAAGAGATGAGTGAATAAAATGAGGTACTGGCTTCCACAGTGTTTACATGTGATGACGTAAATGACATTACGTAATTCACACGTCAATGCCTCATCATCATGAAGCTGGCCTTAGGAAATGAAACAGAGCGGATCTGAACTACATAGGGGGACATATTTAGTAATGACTGCATTTACAACGGACAGTACCAAAATAGTCAGGAACAAAAGATTTAAGGTGGCTGCGGACCAAGGTGTCATTTAGATTTAAGGTGGCTGCGGACCAAGATGTCATTTAGATTTAAGGTGGTTGCGGACCAAGATGTCATTTAGATTTAAGGTGGTTGCGGACCAAGATGTCATTTAGATTTAAGGTGGTTGCGGACCAAGATGTCATTTAGATTTAAGGTGGTTGCGGACCAAGATGTCATTTAGATTTAAGGTGGTTGCGGACCAAGATGTCATTTAGATTTAAGGTGGCTGCGGACCAAGATGTCATTTAGATTTAAGGTGGTTGCGGACCAAGATGTCATTTAGATTTAAGGTGGCTGCGGACCAAGATATCATTTAGATTTTATCGCGCCTATAGGCAACCAGAGGCAAGTCATGGAAAGTGGCACGAGTGTCAGGATCAGACTGGAGAAGGGAATAATGCTAGAGCAAGGTACGCTCAAAGTTTACATATATCAAGTGATATATTATTTCCAGAACGTTGTCTTCGTCGTGGATACTCAGAACGCCTCTCTGTTCTGAGCAAGCCTGCATGCATTGCCCAGAGGCGTGCATACATTCTTCGATGTCGCTAGTCCTTCGTCTTTTTTATCTTCCTCTTCTTCTCTACCTGACCCTCTGCCCTCTAGAATCAGCCTTTTGGTATCATCATGTCGCTTTAAGTGTCAACATTACTGTACCTTCCTTCGTATGGTGGTATATAGAAGTCACCCTTCATTTAGTTTCATTACTTTCAAAACTTCAGTGTTCCTCTTTTTCTCTGTCCATGATATTCATAAGATCTTTTTTGTAGAACTTCATTTTAAATAAATTTATTCTTTTGGATATTATCTTGTTTAAAGTCAAAGTCTCGCATCCATATGTTGCCACTGAAAAAACACACGATCCTAAAAGGGTTATTTTAGTGTCGTTATTACTACTTTGCCATTACCTATACCATAATAAATATATAATACCAAAGAAATTGGAACGGGCTATCATTGGACCCCAAAATTAGATGTTCAAGATGTACCATGAGAAGAAACGCATAACAGGGTCCTATTTTGGTGCCCATAGCGACGCCACTGATCTGATCGAAAAAATGTCCATCGAATTCAAAGAGCTGAGTGTGAACACCAGTTCAGCAAGGCGGATAAAAATGGAAGCACATGCAAAGGGATGAGGACTCTTATCAAGAAAGAAATGAAAAGGGATGAGGACTCTTATCAAGAAAGAACTGCAAAGCCCTAAGGCCATCATCATGGAGTATACAAAGAACAAACATCAAGCAAGAACAGACGATAAGTGTCGTCAGAAGACAACTGGACATAAGAAAAATGGGTAAAGCATTGTAATCGCTGTGGTAAACAGTATATCGGTGGAAATTGGCTTAAAATTGAGCGGCCTGTCCCGTAGTCATCTTTATGACATCAAACACAGAAAACCTACTCCTGTTGCCATTTCAACACGTTTCAACGGTGACGATCATCGTGGTGCTCTTTATTTCCATTTCACGGCCCTCAGAACCTGCACCACTGATGATAGATCGAAGTACGCTCTTGAAAATCAGTTTATTTTTTAGTTTTGTACCCTCAAGCCTTTAGTACTTAATCCCGACCATTCATTTGTTTAGCTCTCGGTTGGTGTAGCAATCGTTTTATTCATTTTGTTGCGTCATTTACGTCACTCTTTGTTTCTCTCGTTTCCATACGTATTTATGTTTTTATGTATTTCCTGTTCCTATCATTTCGGCCATTTGCACATTTCGCTGGGACTCGTTAGTTGTGTCGTTCCTTTTCGGTTTTTTTTATATAAATGTCCATGTTATCTTGATAAAGGCCTTTTGGTCGAAACGTCGATTATGTCCTGTGCACTGACATATGTATTTTTTCACTTTTGCACCCGACAGTGATAGCCCGTTAGTCGTCGCCCAGTAAGACTACATTAATGGATAAATGTTCCAGTGCAGGGTAGCAACCCTTAACAGGAAGTAGGTGGCTGGAGTAACACCGTGAAAATATCAAAATCAACAAAAATAGGTAGATGTGTTACCAAAATAAAACGTAAAACAACCTAACAATGAGATTTTTACGACTACATTACCTGTGTTCTGCGTAAGTACTATGTGCCATGAAGCGATTAGTAGTTAAGATGCCTCCACCTCGAGGCCAACTCCTTGAAATGGAGATATGGTTTAGTCCAGCCAACAGAAGCTGGAAACTGATTTGTTGGCCATTATTGAAATCGAGCAGGAAAATATTCCTACCCAAACACTCACTTGTGTTCAAGTAGGAGATACAGTCCGTGAGGCGCAACACTCACTTGTGTTCAAGTAGGAGATACAGTCCGTGAGGCGCAACACTCACTTGTGTTCAAGTAGGAGATACAGTCCGTGAGGCGCAACACTCACTTGTGTTCAAGTAGGAGATACAGTCCGTGAGGCGCAACACTCACTTGTGTTCAAGTAGGAGATACAGTCCGTGAGGCGCAACACTCACTTGTGTTCAAGTAGGAGATACAGTCCGTGAGGCGCAACACTCACTTGTGTTCAAGTAGGAGATACAGTCCGTGAGGCGCAACAGCAACCACGGTAACATGATACACGACTAGATAGCATGTCTCCACAACAACATGTAATACTTGCTGTGTTCAACTACGAGCGAGAAGAAAATTCTCCAAAATGAGAACCGGATACTCTCTTGGGCCAGTGTACTCTCTGTACAGATCTCTCAGCACAGGAGGCTGTGTCCGCACAGAAGGCTATGAGAAATTGTGATATGTATTGGAAGCAACTTCATAGAAACGTCCACAACAAATAAAAAAAACACTATTAAAGTTCACATATAATATTTCTAAAAGGCACATTTGAACCCCTACCGTCATTATTCAGTCACTGTTCCAACTCGCTTTGTTCGATTCTTCTACTCAATCGGTGAGGTGTCTCTTGTCACAATCCAACAGTAATCAGCAAACATTGAAAGGCTCCAATTGCCTTGATACCTTGTCTCTATATCAGCAATGTCGCGGTGAAATCGTTCACCATGTTCAACACTGACCGCTCATCAGTTACACTTTAAAAAATCCAGGTGAGAATCCAGGTGAGAATCCAGGTGAGAATCCAGGTGAGAATCCAGAAAATGAATGTTTAAAGACATGTTACAGCCTAGACTCTTATACTTCAGAAGGAGATTTTCTACAATTTCTTTGTAATTATCAGATCTGTTATTTTCTACAATTTCTTGGTAATTATCAGATCTGTTATTTTCTACAATTTCTTGGTAATTATCAGATCTGTTGTTTTCTACAATTTCTTGGTAATTATCAGATCTGTTATTTCCAAGAAAATTGTCCACCACTGACTTAAATACTAGCAATGCTTATTTTTCCTTTCCGTGCAACAAGCAAAGAAACTAATCATTGGGAAGACATTTTCGAAATTGCAGACCAACAAGTACTCTCTGTCTCTCTCTCTCTCTCGCTCTCTTATTTTAGCGTTAGTCAGTCTTGGAAATTTTCTGAAGAGATATTTGAAAACATTATCAGTTTTCTCCATGACCTTGACAGAGTTGATCATGAGACCCAACTTAATGTGCAAGGGGAGCAACAACATCTTTCTGCTGTCAACAAGTTCTCGGTTGTTCACGTTCTTAATGCCACGCTGTAGTGACTGCCTAATTGGCCAATGTCTTCTGATGCAATGGTCACTTTGTGCACGACTACACCATTCACAAAGAAAGCAACAGCATTTGGTGTATCCACCCTGTAGTCCAAGCAAAGAGCAACCACTATTAGGTCTCCACATAGTGACCAATGATGATATCCTAGTTTATACACTTCACAAATTGTTTAATGTTTTCATACGTTTCTTTCATGTGAAATGAATGACCGACTGGAATTGACGGTAAAACATGACTATTATTCAACAGAACAGCTTTGCGACTTGTCTTGAATGAATCAATGAACAGCCTCCACTCTTCCCGGTTGTAATTGATATTGAGGGCTGCCATTAAACTAGAAATGTTGTCACACACAGACAAGTCACCATATTTTTAAAAAAAAAGAACCTAGTAAGCGGCTTCTGACGGTTCCTACATACATAAATTTTAACATCTTCTGCTAGAACATTCCACTGTTATAATCTGGAACCCAGAAGCTCCGTTTTTATTCTTGTGTAAATTCAGATCTCTTACAAGATCATTCAGTTGACTTTGGGTTATTTAAGTGTGGGTTTTGTAGATATCGTTTGTTCAAATTCTGGGTCTTTTGTGGTTTATGGCTCAGAAAAGTGCTCTTGTGTGTGATCGGAATCAGCTGAAAATGATTCTGACACTTTGGGAACTGATAGAGCATCGTCGTGCGGTAACGGACGTATTGCAGAGGGGATGCGTAGATATTGCAGTCCATTTCTTCGTCTTTGATATTCCTTTCCCTGTTGGAGGCATCATGCAAAAGTAACAGTTATTGATATGATCAGTGGACTCTCTCCAAATAATTGGAACTACAAATGGCGTAGCTTGCCTTCTGCCAGTCAACCACAATTTAAGATGTGCGCACATGTATCTCAGCATATGTGTGGTGCCCAAATCTTATCTTGATCTCCTATCCTACAGCAAAAATACAATTTGTACGCTTTCTTAATCACTTTGTGATAGAAAACTCACTTCGTCACATATATAACAGACATTATTCACACTGTTGATACATGCCCTGGGCATTTCTAACAGACACTTATGAGAATGAAAAATACAATACTAATAGCGAAATTTAATCAGAGAAAATATATTTATACACAAACGTGATGTAATACCCAGGCAGGATTGCATCATATGCTTCTAGTTACATTTTTATTGTTCAGAATCATTCAGTCTACCACAGCTGTTACGTCATATATATATATATATATATATATATATATATATATATATATATATATATATATATATATATATATATATATATATATATATATATATATATATATATATATATATATATATATATATATATATATATATATATATATATATATATATATATATATATATATATATATATATATATATATATATATATATATATATATATTATATACATATATATATATATATATAAAACAGAGAGACGGTAAAAAAAATTTTAAAGTTGCATATATCTAGAGTAAATGAAAATCTTTTAATATCATTTTTATTTTCAGCAACTCCCAAAATTATTTACGATAAACTTTTTTTTATTACTGGTACAAAATTAATATTTACTAATATTATCAGTCCAGACCTTATGTGGCCTACTTCTTGTCCTTACACCCTCCACTTTATCCACCTCTTGTCCTTGCACCCTCCACTTTATCCACCTCTTGCCCTCACACTTTCTACTGTGCTCTGCTTGATTGTTGTAGAGAGCATTTCTGTTCTCATCAAATGGCTAAATCACACAAGCTTACGACGTTTAGTGAATGTCACGATGGTCTTGTTGTCCAGGGTATATATTATGTGTCTCACATGTCTTTACAATGATAGATGCGTTACATTGGTTGTGTTGTTTTCATATTTGTTCACTACTATCGTGTCATCATGTCAACCGATATAACAACACAACAACCAAAAATCAGAATAGTCAATACCAAGTTAGAATCGAATACTTCGATGCAAAGATCAACAGGACAGGAGACTGCACGACAGAGATAAAGAATGAGATTGCCAATGACGTAATGTAAAATAACACAGTTGAAAAAAAATAAGGGAAAACATCAAAATTGAAACGGAACTGCTAATGCTACGAAAGTTTATTTTTCCAGTTGCAACATACGGTTATGAAACATGCGCCCAAAGTAAAACAGCGGCAAAGAAGATCATCACATTTGAGAGGAATTGCTACAGAAAGATATTTATAATATCATGGAAGAACAAAAAAGAGAGAAACTCAGATATTATAAACACATTCAAGATTACAGAGTGTTGGTTACTAAACACAATAGCGAAAAGAAAACTACACTTGTTTGGTCATATAAAGAGACACAACTGTTTAGAAAGACAAATAATGGAGGACAGAGCACCTAAGAGGAGGAGGAAAGGCAGACCAAGAAGACGATGGACTGACGATATTAAAGATAGCATGAATACATCGTTGGAAAATGCAAGCCGCATCGCCCAAGACAGAGAGGGGTTCAGAGAGTTCATTGGGAAGACAACGTTCTGGATAGAATACGTCACATGAGACAGTGTCTTATTGTTTTCTAAAACCTTCTTTTTCTCGGTCTTCCTCTGGTCTTGTTTCTAAGTCTACTTTGTGTATCTATTCATAATCCGATGAATCATAAAGATCGATAATTGTAGTTGGTTGAATGAAGCATAACCCATCTTTCTGTCAAATTTTACTTCCACTTTCAATATATGGTCTTCACATTTTATCCATAATTCTTTGTCAATGGCGGAGAACATATTATATGCAATTTCTTGAAGATCATTAAGTTTATATGTTTTCTTTTTCTTTGCCACTGCTCACTTAATTTTAGCCCAAACGAATTATTTTGGATTTAAACGTGAATGTCTTTGTTCTTTTCGAGATACGTTTTCAATTTCTTTAGTATCAATGCTTCTTTTCAATCTAAAATTATATGAATTGCTCTTTTATTAATTTCTTCATTGAAGTTATCTTCAATATTTTTTGTCGTTAATGCTGTTATATAATACGCTGTAAATAATTGCATAAACTTGATATGTTGTAGACAACACAATAAAATAACGTCGAATATGTGATACACGTTTTGTAAACTGAAATTTAGATATTATTTTATAATATAACAATGAAATCTCTAAATAAACACCTACAAATTTTGCACTCATGAAAAAGTAGTTTCCGTTCAAGAGCGATTGATTTGATGAGCACTAAAATAATTTCACAGCAATATCATTCAATGGCTGATGACATCTTCTTATTTTATGGTGATTTTAATTGGCCAGTATATTTATACTTTACCTAACAACCAATGAAGAGATGGAGAGGGGAAAAACAATATTCCAATAATACGCATTTCCCGTCATTGACAGAAAATATGCTAATTTGTATTGTACACCCGTCTACTTCTATAGCTATCAACAAACAAGTATGGGCATCTTAAAAACGACATTCGTATTGACTGCTACGAAAAATCCGTTCAGTCTAGATAATAATTAATCATAAATCTTTAACGTGGTTATGAAATAATCCACTCATGCAAAATATGAAGTCGATACGCTTAGTTCTTCTTCTTCTGCGTTCGTTCTCAAACCCATGCAGATCAGCAGGATGTAGTCTGGAGAACGGAATGCGATGTGTCATAGTTTAGAGCATTGCTGCGATATCTACGCCTTTCGGCCTGACACATCCGACTTCAGTATGGCTTTGGGTCACTGACCCTATACGGGATGGGACAGCCAACTTCATCCCATAACCTCCTTAGTCGCCTTGTACGACATGCATGGAAGGTAAACAGTGTTGCTATTATTTTTCCCCTTTCGTGCCCCGACAACACACGGGCGAGGCTTAGTAATTACGGAGATAATAGACAATATCGATGTATGCACTAGTGCGTTGTATAGTTTGGATACAGCCATTCCAACAAAAGTATAGAATCGGGTGGACAAAGTGGATATCGTTACACCGGAAGTCTGCTTCAAGAAACCAGTTTGCAATAGAAATCATAGAAGCAGAAATGGAATGTTTTTCTCGCCGTTTATTCAGTGTAGTAAAGCTCTGATTCGCTTCAGAGATTCCGGTGTTTAAACGTAAACCGTTTACCTTTTTTTTTACAGTCATTTGATCAATGAGACCTCTCTAACCTGAAGCAAGTACACATACCTACCTGTTTGTGTCATATTTTACCTGTCACTATCTTGAAACAGATAGGTAGATTTTATATTGTCACCTTCAAGTGACCTCCTTTCGTACCTTACCCCAGGAAACTGTAAAAATACATATTTTCCAGGTAGGTAGGTCAAGCAGACGTGTAACTGATTAGATCGCGACATACGTGAAGACGGACAAGTCGTACACCTTGCCAATGCTGTTAGAAGATATATGTTCACTTCTACTGTGTTTATAATTCTGGTCAGTTAAGTTGTGTCTTTCTGGAACCAACTTTGTTGGAGTGAATACATACTAAACAATTCTGTGTCAAACCTGTTGGAATTTCTAGACGGCAAGGAAACTTGTTTATATATGTAGACGGTAAGAAAACCTGTTGGTAATTCTATACTGTAAGGAAATCTGTTTGTATTTGTAGACGGTATGGAAATTTGTTGGTATTTGTAGACTGTAAGGAAATTGTGGTATTTGTAGACGATAAGGAAATTGTGGTATTTGTAGACCGTAAGAAAATCTTTTGGTATTTGTAGACGGTAAGGAAATTGTGGTATTTGTAGACGGTAAGGAAATCTGTATTTGTAGACTGTAAGGAAATCTATCTGTTTGTATTTGCAGAAGGTAAGGGAATATGTTGGTATTTGTAGACGGTAAGGAAATATGTTCGTGTTTGTAGACGGTAAGGAAATATGTTCGTGTTTGTAGACCGTAAGAAAATCTTTTGGTATTTGTAGACGGTAATGAAATCTGTTGGTGATTGTAGGCGGTAAGGAAATTACAACATTAATTGCAAGAAAATTAACTGTAAGAAATATTAACATAGACAGACTTTTTGAATAATTTTAAGACTTTAGTTACAATATATGCTGTTAGAGTGGTCTTACGTTAATCAATATTGTTCTTTTTTCATTGTTGAAGGTATCGGCTGAAGAAAGCGCTGTTCATCTGTGGCTAGTATAAGCCCCGACTCACCCTTCAAGCACAAGTTTAAGTGTGTGTCCGTTTGTCGATTCATTTTCATGTGTAATTTCCCAAATTAGTATATGACACCTTCGGCAGCATCATCTTGTGTACAATTATCCCAGCGTTCTTCTTCGGCTTCCTTTACGATTTATAAAAGAATCATCACACTTCTACATTAGTTCTCACACTTCTACATTAGTTCTCACACTTCTACATTAGTTCTAGCACTTCTACATTAGTTCTCACACTTCTGCATTAGTTCTCACACTTCTACATTAGTTCTCACACTTCTACATTAGTTCTCACACTTCTACATTAGTTCTAGCACTTCTACATTAGTTCTCACACTTCTGCATTAGTTCTCACACTTCTACATTAGTTCTCACACTTCTACATTAGTTCTCACACTTCTACATTAGTTCTAGCACTTCTGCATTAGTTCTCACACTTCTGCATTAGTTCTCATACTTCTGCATTAGTTCTCACACTTCTATATTGATTCTCACACTCTTATGTTGGTTCTCACACTTCTACATTATTTCTCACACTCCTGCATTATTTCTCATACTTCTACATTAGTTTTCACATTTATACATTATTTTTCACATTTATACATTAGTTTTCACACTTCTACATTAGTTCTCGCACTTCTACATTAGTTCTAGCACTTCTACATTAGTTCTCACACTTTTGCATTATTTCTCATACTTCTACATTAGTTTTCACATTTCTACATTAGTTTTCACATTTATACATTATTTTTTACATTTATACATTAGTTTTCACATTTATACATTAGTTTTCACATTTATACATTAGCTTTCACATGTATACATTAGTTTTCACATTTCTACATTAGTTTTAACATTTCTACATTTGTTTTCACATTTATACATTAGTTTTCACATTTCTACATTAGTTTTCACATTTCTACATTAGTTTTCACACTTCTACATTTGTTGTCACACATCTACATTGATTCTCACACTTCTACATATGTATTCCGGAAATCAGAATAATTGTGTCATAGTTGACGTATTGGCTTTGATATCTGCACTTTTTTGACCTGACACGTCCGACTTCCGTGTCACTATTACCATACGTATGATGAGGCAGCCACCCCCATCCGACAAACCCCATTAATCACTTCTTACAATAGCATGACCATTATGTACAGGCACTGACACCCCTCTACGTGTACAAGCATCATACATTATGTACAGACACTGACACCCCTCTAAGTGTACACAGACACTGACACCACTCTAAGTGTACACGCATTATACATTATGTACAGACACTGACACCCCTCTAAGTGTACAGGCACCATACATTATGTACCGACACTGACACCCCTCTAAGTGTACAGGCACAATACACTGACACCCCTCTAAGTGTACAGGCACCATACATTATACAATACACATTTCATATAGCCGGTGTGTGATTGACATCAACAACATATGAATTTGTACATTGTTAGCTTAAGATCAACTAGAGACATGGAGAATCATTTGGAAGATGCACGTTTCGATTGTAAACTATTGGTGTTGTTTGAATTCCATGAAAGCTGAACGGATTTTTGTAATGTGCTTAGTGATAGGATTAGTTGCTATGAACAGGTCTGGCGGTGCTATGCCACGTGCAGATTGTAAGACTCTGGCTATCATACAGAGTCGTAAATACGTATTCTGTAAATACGTAAATACAGGGTCGTAAATACGTATTCTGTAAACCAACATATTTTTTATTCATATCGTACATCTATTCCATCAACATTTTTCGTCTTATAAGTACAGCTATTCTACATTTGTCGGTGCAACTATTCTACATTTGTTGTTGCAACTATTCTACATTTGTTGTTGCAACTATTCTACATTTGTTGTTGCAACTATTCTACATTTGTTGTTGCAACTATTCTACATTTGTCCGTGCAACTATTCTACATTTTCCGTGCAGCTATTCTACATTTGTCCGAGCAACTATTCTACATTTGTTGGTGCAACTATTCTACATTTGTTGGTGCAACTATTCTACATTTGTTGGTGCAACTATTCTACATTTGTTGGTGCAACTATTCTACATTTGTTGGTGCAACTATTCTACATTTGTTGTTGCAACTTTTCTACATTTGTTGGTGCAACTATTCTACATTTGTTGGTGCAACTATTCTACATTTGTTGTTGCAACTATTCTACATTTGTTGTTGCAACTATTCTACATTTGTTGGTGCAGCTATTCCAAAAAACTTTTTCTTGTATGGTATATCTATTCCAACAACTTATTTTTCAAGATGGAACAGCTTTTTCAATAATTTATTCTTGCATATGTATAGCTATTCCAAAAATTGTGTATGATACATCTATTCCAACGACTTTTTTCTCTTTTTCTCATATGCTACAGATATTCTAACAATACTTCCTTATTTGGCACAGCTATTCCTACACATGTGTATAATTTGTTGCAGGTATTCCAACATATTTGTATCATTTGTTACAGCTATTCCAAAAAATTATCTCATATAGTATAGCTATTTCAACAACATTTTTCATATGGTACAGCTATTTCAACAACTTTTGTCATATGGTAACATCTAATACAATAATTTCGTCCTCATATTGCACAGCTGTTCCCAGAATTTCGTCCTCGTATGGTACAGCTATTTCAACAATTTCGTCCTCGTATGGTACAATTATTTCAACAATTTCGTCCTCGTATGGTACAATTATTTCAACAATTTCGTCCTCATATGGTACAGCTATTTCAACAATTCCGTCCTCGTATGGTACAATTATTTCAACAATTTCGTCCTCGTATGGTACAATTATTTCCACAATTATTCTCATATGTGACCGATGTCTTAGTAATAACTATACAAGCTTTTTCTTATTTAGAAAATATAAGAACGCGTATTTGAAACCTAGTTTTCAGCCTGCTTTTTGGAATATGATGACAATTATTCTGACCTAGTCACCGAGTTGATCAAACGATATAAATGTGCATCTACAGATTAAGAAGTTGTACCCAGAGGCTAATCTACGACTTCCGGGCAAAAAGATTTTCGGCAACCTTGACCCCGAGTTTATTCAACACAGGCGGGAAGGGCTAGATGAGTTTATACAGAAACTTGTTTGTCATCCCAAACTTTGTCAACAGTGAGTATAGTCTTGATACATTCACACGTCTATCTCTCTCTGTCTCTCTCTATCTCTTTCTGTCTCTCTATCTCTTTCTATCTCTCTATTTATCTATCTATGTATCTCTATCTATGTCTCTATTGCTTATTACATTTTTTCACGCACAATTGTATAAATGGATGCTTCATTTCTCCTTAAATAGCCGGTCGATGTTTCAAGCGTAGGATTTCACCTGTCGGCTACTCATCGCTGGCTGTTACCATGCTGACCAGTAAAACAAGATGTATGTTACCATGATGAGTAATACCATTATGCTACCAAATAAAAAAGGATAAGATACCAGATTTCCATGCATTTTCTTGGTCAAAGTTGACAGCCGACACACAAACTAGAGGATGCTAAAGTCAATCCAAAAATAAAAACACGTCAACAATCATCATGTGTTAAAGCTTGATTCCACTCGCTGGTCTTCTGTAGTCAAAATTCAAGCTTGATGCAACAATTGCTAATAAACGAACTCGCAATTACGTGTACGTATGAACGCTTGAAGCAACAATTGTTAATAAACGAACTTGCAATTACGTGTACGTATGAACGCTTGAAGCAACAATTGTTAATAAACGAACTTGCAGTTACGTGTACGTATGAACGCTTGAAGCAACAATTGCTAATAAACAAACTAGCAAGCAACTGTACGTATGCGTGCCGTGATAGAAACTTGATTATAATGTACTGTCAACAGTCATTCACATTTATTTTATTACTCTTGAATGTGCTAGCTCGTGATGTTGTTCGTGTGTGTATACGGTGGTCAGTACTACACACTTGGGAGCAGCGTAGCGCAGTGGTCCTGAGTTCATTCCCCAGTTGAGACGGACATGTTTTTCAGATCGCAACGGCTCCCAGGTCGACCCAACCTTAAATGGGTACCGGATTAATACGGGAAGTAAAGACTGCGAGGGAGAGGAGATGGCTACCGCCCTTATTTGCAGAGCTACTGAAATGTGAGATTGCTAACATCTCATACCCCTACGGCATTAATAAATATGGTTACTTACTTCATTTTTACTTACTACACACTTACAATGTTCATCATCATCATGTGCCATACCATGCTGGCGGAGGTGGTCATGGCTCTCCACCGCTCTCTGTATCAAGATCATTGTTGTTTCCCTACCGTGCCAGGTTGTCAAACTGTCTAATATATTCTCCCGTTGTCGCCCTCTGTCTCTGTTGCCTTCACTCTTGCCTGTTGTGACTACGTTCTCCAAACATTCCTGTCTCATGAAGTGGCCAAAAAATGAAGATTGTCTTTTTCTTATATTAGTGATTAAGGTCCGTTTCACATTTGACTCTTTCAAAACTTCCACATAAGCACATAAGTGTTTTTTGCAGTCCATGGTATTCTCAGCATTCTTCTGTAGAATCATATCTCTATTGCCTCTAATTTCCCACTTTCCAGTTTGTTTATTGTCCAAGACTCGCACCTATATGTTAGTTTTATCATATCACACTCATCCGCATCGCTGAGGTTAGATTTCGCTGGAGGACTCTGTATACTGAAGGATCCAATGTGGTACCTCTACGACCCTGACTCTGTATACTGAAGGATCCAATGGGGTACCCCTACGTTCCTGAATGGTTACGGGTTTATTGATTGATTGATAGGAGTTATATAACACTGCAGAACTCTCTCACCTCTAATGACATGGTTATATTACATAATATATTTTTCATTTTTGTGAATGTTGTTTTTGCCTGCCCTATTCTGCTTCTTATTTCTGTTGAATGTCTTCCATCTGCTGTTATCATTGTACCTAGATATTTGAATTGGTGGATCTGTTTTAATACTATATCATTCACTTTGATCTCGCAAGGTGTGGTATTATGTTTCTTTGAAATAACCATTACTTCTGTTTTCTTGATATTTAAGAAGAGGCCTATCACTTTACTTTCTGTGACTACTGCATTAATTAAATCTTGAAGGTTTTCCTCACATTTAGCAGTGTCATCCGCATATCTCAAATTATCATAACAATGTTGCCAAATGTTATTTTCATAATTGATTTCACTCAGACTTGATCACATCAGCGCATGTCATTATATGTTCACTCAGACTTTATCACTTCAGCGCATGTCATTATATGTTCACTCAGACTTTATCACATCAGCGCATGTCATTATATGTTCATTCAGAAATTATCACATCAGCGCATGTCATTATATGTTCACTCAGACTGTATCCCATCAGCGCATGTCATTATATGTTCACTCAGACTGTATCCCATCAGCGCATGTCATTATATGTTCACTCAGACTGTATCCCATCAGCGCATGTCATTATATGTTCACTCAGACTTTATCACACCATTCGCATGTCATGATATGTTCATGTATATGTACGTCAGTGGGCATGTGGCAGATTTAGAAACAACGAATATATAATATTCTATTCCCTACACGTTTTCTTCTTTAGTTTGAAAATTGATACACTTTCTGCTTATATATCAAATAAGATTCGGAATCATCACCAGAACGTCCATGCTAGTGATCTATCGTTGTCGGTTTGGGAGTTAATTAAAAGTGATCATGAAATGATAATTAATGCAATGCATTATTTCAAGGCAATATTTGTGTTGTTGCTAGAACGTTATACGATAGAAACACAGTACTACCTTACCAAACGTTTCGACTAGAATACCTTTACCGGTCACGTGGTATGAGATAAAAATATGGTATAGTGGCAATGTTTGGATAATCTGACCACCACGTAAAGAACTCTTTTACAAAGTACAATGAACCAAACGTTTCAACTAGAAGGCCTTTATCGGTCAGATGGTATGAAATTAAGTTGGACATATTAACACAACGTTTGAAATCACAACTTCAAAATAAACAAGTAGCTAGTCTACATGCAGCACATATTGTTGTATCACAGGGTTGTAACACCATGTGCGCTTATAGCAGCAACAAACTAGCATAATTATGTTGTTCGCTTACAGCAACAAACTGATTCGGTCAATGTCATTTTTTTTTACTCTACTGTACATAATTGTCGATCATATCTGAATATCTACTGACAAGTAGATGGCGGTCTTTACTTTTTTATTGCTTCTTCAATGTGTCCATCTTAGAGGTTTTCTGCGTAAAGTTGGTGTAAATGAGTTATTCAATAATTATACATGTATCTTATTGTTGACAGTTGTCAATGAATTGTTAGTCTAATAGTGTGGCACATAGTGATGATGTAGTCACACAAGTCGAGAAATAGTCGCATGATTCAGAGCACGTGACTTCAAACTGAAAATCTAGAAATACAGAAAATATAACTGTGAGATAGTAAATACTTTTATGCAGACTAGTGGTCAAGCCAGATGTCACTGTATGAAATTAAATACTTCTCTGTAGTCCCGTGGTCAAGCGAGATATCATTGTGTGAAATTAAATACTTTTCTGCAGTCCAGTGGTCAAGCGATATATCACTGTGAAAGATTGGATAGTTTTCTGTAGTCCAGTGGTCAAGCGATATATCACTGTGAGAGATTGGATAGTTTTCTGCAGTCCAGTGGTCAAGCGATATATCACTGTGAGAGATTGGATAGTTTTCTCCACATTAGTGGCCACTTAATTACATTGTTTTCAGAAGCTTTTGTTTACTAGATTTGGCACCGACGTCTTGTTAACAAGCGCATTTTACAGAGATATGTGGAAATTATCACTAAAGTTATACGGCATTACGTGCTGTGATCGATGCTTTCGGCCAGTACAGTTCTGAAAGGAAAGAAATACATGAGTAAACACGAGTTACAAAAGTCAATTCTCTACGCCTATTGGATTATGTTTAGCTATTATCGTCTTCAATCCCCCAAATAGAAGAAACACAAGAGGTAAACGCTATGTATAGCTTATTAGATACTGCTGTGTAAAGAAATTACCGCCAGCTCAGTACACTGCAGGGCACTGCATTTTACTTAAACTATTGTCCCAGCTGGTACCGCTATGTAGCCAGGTTTTACTGACTATGTCAGACTGCAATATTTATTCGTCCTAAATATGTGATTGCTACACTGTATGTTGGTGACTACAATCCTAAATGTGATGACAGTGCTATTTGACATTCTCTATGTTGTCAAGATTTGACTTATCATCTGTTATTGTGTGAGTCGCTTTTTTATTGTTCATAGTAGATATTTTTTATATCGCGGATGTCAAGATTTTCCTTGTGAAAACAATATTTTATTCTAATGAAGGAATGGATTTATTATTTCATGTCACATGTAACTGTCGTGAAACCGTACAGTAATTGGAATATTTATCAAACTTATCGATAAAAAAAATTGTTCACAGCAGGAGTGTTTTCTGGGAACAAAGATATGTTTAGACGTCTCTTCCCTGCCTCTCACTTCGTGTAATTGAGGAATTCACCAGCGAAGGAAATACGAAAATAACATTGGTGTTAATATTCCAATCCATATTTGATAATGTCTAGATACGGGATGGGTGAGTTATATATAAGATGTTTGTTAGGATGAATTCAACCTGTGGGGTGATTACACAAGGAAGATAACAGGACCAGGGAACTAACTCGATGGCTGGCTTAGGGGGATAATTGAATGATAGATCTTCCTGGAGTAGTGTTTAGATGTATGCATTGTGATAACAGAACCAGGAAACTAACTGGATGGCTGAGTGAGGGGATCGTTAAGACGTATGCATAGTGATAACAGAACCAGGAAACTAACTGGATGGCTGAGTGAGGGGATGGTTAAGACGTATGCATAGTGATAACAGAACCAGGGAACTAACTGGATTGCTGAGTGAGGGGATGGTTAAGACGTATGCATTGTGATAACAGAACCAGGAAACTAACTGCATGACTGGCATAGGAAGATAATTGAATGATTGATCTTCCTGGAGTACTGGTTAAGACGTATGCATTGTCATAAAAAGACCGTTGGTTCCAACCCGGTTTGTGAAGTATTGTTTACAAAGCAGATTGTTTAGCAGATCCTTGTGATGTATTGTTTACAAAGCAGATTGTTTAGCAGATCCTTGTGATGTATTGTTTACAAAGCAGATTGTTTAGCAGATCCTTGTGATGTATTGTTTACAAAGCAGATTGTTTAGGCAGATCCTTGTGATGTATTGTTTACAAAGCAGATTTTTTAGCAGATCCGTGTGATGTATTGTTTACAAAGCAGATTGTTTAGCAGATCCTTGTGATGTATTGTTTACAAAGCAGATTGTTTAGCAGATCCTTGTGATGTATTGTTTACAAAGCAGATTGTTTAGCAGATCCTTGTGATGTATTGTTTACAAAGCAGATTGTTTAGCAGATCCTTGTGATGTATTGTTTACAAAGCAGATTGTTTAGCAGATCCTTGTGATGTATTGTTTACAAAGCAGATTGTTTAGCAGATCCTTGTGATGTATTGTTTACAAAGCAGATTGTTTAGCAGATCCTTGTGATGTATTGTTTACAAAGCAGATTGTTTAGCAGATCCTTGTGATGTATTGTTTACAAAGCAGATTGTTTAGCAGATCCTTGTGATGTATTGTTTACAAAGCAGATTGTTTAGCAGATCCTTGTGATGTATTGTTTACAAAGCAGATTGTTTAGCAGATCCTTGTGATGTATTGTTTACAAAGCAGATTGTTTAGCAGATCCTTGTGATGTATTGTTTACAAAGCAGATTGTTTAGCAGATCCTTGTGATGTATTGTTTACAAAGCAGATTGTTTAGCAGATCCTTGTGATGTATTGTTTACAAAGCAGATTGTTTAGCAGATCCTTGTGATGTATTGTTTACAAAGCAGATTGTTTAGCAGATCCTTGTGATGTATTTTTTAGTAGATCCATGTGATGTATCGTTTGAAATTACGAACGTACGTGCTCTGCACATTACTCTCGACAGTCGGCACGCGTGCCGCTTCGTTCAGAGGGGCTGGGTACATATGGGGTATCCCGAGTACAGGGACATCTTTTTTTAACCGTTTCTTTGCATGAGGGAAATAGCATCATCATTAAGTAACGTCTCCGTGATGATTGTTGGCTGCAACTTGCCTCCTACATACTCTGTCATTTACCTCGGTGGTGCACTCTGATAAATTGACAGACTGCATCCTGTCCATCTCATTATGTCCCCCCCCCCCAATTTGCATGTTTTCCTACCTCGTAACCTCGTAACTCGTGCTGGTCGCCTCGTAACTCTAACATCAATTAAGGTCTTCAAGAAGGTGTCATGACTAAAGTATTCAATGTATTTGATTTTTATTTCCTTTAATAGTCTTTTCTCTCATACGCATTATTATCTTAGAACTTATGTGTTCATGTTCTCTTATATGTTCATGTTCTCTTATGTGTTCATGTTTTTCTCTTGTCGTGAATGTTCTCCCTATTCTTCTATGAAATCCCTACATCTTAAAGGTATTCATTCTGTTTGTTGCTAAGTGGTACAGAGCGTCTGTGACGGCCAAGGTACCGAGTTCGATCCTCGCCACATGCAATTGTGCATCCGGAACGTTCAGAAATCAATGGCAAACTACTGAACATATTTATATTGCCTAGAAAATCCCCACAGCCAGCAAATGCTGGGTTGATAGCTACGTCCTGAATAGGATATGCTACCAATTTTGAGCTGTTTGTTCATTAACCATGTTTCTGGGTCATACATGTAGAATAGTTATAGTATTTTAGAATTCTCATCTTTAACTTGTTTGTAATTTATTTAGATGTTAATATTTGCCTCATGCCATTGAAAGTACTTTTAGCCATTCCTATTCTCCTTGTAACTTCTGTTTCACATCTGCCACCATTTTGTAATTAAGTGTCCAAGATATTGATAATGTTCTACTTGTAGTTTCTCTCCATATATTTTTAGCTTTAGCCCCTGTACTTCTGTGACTGCTAATTATCATGGTTTTTTTTAATGTTTATATCCAGTCCTCTGCCGAAGACGGATGTGTCGGGCCATTGGCGCAAATAAAACTGCGACACAACGCATTTCCATTCTCTGGACTGCATCCTGCTAGAGATCTAGTAGTACTGCTACAGGAGAGATCCAGCAGGAGTTTGAGAATGAACGCTGAAGAAGAAGAATATCAAGTCCATATTCATTACTTAATTTATGGGACTTGATCTATTAGTCTTTGTAGTTCATGTTTACTTTCTGCTAAAAGGACAGTGTCATCTGCATATCCCATGTTGTTTATTATTTTCTTACTTATTTCGAATCCTGACTATAAATTTAGATATATTATCGTGTAGAAATTAAATAGGCTTGGTGATAAAATACATCCATGTCTTACCCCTCTTTTAATTTATATGTATGATTAGCTTTTTTCACGCATTATTGATGCAGTTTGTTCTTAATATATATTTCTAATCAGTCTGGTATTTTTTCATTTATGCCTCCTATTTCTTGAAGACATTGACTTGATTGTTTATGTTTCACTCTGTCGAATGCATTGCTGTTGTCTGTGAAGAAATTGTAGACACTCATTTGAACTTTAATGATCAGGTGAACACAGTCGATGTACAATCAGCGAATATCTTTTTATAAATGTAACTCCAAAGAAGCTACGTTTTTGGGGTTTGTTTTTTTAAAACAGTATACAGTCCGTTTCTACCGTCACTAGTTTATTGCATTCTCGTGTGATATCATCGCCTTATACAAATCAATTCTATTGTTACTAGTTTATTGTTACAATTCTATTGTTACTAGTTTATTGCATCTCGTGTGATATCATCGCCTTATACAAGTCAATTCTATTGTTACTAGTTTATTGTTACAATTCTATTGTTACTAGTTTATTAGTTTATCTTGTGTTGTTCGTTGATGTCTCTCTTTCTGGCTCTGTGGCGGAGAAGTACTGATCGCGTCTCTGCCGACTAATGAACCCAGCTCAATATCCCTACCGTAGACAATCGTGTATCCCGACCGTCCAGAAAGCAACGACAACATACTAAACATATTTATGTTGCCTAGAAATAACTACCGCCACACAATGTCAATACGATCTCTGTCCGCCCTGATTTAGATATTAGATATGTTGATTATCCTTTTCGCACACCGGACACATCAATAGGTGCTCCGATTTCCACTTCAGTAAATCTCGCACACCGGACACATCAATAGGTGCTCAGATCTCCGCTTCAGTAAATCTCTCAGGGTATAACAGCTGACTGTTCCGGTTCATTGTTGGTTCACTACTCTTTTTTAAATCTTTGTCAGGGGTTCTCTTCGGGCCATGCCCATCCTCACTCCCAATTCTTGCATTCTTGATATTGACTCATGTTTATTCATCTCAAAATCCTCTGATCGTGAGGACTCACGAAGAGCAATGAGTATGTCTGCTCGGTCCATAGGCTGACCGTCTGTTGTGGTGGCGAGACTAGCCTAATTTGTCCTAGCCCTGGCGAGAGTAGCCGCCCTGAATAAGACCACCTACCATCATGTTATGTCTGTTTATATTGCCAAAAATCATCATCAACAATGTGGTTCTGGTGTACTGCCAAATAGATAATAGTGTAGCTGAAAACTGTGTTGCTTGTCAGTTGTGGAGAGAAGTCATCGCACGCATGTCCAGTGTTTCAACGCTTGTCAGTTGTGGAGAGAAGTCATCGCAAACATGTCCAGTGTTTCAACGCTTGTCAGCTGTGGAGAGAAGTCATCGCACACATGTCCAGTGTTTCAACTTAATGGTCATAGTAAGAGATACCCAATTGTACATGGTCGTCGAGACTATTCACGGACAAATCTAATAGACTGGCATAGATTTGTACAAACATTCATATTGTATTGTTTCAGTGTCCAAAACTTATATGATTTTTGGTTGCCTGGATATTTTTTCAAAATCTGACTCCTCCTCTTACAAACTGACAGTTCTATTAAAATGACCTTCCAGAATAGTGATCGTTTTAACTTACGAAATAGTTATCGGCAATTTATGGCAGAAACAGAGCGACACAACAAGTTGCTACAGTAGACCAATATCGGACCAGAAGGCTAGTAATTGATGGCAGAAACAGAACATCATGACGAGATACTACAGAAGACTAGTATAATATAGATGGCACATCATGACGAGATACTACAGAAGACTAGTATAATATAGATGGCACATGATGACAGACTTGCTTGACTGGAGCTGGTTGAACATATCCATTACATAATGGTTACATTTCACCAAGAACAGGAAATGGAGACAAAAAATCTATATCAATGGACGGTGATCATTAATATGTAGCGTTTTAAGTCAACAGACGTCACACAGGATGGCGCATGTCACAAACTATCCGCGTCTTTTGATATCTTGCGACTCAATATGCTGGTATTTGATGCTAAGTTGAATCATGTAGCGTGTATGATATTCACAGTTCCGTAACGAGTATTTATCAAGATCATATCGTACAGTAACTCTTCTTCAGTCGCGTGTAGTGGGTATTTACACACAGGATTGTTACATTTGTGTTCATTTGTGATCGTGTGTTTACTTTACAGAGTTCTTATGGCGTTTTTTATTCAGTCATGCAATAATCATAGATATTGCATTGAAGTCATACATTCGTGATAAAGATGTGAACTAAAGCCATTGCCAAAAAATTTAAACTCATTTCACATCATTATTTCTGCGATGTGCACTTTGTAGAACGTTGTCCTCGCTGCCATTCTGTCAAGTTATCTGCTCTGTGCAGGCTGCCAGCTTCTTCCAATGGCATGTTCAGAAGGTCTTCGATATACTGTGTCCATCGTAGTTTTGGTCTGCCTCTTGTTCTCTTTCCCGCAACTTTTTCCTCCATGATTAATCTTTCTAAACCATTGCGTCTTTTTATGTCCGAAATTACAGTGAGTTTTATTAAGGAGACAGAATTACAGATATAGACATGTTTCAAGTGAACGAAAGAAGAAAAAAAAAATGTCCAAAATATGTTATTTTACAATTTTGATATCGTTGAGGAGACAGTCTTCAACTATTTTCAGGTCCTTGCAGATGTCTCTGTTTGTTTGTCTTTCTTTCCATGATATTATTAAGACATGTCTGGCCATAATATTTATTAGGACATTTCTGTTCATGGTGATATTAGGACATATCTGTTCATGATGTTATTAGGACATATCTGTTCATGATGTTATTAGGACATATCTGTTCATGACGTTATTAGGACATTTCTGACCATGATGTTATTAGGAATTTTCTGTTCATGACGTTATTAGGACTGTCCATGATGTTATTAGGAATTTTCTGTTCATGACGTTATTATGACATTTCTGTCCATGATGTTATTGTGACATTTCTGTCCATGACCTTATTAAGACATTTCTGTCCATGCTGTTATTATGACATTTCTGTCCATGATGTTATTATGACATTTCTGTCCATGATGTTATTATGACATTTCTGTCCATGACGTTATTGAGACATTTCTGTCCATGATGTTATTATAACATTTCTGTCCATGATGTTATTATGACATTTCTGTCCATGATGTTATTATGACATTTCTGTCCATGATGTTATTATGAAATTTCTGTCCATTATATTATTAGGACATATCTGTCCATGATGTTAGTAGGACATATCTGTCCATGATGTTAGTAGGACATTTCTACAAAATTTAATTTTCAAGAAATTGAACCTGATATAATAGGATATGAACCACACATCCCGTAGAAGGAGGATGTGTCGGACCACTGGCAAATAAAACAGCGGCACAACGTATTTCCATTCACACGATTACATCCTGCTAGAAAGGCACCTAGTAGGGTCATTGCCCTTCCACAAGAGGAATCCAGTGGGAGTTTGAGAATGTCTCCTGCTACAAGAGGGATCCAGTGGGAGTTTGAGAATGTCTCCTGCTACAAGAGGGATCCAGTGGGAGTTTGAGAATGTGCGCTGAAGAAGAACTACACATAATAAGCAGTAATTGTACACACGATGTATTTATTGTACATGAGAGAAAGTAAATGCACTTAGGAGACGAAAATTGCACACACGATGTATTTATTGTACATGAGAGAAAGTAAATGCACTTAGGAGACACTAATTGCACACACGATGTATTTATTGTACATGAGAGAAAGTAAATACACTTAGGAGACACTAATTGCACACACGATGTATTTATTGTACATGAGAGAAAGTAAATACACACATTCTCTCATGAAATTTAAAAAAGAAAGAACACTGCGGGCAATCCACAAGCGCAAGAAGCGGAAGGACATATCCGTAAATCCCGCCGAAGACGGATGTGTCGGGCCATTGGCGCAAATAAAACGGCGACACAACGCATTTCCATTCTCTGAACTATATCCTGCTGGAAATCTAATAGGGCCATTGTCCTACTGCAATAGAGATCCAGCAGGAGTTTCAGAATGAACGCTGAAGAAGAAGAATATCCGTAAATTCTCCTACCCCGAACCTTCAGCACTCCTGCATGCACTGCAATAGAACTATTCGTGCATGAATCGGACTCACCGGGCATCTACGAACTCACAAACCAAATTAGTTAATTACCAATTTTAATTATTTATTTTTTCATTTTTTTTTTCATCGCATTTAATGTTTTTGTGCCATGCTCATCTTCGCTTGCGAAGGAGGAACACCATCATCAAATACACACATGAAACATTCATTGCACAAATGAGACAATAATTTGATATCAGAAATACCAGTTGCAATTCAGAGACAATTTTACAGTAGAGATACAATTTGTACTCCATAAATAGTACTGACCCAACACATCCAACTTTGTCATGGCAGTTTTGGATACACGGTTGTAGCCAGTCCTGAAAATGGTTATGCTTAATCAGCTCTCCACGGGAGTAGTGAACGAAGGTATCCATCGAGACATATGAACGATGATTCTACGCAAGACTTCTACCAATTAATATCTATATCTGATGTTAAAGATTTGTGTGTGTGATCATTCATGTGAACAGATGTTTCTACCTTGATTGGGAGGTCGTAGAATTTGGGTTATCTACCCTTGAGGGAATAACGCAAATAATCAATCTGTGTCATATTAAAACATTTTACTATTCAAATTGAACGATCGATTATAGCCATCTTAATTGATTGTACCGGCCAAGATGATAGACATCTTAATTGATTGTACCGGTTTAAAACCGCGATTTCAAATACTAATTCAAGATGAACACTAACTTTGATGACGCCATGAGTTCAACACAAAATGAGGCATATGCCTAACTATATAACATTGTATATCTTGCTGTTACTAATCCATGACATACACATGATGATGATTAAATGTCCGTGTATTTACTTCACTACTATCTCTATCTAAGTATACCATCTTCATCAAGTGCCGTCTCCGCAGGCGAAGGTTGGCTGCAACCGATTTCTAACGTCCTTTGTGTTTTGCCCTGATAGTGCAAGCGAATAGATTATATCCAATCTTTCTCTAGATGTTCCCTCTCACTTGTATCTCCACCTACCTCTTGCCCCCGCTATCTTGAAGTAAGGCCTACAACAAGGTGCCATATCTTTTGATATCAAGTCCCAAAAATCCTCGTATTTGTTTAACTTTAGCAGTTTCAAGCATCTCCTTAATAACTTTTTTATTTTATTGCATCCGGCTTAGCTCCTTCTGCTCCTGTTATGAATCCTGGGTATTTTTATTTTTGTGTGGATGGATCAGAACAAATTGAATACATATCTATATATATATGTGTGTGTGTGACAAGATATATATCATATATATATATATATATATATATATATATATATATATATATATATATATATATATATATATATATATATATATATATATGCCGGTCATAATTACAGCACTGTAATTAAGGCATTCGACATTGTAAATCGCGAATGATTTTGGAAGATCATGGCCAAATTTGGATGTCCTGAAAAATTCGCCAACAGGGTTCAGGCGTGGTCTCAGCTAGACAACTAAGTTGGACATGTATCACGCAGTGGTTCTACTAACACTGCTTTATGCTGCGTCTTGCTGGACTGTCTATGCGAGACACGCTCGACAGCTTAACTCTTTTCACATTCGGTGCCTAAGAAACGTCATGGGAGCATGTTGCCAAGATCGAGTACCTGACACGGAAATCCTTCAAATGTCCCGTATGCATAGCATTCATGCCCTGCTGACTAGGTCCCAACTCCACTGGACTGGCCACATCGTCTGTATTCCAGAAGTGCCTTTCAAATAAATTATTTTATGGGGAGCTGTGCAATGGAAAACGTTCAAGCGGAGGGCAGAAACAGCGCTTCGATGATAACCTAAAGAACTTTCTCCAGCACTGAAGTATCGATCCTAGCTCCTGGGAGACTACATTCCTTGATAGCTCAGCTTGGCAGATCCAGATCACAGTTGGCATCACTAAATTTAAAAAGAGAGAATGCTGCAGGCGATTTACACGCGACGGAAGCAGAAGGAAAAATCCGAAAATTCTCCTACTCGGGACTCTCTGCACTCCTGCATGCACTGCAATAGAACTTCCATGCACTAATCGGGCATCTACTAACTCACAAACCAGGGAAAACAAACAACTAAGACTAAAAGACCACAAAGAAAATATCAGAGAAAAAGCATGTAAATGCCTAAACCTCATTAAGAGACTAGCTAGTACAAGATGGAGGGAAAACAAACAGACTCACCACCAGCTGTATCTTGGCTAATGTGAGATCAGTAATGGATTATAGCCTTCATCTCGAGATCATCGTGAGCAATACTACTGTCTTATCCCTGAATAGGGTGCAGAACCAAGCTCTGAGTCTAATCGGTGGAGGGATGCGATCAACGCTCAGAGCAGTATGTGAGACAGATGAAAATGTAGAGCCGCTGGATATCATACGGAAAAGAAAACTGACGATAGAAAGGTAACAGAGGCAAAATAATGAACATCCAAATAAAATACTTATTGACACGTGGAAACAAACAAAACGACTAAAACAACTGTTTTTACTGAATATATCTGAAGAGGAAGATGACAAACACCATTTACCGCTAGAGATAGAACTAGAGAACAGATGCCTGAGAAAACCCCTTGGGAGAACTTGCACCAACAAACTATCCAAACAAAACTACTAGATAAAACAGCCAATAAGGGAACACTACCAACAATCTTGAGGACATGCGCACTAGAAACTATAAACAGCTACCCGTCATCAGCAATCAAGGTCAACACTGATGGATCGGCTTTCAAGGCCACCTGTTTTGCAGAATATGCCATCCAAATACGATATCCTGATGGATCTGCCTGCGAGTTCTGTGACTCTTCTTGTGAAAATTGCTCATATTATGAAGCTGATGCTGAGGCCATCAAGACAGTCATTGAGTTAATACACCAACAGTTTGATCTCATGGAACAAAAATCCTAAGATAGTCATTTTTAGAGACTCTGTGTCAGTTGTCAGTTTTGAAGCACTTAAATATATCCCATATGAAAATCAAGACATTCTGCACATAACAAGAGCAGGGCACAGTCTTTTCTCTGCATATCCAATCTGTGTTGTCATGCAATGAATCCCTGGACATATCGGTATAGCAGGAAACAGTAGCGGATAGAGTTGCACAAAGAGGCGCCTCAAAATAACAAAAGTAAAGACCTTGTACTATAGGAACAGCCGAACAGATTCACAGAAACAACATCAGGGAAATCTGGCTGAACAGATGGACAAATGGGCTGACTGGTCGAAATGTATTTAGCGAAATTACACGGCAAAAGGACATGTCATTCATGTATCATTGTTTTATTGGTATGTTCATCTCACAATATTATCTATTCGCAATACACTCATCACGATAACTACACTCATCATGATAACTACACTCATCACAATAACTACACTCATCACTACATTCATCACTACATTCATCACTACACTCATCACTACACTCATCACTATACTCATCACTACACTCATCACTACACTCATCACCACACTCATCACTACACTCATCACTACACTCATCACTATACTCATCACTATACTCATCACTACACTCATCATGATAACTATACTCATCACTACACTCATAACTACACTCATCACTAAACTCATCACTACACTCATCACTACACTCATCACTACACTCATCACTATACTCATCACTACACTCATCATGATAACTATACTCATCACTATACTCATCACTACACTCATCACTATACTCATCACTATACTCATCACTATACTCATCACTATACTCATCACTACACTCATCATGATAACTATACTCATCACTACACTCATCACTATACTCATCACTACACTCATCACTATACTCATCACTACACTCATCATGATAACTATACTCATCACTACACTCATCACTATACTCATCACTACACTCATCACGATAACTACACTCATCACTACACTCATCACGATAACTATACTTATCACTACACTCATCACTACACTCATCACTACACTCATCACGATAACTATACTCATCACTACACTCATCACGATAACTATACTCATCACTACACTCATCACGATAACTACACTCATCACTACACTCATCACGATAACTACACTCATCACTACACTCATCACTACACCCATCACAATAACTACACTCATCACTACACTCATCACCATGACAAAAGTCATGACATCTCATGTCACTATGAAGAGTCTGTGACTATGTTCTCTGATGATTACTTGATTTAATGTTGCCATCTTGTCTCCACAGCCCCGAGGTACGGGTATTCCTATCACTAGATAACCCACGCAATGTTTGTGCTATCTATGCTACTGACACGGAACGAGACGAGGACGACACAATGGTAAGTGTATTCTCCATTGTTCACCTTAGTGTGTCTGCTTCATTGTTCGCCACTGTGTGTCTGCTCCATTGTTCGCCACTCAGTGTCGGCTTATTTGTTCGCCACTGTGTGTCGGCTTCATTGTTCGCCACTGTGTGTCTGCTTCATTGTTCGCCACTGTGTGTCTGCTTCATTGTTCGCCACTGTGTGTCTGCTCCATTGTTCACCACTGTGTGTCTGCTTCACTGTTCGCCACTGTGTGTCGACTTCATTGTTCGCCACTGTGTGTCGACTTCATTGTTCGCCACTGTGTGTCTGCTTCATTGTTCGCCACTGTGTGTCTGCTCCATTGTTCACCACTGTGTGTCTGCTTCATTGTTCGCCATTGTGTGTCTGCTTCATTGTTTGCCATAGTGTGTCTGCTTCATTGTTCGCCACTGTGTGTCTGTTTCATTGTTCGCCATAGTGTGTCTGCTTCATTGTTCACCATAGTGTGCCTGCTTCCTTGTTCGCCATAGTGTGACTGGTTCATTGTTCGCCATTGTGTGTCTGCTTCATTGTTTGCCATAGTGTGTCTGTTTCATTGTTCGCCATAGTGTGCCTGCTTCATTGTTCGCCATAGTGTGACTGGTTCATTGTTTGCCATAGTTTGTCTGCTTCATTGTTCGCCACTGTGTGTCGGCTTCATTGTTCGCCACTATGTGTCTGCTCCATTGTTCGCCACTGTGTGTCTGCTTCATTGTTCGCCATTATGTGTCTGCTTCATTGTTTGCCATAGTGTGTCTGCTTCATTGTTCGCCACTGTGTGTCTGCTTCATTGTTCGCCATTGTGTGTCTGCTTCATTGTTCGCCATAGTGTGCCTGCTTCATTGTTCGCCATAGTGTGCCTGCTTTATTGTTAATCATTTGTCTGATCTGGTGTTTATCATATCTGGTCTATGGTATATTGTTTGTTACGTCTGTTGTTTATGGTTTATCTAGTTTGTTGTGTATCGTTTGTCTTGTCTGTAGCTTATCGTTAGTCTATTCTGTATTTTACCGACTGTCCGGTCTGTAGTTTATCATTTGTATTGTCTGTAGTTTATCATTTGTATTGTCTGTAGTTTATCGTTTGTATTGTCTGTAGTTTATTGTTTGTATTGTCTGTAGTTTATCGTTTGTATTGTCTGTAGTTTATCATTTGTCTAGTCTGTAGTTTATCATTTGTATTGTCTGTAGTTTATCGTTTATCTTGTTTGTAGTTTATCGTGTATCTTGTCTGTAGTTTATTGCTTGTCTTGTCTGTAGTTTATTGTTTGTCTTGTCTGTAGTTTATCGCTTGTCTAGTCTGTAGTTTATCATTTGTATTGTCTGTAGTTTATCGTTTATCTTGTTTGTAGTTTATCGTGTATCTTGTCTGTAGTTTATTGCTTGTCTTGTCTGTAGTTTATTGCTTGTCTTGTCTGTAGTGTATTGATTGTCTAGTCTGTAGTGTATTGCTTGTCTAGTCTGTAGTGTATTGCTTGTCTAGTCTGTAGTGTATTGATTGTCTAGTCTGTAGTGTATTGCTTGTCTAGTCTGTAGTGTATTGCTTGTATAGTCTGTAGTGTATTGATTGTCTAGTCTGTAGTGTATTGCTTGTCTAGTCTGTAGTGTATTGCTTGTCTAGTCTGTAGTGTATTGCTTGTCTAGTCTGTAGTGTATTGCTTGTCTAGTCTGTAGTGTATTGATTGTCTAGTCTGTAGTGTATTGCTTGTCTAGTCTGTAGTGTTTAGCTTGTCTAGTCTGTAGTGTATTGATTGTCTAGTCTGTAGTGTATTGCTTGTCTAGTCTGTTGAACATTAAACGTGGAAGTGAGTTGGCTCCTTCTAAATATGATAAGTAAAATGAGGTTTTTTCCCCGCCCTATAAAGAGACATTACAGACTGCTAAATTAATCATGAAAATTATGGTTGCTGTAATAGGGCTATGGGCCAACCAAGACGACAATGGGTATAAGACATTTCAGACTATTTAAACATTTCCTTTCCATCGGCACATCAACTCTGCAAGAATTGTGAGGAGTACAGAACATCGATAAAGAAGTTTATGTGTGAAGAATATCATCAGAATAAGAGCTAAACAGTATATTTTTCTCCCCTACCCCCTTGTGCGCAGCAAACCGTTTGAATGGGCGTTCATGGTGTGTGTACACACCTGCAGCGACATACTGTTCATTGTTCTTGGATGCTGTGTGCATATAATTCTTGCAACGGTTTATGCAAAGTTTGGATCCATGTCGTTATGGTCTCCCAACATCAGTCAGTATTTCTTCAGATGTTTTATAGAGAAAATCATGCATGAAACGGGATCTGAACTAGGTTCCCTCAGGTGGCACCCAATCGTCTCGTAGTTTGAGTCAACACGTCTTTCGTGTTGGATCACACCGAATTCCTGTTGCAAGGCGATTGGGTGCCGTCTAAGTGTACTTGGTTCAAATCCCGTTTGCTGCATGATTTTTCTTTATTCATAAATTCACAATGCTTTTATATTATTTTATTCAGTTATTGTTATAGAATTGTTGTTATAGAGTTATTATAGAATTGTTACACAGTTGTTATAGAATTCTTATAGAATTGTTATACAGTTGTTATAGAATTGTTGTTATACAGTTGTTATAGAATTGTTGTTATAAATTTGTTATAGAATGATTGTTATACAGTTGTTATAGAATGGTTGTTATACAGTTGTTATAGAATTGTTATACAGCTGTTATAGAATTGTTATACAGTTATTATAGAATTGTTATACAGTTGTTATAGAATTGTTATACAGTTGTTATAGAATTGTTATACAGTTGTTATAGATTTGTTATACAGTTGTTATAGAATTGTTATACAGTTGTTATAGAATTGTTATACAGTTGTTATAGAATTGTTATACAGTTGTTATAGAATTGTTATACAGTTGTTATAGAATTGTTGTACAGTTGTTATAGAATTGTTATACAGTTGATATAGAATTGTTATACAGTTGTTATAGAATTGTTATAGAATGGTTGTTAATAGTTGTTAATGCTTCCGATCATGTCCGGAAGCGACATTACTGACACCATCTTTTCCCCAGTCTGTATGGTCGATTTGTATGGTCAGCTCACTTTTTGCTTTCTTTTTACTATTAACGTGCTATAATATGTGCCATAAAATTTACTATTAACATGTGCTATAATATGTGCCATAAAATTTACTATTAAAATGTGCTATAATATGTGCCATAAAATTTACTATTAAAATGTGCTATAATAGATCTTTGGTTGTCTATTTTTTAATACACATTTTAGTTTATCCCTAGGTTGACTTCTTGTAATCCATGTTGTATGACGTTAGTTATCGTGTCTGTCCACTAACTTCTTGATTCTTGATTAGAAAACTGGCCTCACAGAACGTGGGGTATTCCCATAAGTGCTCCGTCCTCTGTTCCAGCAGCCATTCTTCTCGATGGTGTTTCTAGTCCAATGCTGCTGAAACAGACGTCGACATCAGGGCACAACTCTGGCCCATGCGACAGGTTTTTTGGTTGTTCCGCCCACCCACGCCGTGCCTGTAACTAGTTCAAGCACATTGTCGGCCTGTCAGAAGAACATGGTTACTGTTATCAAAGGTTACAACTACGGGATTGTATAGATGACGTGCCATGAAGCTTCTATAAGATAACCTCAATATAAAGGCATGTCATATACTAAGGTTTTCTGTTGCATGGTTGGTTTGTCTAGTGAGCCATTGGTGAGACCCACAGACACAACCGCATGCGCACCACTCACTTCTGTATCTGTCAGTCCCTGACTTCTGTATCGTGTCTGTCCACTGACTTCTGTATTGTGTCTGTCCACTGACTTCTGTATCGTGTACAGTCAATCTGTTTAATACCGATGTTCCCTCAGTCTCCCACCCACCCTCCTACACTTCAACTTGTCTGTTGTCACGATGTCCCTCATATTCTCCCACTCCCCTGCATACTAACATATTTTGGAAATGCAAAAAGACACATACAGAAATTGCATATTATTTGTATGGTAGAGAAAGTGAATATTATTTGTATGGTAGAGAAAGTGGATATTATTTGTATGGTAGAGAAAGTGGATATTATTTGTATGGTAGAGAAAGTGGATATTATTTGTATGGTAGAGAAAGTGGATATTATTTGTATGGTAGAGAAAGTGGATATTATTTGTATGGTAGAGAAAGTGGATATTATTTGTATGGTAGAGAAAGTTGAATATTCCTTTTGTTGACAAAATTTAATATTGCTTGTATCACGTAGAAAGTGCCCGTTAATTGGACCCTACTTTCTAATGATATTACACAACTGTTTATAATTGAAAAATAATAACGGTAAAACTGTGTTTAAACTATGAAACTCTAGAAGAAAGTGAATACACAGGAAAATAAAGTTTCACGAAATATTATCACACAGGAAAATAAAGTTTCACGAAACATTAACATCACACAGGAAAACACAAAGTTGATGTTTCAACCACAAAAGGCCTTTATCAAAAACAAAATATAGCACATAGCACAATGAGCTGAGGATGACTCTTCCTATGAAGGCATCACTGCGCGATTTATATCAACATAGAAATCCTGTGAGAAAATGAATAAACATTGTCATACAAAATCGGGAAGAACGAAGACGAAAGAAAACCAAAAGAGAGGGATAGGATGATATAGAATACAACACTATGTTTATATGCAGGACAATAATGATGATATGTAAGACTACAGTGGAGATATACAGGGTGTCTACCGAGTCACTGTGCACTCATTTACAAAGATGGTGACACTAGCTTCATAGAAATTGAGTATTTAGTATTGATTTGTGTGACACACAGCAACGTTCCGGATTTGTGTGACGTAGTGCACAGCCACGTTCTCGTATTTGTGTGACGTAGTACACAACCACGTTCTAGACACTATATATATATATATCAAGATGGAACCTAGATAATCTACAAATAGATCACACAGTTTTATATTGAGTTGTTTTTTTCTCTCTCTTTTGCAGAACGGAACCAAGGATGACAACCCAGTTAACCTGGGACCCAGTGAGAAACTCTCGTCAGTATTATTTATATATGTGTGTGTGTGTGTCTCTCTCTATGTATGTATGTATATCTATATTCGTGTGTGTGTGTGTGTCTCTCTCTGTGTATGTATGTATATCTATATTCGTGTGTGTGTATGTCTATATCAAACCCGTATTTAGGAGATTGGAGGTTGAACCCCTTTCCCTTAGAAACTCTGAACATCATATTTAGTACTAGGAACAGGGTCAGAACAAGGATAGAAGAGGGCAGGAAACCCGCCCCTTTAAAGACTCTTTTTAGAAAATCACCACAGACCCCACAAAAACGAAGAAATTATCTTCTTTTTTTTAAAACCCCAACGGCCTTCCTCCTTTTAGCCTTATGATGTAAATACGGTCCTGATGTTCTTATGTGTACCTCTATTTTATATATATATAAATTTTGTATGTTTACATAACGATGTTTATTTATTTGTCCACCCGTCTCTATATCTCCCATCTAGTTATTTGTCCATCAATTTCATACATTTCTCTATCTATTCGTGACAATACTTAATTGACAATACTCAACTAGACCAAAAAGAAGAATTAATTGTTGCTGTTTCATGGGGTCATGGCAGATTTCCAATAATTATTCATGACAGAGAATATACAGATTGGGATCTGGGATCATTGAAAACGGAGAATATACAGATTTGTATCTGGGATCATTGAAAACGGATCTGTAAATTAATGAACCAATAGATGATAACTCTGAGAACGATTGTGACTGGATTCAGCGATGGATATGTCCGTGGATTCAGCGATGGATATGTCCGTGTCAGTAGAAACTCTGGGGTTTTATAGCTAGTGCTAGTAATGAGGTCGTTGTCAAGCATAACTGGCTCGCTGCTTTCAGTGTAAGGATGAAATGTTGATTGTTATCCTCCAATACCTCTATCAGAATCTACTTACTAAGGCAACTATTGTGTCTCAGTACTGGCATCAAAACATTTAAAACTATTGTGTGTCTCGGTACTGGCATTAAAACATTGAAAACTATTGTGTGTCTCAGTACTGGCATTAAAACATTGAAAACTATTGTGTGTCTCAGTACTGGCATTAAAACATTCAAAACTATTGTGTGTCTCTGTACTGGCATCAAAACATTTAAAACTATTGTGTGTCTCGGTACTGGCATCAAAACATTTAAAACTATTGTGTGTCTCAGTACTGGCATCAAAACATTTAAAACTATTGTGTGTCTCGGTACTGGCATTAAAACATTGAAAACTATTGTGTGTCTCAGTACTGGCATTAAAACATTGAAAACTATTGTGTGTCTCAGTACTGGCATTAAAACATTCAAAACTATTGTGTGTCTCTGTACCGGCATTAAAACATTCAAAACTATTGTGTGTCTCTGTACCGGCATTAAAACATTCAAAACTATTGTGTGCCTCTGTACCGGCATTAAAACATTCAAAACTATTGTGTGTCTCTGTACCGGCATTAAAACATTCAAAACTATTGTGTGTCTCGGTAATGGCATTAAAACATTCAAAACTATTGTGTGTCTCTGTACTGGCATTAAAACATTCAAAACTATTGTGTGTCTCGGTACTGGCATTAAAACATTCAAAACTATTGTGTGTCTCAGGACTGGCATCAAAACATTCAAAACAGCTACTGTCAATATGAGTTGATGGCATCTACTTCAAATATCCTGGGTTTCACATGTATCGACTGACATAGCTTTATGGCACTCAGTATAATGATAGAGCAGACTGGATTGTATCCGATATAATTATAGAACAGACTGGAATCAGTTTATAGAACAATGATCATATTCAGTACGTGATTGTCGCTAGGCAAAATACATCATGTCGCTAAACACTGAATATGATATTTAGAACATTTATGATACAATTGTAAATAAATTGCCAAATTTCTGCATCTGCTGTTAATATTTCTCCTCAGAGTTAAGCCAAAGGACTTTGAGTTTCTGAAAGTTATCGGTAAAGGTAGTTTTGGCAAAGTATTGCTTGCTAGGCATAAGGCTGAAGATTGCATATATGCTGTGAAGGTCTTACAGGTAAGTTTTGACCAATTCCATTCTAATATTTGTATATATTCTGTTCAAATATAAAATAAATACACATTCATCATCATCATCAAGTGCCGTCTCCCTGCAACGTATCTCCAACATCTCCTGTCTCTTGACTTGGTGGTGCACTTTGCTAGACTGTAACCTGTCCATCGTGTAATGTTACTCTCCCACTTGTATCTCTGCCTACCTCTTGCTCACTTCCCTTTGACTTTACCCTCAAGTAAGGTCTTCAATAGGGTGTCATGTCTTTTAATGTGTCCAAAGTATTTTATTTGCCTGATCTTTATTTCTCTTAGTAGTTCTTTCTTTCATATTAAGTGTCTTTAGCACCTCTTTATTTGTTTTCTTCTCTTTCCATGATGTTCTCCCTATTCTTCTATATACCCGCATCTCAAAGGCATCAATTTTGTAAAACACATTATTGCAGTGCTAATAGACACCAACGTTATTGCAGTACTAATAGACACCAACGTTATTGCAGTGCTAATAGACACCGTTCTCTCCAAGGATCTCGACGTAGCCTTGGGAGACTTAGATCTTCTTAATACCACATCTGAAGTTAGCTGGGCTCCGTTTAAAGGAATTATTTACGCCAAAGCGAAGGAACATCTGGGAGTGAAGGTACATAAACACCAAGACTGGTTTGATGATAATAATTTTGAGATAACATCCTTGTTAGAAGAGAAACACAAAGCTTTCAAGAAACTACAAGGGGCAGCATCTTCACCGTCCAAGAAAGTAGCCTATAACAAGATCCGTAACACTTGTCAAAAGAAGCTTAGAGAGATAAAGGATAAATGGCTAAGTCGAAAAGCAGAAGAAATTCAAATGTTTGCAGACAGAAAGGACTATAAGCGATTCTATGAGGCTTTAAGAACTATCTATGGTCCACACTCATCGGGATCACCACCTCTATTAAATGCCGATTCGTCGAAGCTTCTCACTGATAAAAATGACATCTTAAATAATTGGGCTGAACATTTTGAAGAAATCCTAAACAAACCATCAGTAATAAATGAAGAAGTCATAAACAGAATACCACAACTTAGGATAAGAGAAGAACTTGATATACCCCCAAGCAGTCAAGAGGTTATTATAGCGATTAAACAAATGTCAAATGATAAAGCTCCAGGTTTGGATGCCTTACCTGCTGAAATTTATAAAAATGGCGGACCACTGCTGATTAAAAAACTAACTGACATTTTTGGTATTTTCTGGAACTCAGGTACATTGCCTCAAGATCTAAAAGATGCTTCTATAGTGCACCTATATAAAGGCAAAGGTACCAAACAGTCTTGCGATAATCATAGGGGCATATCACTTTTGTCTATAGCTGGTAAAATTCTCGCTCGTGTCATACTCAACAGATTAAATAATTCTCTACTAAACGAGCTACTCCCAGAGAGTCAGTGCGGTTTTCGTGCAGGTCGTGGTACAGTTGATATGATATTCTCTGCACGACAAATTCAGGAAAAGTCACAAGAGCAACATAGTGAACTCTTAGCAACATTTGTGGACTTAACTAAAGCATTCGATATCATTAACAGAGAAGGACTGTGGAAGGTGCTTACAAAGTTCGGATGCCCCCCAAAACTTGTCACTCTGATACGACAATTTCTTGACGGTATGATGGCTAGTGTTATCTGCGACGGAGGAGTATCTCCTGCATTCCCTGTCACAAATGGTGTAAAGCAGGGATGTGTGCTGGCCCCTACTCTTTTCAGCCTGTTATTTACAGCCATGTTAACGGAAACACACCATAGTAATGAAACAGCAGGCATAATGATCAATTACAGAACGGATGGTGGTCTTTTCAATTTACGTCGTCTAAAAGCAAACACGAAAACTAAATCTAGTACTGTTAGAGAATTACTTTATGCTGACGACTGTGCATTGTATGCTGACTCTGTCGTAAACATGCAGAGCACCATAGACCGCTTCTCAAAGGCCTGCAACAACTTTGGTCTCACTATTAACACCAAAAAAACAGAAGTCATGCACCAAGCAACATCAAATAGCCAACATACTGCTACTTCCATCATCGTCAATCAGGCAAAACTGCAGGTAGTCGACAATTTTACTTACCTTGGAAGCACTCTCTCTCGCGATGTCAACATTGATGTGGAAATTAACAATAGACTGGCAAAAGCTAGTGCTGTATTTGGCAGATTACGCAAAAATGTATGGGACAGAAGAGGTATAAGAACAACCACCAAACTACAAGTATATCATGCTGCTGTTATACCAATCTTACTATACGCCTGCGAAACGTGGACAGTGTATGCTAGACATGCAAGAAAGTTAAATCATTTCCATCTTACCTGCCTACGTAAATTACTAAACATCCATTGGTGGGACAAAGTACCAGACTACGAGGTCTTGGAAAAATCAACCTCAATAAGCATCCACACAATACTTATGAAGGCGCAGGCACGCTGGGCAGGCCATCTTGTGCGTATGGAGAACTCGCGTTTGCCAAAACAAATATATTATGGAGAACTCAAGGCAGGATTTCGAAAAGCTGGTGGACAGAAAAAGCGTTTCAAAGACACGCTCAAGTCATCCTTGAAACATCTTAACATTGGGAGAGCCTCGCTCAGGATAGAACAGCATGGCGTTACAGCATTAGAACGGGAGCACTAGCGGCAGAAGAATTCAGACAAGAAACTGCAAGACAGAAGCGGACACGTAGAAAAGAAAAAACATCTCAACCTCACACAGATACCTTCTATTGTTGTCAATTCTGTAAAAGAACATTTTGTGCGCGCATTGGACTTGCTAGTCATTTTGAAACGCACTATTAACTTTATTATTTTATTATTTATTGTTGTTATTATTATTATGGTTGAGTTTTTGGTCATCGTCGATCACGACGGACGAACATCAATAGACACCGTTATTGCAGTGATAATAGACACCAACGTTATTGCAGTGCTAATAGACACCACCGTTATTGCAGTACTAATAGACACCAACGTTATTGCAGTGCTAATAGACACCATCATTATTGCAGTGCTAATGAACACCAAATTTCAAACTTGTACCAAAAAAAGGTTTTGCGGAATTAATGTTTCAACCTTGGCATGAAGAAACTTTCAGACTTTAACAATGAAATTATGTTCATTAAATTTGGTTTGGACTTTTATTCTTTGCAACTGAGGCCTCAGTTTCAGTAAGGCGTATGGCCTCCTCTGGCCTCTATCAGAGAATGGCTCGCCATGACATGAATCCGATGGATCTGTTGTTGTGGGATCTTTCTGCAGTAGAAGAGACAACTGCTGGAGTTGTCTCATTGGTGGAGTTGTCTGTCTGGTTCATCCCTTGAGTGTTCAATGGGGTTCATTTCTGATACCATAGCTGGCCATGGCATAATATGTACGTTGTTGTCAGCGAGGAACTGGGTGATGAATTTTACCAAATGAGGTCGAGCGTTATCCGGCTGATAAAAATCAATCCTCGTTAAGCCAAAATTGGAAAGATGTGAGGACGAACAATTTCAGCAAAATACCATTTCCAACATTCAGGCGCCCTTCAATTTGCACCAGGTCATTTCCCATGACATTGATCGCCCCCCACCCCCCACTACCATGTGGAGAAGCCTCATCAACGCTGTTCTGGGTGTAGTGCTCATGGGCTCTGCGGTAAAATCAGTTGTTGTCATATTGTAGTCCTGGTGCTCACAGTCATTGCTGGTACTGGTATTCGCAGTCAGACATGAGTCTCTGCAGTCAATATCTGCTTCTCTCAGTCAGACATGAGTCTCTGCAGTCAATATCTGCTTCTCTCAGTCAGACATGAGTCTCTGCAGTCAATATCTGCTTCTCTCAGTCAGACATGAGTCTCTGCAGTCAATATCTGCTTCTCTCAGTCAGACATGAGTCTCTGCAGTCAATATCTGCTTCTCTCAGTCAGACATGAGTCTCTGCAGTCAATATCTGCTTCTCTCAGTCAGACATGAGTCTCTGCAGTCAATATCTGCTTCTCTCAGTCAGACATGAGTCTCTGCAGTCAATATCTGCTTCTCTCAGTCAGCTATGAATATCTGATCACTGCAGTAAAAGCCCTGCTTCACTGCACTCCCTCCCCCCCCCCCACATGTAATGATTTTCTGTTCAAATGTCATCGAAAAATACCTAAAGGAAAGGAGAAAATTTAAAATGTATGAATTGCCTTTTTTTGGTTAGGCAAGCCCTCCACCTCCTTTCTGTAGACACATCTATTGCCTTGACATTGTTATGACATTGGCTTGACATTTCTATGACATTGCCTTGACATTACTATGTTATTGGTCATATTGACGCATGTGGTTGCGTCTGTGGGTCTCACCAATGGCCCACTAGACATACCATCCATGCAACAGAAAACCTTAGTGGATGACATGCCGTTATATTGAGGTTATCTTCTTATAGAAGCTTCATGGCATGTCATCTATACAATTATGATTTTGTTTTGTTGTTGAAATGTTTTTCATGTTTGCCTGAATATATATGTATGCACCCTCTGTGGTTGGGAGGGAGCCAGAGATGTACTGTGCAGCACTGAGGAGGAGGAAACTGACATCCCTGTTTTTCCTATAGCTGTGGCCCATCATAGAGGCACAGTGACTCAGGACATGACAATCCTTTTTACTTGAACATTTGGTTGCATGCCTGGAGCTATAGAGAAGTTCAGCATAACCAGTAGTCAATTGGTGGCGGGGAATGAACACAGTGAACCCTATCGTGGCTACAGTGGCTAGGAGCAGTGCATAGGTTGAAACCTACCTTCCTGGAGGTGTGATAGTTATTCTCTGGCTCTGTCCCGGGGTGGGATGAAAATCCACAGACTTCCCAGCAATATAATGCCATCTAATGGCATTAGGTCAAAGGGCATGAGCCCATGGACCGCTGGATCAGCAACCAACCAACCAACCAATGGTCATATTGATATTGGAGACAGAATACTCAGAGCCCTATATTTAATGGTTGTATATTTTACAGAATCATTTATAGTTCAGAAATCTGTGTTAACTAGATAATCTCTGTATGTAGGACATCATGATGTTAACTAGATAGTCTCTGTATTTAGAAACAGGCCATCATGAAGAGAAATGAAGCCAAGCACATCATGGCAGAACGTAATGTCTTACTACAGAATGTCAAACATCCATTCCTCGTTGGGTTACACTACAGCTTCCAGACTCCAGACAAATTATATTTTGTCCTTGATTATGTCAATGGTGGCGAGGTATGCATTTATCTTATAATACATACACTCTGTCTTATAATACATACACTCTGTCTTATAATACATACACTCTGTCTTATAATACATACACTCTGTCTTATTATTCATTAGACATAGGCCAATCTTAATAAAAAATAAATGACCACTCTTAGAAATGAGTTCTACATTTTCATTGTTAACATCCAGTCTCTAAACAGAATGTAGTCTGGGGATTAGAATGTATTATGGTTTGCAGCTTGGCAGTAATATTAGGAGACATCCTGACTTTAGAACATCATTTTGTGGTACCTTGTTCCCTTTCCTAATTGTCAAGTATTACTTGACCACACTTTTATTGCACTATATTGTCCATGATCTTCACACAGCTGGAATAAGGTCTTGGCAGATTAGGTTTGTGGTAATCATGCTAGCGGTCAACTGATTCGCTGACCTCTACAACAGATAAGTTGCAAATACTTTAGATTCCATCACATACAATAGTCAGATTCTATACTTGCATGTAGCTGGTCCAAATATCTTGCTTGTTGTGATGGACTATTGGGCAAGATATGGACCACATGACCAATACAGACCACTGATTCATTTTTACTGGTCTCTTAAAATGAGGCTAACTTAAAATCACTATATGCATTGGTCTGAGATCTCACACAAAATATGACATCACATAATTACACACAATATGACATCAGAAATTATCACAGGCAAGAAGTAACCACAAACTACGGTACACCGGGTCAATGATGATATAATTACACAAAATCAGTGATGTTGTGAGTGTAACACATTGGCATACACAACAATTTGAAGTTATACTGGTGAAGGAGGGGTGGATGTCCTTTAATGATTAATATCAAATGTGACACAAGAGCTTTGACAATGATCTGGGAGGGTAATCATTTAAAACACTCTTTCAACATTCCAGCTATCAGCTGTGACTGATATTTGGTCTCTAACCCAGCCATGCTGACTTTCTGATATTTGGTCTCTAACCCAGCCATGCTGACTTTCTGATATTTGGTCTCTAACCCAGCCATGCTGACTTTCTGATATTTGGTCTCTAACCCACCCATGCTGACTTTCTGATATTTGGTCTCTAACCCAGCCATGCTGACTTTCTGATATTTGGTCTCTAACCCAGCCATGCTGACTTTCTTACTGATTGTGATAAGAATTGCAAATTATGTACATTCTTCTTCTATGTTCGTTCTCAAACTCCTGCAGATTATCAGGATGTAGTCCGGAGAACAGAATGTGTTGTATTATGGTTTACAGCTTTTATGTGATACCTGTGCCTTTTAGCCTGAAATATCCGACTTCAGCTTAGCTTCTGGGTCACTTGATTCTATATGTAATGGGAAAACCAACTCAACTTCATAAACTCCTTAGTCACCTCTTATAACATTCATGGAAGATAGTCTTTCTATTCTTTGCTCCCCTTTCAGACCCTGGGAACACACGGGCGAATGATGTTCATATTTTGATGTTGTCTTCCATGGTTGTTAATATTGCATTAATGGTGTTGTTGTTTTTGTAAGCATATCGTAGTACTAGCATGATGCTGTTGATGTTAGTAATTTTGATGTTAGTTTTGATGATGTTAGTAATGATGATGTTAGTAATGTTGATGTTAGTAATGTTGATGTTAGTAATGTTGATGTTAGTAATGTTGATGTTAGTAATGTTGATGTTAGTAATGATGATGCTGACAGTGTAGTATAGGTCTACCAATGATTTTACCTCTCTGCTCACCAGCTGTTTTTCCACTTGCAACGTGAGCGTTACTTTCCAGAACATCGAGCTAAATTCTATGCAGCAGAGATGGCCAGTGCACTTGGTTATCTACATTCTCTGAGCATAATATACAGGTGAGAATGTCATACACAGGTGAGATTATCATACACAGGTGAGAGTATCGTACACAGGTGAGAGTATCATACACAGGTGAGAGTATCGTACGCAGGTGAGAGTATCGTACGCAGGTGAGAGTATCGTACGCAGGTGAGAGTATCGTACGCAGGTGAGAGTATCGTACGCAGGTGAGAGTATCGTATGCAGGTGAGAGTATCGTACGCAGGTGAGAGTATCATACACAGATTATAGCATAATATGCAGGTGTGATAATTCAACACAGGGGTGTATTGACTTCCTTGTACTAAATGTCATGTGCTAACTTCCTAGCACTAAATGTCATGTACTAACTTCCTAAGGGGAAGGGGTTGATTCCTCAAACCCATCCCTCCTCCACTTAGCTACAGGCTTGATTGTGCATATTAGAACATGATATACAGGTGAGAACAGAGTGTACAGGTAGTGAAATCATTTGCTGGCAAGATGGATGACTTCTGGCGTTTCTAATCAATAAAAGGTCACACTGATATACAAACTGTATGAAAATAGTACTTACGTAGAACATAGGTAATGTAGTTTTACTGGGCGATGGCTAAAAGACTATCACTGCCGGATGCTGACGTGAAAAATACACACAACAGTACACAGGAACAATCATACAAATAACAGTACACAGGAATAATCATACAAATAACAGTACACAATTGACATTTTGGTCAAGAGACTCTTATCAAGATGACAAGAACATGACATCAAATGAAGACTAGGAATGACACAGCGACACAGTAACATGTCCGAGTGAAATGTGGATGCGATATGCCGGAAGGATTGGAACAGGAAATACATAAAAAACATAAATACATGTGGAAATGAAATGAACAAAAAGATGTAAATGACAGAACTAAATGAATAAAGACAAAGACCACACTGACCAAGGACTAGATAAAAGAGTGGTTGGAATTAAGTCCAAAAGACTTGAGGGTACCAGACTAAAAAATAAAACGATTTTCAAGAGTGTACCTAGATCTATCATCAGTGGTGCCGGATCTAATGGTAGTGACTGCTGAAGTGTGTGGCGACAGGAGTGGATTTTCTCTGTTTGGTGGCATGAAGATGGCTATATAAGCGGTCACTCAATCTTAAGCCAGTTTCACCGATATACTGCTTGCTGCAGCATTTACATATGATAATGTAAATGGGATTCACATGTAAAGGCATCATCAAAAGTGAAAGTGGCCTTAGGAAATGAGACAGGGTATCTGAACCACATAAGGACATATATAGCAATGGTCGTGTGGGCAATGAACAGTACCAAAATGGTCAGTAACAGAAGACCTAAGATGGCTGTGGACCAAGATGTCATTGAGATTTTTGTTTCACCTATAGGCAACCAGAGGCAAGTCCTGGAAAGTGGCACGAGTGTCAGGATCAGACTGGAGAAGGAAATAATGCTTGAACAAGATGCAGTAGAGTTATGGGAATGAAAGGTAAGGACATGTTTAACTCTATCAGAGGAGGAGGAAGAACCCTGGGAACTAGTCAAGGTATCATGGCGAGATAACTGATTCAGAGCACAATCGACGAAAGGACAGGGAACTGACAGTGACTACTGAAGAAATCAATCATCTCAGAAGATTTATAAAGAAAGTCGTCATCATCACTACATACATAAGTGATGATAAAGCTGGGAGAATGGCAGACAGTTGCAACAAGCTGGAAGATGAGAAGTGTAGAGCAGAAAACCGTGTGCATCAGTAGGTCTGTAGTAAACATGTGCTGAGGTAAGGGGGATGAATGGTGACAATGGTGTCAAGAAAGTTGACAGAAGTAGTAGAGATGTTAGATGTGAATTGAATAGCAGGGTTAAAATTGTTGATGAAACAAGACAATTCTGTCTCAGGCATGTCAGTAATACCCATACCATCATCAATATGTACCGGTATGTGGAAAAGAGATGGGAATGGGCCATCATAGGTCGACCAAACTAGATGTTCAAGATACGCATAGCTGGGTCCCATCTTGGTGCCCATAGTAACGCCACTGATCTGATTTAAAAAATGCCCATCAAATTCAAAAGAGTTGAGTGTGAGCACCAATTCAGCAAATCAGATAAGAGTAAGGTGCATAAAGAGGTTCAAGAAAGAAACCTACTCCTGTCACCACACACTTCAACAGTAATGGTCATCTTGGTATTACTGATATTCAGGTCACAGCCATTAGATCCAGCACCACTGATGATAAATCTATGTACGCTCTTGAAAATCATTTTATTTTATAGTGTGGTGCCCTCAAGCCTTTTGGACTTAATTCTGACCCCTCTTTTGTCTAGTTCTCGGTCGGCGTGATCTTTGTCTTTATACATTTTGTTGTGTCATTTACATCATCTTTTTGTTCGTTTCATTTCCACATGTATTTACATTTTTATGTATTTCCTGTTCCAATCCTTCTGGCATCTCGCATCCACATTTAACTCAGACTTCCAGCATCTCGCATCTACATTTAACTCGGACATGTTAGTGTATCTCTGTGTCATTCCTACTTGTCATCTTTTGATTTTATATGCTTGTCATCTTGATAAAGGCCTTTTGGTCGAAACGTTGATTATGTACTGTTATTTGTATGATTATGTCCTGTGTAATGTTGTGTGCTTTTTCATGTTAGAATCTGACAGTGATGTGTGTTAGCCGTCATCCAATAAGACAACATGACCCCCTGCGTTCTACATAAGTAGGCTACTATTTTTGTACAGAATAATATACCTCTGTTTCACAAATATTTCAACAGTTTCAGAACTCAATCTCTAGTGTAAAGTTAGCTCTCAACAATATAGTAGCACGATGTAACACCTGCTGTTCCCAGTACAAAAGAATATAATTATATTATATATATATATATATATATATATATATATATATATATATATATATATATATATATATATTCTATTTTACTAAAGTTGGACATTAGATAGCTGTAGTAAAGAATTGCTCTGTCACCATTTGAGTCCTTAGCAACAGGAGCTCGCACTCTGACAGCATGCATTGCATTTTGGGAAGTGTCTTTTTGACATGTTTTACTGACACAGTTGACAGAAACAGTTTTACTGTTTCATACAAAAATCACCCTATCAAAATGTTTGTCAATTATTCATTGTGAAAAATGTGATGGTAAAATCTATGTTGGAAATGTGTTGCCGTATTGCATTTGCACAATGTTATGTTCATGTAATCAGGATACAGAGCCAAGTATTCGCACAATGTTATGTTCATGTAATCAGGATACAGAGCCAAGCATTCGCACAATGTTATGTTCATGTAATCAGGATACAGAGCCAAGCATTCGCACAATGTTATGTTCATGTAATCAGGATACAGAGCCAAGCATTCGCACAATGTTATGTTGATGTAATCAGGATACAGAGCCAAGTATTCGCATAATGTTATGTTGATTGAATCTCGATACAGAGCCAAGTATCCCCGCAATGTTATGTTGATGTAATCAGGATACAGAGCCAAGCATTGATGCACTGTTGTGTTGATGGAATCAGGATACAGAGCCAAGCATCCACACAAAAATGTGTTATGTTGATGGAATCAGGATACAGAGCCAAACATCCACACAATGTTGTATTGATGGAATCTGGATACAGAGCTAAGGGCAGACCTAGAAAAAGATGGATAGACAACATCAAGACCATCCTGAATAATCATGGCTACACCTCAACCAGAGCAACACACACACCTGGCTCTGGAATGCAGATTACATATCCTGCACAACCCCCCCCCCTACTCTCAACAACAAGTGTGGAAGCTATGACAATACCACCTGGGAATAGACAATGTTATGTATCTATACATACAAGTGTTGTGATTCTAAATTTAAGACATTGGCATGCAGATATTTCTACACAATAAATAGTAGATCAGAAATTAGTTTACAGAATGCAAGCAAATAAATGTAGACAGCCTGATGATGATTGATGTGTGCTGACAGTTATAACAGGGCCATGTTTATTGTCTTTAGACAGATCACATTAACAATAGGGGAAACACATAAATCTACACTCTGTTGTAGCAGTCACATGTTTGGGTAAGGATAAATAGCTCAACAGAGCCATAAATAGTTACATGTAACATGTGCATGTATATACACACATTTTGAAAAACAATTAAGGTAACTGGGGGGGGGGGGAGTTGACAGGGTAAAAATACTATCCCTTTATTTTGACTTCTTGAAATGATTTTTATTTGAGCTTTTTAGAAATAAACAGGTTTGAAAAGGTCTAGTGGATTGACTTAATTGTGTTTGAATTATGCCATATGTACTCTGTACTTCTCAACGAAGCTGCATGTATTATGTCGAGCTTATGCTCATAGCACATATGCTAATACTATAGCTTAAAGCCATAGACACATAATTTTGTAGCTTCAATCCATAATCACATAGTTCTATAGCTTCAAGCCATAACCACATAATTCTGTAGCTTCAAGCCATAATCAACAAAGCTCTTATTGTTTAGCGGGCAGATCACTGGTTCTGCCAGTAATCTTAGCTGCTGTAAAATGCATCTTTATCGTTATTTCGTTTTATTAAATAATGTACACATTTGTTTCATTAAAGCTGACCACATCTCCCAATGTACCCATTGTTTTAATGACTATTTTAGTGGTTGTTTTAGTACAGAGGGCCGCATTGAAAATTGTAAAGCTATTGGAGGGCCGCATATAATATTATGTATATTTGGCAATATATATATATATATATATATATATATTTAAATGTCAAATTGGGAAAAAAATATTGTATATATAATATATAAGAAAGTCGAATTAAAATTCCAATGGATTTCTGTGTAATATTAATTGGGAAAAAATCATATTTTACGATCGTCCGTTTATTTAAAAATGAGTTTGAGGGCCGCAAAATATCCAATGGCAGGCCTAATGCGGCCCACGGGCCGTAGTTTGCCCACCCCTATTTTAGTGAATGTTTTAGTGACTGTTTTAGTGAATATTTTAGTGGTTGTTTTAGTGACTGTTTTAGTTAAAGTTTTAATTAATGTTTTAGTGGTTGTTTTAGTGAATGTTTTAGTGGTTGTTTTAATGAATGTTTTAGTGGTTGTTTTAGTGAATGTTTTAGTTAAAGTTTTAATGAATGTTTTAGTGGTTGTTTTAATGAATGTTTTAGTGTATGTTTTAGTGAATGTTTTAGTGGTTGTTTTAGTGGTTGTTTTAGTGGTTGTTTTAGTGAATGTTTTAGTTAAAGTTTTAATGAATGTTTTAGTGGTTGTTTTAGTGAATGTTTTAGTGGTTGTTTTAGTGAATGTTTTAGTGAATGTTTTAGTGAATATTTCAGTGGTTGTTTTAGTGAATGTTTTAGAGAATGGTTTAGTGACTTAGAACTGCTTATAACAAGTATTCAACTTTCATAAGTTTAATTAGAAAAAGTCAGAAAATACCCAGCAATGTTTGTGATTATATCAGCCTTTGCCATGATGTCACAAATCTCTTAGCATATTTAAAAATCAGTAGTACATCTTGTCAATACAATAATGGATTCTTTCATGTGCATTTTTTTCTACGATCATCTATTCCATATCAGAGATGAGAGACATAAATTACTGTATCACCTTTTTAATGCAGTGTTCCATGTCAGAGATGAGAGACATAGATTACTGTATCACCTTTTTATTGCAGTGTTCCATGTCAGAGATGAGAGACATAGATTACTGTATCACCTTTTTAATGCAGTGTTCCATGTCAGAGATGAGAGACTTAGGTCACTTCCAACATGGCCATAGATTACTGTATCACCTTTTTAATGCAGTGTTCCATGTCAGAGATGAGAGACTTAGGTCACTTCCAACATGGCCATAGATTACTGTATCACCTTTTTAATGCAGTGTTCCATGTCAGAGATGAGAGACTTAGGTCACTTCCAACATGACCATAGATTACTGTTTCACCTTTTTAATGCAGTGTTCCATGTCAGAGATGAGAGACTTAGGTCACTTCCAACATGGCCATAGATTACTGTATCACCTTTTTAATGCAGTGTTCCATGTCAGAGATGAGAGACATAAATTACTGTATCACCTTTTTATTGCAGTGTTCCATGTCAGAGATGAGAGACATAGATTACTGTTTCACCTTTTTAATGCAGTGTTCCATGTCAGAGATGAGAGACATAGATTACTGTATCACCTTTTTAATGCAGTGTTCCATGTCAGAGATGAGAGACATAGATTACTGTATCACCTTTTTATTGCAGTGTTCCATGTCAGAGATGAGAGACATAGATTACTGTATCACCTTTTTATTGCAGTGTTCCATGTCAGAGATGAGAGACATAGATTACTGTATCACCTTTTTATTGCAGTGTTCCATATCAGAGATGAGAGACATAGATTACTGTATCACCTTTTTATTGCAGTGTTCCATGTCAGAGATGAGAGACATAGATTACTGTATCACCTTTTTAATGCAGTGTTCCATGTCAGAGATGAGAGACATAGATTACTGTATCACCTTTTTATTGCAGTGTTCCATGTCAGAGATGAGAGACATAGATTACTGTATCACCTTTTTAATGCAGTGTTCCATGTCAGAGATGAGAGACATAGATTACTGTATCACCTTTTTATTGCAGTGTTCCATGTCAGAGATGAGAGACATAGATTACTGTGTCAGAGATACTACTATTTCCCTTGCCATTAATTAATTCTTGACTGTGTTTTTATCATATTTTTTCAGAGATCTCAAGCCCGAGAATATTCTTCTAGATTCTACGGTTAGTACTTTTGTTGTTGTCTTCCATGGCTGTTATATGTTTGTTTTTATAGGCCTACTAGAGAAATTAGGAGACAGGAGATGTTGGAGATACGTTGCAGCCAACCTTCGTTGCGGAGACGGCACTTGATGATGATGATGAGAGAAATTAAATGAATTTATTCGCTTTAAAAAAATCACAAACAAGTGTGGACTTGAATATTCACTGTAAACTCTTCCTAAATAGAAATAAAAATGTCTGCACCAATCTTGTGAAGCTACTCAAGATTACTTGACCGCTGTTGAATCTGATAATGTAGACAAGATTACTTGACTGCTGTTGAATCTGATAATGTAGACAAGATTACTTGACTGCTGTTGAATCTGATAATGTAGACAAGATTACTTGACTGCTGTTGAATCTGATAATGTAGACAAGATTACTTGACTGCTGTTGAATCTGATAATGTAGACAAGATTACTTGACTGCTGTTGAATCTGATAATGTAGACAAGATTACTTGACTGCTGTTGAATCTGATAATGTAGACAAGATTACTTGACTGCTGTTGAATCTGATAATTTAGACAAGATTACTTGACTGCTGTTGAATCTGATAATGTAGACAAGATTACTTGACTGCTGTTGAATCTGATAATGTAGACAAGATTACTTGACTGCTGTTGAATCTGATAATGAAGACAAGATTACTTGACTGCTGTTGAATCTGATAATGTAGACAAGATTACTTGACTGCTGTTGAATCTAATAATGTAGACAAGATGTCCCTGGATGAGTTAGTAAAAACAGTTTGTGTCACACTACAGGTGATGTCAAATGGACATATGGTGTTACAGTTTATTGCTGTCAATTTATGATTTGTACATGTTGGGAATTAAAAAAGTGAGTTGTATATGCAATCTGAAATGATGAATGAGTTGTATTGACAGATCATTGAGAAACTAGGTCAGATCCCCCTGTGTCACATGACTCATATGCTAATAATTACCTAACTATAATCTATCGTCATGTAAACTGACAAGTTCAAACATTATTACTTCAGGTACTTGTTGACCTCATAGATACACAACTTCCTTGATTCAGTACATTTGAGAACGTATTTGTTGGTTTAATCTGGCACTTGTTAACCTCGCAGACATACAACTCCTGTTGGTAACTCCTTCAGTCCACCTTTTTCTTGGTCTTCCTCTGTATCTTTCTGTTTCCATTCTCATATTGTATGCCCTTGCTGCTGGCCAATAAGGATTCATTTTCATGAAGTGACCAAACCATTTCAGTCTCTGTTGTACAATATATTTGACCATAGACGTGGTTCCAACAGTTCTTGTAATCTTTTCATTTCTCACATGATCTCTTCATGTTCTGTTTGCTGCTTTTCTTAGACATCTCATTTCACACGTATTAAGCTTTCTCTCTTGTTGTTTAGTTAGTGTCCATGTCTGACATTTTTTGTTTGTTTGTTTTGCGTTCGCTCCATTGTAACCATCACTGATATCCGTGAGATTTCCGCCGGGAGCGTGATTACATTGTGCCACCGTTATGCGCCTTGTAGGCCTAGCACATCCGATTTCGGCATGCCTTGACAATTCGGGTGGGCTACCCTTAGCCTGTGACAGCCTCTATACCTGTCTCCAGGCACGCGTAGTGGCGACTCTTCGCCCAGACGATTTTTGCTCTCGTCTGACTCGCACGAGGTGTTCCACTGTCTATGAACTTGCCTCGTGTATTTGGGCGTGCTGTGCCTGTGCCTATTGGGTACTGAACCGTTTCTCATCCGTGAGCCTGGTTCCTTAGGGGAAGAACTCAACAGAGGAGTTGGACCCTGGCTCTTTCGCCCTCTTAGCCGAGGTGTTGTTCACCGACATCGTGTACCCCTTGTCCAAGTTCGAGTCTCACACCACGCGTTTGAGAGCAAGGCGTTCTCGAGCTGAGCGTCCTTGTTCCAATAGCGCCTGAGCCCATCAGGTACTAAACCCTTTCTCTCTTCAAGTGTATTTCCGGTGTAGGAAAACCTGACAGTAGAGTTGGGCCAGGACTAAATCGTTGTCCCTTTTGTGCCTGAGCCCATCGGGTACGGAACCCTTTCTCTCTGCAAGTGTACTTCCAATATAGGAAACCTTGACAGTAGAGTTGGGCCAGGACTACCATTGTTGTCCCTTTCTTGCCTAAGCCCATCGGGTACAGAACCCTTTCTCTTTGCGAGCATATTTCTGGTTTAGGAAGGCTCGACATTAGAGTTGGATTAGGTCTTCTTGCTTTACCAAATGCCAATGAATGGGTCTGGGTCTCTGCCTGTAAGGAACACAGGTAACTAGAAGCTCGTCTCGAGCTGACGGAGCTTGTAGTTCCCCTTTCCTAGGGACTTTTCACTTTCTATTTGCAGTTCACGCTGCCCTCTAGTGCTGTTCTGCCCTTTCATTGTTTCATTGTACTCGGTATGAAATCTATTTGTCTCTCGCCATGCATCTACCTTTACGTGCATTTTACATTGGCCGCCCCTCCAATGTTCGGACTAGACTGACTAGCTTCACTGTATGTCGACAGTGTCGCTATATGTGGTGATGCTGGTGGTGTCGGAGATATTGTATGTCTCTTGTGCAGTCAAATCTCCTTCCATCTGCTACCTCCACATTCTCGGACACGATCCCCAAATGATTTGGCCAGAATCAGCTCGAGCTGCTGTATTTCTGTTTCCAGGGTGCACCGCGTGGAGGTACATTTGGGATCTTGGTTATCTGTTAACCATGGGTCCGCCTAGAGCAATGCGTTCCCTTTGCACCCCATGTCTGACATAAATAACACAATGTTAGTATGAAGATCGAATTTAAGATATGCGTTTTGGTGTCTATCGGGATAGATTTGTGTTTCACAATTGGTGTAAGTTCATCATTTACATAGATTTGACTTTCACTATTGTTATCAACCAATCTAAATATTCTTTGTTCACTTTTCGATTTTCACATTGATGGCTCTGATGATGGCAACATTTAACACCAGATTCCCAACTGTGCCCTACAGTTTCTTCATGAAAGAAGACATTAATAAATCTAAATATTTCAGCCCCAAACCAGAGTATTGGAAAGGGAGGTGGTGTACTTTGCAATGAAAGGTTGAAAAGAGGTAAGGAGAATAGTAACACTGTAACAAGGCCATGGATACCAGAAGATGGAGTTTGGTACTTCATCACAATAGAAAATCAACTCCAGGAATATCAAAGAACAGTCGTGATGGTTTGACAAAGCAGATTTACTCAGTGGGATCACTTCCATAACTTCCAACAGCTCACATAACAGCAAGAAATCTAGATCAATAACATACAAGAATGGCTATAGATCTCAGGATGAGTGACACATGAAGAAGGCTCACAGCACAAAGATCTCAGGATGAGTGACACATGAAGAAGGCTCACAGCACAAAGATCTCAGGATGAGTGACACATGAAGAAGGCTCACAGCACAAAGATCTCAGGATGAGTGACACATGAAGAAGGCTCACAGCACAAAGATCTCAGGATGAGTGACACATGAAGAAGGCTCACAGCACAAAGATCTCAGGATGAGTGACACATGAAGAAGGCTCACAGCACAAAGATCTCAGGATGAGTGACACATAGAAGGAGATCTGCAAGAAATAGTTCTCAGAATGAGCAACACACAGAAGAAGGTCTACATGACATAGATCTCAGGATGTGTGACACAGAAGATATTCTACAACACAATGATCTCAGGATGAATGACACACAGAAGAAGGCTTACACATATACATTTCAGGATGAGTGACATACAAAAAAGTCAACAGTACACAGAAGAAGGATGACAGCAGACAGACCTCAGGATGAGTGACAACACATATTTCTGAAACTAACATTCAGATTGCTATCATCAATGTATCCAGAACACCCATGTCAACTGACAGAACACCCATGTCAACTGACAGAACACCCATGTCAACTGACAGAACACTCATGTCAACTGACAGAACACTCATGTCAACTGACAGAACACCCATGTCAACTGACAGAACACCCATGTCAACTGACAGAACACTCATGTCAACTGACAGAACACCCATGTCAACTGACAGAACACCCATGTCAACTGACAGAACACCCATGTCAACTGACAGAACACCCATGTCAACTGACAGAACACCCATGTCAACTGACAGAACACCCATGTCAACTGACAGAACACTCATGTCAACTGACAGAACACCCATGTCAACTGACAGAACACCCATGTCAACTGACAGAACACCCATGTCAACTGACAGAACACCCATGTCAACTGACAGAACACACATGTCAACTGACAGAACACCCATGTCAACTGACAGAACACCCATGTCAACTGACAGAACACTCATGTCAACTGACAGAACACCCATGTCAACTGACAGAACACCCATGTCAACTGACAGAACACCCATGTCAACTGACAGAACACCCATGTCAACTGACAGAACACCCATGTCAACTGACAGAACACCCATGTCAACTGACAGAACACTCATGTCAACTGACAGAACACCCATGTCAACTGACAGAACACTCATGTCAACTGACAGAACACCCATGTCAACTGACAGAACACCCATGTCAACTGACAGAACACTCATGTCAACTGACAGGACACTCATGTCAACTGACAGAACACCCATGTCAACTGACAGAACACCCATGTCAACTGACAGAACACCCATGTCAACTGACAGAACACTCATGTCAACTGACAGAACACCCATGTCAACTGACAGAACACCCATGTCAACTGACAGAACACCCATGTCAACTGACAGAACACCCATGTCAACTGACAGAACACACATGTCAACTGACAGAACACCCATGTCAACTGACAGAACACCCATGTCAACTGACAGAACACTCATGTCAACTGACAGAACACCCATGTCAACTGACAGAACACCCATGTCAACTGACAGAACACCCATGTCAACTGACAGAACACCCATGTCAACTGACAGAACACCCATGTCAACTGACAGAACACCCATGTCAACTGACAGAACACTCATGTCAACTGACAGAACACCCATGTCAACTGACAGAACACTCATGTCAACTGACAGAACACCCATGTCAACTGACAGAACACCCATGTCAACTGACAGAACACTCATGTCAACTGACAGGACACTCATGTCAACTGACAGAACACCCATGTCAACTGACAGAACACCCATGTCAACTGACAGAACACTCATGTCAACTGACAGAACACCCATGTCAACTGACAGGAAAATTGATTGATAATTTTTCATGAGTTCAATATCTGTATATCTATTAGATTTAAGTTTCACGTGATCAGACTCAACTGTCAAATAATGTTTATTGTATGTCAAACTTGGACACTGTCTGATTGCATGTATTGACATTCATATAGGGTCACATCGTCCTCACAGACTTTGGCCTGTGTAAGGAAGGAATTGTGGGTCAAGGTACAACCTCTACTTTCTGTGGAACTCCTGAGGTAAGGGCAATGTTCTAACAAGGGAAATAATGTGTCAACTGTATCTTTTAATGTTTGTTTCTGAGTTGTTGTTCTTTTGCCTGTTACGTTATGTTTCTTGTGATAACATTTTGCCTGTAACATCCTGTTTCTTGTGAGAACATTTTGCTTGTGATATCGTGTTGTGCTTTTCTAAAAATATACCATGTCATAATATCTGTCACACTGTTTATATTTGTCATTCTATAACACTATGTTTATATATATCATACTGTTTATATTTGTCACTGTTTATATCGGTCATATATATATATATAATTACTAAAACATCTAGATAACATCCAATATTCTATTATCAGCTGCCAATAGTAATGCAAATACCTAATGTGATAATAATGAATAAGTTCATAAGTGTTACAATTACTTATCATAAAAGAATGATAAAACAATGATAATAAAATAAATCAGGATGAAAACGGTTGACGTTTTTGTCGAAAGAACTTCATTTGAATGAACATATAATAATAAGATAATAAATACAGACAAAAATATTAATTTTGAAACATACGGTGTATATGTGTTACTGGTTGTGTCATGATTTATTTATGTGTGTCACAAGTTGTATCATGATTTATTTATATTTTCTCCCACAGTACCTAGCACCAGAAGTATTAAGAAAACAACCCTATGATAAAACTGTGGACTGGTGGTGTCTGGGTGCTGTACTTTATGAAATGTTGTATGGTTTGGTAAGTAGATTCTGGGTGCTGTACTTTATGAAATGTTGTATGGTTTGGTAAGTAGATTCACTATTAGTCATCTCGAGTGTATGAAGACAGCAAACTGTGTCTGTGACTATACTACCAGAACAAATAGTCTGTTAGAATAAAAAAATTAACAGATAGCAGACAATATAGATGCAACATAGAATACCAGATCTTGGGGCAGATGTCTCCTATTTACTCAAAACAATCATGTGAACATGAACACCAAAACTGCACTATATAAAATGATCATCATACCATCACTACCATCACTATGCTAACAGTGTCAAACAAAAGCCAAAAGAAAACTTGTCACAACAAAAATGACTCGTCCAAGTAGAATTCTCGGAGTAACAATAACACTGGTCAATGGTGAAATTTCAGCATTGTTCTGAGAAGAGATAAAGCAGACTTGATCAAGGCAGTAATAAATTCATTTCAAGATGAAGATGATGTCAATGAGGCTGAGAATGTACACATACAGAGAATGTTAGAAATGGGAGTATGGGGAGGGTAGGAAATGTAAATCTTTTGGAAGGCCCCGAAGATCACGCAATCAACACCTGACCGGGACTCTTGAGTGTACATACACTGAGATGGCTGCTGGAACAGAGCGGAGCACTTATGGGAATGCCCCATGTGCTGTGAAGCTGGTTTCTAATCAAGAATCAAGCATACGCTACTGGAATAGATGGAAGATGGTTTCCACTGGGCAAAAGCATAGCCTTTAAAACTCAGTTTTGATGAATCTATAAATAGTCTCCATTCTTGTGGGTCTTGAGTTATATTTAAGGCATTGATGAGGCTCCCCTCTCCATTCCAGCAGCCATCTCAGTAGTGCATGATGTCCACATGGAAGTGACATACAATAACTTAAAACAGTTACTGAATTACATGGCACCTATGTGGTGATTTGAAGGTATTTGCCCGTTTAATGGGACTGCAGCAGGGATATACAAAATACATGTGCTTTTTTATGTGAGCAGGATAGCTGAGTAAGGAAATTACACTACTTGCAGAAGGAATGGATATATAGACAAAATGTAGTAGTTGGAGAAAATAATATCCAGCACCCAGCTCTGGTCGAGTCTCACACAATCCTGCTACCACCCTTTCACATCAAACTAGGTTTGATCAAGAATTATGTAAAAACCGTGGACTGAACTTCGCCAGCTTTCCGATACTTGCATTTTCAAATTCCCTCGACTCAGTGAAGCAAAGTTTAAAGAGGGAGTTTTTTTTAGTCCTCAGATTCAAGAGCTCTTAAAAGATGACCAGTTCAACAACTTGCTGCAGGGTGATGCGAAACAAGCATGGAATGCTTTTCATCTAGTGTCCACCAACTTTCTCAGTAATGTTAGGGCAGAAAACTACAAGGAACTAGTAGAAAACATGTTGATGAAGTATCACAGAAAACTACAAGGAACTAGTAGAAGACATGCTGATGAAGTATCACAGAAAACTACAAGGAACTAGTAGAAAACATGTTGATGAAGTATCACAGAAAACTACAAGGAACTAGTAGAAGACATGCTGATGAAGTATCACAGAAAACTACAAGGAACTAGTAGAAGACATGCTGATGAAGTATCACAGAAAACTACAAGGAACTAGTAGAAGACATGCTGATGAAGTATCACAGAAAACTACAAGGAACTAGTAGAAAACATGTTGATGAAGTATCACAGAAAACTACAAGGAACTAGTAGAAAACATGTTGATGAAGTATCACAGAAAACTACAAGGAACTAGTAGAAAACATGTTGATGAAGTATCACAGAAAACTACAAGGAACTGAAGACATGTTGATGAAGTATCACAGAAAACTACAAGGAACTAGTAGAAGACATGCTGATGAAGTATCACAGAAAACTACAAGGAACTAGTAGAAAACATGTTGATGAAGTATCACAGAAAACTACAAGGAACTAGTAGAAAACATGTTGATGAAGTATCACAGAAAACTACAAGGAACTGAAGACATGTTGATGAAGTATCACAGAAAACTACAAGGAACTAGTAGAAGACATGCTGATGAAGTATCACAGAAAACTACAAGGAACTAGTAGAAAACTACAAGGAACTAGTATAAGACATGCTGATGAAGTATCACAGAAAACTACAAGGAACTAGTATAAGACATGCTGATGAAGTATCACAGAAAACTACAAGGAACTGAAGACATGTTGATGAAGTATCACAGAAAACTACAAGGAACTAGTAGAAGACATGCTGATGAAGTATCACAGAAAACTACAAGGAACTAGTAGAAAACATGTTGATGAAGTATCACAGAAAACTACAAGGAACTGAAGACATGTTGATGAAGTATCACAGAAAACTACAAGGAACTAGTAGAAGACATGTTGATGAAGTATCACAGAAAACTACAAGGAACTGAAGACATGTTGATGAAGTATCACAGAAAACTACAAGGAACTAGTAGAAGACATGTTGATGAAGTATCACAGAAAACTACAAGGAACTAGTAGAAAACTACAAGGAACTAGTATAAGACATGCTGATGAAGTATCAGATAATTGGCTGCAATATGTCTCTAGAGATCCACTTCCTTCATTCCCATTTGGATTTCTTTCCTGAGAATTGTGGCGTGGTTGGTGATGAACATGGCAAATGTTTTAATCAAGATATCGCAACAATGGAACAAAGATACCTAGAAAATATGGTCAACTACAATGCTGGCTGACTATTGCTGGACACTCCTCAGAGATGCTCCCAAATAGCTGTACAAAAGACAGTCGAAAAATCTAAAAATTATTCTGACTTGATTTTTTACAGGCATTAACAGTCGCATTATTACTATTAGCAAGCATTTTGTGATGTAAACATTCATTTTTGCAGATTACAAAAATACTAGAGCCAATTTTGAAACTTGACTGTCATATTCGTGCTCAGCATTTCAAAATTGATAAGAAATTACTTATATCATTTCAGTAACATAACATTTGGAAAAATTTGTTGACCAGTGTAAGAGACGAATAATAAACGAAAACATCAGACGACTAACAAACACAATGCCATCCTGGATTACATCAGACAACTGATTACGGGGTTTTAACATGCTTCCAGACTACCATCAGACAGTGCCCCTCAAAAAGCATTACTATACAGACACAATGGATACAAAGTCAGAGGCAGACCATGCAAAAGATGAATTATAGAAATAAAAGGCCACAAAAACAAACATATATGAAACGAAACAAACGAAAAGGCAATCTCCAGAGAACTCTTCTACTCTTGACACTGCAAGACATAAAGGTGTATAAAACAAAAAGAAAGACACAAAATGTGGTCTGTGACAATGTAACTAGAACAAATAGTTAGTTAGAATGTTAACAGGTGTATGCATTTGTAGAAATTCTCACAATTTTTACTTGTCTATTATATTATCACAATTTGTACTTGTCTATTAGAATATGCGTGTGTGTGCACGTTTATGTAGAGTTTAACACTTTACTCACCAGCAATTCAGAGCGTACTTGTTCACCATTACCGAGGGTGCACGCAAAATTGTATGCATTGACATCGCCGTCTTTAAAAATTTGTATAAAATCGATCTAGCGCAAGAAAGCCTTGAAACTTTCTATGCGTTGTAACGACTGTTTGCACTTTCTGAATGAATTTGAAAGCTCCAGAGTTATTTCAAATGCAAAATGCTACTTATCATAATGCTAGGCCAAGATTTACATTAATTTCTATATGTCATACAATATTTCCTTAGAAAACTCCGATATTTCTTGATAAAAACTCACTTACTAGGTCTATATCATTATTCCTGACATGCCGCCATTTTTACAGAACATAATTTCCCGGAAACACTATTTTTAGCACATTATTGCAATGGGTATTCCCATTTTTCTGATCTATCATAGTGCATTTGACTAGTGTCTGTCTTGGTCGGCAAGGTTCTGTAACGGAAATTCGACTAGCGTCGAAATTGGTCAACAAAGTGTTAATCTTTATTTTGTTACTTTAAATAACAACTATGCTGATGAATTTTACTATTGTCTATACCTAATATAGGCCTATGTATTACTTCCAGCCTCTATTTTACTGACATACCTCATACATGTATTACTTCCAGCCTCTATTTTACTGGCATACCTAATATATGTATTACTTCCATCCAGCCTCTATTTTACTGGCATACCTAATATATGTATTACTTCCAGCCTCTATTTTACTGACATACCTAATATATGTATTACTTCCATCCAGCGTCTATTTTACTGACATACCTAATATATGTATTACTTCCATCCAGCCTCTATTTTACTGACATACCTAATATATGTATTACTTCCATCCAGCCTCAATTTTACTGACATACCTAATATATGTATTACTTCCATCCAGCCTCTATTTTACTGAAATACCTAATATATGTATTACTTCCAGCCCCCATTTTACAGCCGTGATACTGCAGAAATGTATGATAATATTCTGTACAAGCCATTGAGACTACGCACGAATGTGTCTGTTGCAGGGAGATCAATTCTAGAAGGAGTAAGCATAATTCATGTTTTAGTGCAAGTCTTTCATCTACAATGATAAATATTTATTTTCCTGGTCAATGATAAACTATTTACTTCGTAGTCAATGGTAAACTATTTACTCAATATATCGTTACATGAAAATCAATCAATGTATAAAAAAATAAAATATTTCCTCTCTTAGAAAATAGCAGCAAAGAAACAAAACATAAAAATAATTATGATTTAAAAACTGGTCTGATCACAGTTTTACTTGTATATTAGGATCACAATCTCAATTTTTAAAATGGTTTTTATATTGTGCTCTTATTCAGCTACTTTTCTTCTTCTGCGTTTGTTCTCAAACTCCTTCAGATTAGCAGAATCTAATCCAGAGAACAGAATGTAGTGTCATGGTTTATAGCATTGTTGTGATATCTGCGCCTTTCGGCCTGACACATCCGACTTCAGTATGGCTTTGGGTCACTGTTACCCTATATGTGATGGGATAACCAACTCCACCCCATAACTCCTTAGCTGCCTCTTATGACATGCATGGAAGGTAAACAGTTTACTTTTTTCTTTGCTTTCCACTCTGGCCCGGCAACACACAAGCAAGCTGTTTTTCTATCTGGTTGTTCTTTTATAATTTGTTTCTTTGTCAAGTTCATTCCTATGTTTCATTATTAGTGTCTATTATCTATTTTTGGTATATCACTTTCTTACCCATTATTATCACAGCCTACTATTTTTCCATGTAGTTGGATAGCCTTGAATATCTTTAGATTTTGATCATTCATGGGAGCAGATTAGCACACAATTATACGAGGGGGAGTCAATAAGTAAGTCACAAATGGCTCTTTAGAAAAAAACTGAAGACGATAAAAAACCTGAAAACTGTTTATTTTACACATACATTATCCCTTTACTTCTCAACATAATTTCCACCAACATTGATGCATTTATCCCATCGTTTTATGAGTCCTCCCAAACCTGCTGCGTAGAACTGCGTGCTCTGCTTTTTAAGCCACATTTTCACTTCACATTCAACTTCTGCGTCAGTCGCGAAATGCTTCCCGCCAAGGTGGGTTTTTAGTGGACCAAAAAGGTGAAAATCACTAGGGGCTAAATCGGGGCTGTAAGGAGGATGTTCCAGAATTTTCCAACCAAGATTTTTTATTTTCTCCTGAGTTAATCGAGCCGTATGTGGTCTAGCATTGTCATGAAGGAGTAGCACTCCTCTAGTCAGCAGCCTGGACGTTTTCTTCGAATTGCATCCCGAAGCACTGATAGAACTTCACAGTATGATTCAGAATTCACATTGTCACCTTTCTTTTTGAAATTGGTTAAAAGCACTCCTTGACAATCCCAGAACACTGTCAGCATAACCTTCCCTGCTGATGGTGTAACCTTGAATTTTTGGACACAAGGCGAAGAAGGATGTTTCCATTGCATTGAAGCACGCTTTGATTCAGGCTGGTAGTGATGCACCCATGATTCGTCCCCAGTAATAATTCTCATTTGCGTATTGACAGAGATGCTCCAATGACAAGCCTAATCGGTTCATTTTGTGTTCGTCCGTCAATTGTCTGGGCACCCCACCTTGAACACACTTTCTTAAATTTCAATCGGTCATGCATGATGCTGTATGCTGAACCATGTGAGCACCCTATTGCAGCTGCTACAGCGTCTATCGTTACTCGTCTGTCACCTCGAATCATCTCCTCAACCCGCTGCACAGATGCGTCTGTTGCAATTTCAACAGCACGACCAGATCGGATTTCGTCAACAATTTTAGAGCGTCCTTGAGAAAATTTTTTTACCCAGCTGTGCACCGCTTTACGGGACAAACAATTGTCAGCATAAACAGGAAGCATTTCTTTATGAATGTCTTTTGCAGGCAGTCCTTTTGCCCATAAAAAACGCACAACAGCACGTTGTTCATTGATTGTACACTCTGTAAGTACAGTAGCCATTTTGTTTTTTTGTGCTGCGCATGCGCAAGGTACAGCTAGCGCCATCTAGCGAACATAAACATAAAGTTCTATGATGATATCAACTATAAACAGCTTTAGAAACCACCTACTGCATTTTCCTGCCATCCAACATCAATTTGTGACTTACTTATTGACTCCCCCTCGTATGTCTACGTGTGTATGAATCGTTCAGATGTTTGATATTATTTTAATTTTCTATGTTGTTCATTTACTGCTACATTTGGTTGGTTAGTAGGGGAAGTTCACACATTTTTTGTTGATGAGGTACACTTCTTTCAACCATGAGTATGTATCCATCTTGATTATATCAGAACATATAACTTATTAAAAATAAAGGTGAGGCTGACGTTTTTAGAAATCCTGTCACAAAACATACACCCATACACTTGATGTCATAATACATTAAAATTATACGAAACTTAATTATACAGGACTTAATTATACAAGACTTAATTATACAGGACTTAATTATACAAGACTTAATTATACAAGACTTAATTATACAAGACTTAATGCAGATTTAAAACTTTTTAGCAGAACTGTTTTTATATCAATGTAAATAATGAAAATGATCAAAAACAAATTCAAGACAAAAATTAGTTAATCCGTCCTAAATGGTCAGACATATTGTCTGTTAATCTACTGTCTGTTTGCTTCGAGAAATATTCAGCCATGTTGTCTGTTAATCTACTGTCTATTTGCTGCAAGATATATTGATGAGCAATCTAGATTATACTTATCTCCCATGATCAAGGTCATCTGCAAATTTTTGAAACTTTAACAGCTCTGTCTTAAAAAATGTGTAGAAAATCGAGCACGTCATAGAGTTTTTAAAATATCATTATGAATGTTTGTGTTTTCTCAATCCATTGAAGGAATCTGTAAGCCACAGAGCTATTTTAAGAACTAAATCATAATTAATATAATTCTGGGTGTGGTTTATTACATTAATTTCAATGTATCCCACATTGAATGATTATTTCTGGGCGCATCCATTTTGGAGTGAGTCATGTACAGAGCTATTTTTATTAATACTATCACAATTGTTAATAAAGAAATGTGGTGGCCTAGTTAATAGTGAGCTTGCTTACTATCAATGGGTTACAGCTTGCCTGGTTCAAAACCACACCCAGACAAAATAAAATTATCCTGGTTGTGAGTTCTCACCTGACACAACTGCTCCTCGTGTCAACCCAGCTGTAAATTGGTACCTGATGCATGAGTTAGGGGAGGTAAATATAGCCAGAAAGGAACTGACCACCCCCACCTAATAGTTTTCTGTGGCTTAGTACATGAAGACTTATCATCATCCTCGATGGCAGGTTGCTGCCATGGGATCTACCTTTGCTTTATCATAATTGTTGATATATTACTGAATTATTGTAATGTCATTCGACTGTCAGTGAATTTAGTCACCACAGACATATACCAGGAAAATATATGTAGTCAAATTTGATCATCAAAGTGTTATGGGAATTTCTTGAACGGTATTCCTACCATCATTTAATTGCAATTAAGATTACACTACAAAGGTTCCTAAACAATGGATTGACTTCTTGAATTTAAAATTTGTGTCCATTTTATTTTTACCTATCTGCAATTTCAGTCTCATAGATTGTTTGACTATTTTTTTATGTGTTAAAATTGGACAGCTTCTTCAGAAAGAGAAGGAGGCTCGGCTTGGTGCAAAATCAGACTTCCTAGAAATAAAAAATCACGACTTCTTTGTGGACATCAAATGGCAAGATTTGTACGACAAGAAAATTACCCCACCATACAATCCTAATGTGGTATGTCTGTTAAGTTCAGTTGAAAAAAATCTCCAAATAAATGCACTTATTAGGTTAAATAAGAATGTCTGGATATTTTGTCCACATTTTAAGAATAAATTTTTTCTTTGGCTATAGTCAAGCTGGTTAGCTTTATTTGAAAATGTCAGTAGTGTAATATATAGACCATTATGTAAGCATGTATAATATATAGCCCATATGTAAGCATGTATAATATATATGTATATATAGTATATATATATATATATATATATATATATATATATATATATATATATATATATATATATATATATATATATATATTATATATATATTATATATATATATATATACAGGTATATATATATATATATATACAGGTATATATATATATATACAGGTATATATATATCATCCATCATCATCAGGTGCAATACCGGCTGCGTATGCGGTCATGGCTCTCCACAGCTCTCTGTCCACAGTATTATGTATCAAGATCATCGTTGTTTACCTGCCGTGCCAGGTTGTCAAACTGTAATATTTTCTCACGTTGTCGCCCTCTGTCTCTGTTGCCTTCAATTTTGCTTGCTGTGACTGTGCTCTCCAAACCTGCCTGTCTCATGAAGTGGCCAAAAAAAGAAGATTGCCTTTTTTCTTATATTATTGATTAAGGTCTGTTTCGCAATTGACTCTTTCAACACCTCTACATTAGTTTTTCTGGCAGTCCATGATATTCTCAGCATTCTTCTATAGAACCACATCTCTGTTGCCTCTAATTTCCCACTTTCCAGTTTGTTTATTGTCCGAGATTCGCCCCCATATGTTAGTATAGGGGTTATATAGCACTGCAGAACTCTCTTTCTCACCTCTAATGGCAAAGGTCATATTACACAATATATTTTTCATTTTTCTGAATGTTGTTTTTGCCCTGTCCTATTCTTCTATTCTTTCCAGAATGTAGTCTACTTTGTGGATTTTCTGAGCGTACAATTCTGGGCCAGTTGACCAGCAACAGCCAATGACATATTTCAACAATTTTCAATGTCTCTTAACTATTGTCATCTAGGACTGCCCTTACCTCTGTTACCAACAACTATACCATTCATTATTTATTTGTCTTTGTTGTTATGTCTCATTATATATATTTTTTTAAACAATAACTCAGCTTTCTTGTTATAATATTGTTTAGGAGCCAACCCTTTTCAATATTTATTGTTCTTATCACTTCTTGGTTGATTGATATTGATGGCTGTCAATGATATTCTCAAAAAAGTTGAGGGTTCAAAAGTCGTAGAGGATTGACTTCACTGTATTTGATTTCCCATATGTACTCCACTGTCAACAAAGTGGCACGTCGTCTGCCAAGAGTGCCACTCATAGCACGTAACTCCGTAGCTTCAAAGTGATAATCCACAGGGATCTCAGAAAAAATCCGCCTTGTAAACAAGACGACACGAGCTGGATTCGAACTCATTACCTCTTAAACACAAGGTGAACAGCTTAACCACTACTCTAAGGAGATCCCAAATAAAATAAAGATTACCATTAGAGCCCAAAACCTATGGGTTATAGGCATGTTTGAAAGAGATTGAACTACGCCGCTCTTAAATGATCATTTAAAATCCTATTCAAGTAGTAACGATAAACCCAGAATTTTTAGTTGTGGGGCTAAATATCACAGCTGTTCATACTATTGAGACGACGTATGGGGGTTATGTAGCCAGGCCTGTATTTTTGTTTTACCTTTGTCATGTGAAGGGTGATGTAGTCAGAATCATGTTGCTCATTTTGTGTTCATTACATCTGTTTTAGTATCAATTTTCTGAGGCTTGGCTAACTGATAAGTCTTGTGTGGTCTAACAAATTCCCCACTTTGACTATTAATGTTCAATAATACATTTATAAGTAAGCACCTTGACTATTAATGTGTTAATATTATATTTCAGAGTGGAAACCTTGACTTAAAAACACTTTGATCCTGAGTTTGTACGTGAGCCAGTTCCAGGTGAGTTTTCAATGTTATACTACTTCTCCCATGATGCTATTAACTTTTGATCGATAGACATATATGTATTATAAGATTTAATATTATGTTTCTTCTTCTGTTTGAAGTCAAACAATACATCAGTTACACAGGGGGGGGGGGGGGGTCTAAATACATACAGCATCAGTTATGTCATTACATTAAACAATACATCAGTTACACAAGGGGGTCTAAATTTAATTTATTTTAATTCACACAAAAACTAAATTATGTAATTCTATATAATCACAATTTTCACCATCATCAAGTGCCATCTTCGTAGTGAAGATTATCTGCAACAGATCTCTAGCATCCCGTCTCTTGCCTTGGTGGTGCACTCTGCTAGACTGTACCTGTCCATCCAACCTCATGATGTTTCTCTCCCATTTGTATCTCTGCTTACCTCTTGCTCGCCATCCCTCATCTCTATCCTCAAGTAAGATTTTCCACAGATACAGAGTGTCATGTCTTTTAAGACTTTGCTCACCAACAATCCAGAGTGTACTTATCTGCCATTACCGACGATGCACGCAAAATTTCATACATTGACATCGCCATATTTAAATATTTGTATAAAATTGATCTAGCGTGAGAGAGCATTGAAACTTTCTATGTGTTGTAATGACTTTTTGCACTTTCTGAATAAATTTGAAAGCTCCAGAGTTATTTTTTTAATTGTCTATTGTCTTTCCCCAGGTGGTTTTGATCCACTCTTGCCGTTAAGCGTAGGGGTGATTGGAGCTCGAGCTTGCATTCTAAAGCCAGATATGTGACCTCGGCTGTGCTATGACCGTGTCTGTTCAGGATGTCCCTGACGTTTTCTATCCATCTTTTCCGTGGTCTTCCTCTGGCTTTGTACCCTGATCTCATTTGGTTATATACCTGTACGGGCAACTTTTCGTGATACATTCTCATAATGTGTCCAAACCAGAGTTATTTCAAGTGCACAATGCTACTTATCGTAATGCTAGGTCTAGATTTACATTAATTTATTTCTATATATCATACGAATTTACCTTCAAAATCTCTGATATTTCAAGATAAAAACTCATCTACTCATCTTGGTATTCCTATTTTTCTGATCTACCATAGCGCTTTCAACGATCATTGTAATTTGTCAGCAAAGTTCTGTAATGGACATTTGACTGTCGTCGAAATTGGTCAGGAAAGTGTAAATATGTCCAAAATTGTTTGATCTTTCCTTTAATAATTATAAACTTTCAATCAATCAATCAAGTGCCATGCCGAGTGGTGTAGGTGATCATGTTTCTCCACAACTCTCTGTCTCGTGTGTTGTTAATATGTTTAGATGGTGATTTCTTTTTGTGCCACAATGACAACACGTCTATTTATTGATCTCTTTATCTTCCTCTGTCTCTTCTCTTTTTTTTTTGTGGTTAATAAATTTTCAAGTTCTGCTTTTCTCATCAGGTGCCCTAAAAATCTTGATTGTCTGTTTCTAATTTACGTTATAATTTGTCATTATAATTATAATTTGTCATTTTCCTCCAGCGTCTCTGAGAACTTCTACGTCAGTTTTCTTGGCTGACTATGGTCAGTTTTCTTGGCTGTCTATGGTCAGTTTTCTTGGCTGTCTATGGTCAGTTTTCTTGGCTGTCTATGGTCAGTTTTCTTGGCTGTCTATGGTCAGTTTTCTTGGCTGTCTATGGTCAGTTTTCTTGGCTGTCTATGGAATTTTCATCATTCTTATCTTATTACAAACACCACATCAGTTGCCTCCAGCCTATCTTGGGCACTTTTGTTTACTGTATGCATTGATATTACTCCTTTAAGTAGAATGTTTCTCATTTTTTGAAGTGTTGATTTGGCTTGTGCTATATTGTTCTTTATCTCATTTAAGCACCTGCCATCTGATGTTAAAATGGTGCCAAGATACTTAACTTTATCCACTTGATTTAATTTTGCATCGTTGATATTAATACTGCATTTTGGCTGTATGATTTCTTTGAAACAACTATTACTTCTGTTTTCTTCTTGTTTAAACTGAGACCTTTGTTTTCACTTTCTTGTACTACCATGTCTAACGGGGCTTGAAGTTTTTGTTCACTCTCTGCAATCAGAACTTTACATATTTGCATATAATCTCAACTGTACATATAGTCTCAACTGTACATATAGTCTCAACTGTACATATAGTCTCAACTGATACTGTCAGAAAATGTAATACTAATGATAGGTTAGGTAGGTAGTTAATGAGTTTACCTCTCTTTTGTAGAGGTGCACCCCTTTCAACCAGCGGACAACAAAGTCCAATTAGGTTTAATTAGGACGCACTACCATAAAATATATTTTAGACCCTCTGCATTTGTTTCCCTTTAATTAATGACCATCTGCATTTGTTTCCCTTTACTTAATGACCATCTGCATTTGTTTCCCTTTAATTAATGACCATCTGCATTTGTTTCCCTTTAGTTAATGACCATCTGCATGACTCAAAATGCCATAAATGTGTGTGGGCACATTGCTCACAAGCTGGGTAAATGTATTCTAAAACATTGGATATGTGCTCATCAAATTAAAGAAAACAAAAGATTCCTTCAAAGGGTTTCTTAAAGTTCAACTTCTAACTAGAAGTCCAGACCCTGGTTGTTACTAGGGCAATCATCAACTACTAACTAGAAGTCCAGACCCTGGTTGCCACTAGGGCAATCATCAACTACTAACTACGCCTGTGTGTTGCCAGGGCCCGAAAGGGGAGCAAAGAATAGCAGCACTGTTTACCTTCCACGCATGTCGTAAAAGGTGACTAAGGAGGTTATGGGATGGAGTTGGCTGTCCCATCCCATATAGGGTCAGTGACCCAAAGCCATGCTGAAGTCGGATGTGTCAGGCCGAAAGGCGCATTATATCGCAGCAATGCTGTAAACCATGACACAACGCATTCCGTTCTCCGGACTACATCCTGCTAATCTGCCGGAGTTTGAGAACGAACGCAGAAGAAGAAGAACTACTAACTAGAAGTCCAGACCCTGGTTGTCACTAGGGCGATCATCAACTTCTAACTAGAAGTCCAGACCCTGGTTGTCACTAGGGCGATCATCAACTTCTAACTAGAAGTCCAGACCCTGGTTGTCACTTGGGCAATTATCAACTACTAACTAGAAGTCCAGACCCTGGTTGTCACCAGGGCGTTCATCAACCACTATACTACCCATAAATTACTATGAATGGTGTTTGAGATAAAATGTAATTATTTCTCTGCCTTGTGTTTCTCACAAAATATTGAAATATTTTCACAGCTTCTATAGGAAGATCTGGTGGAAACAGCAGTCGTCTTGTCAGCGCAAGTGTCATGGAGGCCGATGGGGTCTTTGAAGGATTTTCATATGTGCCTCCAGCAGAAGATGCATTTGATTCAAAATAACATAAAAACATGATGACCAACTGTTAATTCAACTATCATCATTAGACAACTATGTACATACATTGTTTCAGTTGACAAGACATGAAAATGTGTCATTTATTATCATTTTATCTGAAAAGTGTTTTAATTTTATGAAAGGATTATTGTGTTTTGTTACGAATGGTGTTTTACTTAATTATGAGAATACATTTTTAATATTATTATGACAGGTGATTATGTTTTCTTATGAATGATGTTTTAATTTTATTATGAACGGTGATTTTATTTATATTTTTTAAATGATTGAATATTATTATGTAATATGATTTGATTTTACTCTAAAAGATAATTGTGTTAGACAACATATAACATCCTCACTGCACATTTGTAGATAAGTGCTTTGATCTCCTCCACAAGATATCCTGTAGTGTAGCAACTGACCGCAGCCACTCAGTGTTTGTTTACCAATCTTCTCTGGATACCTGAGTAGCACTCTTGGCTAGCCAGATTTTGTTTAGAAACATTTGTTACATCAGTCACTCAACCTATCTCTCTAAGCACATTCAGAATATCAAATCAGACCATTGCTTGTCCAATTCCTGTGGTTGCGATACCAGCAAGCCTGTCTGCATATTCATTTCTATGGAAACCTGCATGTTCTGGCACAAAGATAAGCTTACTCATGTCAGCTTAAACCACCTCACCAACTCCAACCTACTACCTGTGAGATCAGCTAATCTTCTTTAGCATGCAAGTTGAGTCGCAAAACAATTTAGAAAACACACATGTTGTAAGATTTTAGCCCAGTTATTGCTCTAGTTGCTGCGATGATTTACATTGCCATATTAATTGTGGTCTTGGCAAAGGCACCACTGTCTTCCTTATAATTCTTTTTCCAACATGTAATGTAAATGCCCATGAGCTGCATACATTACGGGCCCATTTTTCTCCATTTTATTATGAAAGGAGATTTAGTTTTATTCTGAAATTTGGCTAGTTCTAGTGCACATTTTATTGGATAGTTCTAGTGCACATTTTATTGAATAGTTCTAGAGCACATTTTATTGGATAGTTCTAGTGCACATTTTATTGGATAGTTCTAATGCACATTTTATTGGATAGTTCTAGTGCACATTTTATTGGATAGTTCTAATGCACATTTTATTGGATAGTTCTAGTGCACATTTTATTGGATAGTTCTAGAGCACATTTTATTGGATAGTTCTAGAGCACATTTTATTGGATAGTTCTAGAGCACATTTTATTGGATAGTTCTAGAGCACATTTTATTGGATAGTTCTAGTGCACATTTTATTGGATAGTTCTAGAGCACATTTTATTGGATAGTTCTAGAGCACATTTTATTGGATAGTTCTAGAGCACATTTTATTGGATAGTTCTAGAGCACATTTTATTGGATAGTTCTAGTGCACATTTTATTGGATAGTTCTAGTGCACATTTTATTGGATAGTTCTAGTGCACATTTTATTGGATAGTTCTAGTGCACATTTTATTGGATAGTTCTAGTGCACATTTTATTGGATAGTTCTAGTGCACATTTTATTGGATAGTTCTAGTGCACATTTTATTGGATAGTTCTAGTGCACATTTTATTGGATAGTTCTAGTGCACATTTTATTGGATAGTTCTAGTGCACATTTTATTGGATAGTTCTAGTGCACATTTTATTGGATAGTTCTAGTGCACATTTTATTGGATAGTTCTAGTGCACATTTTATTGGATAGTTCTAGTGCACATTTTATTGGATAGTTCTAGTGCACATTTTATTGGATAGTTCTAGTGCACATTTTATTGGATAGTTCTAGTGCACATTTTATTGGATAGTTCTAGTGCACATTTTATTGGATAGTTCTAGTGCACATTTTATTGGATAGTTCTAGTGCACATTTTATTGGATAGTTCTAGTGCACATTTTATTGGATAGTTCTAGAGCACATTTTATTGGATAGTTCTAGTGCACATTTTATTGGATAGTTCTAGTGCACATTTTATTGGATAGTTCTAGTGCACATTTTATTGGATAGTTCTAGAGCACATTTTATTGGATAGTTCTAGTGCACATTTTATTGGATAGTTCTAGTGCACATTTTATTGGATAGTTCTAGTGCACATTTTATTGGATAGTTCTAGTGCACATTTTATTGGATAGTTCTAGTGCACATTTTATTGGATAGTTCTAGTGCACATTTTATTGGATAGTTCTAGAGCACATTTTATTGGATAGTTCTAGTGCACATTTTATTGGATAGTTCTAGAGCACATTTTATTGGATAGTTCTAGAGCACATTTTATTGGATAGTTTCTGACTTGACTTATAGTTTGATATTGTTGGATGATATCTGATGACATGAAAATCTCAACTTTTAAAATATAAGTTTTTTCTGATGACAATTTAGTGTTGAATAATTTTATTTGAAAATTTGTTTTTATGATCATAACTTCAGCAGAACTGTGCTAGTAGTTAGAACTTCTGGGGTGAAAGATTGGGCACAATTCCTAGTATAAGTAAGTTGCAATTGATGTACATAGTGGCTGTGTTCATGAATGGTGTTTTAATAATATTATGAAAGGTGGTTTAGTTTTGTTATGAATGTTATTTTAATTTTTATGTGTAACCAGGGACATGGATCATTGAGTTAGGAAAGTAAACAATGTGTACCAGAGACATGGATCATTGTGTTAGGGAAGGAAACAGTATGTACCAGGGACATGGATCATTGAGTTTGGGAAGTAAACAATGATGATCACAACTATCTCTTTCTTACTGTGAGGCTACATACTTGACATAGCTACAGCACTATTAGCTGTTGCATTTATTACTTTTAATTTTTTAACACTAACAAGCCTCTATGTTCTAGACCTGTTATTGATCCATCCATACATAACGCGTCTTAGTCGTGGGTGTACTACACGCACATTTAATGCATATAGTCCTCCAGTGATTTCTATCTTCAACAATGGTGGTGAGTGTTGAAAAATATTGACCGTCCACTCTTTGATGTTATTTGCTAATTATTACAAATATTTTTAGTTTTGGTGTTTCTTTTAAAAAATTAATTGGTAGCACATCTCATTCAGGATGTAGCTATCAACCCAGCATTTTTGCTGTAGTGATTTTCTTAGCAGTGTTTATGTTCACAGTTTGCTGTTGCTTTCTGAATGGATCCAGGCGCACAATTTCCGAGATTTGAACCCAGTACCTTGTGCATCAAAGACTTTCTCTGTACCACACTGCCACAGAGCCAGACAATTTGTTGTTGTTTTTTAATATATTGTCAGTCACAGTGTAGATGTTTCTTGGGAGAATGTTTAATCTAATATACTAGACTTGTGAAGACAATGTTTCATCTAATACTTGACTGGGAAGAGAATGTTTCATCTAATACTTGACTTGTGAAGTGAATGTTTCATGTAATATACTAGACTTGTGAAGACAATGTTTCATCTAATGGTTGGTTGGTTGGTTGGTTGCTGATCCAGCGGTCCATGGGCTCATACCCTTTGACCTAATGCCATTAAATGGCATTATATTGCTGGGAAGTCTGTGGATTTTCGGCCCACCCTGGGACAGAGCCAGAGAATAACTATCACACCTCCAGGAAGGTAGGTTTCGACCTATGCACTGCTTCTAGCCACTGTAGCCAAGATAGTGCTCACGTTGCTCATTCCCCGCCACCAATTGACTAATGGTTATGCCGAACTTCTCTATTGCTCCAGGCATGCAACCAAATGTTCAAGTCAAAAGGATTGTCACGTACTGAGTCACTGTGCCTCTATGGTCGGTTTCAGCCATAGGAAAAAACAGTGCTGTCAGTTTCCTACTCCCAGGTGCTGCACAGTACATCTCTGGCTCCATCCCAACCACAGAGGTTACATACATATATATTCAGGTAAACATGAAACACATTTCAACAACAAAATAAAAGCATAATTGTATAGATTACGTGCCGGGAAGCTTCTATAAGAAGATAACCTCAATATAATGGCATGTCATTCACTAAGGTTTTCTGTTGCATGGGTGATATGTCTAGTGGGCCATTGGTGAGACCCACAGATGCAACCACATGCATGTTTCATCTAATAAACTAGACTTGTGAAAAGAATGTTTCATCTAATATACTTGACTTGTGAAGAAAATGAAATGAACATTTCATCACTGTGTGTTTATGTTTTGAAGATGTCAAGTTGAATCACTTTTAAGAAAGTACAGATTGTCTAGAATATGAAAATGTGGGTATGGTAAAGGTAGGTCCCATGTATGTGTTGCTAAAATAAAATGGACTTTTATGTGTGTTTACACGGGTTTACATAGCAATAAGTTGTTGGCAAAATGCAGATGACCTCATGTTTACACGGGTTTACATAGCAATAAGTTGTTGGCAAAATGCAGATGACCTCATGTTTTTTTGTGGTGGTTTTGATTTGTATTATAGAATGCAAATTATTCAAGGAACATCAGGTATTTTAATATAAAGAAATGTATTGAATAAAAGTAAACAAATTTAACAATTAACGTAACTCTAGGATTTCTCTTTCACTTGATCAGTTTGCAATAGGTCAACATAATTTATGATAGGTTATGATTATAATGAGCAGATGTGTTTACAATTTGTAGCAGAACTGACACAGAAAATCATGATGTGTACATAGCTTATTATGAGTACTCAGGTGATACAATTTATTTTACGTACACCCGTGTACACATCACAATTTATTTTACATAGACCCATGTACACATAACAATTTATTATATGTACACCCGTGTACACATATTTTCAAAGTCTGGTGCTAATTCAGGAACATGTACTTAAATACAATGGTTTGGAAAGATTAATTATGGAGGGCAAAGTTCCACGAAAGAGAGCAAAAGGCAGACCAAGTTGACGATGGACACATGACATCGAAGACCTTATGAACATGACACTGGAAGAAGCTGGGCAGCTCACACAGAACTGAGAGGCTTACAGAGTGGCAGTGAGGGCAATGTTCTGTAAAGGATACATCACATAGAGTGAGAGTATTTAAATATGTTGTCAGGTAGTTTTGCGAAGACAGGCTAACTCAACAATTCAATCAAGAGGCCTTCATCGAGGAAAGGATACAGTACACATCAAAGTACAAAACATTGGAGTTAATTAGGAAACAGTATGCAGGCATTCATTAAGAAACATATCTGAAATATAGTTAGTCTAACTATAGTTGGAAAATATGTCTCTTGAATATGTCTACCTGATAAGAGCTTTTTGTCAAAATGTTGTTTGTGTGTGTTTTGTATCTTTTTTAAAACCAGAGGCCTGATGTCATTTATGTTGTAATATTTGACCAAATGACATCTATTTTTTTTTCTTCTGGTCAAATCTCCAGTTGGGAATGTCCTAGTTCTGCAGATGACAAAGATGTTTGTCATCTTCATGTTACAATTTTCTGATATGAGGTACAATTTAAATGTCAGAAAATCATGGCTAGTCCTTCTGTGTAAGCTATCAATATGAAAGATAAATGGTTGTGATTACTATGTTTTTTTATTATCTGTGTAGTTTTATTTTATGTATCCATTCTTACTAGAGTTCTATAACCTTATTACTTGTCTGTGGAATCTAATATCAGCGATTATAACTGTTTCTGGAATCTGACATAAATGATTGTAATTGTTTCTGGAATCTGATATCAGCAATTGTAATTGTCTCTGGAATATCAGCAATTGTAATTGTCTCTGGAATATCAGCAATTGTAATTGTTTCTGGAATCTGATATCAGCAATTGTAATTGTCTCTGGAATATCAGCAATTGTAATTGTCTCTGGAATATCAGCAATTGTAATTGTCTCTGGAATATCAGCAATTGTAATTGTCTCTGGAATATCAGCAATTGTAATTGTCTCTGGAATATCAGCGATTGTAATTGTTTCTGGAATATCAGCATTTGTAATTGTCTCTGGAATATCAGCGATTGTAATTGTTTCTGAAATCTGATATCAGATGTTATAATTTTACTAAATTTCAGTTGTAGATAGTTATCATTATAAGCACTGCTGGTGTAAATAAAATCAATATTTGTACCAGTTTATCATCAAATGAGTTCATCAGGTAATATATCAGGTTTTTGTATGTCATGTTTAGATTGACACAATGTGTTTGTATGTCATGTTTAGATTGACACAATGTGTTTGTATGTCATGTTTAGATTGACACAATGTGTTTGTATGTCATGTTTAGATTGATACAATGTGTTTGTATGTCATGTTTAGATTGACACAATGTGTTTGTATGTCATGTTTAGATTGACACAATTTGTTTGTATGTCATGTTTAGATTGACACAATGTGTTTGTATGTCATGTTTAGATTGACACAATGTGTTTGTATGTCATGTTTAGATTGACACAATGTGTTTGTATGTCATGTTTAGACTGACACAATGTGTTTGTATGTCATGTTTAGATTGACACAATGTGTTTGTATGTCATGTTTAGATTGACACAATGTGTTTGTATGTCATGTTTAGATTGACACAATGTGTTTGTATGTCATGTTTAGACTGACACAATGTGTTTGTATGTCATGTTTAGACTGACACAATGTGTTTGTATGTCATGTTTAGATTGACACAATGTGTTTGTATGTCATGTTTAGATTGACACAATGTGTTTGTATGTCATGTTTAGATTGACACAATGTGTTTGTATGTCATGTTTAGATTGACACAATGTGTTTGTATGTCATGTTTAGATTGACACAATGTGTTTGTATGTCATGTTTAGATTGTCACAATGTGTTTGTATGTCATGTTTAGATTGACACAATGTGTTTGTATGTCATGTTTAGATTGACACAATGTGTTTGTATGTCATGTTTAGATTGACACAATGTGTTTGTATGTCATGTTTAGACTGACACAATGTGTTTGTATGTCATGTTTAGACTGACACAATGTGTTTGTATGTCATGTTTAGATTGACACAATGTGTTTGTATGTCATGTTTAGACTGACACAATGTGTTTGTATGTCATGTTTAGATTGACACAATGTGTTTGTATGTCATGTTTAGACTGACACAATGTGTTTGTATGTCATGTTTAGATTGACACAATGTGTTTGTATGTCATGTTTAGATTGACACAATGTGTTTGTATGTCATGTTTAGACTGACACAATGTGTTTGTATGTCATGTTTAGATTGACACAATGTGTTTGTATGTCATGTTTAGACTGACACAATGTGTTTGTATGTCATGTTTAGATTGACACAATGTGTTTGTATGTCATGTTTAGACTGACACAATGTGTTTGTATGTCATGTTTAGATTGACACAATGTGTTTGTATGTCATGTTTAGACTGACACAATGTGTTTGTATGTCATGTTTAGATTGACACAATGTGTTTGTATGTCATGTTTAGATTGACACGATGTGTTTGTATGTCATGTTTAGATTGACACAATGTGTTTGTATGTCATGCTTAGATTGACACAATGTGTTTGTATGTCATGTTTAGATTGACACAATGTGTTTGTATGTCATGTTTAGATTGACACAATGTGTTTGTATGTCATGTTTAGATTGACACATGTGCTATCAAATACAATAATTTCAATCTGATTATATCTGAATGTTTGACCTGGCTCATTTATTAACCTGTTGCTTGGAAATCTATATTTTGAAAATATTATATCACATTCATGCTCCAACAAATATAGACAGAATTATGATATAATATTTGTCCTGTGTTCAGCCTCCATCCATATTGCTAGCTTGTTGGCTTGTGATTTGATCTTGATTCTTCATTAGAAACTAGCATCATAGCACATGAGACCATAAGTGCTCCGCTCTCTGTTCCAGCAGCCAATCGTATTTATGTAGACTCAAAGTCCCAGTCAAGTATTGATTATGTGATCTTCGGTTCTTTCCAAAAACAGTACATTTTCTTCCCTCACCTCTAATCACTTCCATTTCTTGTCATTCTTTGTATGTGTACGTTTTCAGTCTCATTGTCAACATCTTCATTTTAGCAATGAATTTATGACCTGCTTTACTTACGTCAGAATTTATCTCTTCTCATTACTGTGCCATCAATCATGGCATTTCTTTTATCTCTTCTCATTACTGTGCCATCAATCATGGCATTTCCTTTATCTCTTCTCATTACTGTATCATCAATCATGGCATTTCTTTTATCTCTTCGCATTACTGTGCCATCAATCATGGCATTTCTTTTATCTCTTCTCATTACTGTGCCATCAATCATGGTATTTCTTTTATCTCTTCTCATTACTGTGCCATCAATCATGGCATTTCTTTTATCTCTTCTCATTACTGTGCAATAAATCATGGCATTTCCTTTATCTCTTCTCAATAATGTGCCATCAATCATGGCATTTCTTTTATCTCTTCTCATTACTGTGCCATCAATCATGGCATTTCTTTTATCTCTTCTCATTACTGTGCCATCAATCATGGCATTTCCTTTATCTCTTCTCATTACTGTGCCATCAATCATGGCATTTCTTTTATCTCTTCTCATTACTGTGCCATCAATCAGGGCATTTCTTTTATCTCTTCTCATTACTGTGCCATCAATCATGGCATTTCTTTTATCTCTTCTCATTACTGTGCCATCAATCATGGCATTTCCTGCCAATGAGTTATATCTTTCATTTCTTCTGTCTCCAGTGTGGACGTGCAGCATATCCATATAATGCTATGTACTAATCCATATAATGCTCTGTACTAATCCATATAATGCTATGTACTAATCCATATAATGCTCTGTACTAATGAGTTGTTCAATAACAGTTATTTCATCTCTGATATTCTTCTTCTTCTGTGTTCGTTCTCAAACGCCTGCATATTAGCAGGATGTAGTCCGGAGAACGGAATGTGTTGTATCATGGTTTACAGCATTTCTGCAATATCTGCGCCTTTCGGCCTGACACATCCAACTTCAGCATGGCTTTGGGTCACTGACCCTATATGGGATGGGACAGCCAACTCCATCCCATAACCTCCTTAGTCGCCTTTTACAACATGCGTGGAAGGTAAACAGTGTTGCTAGTCTTTGCTCCCCTTTCGGACCCTGGCAACACACGGGTGATCTCTGATATAATAGTTTGTTATTGTCTCTCAGGGGGCTACAAGATGTTGCATTCAAAGTCTGCTTTGATAGAAGACAAACAAGATGTTTATGCAAAGATGTCATGTTCAAAGTCTGCTTTGATAGAAGACAAACAAGACGTTTATGCAAAGATGTCATGTTCAAAGTCTGCTTTGATAGAAGACAAACAAGACGTTTATGCAAAGATGTCATGTTCAAAGTCTGCTTTGATAGAAGACAAACAAGACGTTTATGCAAAGATGTCATGTTCAAAGTCTGCTTTGATAGAAGACAAACAAGACGTTTATGCAAAGATGTCATGTTCAAAGTCTGCTTTGATAGAAGACAAACAAGACGTTTATGCAAAGATGTCATGTTCAAAGTCTGCTTTGATAGAAGACAAACAAGACGTTTATGCAAAGATGTCATGTTCAAAGTCTGCTTTGATAGAAGACAAACAAGACGTTTATGCAAAGATGTCATGTTCAAAGTCTGCTTTGATAGAAGACAAACAAGACGTTTATGCAAAGATGTCATGTTCAAAGTCTGCTTTGATAGAAGACAAACAAGACGTTTATGCAAAGATGTCATGTTCAAAGTCTGCTTTGATAGAAGACAAACAAGACGTTTATGCAAAGATGTCATGTTCAAAGTCTGCTTTGATAGAAGACAAACAAGACGTTTATGCAAAGATGTCATGTTCAAAGTCTGCTTTGATAGAAGACAAACAAGACGTTTATGCAAAGATGTCATGTTCAAAGTCTGCTTTGATAGAAGACAAACAAGACGTTTATGCAAAGATGTCATGTTCAAAGTCTGCTTTGATAGAAGACAAACAAGACGTTTATGCAAAGATGTCATGTTCAAAGTCTGCTTTGATAGAAGACAAACAAGACGTTTATGCAAAGATGTCATGTTCAAAGTCTGCTTTGATAGAAGACAAACAAGACGTTTATGCAAAGATGTCATGTTCAAAGTCTGCTTTGATAGAAGACAAACAAGACGTTTATGCAAAGATGTCATGTTCAAAGTCTGCTTTGATAGAAGACAAACAAGACGTTTATGCAAAGATGTCATGTTCAAAGTCTGCTTTGATAGAAGACAAACAAGACGTTTATGCAAAGATGTCATGTTCAAAGTCTGCTTTGATAGAAGACAAACAAGACGTTTATGCAAAGATGTCATGTTCAAAGTCTGCTTTGATAGAAGACAAACAAGACGTTTATGCAAAGATGTCATGTTCAAAGTCTGCTTTGATAGAAGACAAACAAGACGTTTATGCAAAGATGTCATGTTCAAAGTCTGCTTTGATAGAAGACAAACAAGACGTTTATGCAAAGATGTCATGTTCAAAGTCTGCTTTGATAGAAGACAAACAAGACGTTTATGCAAAGATGTCATGTTCAAAGTCTGCTTTGATAGAAGACAAACAAGACGTTTATGCAAAGATGTCATGTTCAAAGTCTGCTTTGATAGAAGACAAACAAGACGTTTATGCAAAGATGTCATGTTCAAAGTCTGCTTTGATAGAAGACAAACAAGACGTTTATGCAAAGATGTCATGTTCAAAGTCTGCTTTGATAGAAGACAAACAAGACGTTTATGCAAAGATGTCATGTTCAAAGTCTGCTTTGATAGAAGACAAACAAGACGTTTATGCAAAGATGTCATGTTCAAAGTCTGCTTTGATAGAAGACAAACAAGACGTTTATGCAAAGATGTCATGTTCAAAGTCTGCTTTGATAGAAGACAAACAAGACGTTTATGCAAAGATGTCATGTTCAAAGTCTGCTTTGATAGAAGACAAACAAGACGTTTATGCAAAGATGTCATGTTCAAAGTCTGCTTTGATAGAAGACAAACAAGACGTTTATGCAAAGATGTCATGTTCAAAGTCTGCTTTGATAGAAGACAAACAAGACGTTTATGCAAAGATGTCATGTTCAAAGTCTGCTTTGATAGAAGACAAACAAGACGTTTATGCAAAGATGTCATGTTCAAAGTCTGCTTTGATAGAAGACAAACAAGACGTTTATGCAAAGATGTCATGTTCAAAGTCTGCTTTGATAGAAGACAAACAAGACGTTTATGCAAAGATGTCATGTTCAAAGTCTGCTTTGATAGAAGACAAACAAGACGTTTATGCAAAGATGTCATGTTCAAAGTCTGCTTTGATAGAAGACAAACAAGACGTTTATGCAAAGATGTCATGTTCAAAGTCTGCTTTGATAGAAGACAAACAAGACGTTTATGCAAAGATGTCATGTTCAAAGTCTGCTTTGATAGAAGACAAACAAGACGTTTATGCAAAGATGTCATGTTCAAAGTCTGCTTTGATAGAAGACAAACAAGACGTTTATGCAAAGATGTCATGTTCAAAGTCTGCTTTGATAGAAGACAAACAAGACGTTTATGCAAAGACAACTATGATTATGGATACCAAAGTGCAGACTCATCAAATAGTGGATCATTTTTATCTGATAATTATACAGAAATATATATTTGTTTGGATGCCCAGAAATTATGAACAATGAAGCTCTTGTTTCCTTTGTTTCTGGAGTTTCTCCAGAGCCTTATTTCATATCCAGAATACTTCAATTCTCTGATGTGTGCACTAGAAGAATTCAGTTTTTTGCTGTGTGCACTAGAAGAATTCAGTTTTTTGCTGTGTGCACTAGAATACTTCAGTTTTTTACTGTGTGTGTGTGTGTGTGTGTGTGTGTGCACGTGCCCTAGAGGGTGCAACGGTTCTTTCCCTTTACAGCTGTTCCAATCTTTATACTAATCTTCTGAAATTTTGAAATGAAAGTAACCATGATTCACACTTTTCAAAATATTCCAAGTGGGCGACATCCCTCCGTGCATTGATTACCCAGATTGTTCCATTGATGTACCTTTTGTACACACGCTAGTGTATCAGATTGTTCCATTGATGTACCTTTTGTACACACGCTAGTATATCAGATTGTTCCATTGATGTACCTTTTGTACACACGCTAGTGTATCAGATTACTCATTATCCTCAACACCTGCATGTCCAGATATAAAGGTAATCTATGTGGTCAGATATTGCGTCAACATCTTCACCCATTATTAAAGTAAAGTAACTCATAGCTTTTATTAATGCTGTAGGGGTGTGAGATGTTAGCAATCTCACATTTCAGTGGCTCTGCTATTTGAGGGTGGTAGCTATCTCCTCTCCCTCAGTCTTTACTTCCCTGATTAATCCGGTACCCAAATAAAACTGGTTCAGTCCAGGACCCATTGCGATCTGAAAAACATTTCCGCCCCAACTGGGGAATGAACCCAGGACCACCCATATGAGAGGTCAGTGCCCTAACCACTACGCTACGCTTCCTTTAACTTCACCCATTGATAGCAGGTGATTCTTGCTATATCAACTTCGTAGAGTAACTTTGATAAATAATTATAAAAACATAAATCAGGTGATCTCACTATATGATGTGATATACTTGTATAAATGTATGTGCTGAGTTTACGGTTTATGAGCATGCGCTGACAGCCGATAAATTTGGGGTGTGGATTGGTGTACACCTAGAAAAAATTTCAAAAACAAAAAAACCACTCAATCGGTACAGAATTGGAACCATCAGCCACTCTACCCTAGTAAATTTTCTGAGACAGAGATCAAAACATTTATTGACATATCCAGTGTGTGAAGAGGTTATCAACATACCGGAAATTGCATTGAATAGTCAGTAATATAGCAGAGGCGCAATGGCTTTGCATATGAGTGGTCCTGGATTCATTCCCCATTTGAGACAGAAATGTTTTTCAGATTGCAATAGCTCCCAGGTCAACCCAGCCTTAATTGAGTACAGGATTAATCCGGGAAGTAAAGACTGCGAGGGAGAGGACATGGCTACCATCCTCATATAGCAGAGCGATTGAAATGTGAGGTCGCCAACATCTCACACCACTGTAGTAAATGCTGTGGGTTAGCTTGATTGTCTAATATCGCAACATACATTGTTCTGGAATAATATTATAGAGTAATTTATCAGTCTAAAATGTGATCAAATAAGATAATAGTATAAAGTAATGTTCACTACAATTTGAGTAATACAAAAGTGGATCTCTTTTATTGGAGTCCTTAAATATCTATAGAGAATGTAGGTCACATGACAAATGTCCCTGTATTTATTGTTATTGAAGTTTTTTTAATGTTTTTTTCTAATTTTATGCCACCAATGAGCTTCCAATGTTTGTGTCACTTGTAATTATATGATCATATTTCCCTTGCTTTGCATGCTTGTATTTCAACAAGTTGTCTATCATGTGCAGCTTGGGTAACTTGTGATGATAGTTGAATGATGGCTCATTTAAAATGTGTTGAGGGATACATGTATTTTTTCACGCTTTGTTCCTAGTTTTTGGAGATTATTCTTCAAGATGTCTGTCGAACAGGTCTACTAGACAGAAAGGGTGGACTCAGTATTCACTATGTCTTATGAGTGTGAGTTAATTATTAGCCTATTTATTTGCTAAAACCTTTTGTTGCCTTTCGGCATCTGGGGTAGATGAGTTTTCTTATAAGAGTTAATTATTAGTGTTATTACGAATCATCAATTCCAGTGATTCTAAAATGACCTGTAGGCCTATCTTGTACAAATAGTCATCATTACAGTTATAGCAGTTCCATAAACATTGCCATCTTTCTTCAGAACATCCAATAATTTGTAGCCATTCTTTATACATCCAATATCCAGTGTTTGTGGTACAGCTCCTCTGAATACCTTAAGCTCACTAATCTCTCTACCTCTGAGATAATATGTGACTAGTTTGTGATTGTGAGACTGGCTCACTAATCTCTCTACTTCTGAGATAATATGTGACTAGTTTGCTAATAATTAGGACACTAAATTATAACTCACATTTAGAATAAATTATTGTAGCTATCCCTAAATTTTGAAGACAAGTCAAACCATTCAAGAATTATAAATATATCCAAAAGGGATGCAATCAAACATGTTATCTTGTGTTGTTTTGTTCTCAAATGGTGCAAGTGTGCAGGATTGAATGTCATCATCAAATCTTTGAACTACACTGGCATGGTATTAGTTGCTAGTTTATGCTGGGTCATGTTCCCAGGATTAACAATTACCAGTCAGGGTTAAAAATAAGCATGGAGACTGGGCAGTTGTCGCAGTCAGGGACAAAACTAGGCATGGGGACTGGAGAAGAAAACAACAGAGATATGTAAGGAGTGTACCTGTCAATCTCATGGGACAAACATCTGTACCACAAGCAAGTGAAAACCTGCAAAATCACTACAAGCCTGTAAGCAAAAAAAAGACAGGTCATTCATGCATGTTTGTCTATCGATGCCCTAACCTTATGGGCAAATAGATGGTGCGTCAGCATTAACACAGAAAAGTGCAGCACTACACTCTTTACCCTCTCACCAAAACAAAAAGCTGGTCATATCAAGATAGATGGAGAGCTCTTGAAAGAAGACAAACAACCCACATACCTCGGAGTTACTTTTGATGATAAGCTGACATGGAAGCAGCACATAAACAAAGCAACAGCAAAAGCCAGGAGGAAGCTAGCTATCCTGAGAAAACTAAGTGGAACCACATGGGGAGCCAGTGGAAATATACTCAGTAAAGTTTACCAGCAAGGCATAAGACCACACCTGGAATATGGTTCAGCTGCATGGTGTCCTGCACCAAACACCACATTACAAGATCTAGATAAAGTGCAAAACCAGGCACTTAGAATAATGTTGGGAGCAATGAAATCAACACCAATAGCAGAGATGCAGAAAATGGGAAGAATGCAAACACTTGGCGAATGCAGAGACACAAAAGTACTAACTCAAGCAGAAAAGTTTCAGTGTATGCCAAGTCATCCAATGAAGGAAAGATTCCAAAATCTAGCAATGGGGCGACTGAAAAGGAGCAGCTTTATCCACCAAGCTAAACGACTCCGTAGACAACTTACAGACCTACCTGAAGTTGACAGCCCCTTAACGTCTGTACCAGAACAAACCCCATGGAGTGAAAGACATGGAATGCCAATATACATTCAGACCCATGTGAAAGGAATACTAAGCGAGGACGAACAGAACAGTGTGCAGCGAATGACAGTCACCCTCAGTTTCCTGGATGAGGAATATCCACAAGATATATGGGTCAGAGTGTACACAGATGGGTCAGCACAGAATGCTGTGAGGAATGGAGGTGCAGGTGTATATATAGAATATCCACACAAGCCTAGAGATACAATCAGAACACCGACAGGAAAATTCTGCAATAATTATGATGCAGAAATCCAGGCAATTAGTGTGGCAGCTAAAAAATTGCTGAACTCCAACTCTGGCCTACAGCCTGTGGTATTCCTGACAGATGCAAGGTCAGTGCTTCAAGCTCTCCAGTCTGGAAAACTAACAGACTTAAAAAAACTACTTAGCGAATTGTCTTACCAGTATAGGGTAACCATGCAGTGGATACCCTCTCACTGTGGAATACCAGGAAATGAAAAAGCAGACCAACTGGCTAAGGAAGGTGCTGCCGAAGATCAACCAGATATACCAATCACCTACCATCAGAAAAAACAGATGATAAAGTCAATAAGAAAGCCACAAACACCAACACAAGATGACTATCATATTATGAACAAACCAGAACAAGTTATAATTCTACGTCTCAGAACAGGACACAACCGACTCCGCAGTCACATGTATACAAAGTTCAAGATTGGCAACACGGCCATGTGTACATGTGGACAGACAGCACAGAGTTCCAAACATATACTTCAAGAGTGTTCTGAGCATGAAACGCTGAGGCAGACATATTGGCCAGAGGAAACAACATTGGAATCAAAGCTCTATGGGACACTGTATGAACTACAAAAGACAGTGAGTTTTATTAAGGAGACAGAATTACAGATATAGACATGTTTCAAGTGAACGAAAGAAGAAGAAGAAATGCATGTTTGTGTGTAAATTTCAAGTGACTTATCAAGAAGGATAGCTGGGAAGAAGTAATGGTTCTTTGGTGTGACAAAGGTTCGAGTGGTACATCTTGTACTGGTTTGCTAAGAGTGGGTTAAACACACGCATACACCACCCTTCTTATCTGCATACCTAGAAACTGTATAATTAAAACAAGCAAGAACAAACAACCTTTTCTACAGAAAATACTGCTGTTTTGAGAAAGGATACAAAATGAAGTTGGCTTGTGTTAATGAAACAAACCATTCACACTTAGGCCTATATCCACATTGCAATGGATTAAGATGATATTCAGACCCTAGATATGTTTCAGTCTTACTCTTAAATATACAGATTGATAATACGCCTTCAATATTAAACAATCTAAACTAACATATTTCTGACATATAAAAAGAGATGCTATGGTTTAGAAATATTAATCATGGAATGCAAAGGTCTAGGCATGAGAACAAGAGGCAGACAAAGACTACGATGGACACATGACATTGAAGACATGTGTCCACATGTGTGCATGCATCATGGTATTGTTCTATGCATGCGTATCTCTGCTGTTGATCAAGATCATTAATCGTCTGGAACATCTTTTCTCAATGCTGATGGTGATTCTCTCATCACACATATAAATTGTATTCTTGAACGACATGCAGAACATCGGCATCCCTCTGCCACATTGTCTTTTCATATAACTTTTCACATAGAAACTTTTCTATGGTGAACTGTCCGAAGGAAAATAGCATCATAAACAAACTCTGCAGGAGAAACAAGCCCTTTAATTTTCAGTTTCAAACAGGGCTTGCGATGGTCAATAACTATTTAAACCATATGAGACCCCAGAAACTACCCATATATAGACTTTGCTCTCATGCCAACGAAATAGTGGAACACCTCCTTAATGAATGCTATCTCAGCAGCAAGGGAAAAATCGTGTACTGACATGCTCAACAGTCAATAAAGACTGTATGGATCACTTTTTTAAGAATGTCATTGAACTGCTAAGAGTAGACCTACCCAGAAGCAATTAGACAGTGACAACGCATACACAACACTGTAGCATCTACACAACATTGTAGTACCAACACAACACTGTAGCACATACACAACATTGTAGCGCCAACACAACACTGTAGCACCTACACAACAGTGTGAACTGTGTGTAGGTATGCGTTCTAGTGGAGGCCACAAAAAAACGTTTCATTGACTCCTTGAAGACTTTGAATGATTGACCCAAGTTCTTGGGAAACTATAGCTCTTCACCATCCATCTGGTATGACCAGTGCGGGTATTACAAATTGTGAACGGAATATAACACTGCAGGTGATTCAAACACGAAAGGAGAAACAAGACTTTTCCCTCATCTCAAGATTTTCTATATTCCTGCCTTACACTGCAACAGATTTTTCAGAGCACGGATTTGACTCGTCAGCCATCTGAGAACTCACAATCAAAAAATAACTTAACATTTTCCAATGGCATTCTCACATTCTCTCGCGAAAGATGAACATCAACAACCAAGATCGATTTTTTTTTTCTGTGTCTATTTCTACTTATGTACCTACAGCGTACCGACAACTGTTGCCATCTTTGATGTTAGTTGTAGTTTTTCTTCTGAGCCCAGACGAAGACGCATGTGTCTTCACAATAAACCAGCGACACCACGCATTTCTATTCTCTAAACTACGCCCAGCTGAAAATCTAGTGGGATCCAGCTGCAAGAGAGATCCAGCGGGAGTTTGAAAATAAACGATAAGTATAATTTGTGAGTATTAGCTTATAAGAGCACCACAGAAGACGTAGGCATATGTGTCGGGCCATTGACTCAAATAAAATAGAAACACAACGCATTTCCATTCTCTGGACCACATCATGCTGGAAATCTAGTAGGACCTTGGTCCTGCTACAAGGGAGATCCAGCAGGAGTTTTAGAATGAACGCTGAAGAAGAAGAAGCTTATAAGATCAATATCATCAGCGAAGCGGGATATTATTACGTGTTTCTAAATATATCTTATTGGCAGAATTTCAATAATATACTGCGCAGTTTCTATATATATATATATATATAATTTGTGGAATTCCCATTGGTTTTCTCGGAAAAGCGTTTTCGGTATTGTATTGTTTGATGAACTCAGGTGACTAGTTAAGTCAGTATAGGCTAGGTCTATCTCCAATATTGGTGTCAGATCGGCAGAAGACGAAATTTAAGAATATTCAAGTAAAGGTAAGGAGGAATTACATATAGGAGGCCCTAGACATATTTAACTATATACTTAATAGTTAATATACTGGCAACGTGTTGTTCATAACGCAGCTAATGATGTGATAATTATAATAATGCGATATCTTGTCAATTCTAGCTAACTAAATATTGAATTATATTGTATAGTATATTGTCATTCCCCAGGTGAATGATTGTTGATCGCATTCACACTTACCGTTCGTTAAGCATAGGGATGGGAGCTTCAATCAATCAATCAATAAACCCATAACCCTTCAGGGTCGTAGGGGTACCACATTGGATGCTTCAGCACACAGAGTCATCCAGCGAATTCTATCCTCAGCGATGCGGATGAGTGTGGAAATATCTAGCCCTGTCCATTCCTTGATGTTGTCTGTCCATGTCTTTATTTGTCCTCCTCTGCTTCTTCCACCCTCGACAGTTCCCTGCATTATTGTTTTTGACAAGGAATCGTGCCTGCATACATGTCCGAACCATGCTAGTTTTCGTCGTTTCACTATTGAAATCAATGGCTCCTGGACACCTGCACACATCTCTACTTTATTTCTTACGTACACATTGGTCTTATGTTCCCTATAGGAAATTCGTAGAATTCTTCTGTAGCATTTATACTCGAAAGCCTGTAATCTTCTCTCCATGTCCACAGTGAGTGTCCAACTCTCACAACCATACAACACAACGGAAAGCACCAGCGACCTATACAGTTTGATTTTCACTCCAACACTGATGTTGCTTTTCCAAATCACAGTTAGCCTTGACAAGGACGCTAAAGCCATCTCCAGCCTTATTTTTTTTTTGCTTTGCATTTACCATCGCTGCATATACTGGATCCGAGGTATTTGAAGGTATTCACCTCTTCAAGCTTGTGTCCATTCATCATGATATTAGTCTGGTTTTCTGTGTCTCTGCTGTTTACCAAAATTTTGCTCTTATCTGAATTGATTTCCATTCCGTACTTGCTGGTAACTTTTTCTAACTTTGATGTTAATTTGATGTTAATGGGAGCTTAAACTGTCGTTACAAGGCCAGGTGTGTCGCCGTGGTTGCATTTATGTTAGTTCATGTTTGTTCAAGGCTATCTTGATGTTTTCTATCCACCGTTTTCTTGGGCTACCTTTGGCCTTACGTCCGGTCCATATTCTTTAGTTTATATGCTCTTATAAGTTATTGGTATTTGGTTTGGCTTCTTTCTCATAAGGTGACCGAACTATTTTACTTCATCATCATCATCAAGTGCCGTCTCCGCAACGAAGGTTGGCTGCAACGTATCTCCAACATCTCCTGTCTCTTGTCTTGGTGGTGCACTCTGCTAGACTGTAACCTGTCCATCGTGTAATGTTACTCTCCCACTTGTATCTCTGCCTACCTCTTGCCCGCTTCCCTTTGACTTTACCCTCAAGTAAGGTCTTCAATAGGGTGTCATGTCTTTTAATGTGTCCAAAGTATTTTATTTGCCTGATCTTTATTTCTCTTAGTAGTTCTTTCTTCATATTAAGTGTCTTTAGCACCTCTTTATTTGTTTTCTTCTCTTTTCATGATGTTCTCCCTATTCTTCTATATACCCACATCTCAAAGGCATCAATTTTGTCTTCTAATTGTTTATTTAGTGTCCATGTTTCTGAGCCATACATTAATATGGAATAGATGTAGCATTTTATAATTCTCATTTTTAACTTGTTTGTAATTTGTTTAGATATTAATAATTTCCTCATGTCATTGAAGGTACTTTTAGCCATTCCTATTCTCCTTTTAACTTCTGTTTCACATCTGCCATCATTTGTGACTATGTGTCCAAGATATTGATACTGTTTTACTTGTTGTAGTTTCTCTCCCTGTATGTTTATGTTTACCTCCTGTTCTTCTGTGTCTTCTCTGATTATCGTGGTTTTTGTTTTTTGAATCTTTATATCCAGTCCATATTCATTACTTGATTTATTGACTTGATCTATTAGTCTTTGTAGTTCATGTTCACTTTCTGCTAAAAGAACAGTGTCATCTGCATATCTATTGTTATTTATTATTTTCCCATTGATCTTGAGTCCTGGCATTTCTTCTATATTTTTAAAGATATTCTCTGTGTAGATATTAAATAGGCTTGGTGATAAAATGCATCCTTGTCTTACCCCTCTTCTTATTTCTATGTATGGAGAGTAGCTGTTTTCACACCTTATTGATGCAGTTTGTTCCCAATATATATTTCTAATCATCCTGATGTCTTTTCCATCTATGCCTATTTCTTGAAGACATTTGATTAATTTTTCATGTTGGACTCTGTCAAAGGCCTTGCTGTAGTTTAATTGTCTCTCTTACTGTCTCTCAATATGTTCAATACATGATATTATTATTTATACCAACTCTTTTCCTAATTTCTTCATTTCTTATTTTATCTAGCTAACTAAATAACAAGGATAAATTATTTGTTTATTTACATGTCCAGTAATTATGAGTAATCTTCTTTCTGTGATGTATTATTAACATACAGTTCGAACTTGGTCATGTATAGATCGGTTTGTTTTAGATCATCTTGGGTTCCCCTCTATGATCAATTAAACTGGGACAATCTTGTAATAAATGTTCTGGTGTCTGTGTGGCTGCTCCAGGGTCACTGATACCGTTTTGATCATCATCAGGTACCAAGCTTATCCTAAACAGCATGTAGCAGTCATCACATCCTTTTGAAACTTCTGTCGGTCTTCAGCTAGTCTTCCTGCTTCTGTTACTGTCATGTTCAGGTGGTCTTTGATGTCTTGGTCCATCTTCTTCTTGGTCTGCCTCTTGTTCATCTCAATGGCATCATTCCCTCCATTTTGGTTTTCTCTAGACTGTTATGGCGTTTGACATGTCCAAAATATTGTAGTTTTATAGAGAGAAAAAAAACCATGCTGTTTAGCCAGTTTTCTTTTACATTTATTTCTCTCAGGATGGCTACATTGGTGATCTTTTTGGTCCATGGTTTTCTGAGGATTTTTCTGTAACATTTTGTTTAAAATGCTGCTATCATATTTTCAATTTATTGGTGATTATCCAGGATTCACACCCATATATTGCCACTGGAATATGCAAGCTCTTAGGAATGTTCATGTTGTTGTTTTGCAGCAGCTCAGCTATATGTTTTTCATTTGTTTTAGCTTCTTTGATGTGATAGCCAACCTCCTTCTGACTTCTTCATAGCAATCACCTTTACTGATAAGAGAACTAATGTATTCAAAACTGATGACTCTTTCTAACTCGCTGTTGTTGATATTAATTGAAAACTTGCTGGTGGTTTTGTCACAATCTTGGTCTTGATTCCATTTAGAAATAGGTTTTGCTTTGTTCACAATGTTCTTTAATGGAGTTTATGAGGCATTGGAGACCTGCTTGACTGTGTGTTAATAATATTGTATTGTCAGCATATCTTAGTTCTGGTATCTTGTGATCTCTGATGTTGAGGTAGTCCAAGTTATTTCTCTGTTGGTCATTACCATTTTGGAATGTGTCATTTTAGATGGCAGTGCCCCTTTCTCTATCAAAATATTGTGATCTGTTCAATTTATTAATGTTTACTTGCTCTGGGCTATAGTTTATCTGAGGTTTTTTGCCTAGTGTTGGTCTGTCTGTTCTATAACAAGCTAATGTTCGTCTGTCTGTTCTACAACATGCTAATTTGGATTTTCTGTCCTACAACAACATAATGTTGATCTGTCTTGTTATACAAGGTAATTTTGATTTGTCCATCCTACAGGAAGCTAATTTTGATTTGTCCATCATACAACAAACTAACGTTAGTATATCTGCATTAAACAAATTGATCTATTGATATTAGGCCTATATATGACATGTATTGGCGGATTACGCAAAAATGTATGGGACAGAAGAGGTATAAGAACAACCACCAAACTACAAGTATATCATGCTGCTGTTATACCAACCTTACTATACGCCTGCGAAACGTGGACAGTGTATGCTAGACATGCAAGAAAGTTAAATCATTTCCATCTTACCTGCCTACGTAAATTACTAAACATCCATTGGTGGGACAAAGTACCAGACTACGAGGTCTTGGAAAAATCAACCTCAATAAGCATCCACACAATACTAATGAAGGCGCAAGCACGCTGGGCAGGCCATCTTGTGCGTATGGAGAACTCGCGATTGCCAAAACAAATATATTATGGAGAACTCAAGGCAGGATTTCGAAAAGCTGATGGACAGAAAAAGCGTTTCAAAGACACGCTCAAGTCATCCTTGAAACATCTTAACATTGACGTAGCCGCTTGGGAGAGCCTCGCTCAGGATAGAACGGCTTGGCGTTACAGCATTAGAACGGGAGCACTAGCGGCAGAAGAATTCAGACAAGAAACTGCAAGACAGAAGCGGACACATAGAAAAGAAAAAACATCTCAACCTCACACAGATACCTTCTATTGTTGTCAATTCTGTAAAAGAACATTTTGTGCACGCATTGGACTTGCTAGTCATTTAAAAACGCACTATTAACTTTATTATTTTATTATTTATTGTTATTATTATTATGGTTGAGTTTTTGGTCATCGTCGATCACGACGGACGAACATCATCATCATCATCATCATATGACATGTGACCAAAATCTTTTCTTTCGAACTGCAGACCTTCACCAATAGATTATCTTTTATTTTAATTAATGTAGATATCAGAAGAGCAAAGACAAATAGATTGATTACATCAAACATACCATACCTTTAACATGAAGATAAATATAGAAAAGACTGAAGTAATGAAGATAGGAAGAACAGAAAGAAACACTAATAGGCCTATATATAATGGAAACAACAGACCTTGTAGACATTTGGAAACAAACAAGTGACAATTCAGATACCTAAGAAGCAATATAACAACAGACCGCAAGAGCAGCAAAGAAATACACAATAGATATAGTAAAGCATATCAAGCCCTAGGGCAAATGACACCAATCTTAAGAAACAAAAATGTAGATTTAAACACTAAAATAACACTATTCAAAATAATTATTCCCGCCAAAGACACTGGCACAAATAAAACGGCGACACAACGCATTTACATTCTCCGGACTACATCCTGCTGGAAATCTATTATGATCATTGTCCTGCTACAAGAGAGATCCAGTAAGAGCTTGAGAATGAACGCTGAAGAAGAAGAAAACAATTATTATGCCAACGCTGTGCTACCAATAGGAGTCATTGACAACGAAAGCACAAGTCAAACGTAAACTTGTGACAGCTGAAATGGCATGCTTATGCAGAATCCTAGGAATATCGCTAAGAGACAGAGGAATGAAAACATTAGAAAAATAACTGGCACCAGCTCAATCTTGGAATATATTAAGAGACAACGGATCAAATAGTTTGCTCACATCAGCAGACTACCATCAGACAACATACCACAGCAAACTATGCCACACAGATACAGTGAAGGCAGACCTAGAGGCCGACCACGAAAACGATGGGCCACCAAAATAAAAGAGGCGACAAACTCCACAATATACTCAGTACACATGAGGGCCATCTCCAGAAATTTCTTCTACCCCTAGACGCTGAAAGGCAACAAAGGGTTTAGCTAACAGATAGAATTGTTGGAACTAGACATACAGTATTCTTTCCAGAACATTGTCTTTTTTATGAATCTTCTGAATCCCCGCAGTCTTTGGCATGTTATCACGCTTCCTCAAATAAGCATGCATTCCTGAATATCTCTTGTCCATCAATGATTGGTCGGTCTCTGCCTTTTATGCCTTCTATCGACCTCCTCCAATAACAGTCTTTCCATGCCATCGTGTACCTTCACATGGCTGAAAAACTTAACTTCCTTCTTAATAAGGTATTTAAAAACCAGCCTTCTTGAACTTTGATTTTTACATTAACAAGTAGAACATTATCAATATCTTGGATACATAGTCACAAATTTTGGCAGATGTGAAACAGAGGTTAAAAAGAGAATTAGAAGGCTAAAATTACTTTCAATGACATAAGGAAAATATTAACATCTAAATAAATTACAAGCAAGCTAAAAATGAGAATTATACAATGCTAAATCTATTCTATATTAATGTATAACTCAGAAACATGGACAATGAACAAACAATTAGAAGACATAATTAATACCTTTGAAATGTAGATATACCGAAGAATGGGAAGAACATCATGGAAATACAAGAAAACAAACAAAGAATTTCTAATAACAATGTATGAATAAAGAATTATTAAAGGAAATAAAGATCAAGCAAATAAAATATTTTGGACACATTAAAAGACATGACACCTTGTTGAAGACCTTACTTGAGGGCAAAGTCGAGGGGAGGTGAGAAAGTAGTAGCCAAAGATACAAGTAGCAGAGAAATATCATGAAATAGACAGGTTACAGACTAGCAGAGTGGACCACCAAGACAAGAGACTGGGAATGTTGGAGGTCTGTTGCAGCCAACCTTCATTGCGGAGATGGCACTTCATGATGATGAATCTAAGGAAGTCAAGCTATACCTTCTGTCATCCTAGGTCAAGTTATACCAGATATCCAGGAAGTCAAGTTATAGTTTATGTCATACCAGGTTGCCAAGTTATACCTATTTAATCCCAGAAAGTCAAGTACTCTAAGTCATCTCATGATGTCAAGTAGCACTAAAAGTCATCCCATGATGTCAAGTTGTACTTTAAGTCATCCCTTGAGGTCAAGTTGTACTTTATGACCCCAGAAAGTAAAATTTGTACTGTGCCTCACCAGAAAGTCCAACTTGTAATGTGTCTCTCCAGAAACTAAAAAGTGTATTGTGGCTCCCCAAAAAGACACTTGTACTGTAACTCCCCAGAAAGTTAAACTTGTACAATGACTCCCCAGAAAGTCAAACTTGTATTGTGAATCCCCAAAAAGTAAAACTTGTACAGTGACTCCAGAAAGACAAACTTCTACTGTGACTCCCCATAAAGTCAAACTTGTGCTGCAGCTCCCCAGAAAGACAAACTTTTACTGTGAATCCCCAGAAAGTTAAACTTGTACTGTGACTACCCAGAAAGTCAAGCTTGTACTGTGGCTCCCCAGGAAGTCAAGCTTGTATTATACTCCACAGAAAGTCAAGCTTGTATTATGGCTCTCTAGGAAGTCACTTATATGATGTCTCTCCAAAATGTCAGAATATCTAATTTTAATGCTGATTCTATTATTGCTCTACATTTTCCATGTCTTTGCAGAAAATATATATTCATAATGACTTATGATTACATTGATGTGGGTACTTCTGTGTCATTGCCCAGCAACACCACTACAGCAGCCCAACAAAAAGATCATACATGTAGTCCTGGGAATTGTGACAAATGGATTTGTCAAACTGAGTCCGCACGTGCAGCAGTAGACATAAGAGAAGATGTGAATCTATCATGTCTGACTTACAAAGATATGGGATTGGACAAAATCGGTGTAGCCAAGAGGCCTTTATTTTGCAAGAGTGAAGTGCGCTTGAAGACTTTACTTAATGCCAAGATATTTGATACAGCTGATGTAAAAATGTTATCTGCTAAAGGATTCTTTGCAGACGATATCGATTTTACGTCAGGTAATAATTCTCATCCATTTTCTTTCATTCATTATTTGTTTGGATGATAATTGAGGTTTCATTTTCTTTCTTTCATTATTTGTTTGGATGGTAATTGAGGTTTCATTTAGTGGGTAGTATGATAGGAAAATTTAACAAATTTACACACAATATAGAAATTCATTAGAACTTGATCCATACAACCATAAAAACATAGCCTGTCATGTTGTAAGTGTTGCACTACATTGGATGCATCAACACATAGAGTTCTCCAGCAATGTCTATCTCCAGCAATGTCTATCTCCAGCAATGTCTATCTCCAGCAAAACAAATGTGTGTGGAAACATCTTGGCCTGTCCAGTCTTTGATATTATCTGTCCATTATTTTCTTGTGTCTTTTTTTGTTTTGTTTCTTCCACTGCTCTGCTATGCTTCTGCAGCTGTACCTTGCATGACAGTTATGTATCCGCCTTCAGCTGTGCCTTGCATTACCATTTTTGGCAGAGAATCATGTGGACATACATGTCTAAACTCTGCACGTTTTTATTGTTTTACTATTGAAAATAATTATAGAGCCTACAAGATTCTCTACTTGATTTGTTACATACACATTTTTTGCATACATATTTGCTTTGTTCTCTCTATAGAATTTGGTCAAAAACCATCCATAACACTTGCATTTCATGGCCTGTGACCATGTCTGTGTGTTCAGTCAATCATATTCTTTTATTTATATTCATTCTCAAACATCCACTAAATCTCTCTTGCAGCAGGACAACAGTCCTACTAGATTCCCAGCAGGATGTAGTCTAGTGAATGGAAATGTGTTCTTTCACCATTTTATGTATACCAATGGCCTGACACATTAGACTTTGGTAGACAATCATATTCATGATTCACTTTCACAGACTGTATTAAACATTATGTTGTGGTCACTTTCAGGAGTCATCAAGTGCAACATAACATGTTATTTTTGTGAGCTAAAACTTACAGTCACTGACTCCAAGAGAACAGACATTGACAAGTTCCATAAGCAGGAATCATGCAAACACTTGTATCACTATAATTGTTCAATGGTAAGTAAAGCTATAAATATTATTTTAAATATTAAGGGAGCATTTAACTGTAGGTAACACATTTGGGTATAACAGATCAGATCAAGCAGCACCTCTTGATCAGGAATTTTAAACAATTTCTGATGTTTTCTATCTTGAAAACTAATTAAAAGTATATAACCATGTAAAAATGCGACATATTTTTTTATTTTAAGAGAATAGTATAAAGTGATAGTGAGATAGTAATCTTTTATCAAGGGATGACCAAATGTAACGAATGTCATCAAATGGTCTCACAGTAGCTTCAATGTAAATGCGTAAGAGAAAGAAGAGTAACTCTTGCAGACTCCTCAATTGTATGAGTTAAATCAAGTGAATAGATGGCCAGTGGCTCGTGATCGTATATAAGAAAAGTAACTTCCTTACTTCGTACTAAACGTTGTGTTATTAGACACACTAATGAAAATAAACAGCAACAATACACAATAGTTATATAGAGGACAGAGTCTTCCTCCTGACTTTTCAGGCAATTCGTTATTTATTATCCAGATCTCACAACCACAAAGTGTGAACATTGATATTGACATTTAGTCCATTACATAAACATAATACTCTTTGTCAACTATGGTAAGATATACATAGGTTACTAACCCATACAGACAATGATTACCTTTGTTTATCTCTTGAATGCTTACATGTGTTCACACTCTGGTATACGTTGGTATATGTTCTAAAGATTCGACTCCCATACATTCAGGTTAAGAAAAATACAAATGTAGGATATTTGTTATGTCTGATGTCTATACGTCAGTTCCCTTGTCGAAGAGTTGAGGATGAAGTCCGGTTAAGTTCTAAGTCTTCCGTTTGGAGTATTGAATACGGTTTCGTCAGTTGTGGGTTGTATCACAGTTATATAAGGAGGCTTCGTTGGTAAGAGTGATAAGTCCCGCACTGTTATATAAGGAGGCTTCGTTGGTAAGAGTGATAAGTCCCGCACTGTTATAACTGTCGAAGGTGATCATATTGTTCCTCCGGAACGATTGTTAAAATGTAGACACGCCTAGTTCTGACACCAGTCTATAAAGGTAACCTTCCTAGGGTACAAGTTGGTTAAATATTATAGACGAAGACACGCTGTATCTTAATAGAATCCAAGGGTTGGTTGAATATATTTATCAATGTACTCTCGAGCACTTCCTAATATAATACAAACTTTCCTTTCTTCATAAATCAAATATGGACAGAAATCTCTCCAGACATTCGGAGCATGTGTAGTTACGAATCATCAAGTCTCATATACACTAGGTCCAGATTTTCTATTTCTCACTCAAAGGAGTGATAACGTTAAGAGTTAATACACAGATTTGGTTTACTAATCACTATAAATAGCTATTCAATCTATTTCCATGTTCTAGGATTATATAATTCTTCAACATTTCTCCACTAGCACTATGGCAACCTTGGCCAAAATAGTTGTTGAATGTAACTAACACCATACACTACAAAACATGAGTTCTGACCTATTTTAGTCTCACAGGCTATCAAACACTTTCTATATTTATCACCATCTAAAACAAGTTGTTAGCCGTATACTAATGTACTAACTACTCACGATACCAGAAGTTTCCAACACACAACATCCAGTTACTGTTTGGTCAACTCTGTGTCTATGACCCTTTCTCCTTTGTGTTAAATCCAAGTCCACCGATATAGGACTTAAGACGAAGTTACAATCCTCTTCTGCTTCAATGGGTCTTTCTTTGTTATCGGTTGCTAGATCCGTCAGTCTTAAAACAATTCCGTATCCATATCTTGATGTCTAATTTTGCCTCTGTGCTTAAAATTATACCGGCTGTTCTTCTATAAAAAAAAGAAACCATTGGTAATTATCTCTATCTTCGTATTAGCAAACTGTCCATTCTGTCCGTCCTGGTGTAAAAGAAGAGAATGATCTTTATTCTCCTTTCCCCTGTCCTATGTTACTTTCAGACTTCAACTCATGTCAGGAGATTCACGGGAAAATTCTCCTGATCATGAGTATGCATCTTTCTTACATGAATCTGACTCGTATTCAACTGAACAGTATTTACTATCTCACGTACATCTAGTACCCCCCTAAAATCTTCTAACTTAAATTTGTTCCTACTCCAATTTGAATAAGCACGCTTTTTCCTTTCTGATCCGTATTCACTCAACCGTAATATTTTCATCAACGAAGAGGAGATTATCCGTTATACCATCTAAAAAAAAAAGGGCCTTAACTTTTATGTTTTTATCCATGGGCCTAAATTCATGATCTCCCTACTTATCCTTTTACAATGGATTATATGTCTTTACTTGATATAATTTTCATGTGACTGTTACAACCAATGTGCCAGAAGAAAGTAAACATTTATTCATGACTTCAATTTAGCAGCAATAAAAAAAATATTAAATTTAATAGAAAACATTCAGATTTATAGTCCAATAATATAGCACTGGCTTCATTATCTATTCACCTTCTAATTTTATTTATAGCAGTGGAAACATGACGCTGTACCACAAAATTCAGACCAAAGGCAAAGAACATGTGAAGGTAACAGTATTACATTCTCCCTCAAACTAATATATAAGTATTGTAAGTATTCCTATATCTTTTCAATAATCTCAGAAGAAAGATAATAATTTATTCCATTCTTCTACTCATTACTTCTATTTGAGACATCAGGCGCAAGTAATTTCTTCCATTCTTCTACTCATTACTTCTATTTGAGACATCAGGGGCAAGTCATTTCTTTCATTCTTCTACTCATTAATTCTATTTGAAACATCAGTGGCAAGTCATTTCTTCCATTCTACTCATTACTTCTATTTGAGACATCAGGGGCATTTCTTCAAATACTCAACAGTCAAGTTCAAACTCTCACAGCTCTTCAAATACTCAACAGTCAAGTTCAAACTCTCACAGCTCTTCAAATACTTAACAATCGAGTTCATACCCTCACAGCTCTACAAATACTCAACAGTTGAGTTCATACCCTCACAGCTGTTCAAATACTCAACAGTCGAGTTCATACCCTCACAGCTCTACAAATACTCAACAGTTGAGTTCATACCCTCACAGCTGTTCAAATACTCAACAGTTGAGTTCATACCCTCACAGCTCTACAAATACTCAACAGTTGAGTTCATACCCTCACAGCTGTTCAAATACTCAACAGTTGAGTTCATACCCTCACAGCTCTACAAATACTCAATAGTTGAGTTCATACCCTCACAGCTCTTCAAATACGCAACAGTTGAGTTTATACCCTGAAAACATCACAATCTTCATTTATTCAAAATCAGTCTTACAAGCTATAAAAAATACCAAACAAGATAACCTCATTCACAACATCAGGCACAACATTCACAACATCAAACACAACATTCACAAAATCAGGCACAACATTGATTACTATCTATATAAGCTACACTAGTAATACAATGGATGATGTTCGTCCGTCGTGATCGACGATGACCAAAAACTCAACCATAATAATAATAACAATAAATAATAAAATAATAAAGTTAATAGTGCGTTTTTAAATGACTAGCAAGTCCAATGCGCGCACAAAATGTTCTTTTACAGAATTGACAACAATAGAAGGTATCTGTGTGAGGTTGAGATGTTTTTTCTTTTCTACGTGTCCGCTTCTGTCTTGCAGTTTCTTGTCTGAATTCTTCTGCCGCTAGTGCTCCCGTTCTAATGCTGTAACGCCAAGCCGTTCTATCCTGAGCGAGGCTCTCCCAAGCACCTACGTCAATGTTAAGATGTTTCAAGGATGACTTGAGCGTGTCTTTGAAACGCTTTTTCTGTCCACCAGCTTTTCGAAATCCTGCCTTGAGTTCTCCATAATATATTAAATACAATGGATACCATCTCACTGTGGCATTTTTGGTAACAAAAAAGTAGATGAATTGGCAACAATGGGAGACAACCTCCATCAGATCTGTACACATCATGGAAGTCTTCTTCTCAAACTCCCGCTGGATCTCTCTTATGGCAGGGCAATGGTCCTAGTAGATTTCCAGTAAGATGTAGTCCAGAGAAGGGGAATGCATTGTTCCATTTTATTTGTGCTAATGGCCCGACACATCCATCTTCGGCGGGCATCAGAGAAGTAAAGTCTGCTAGAACAATTTATGTGTATTCAGTGAATAAAACAAAGTAGAGACTATAGACCCGAGTAAGACGGCATTAATAAATTGAACAGGCCATCATATTTCAACTGAGAAAGGGATATCGCCTTCTAAAATTACACACCTCATTGGTATCTGCAGCCTGCATCTGCAGATCAATAACACAGACACCAGAACACATACTACAGAATTGTGTCAGTTTTGCTGTTCATATAGCTACAATATGGCTCACAGAAGCATCCCTGTAAAACAAGTTGTGGGAAACTCAGCCAAAATAACATGGCAGGGTTATGTATGGCTGTAAGATATTTGGATGGTAACATGGCAAGATTATGTATGGCTGTAAAGATGTTTGGATGGTAACATGACAGGGTTATGTATGGCTGTAAAGATGTTTGGATGAGATTAGATATGATTATGTTTGACTGCAAATCTTGGCTATGAAAGAGAGATGGATTGGACATTGTATGAGGAATGCTGAAAATTATACAGCAAGACGGGCATTGACATGGAATTCCCATGGAAAATAGAAGACAGGGAATATCTAGACCGACTTGGAGAATAAAGGTGATGTTTACTATCAGTGACATTGACATCTCTTGACAAATCTGCAGAGAAAAACCAAGGAAAGGATAAACTGGAGAGAATAAATATGTGATTGTTGTCTTATGATGGACAAGTGTTTGATTAAGTGATTGATTATTAAAATCCCTGTTTCCCAAAACACCCTAACTGCATGAGAAAGGTACTGCTAAACTTGAAGTTGACTGCACAGAGTAACAATATGTGTTAATTCACATTTATGTACATGTTCAATGTATTTGTCGAACAATTTATTGTACTTCTCCACAGTTTGCTGTTTATCAGACAATAAATCAGTTTTGCAATGGACATGGATTCCTTGTAGATACACATACCAATATTGTTTCGAATGTTTTCAAGAAAAAATTATTCCACTCCTTCATAAATCTGGCTTATTCTATTGTAAAGATTGCAAAAAAGAAATTGAGTTTGTAATTGTATCTCCATGCTAAAATTTTGTAAATGTTTAAGACTGTGTGTTATATGTGTTCTGGTGCGTGCATGTGTAGATTGTGTGCTGTATGTGTATCTACATATAATACAGGACTGTGTTGGTATGTGTGCAAGTGCATGCTTGTGTAGATAATATAAATATTTCTGCTGGTGTGAAGCACTATAAGCCTACCAGTGGTAAACTTCATAATTTGTGGGTGTGATACTAAGAGGTTCAGACATCACATTGATTACAACAGATAAATTCTGTATTATTTGAAAAAGGTAGAGAAAGAATCTTCTGTTGACTGTTAATGTGGGTGAAGAAATTAATTGACTCAAATTGACTCAAATGTGGGTGAAGAAATTAATGTATATACAAGGATCCCCAAATGTGTACATGTACCAACCTGCCCATCATATTAGTAGACAAACAGTAACACTTAAGATAATGAAGTCTGTCTTATAGAATCATCGCTTAAAGCACACAAAATCAACTTTTTGGCTTAAGGCCTATATCATGAACAAAATTTAACACAAGCCAAATATAAGATGGCATTGACAATAAACACGTCACTGTAATCATTTCCAATATTCCATTAGTAATAGTTTCCAATCATTTCAATTCAGGGTGTACAAACAGGCCTACAATTTTTTCTCCAATATTTTTATGCAGCTCAATATGTCAATTAGGTCATATATTCTATTATGATGTAGTCATAAACACATAATTTATGGTTGTAGTGATTTTTATATGACTGCCAAAATTGAAGCTCTTTGTTGTGAAGACAAAAATGTTGAATATTTGAGCATGATGGAATTGAAACAGGAAATACACAAATATGTTTTAAAATATTCTAGAACACAATATTTGAAGAATTAATAAAGGAATAATTTTCAGTCTAGAACTTTTTTTAAATCACAAAAAGCTCCAAGGCTGCATCATCCTCAAGAAATGGGTACCAGAGCAAATCTAAAAAATAAAGGTAGCAAATATGATACTGAGAAAATCCCTCCTAATATACTGTTTGTTTTTGGAAAAATAATGACTCAGTGCAATACTCCACAAAAGTCTCAATTTGTGAACAGAACTTTACTAATATCAAAGACAGTTAATTTAATGAATCAAATAGCTGTCATGAATTTTATTAAAAACATTGATTAAAGAAATTTAATAACTCATGAATTATATGGATTCAAGAAATCTAATAACTCATGAATTATATGGAAATAAATGTCAAGAATTATATCAAAGACAGATTCAAGGAATCAAATAACTATCATGAATTATATTAAAGACATGGATTCAAGGAATCAAATAAATGACTAGAATTATATGAATTCAATGAATCAAGTAACTGTCATGTGTTATAGCAAAGACAGTGATTCAATAAATGGAATAGCTATCATCAACTTTTCAAAAGTGATGGCTGCTAAACGTCCAAGTAAATGATGTTGATACATCTGCTGAAAATCAAGAAACGAATATACTGATGACTCAAAAGAAGTAATCTGCACTGTCAACTTTCCTTAAATTCTGATGGTATGGTAAGATCTCTTTATAAAGATGAGATCTTTCATAACTGATGGATGTCAAGGCAAGTTCATCAAGTGCACCCTGCCACTTGCTGTATTCAAGACAAGTTATACTGCAAGACATAAAACATTGGCCTGATCAAATATTTCAGTGCTGATCTGTGTGTTTGTGCACCCTGACCTGTGTGTTTTTGATAATGTTTATTTGCTACATGTTCTACTCAATAAACTAAACGAATTCTTCATATATATCTCATGCAATATCTCTCTCACTGTTGGTGATTATATCTCTCTCACTGTTGGTGATTATAATCTTTCAATTTTTCTCATCTTTAGTGCTGGTATTTGCTCCATTAATGTCCTTTTTCCATGCCATGAGGTTTTCTATTCTGGGTCTTTGGTACTTGCCAGAATGTATCTCTCTCCAATGATGTTTCTTAAATATATGCCATAACATTATGATGACAGAAAAACATCTTCAGAATATATAAACCAAAATAGAAGGGATTGACTGCCGAAATCAGATATATTGGGCCATTGGTGCAATAAAACATCGACAACGAATTTCCATTCTCAGTACTACAACCTTCTAATAATAGGACTATTGATCTGCTACAAGAGAGATCCAGTGGAAGTTTGAGAAAGAATACTGAAGAAGAATCGATAAGTAATGATGATGCTTTGACCTGAACATCTCAACATTCTACACTGCAGTGGTTCTGAATCTGTGTGTCTCGCTTCAGGGGTCAAACAACCCTTTCATAGGGAACGCCTAAGACCATCGGAAAATACATATTATGAAGTAGCAACGGAAATAATTTTATGGTTGGGGGTCACCACAACATGAGGAACCGTATTAAATGGTTGCTGCATTAGGAAGAATGAGAACCACTGTTATACATTTATCAATGGTCTCCATTATAGCTGAAACATTTTTATGACCTCACATCATCTTGAATGGTGATTTATTATCCACACTGCACTACCATACAGTAAAGTATAAAGAGACATAAAAGCATAGACAAATTAATGATGAAAAGCATGGTTTGCAGGTAAACAGAGAGTGAGTGTCAACCAAGACAATGATGGATAAGAAGATAGATTACAGAGTTTCTGAGCATATCATTGACTGGCATAATTCAACTATCTCAGAATCAGCAGCTATTAAAAGTATTCATCAAGAGAAAGACATTCTAGAAAGAATATGTTAACCTGAAGAAGAAGAAAAATCAACTCTACATGACCACCGAATGTCCTACTTTAATGAGCCTACACATATGGAAGATTAATTTATGACAAATATTCTGTTTTAGCATGACATATCAGAACATGTACATCATTTATGCAGTATCATTGTCTCTTTCAAGTGCAGTAGTTACACACACCATGTCTTTTCTTTGCTTGCTAAAAGCATGGTAAGTTTCTGTGTACAAGCTGGAAACTTTCATGTTTGGGGAAAGCACAGCAAAGACACTTCTTCTGTGTTGTATCAGTTCATATTTGCTTAACGGGACTACCTGTTTTTGCAGAAAGTAAAACAAAATAAATTACAAAGAGCAGGCAAATATGTTCTTTGGGTTTTCATTGATTATTTCCCTTTACTATCATGTATCCATCAAAGTGTTTAATTTAGGAGGGTTGTATAGGTGGAGCTATCAGTGGGTGGTGTGCACATGGGGGGAGGGGGGCTCTCGGTGTGTGTCACACGCATCTCTGCTTCAGGCAGCAGTCTTCTGCAACTGTAACAGACTTATTACATCTCTATAAAATATACAGTAGCCATTGTGTTTCTAGAATTGAACAACCAATCAGTGACATCACAAAAATGTGGATCCATGTAAATTTTATAAAAAGTTGGAATGGTAGTCCCATTAAGCAAACATGAACCGTTGTAGCTACTGCACTTCTGATTTGTGAATGTTATTCTTTTCTTTTGCTGAGCAGCACAATTCATATTTTTTCTTCATCTTTATTCAGCTCATTCTGAGATATATTGTCACCCATTTCTACTAAAGAATGTTATTTTTTATGATTCTGTAGACCACTTATATCAATGAATTATTTGTTTCTGAATCTGTCTTTGGGAGATCCTGATTTTATAGAATTTAATACAAACATAAAAAGACGTCCCATCAACTGGTAGTTGCAAGATAGTTGTACTACAATAATCAGAAGCAAACTAAAGTATTGTCCCTGAATATGGTCACCAGAGCACCAATACAATTATATACCATTAGCAACATTTTTAAAATGTCTTTCCTTCACATATATTGATGTAGGCCTAAAATATCTAACATTTGAGGAGACAGAATAAATTAAGAAATGTAGTCCTGACACTCCTGATTGCCAGAAATCACCCAAATAGAGCATTAGAAATAAGATTAATATAATCAAAATGTCTTCGTTTTTCTTAGAGATATGTTAAAGAACATGACACATGGATATTCTGAAATTTCCATTCATTTTCTTATTTAAGAAACGAATTGACATACACAAATTTCTTGAATATCTAAAGAAGGAAAAAATCATGAGTGGAAACTGTTAGTCAAAAATTGATTAGTTTTATGTTGATGTTAACTGAAAAACTGTGGTTTTCAATGTTTGTGTTTAATGAATAACATTGTGAGTTTAATGTTTTTATGTGATAATTGGTTAGTTTGCTGTTAGTTTTGTTTCTGGATAACTGATTAGTTTAATGTTGATTTTTTCTGGATAACTGATTTGTTTAATGTTGATATTTACTGGATAGTTTAACTTGTGAGTTTAATGTTTTTATGGGATAATTGGTTAATTTAATGTTGATTTTTTTTCTGGATAACTGGTTAGTTGGATATGTAGCTACTGGAACAATGCTACTGGAAGTATTGCAACAATGTATCCATTTTTTTAAAAAAATTTTCGATTTCCATGAGTTATGAATAATAGAGCTCTTGTATCCTTCTCAGAAAATATAAAAGGGAAATTCAGAGTTTTATTTCATATGCATAAGCTCCCAACTTGTAGTGGTGTGCACCAGAAGGCTCCCAACTCTCAGCGGTGTACACCAGAAGGCTCCCAACTCTCAGCGGTGTACACCATAAGGCTCCCAACTCTCAGTGGTGTGCACCAGAAGGCTCCCAACTCTCAGCAGTGTACACAGAAGACTCCCAACACTTCAGCAGTTGGTAGAGCTTTGAGAAGAAGTCTCTTACTCAGAGTGGAGGTAAAAATATAATTGTAGTAATCAATTGTTGAGGTGCTTCTACAACAGGAGAGCCTCACTATACAGAAATGTTATGGTGTCTAGGAGTGTGCTGGAAGTGGTAAGACCTTCAGAACCTCTTCATGTGGTTGTATCCATAATAATATCCAGTCCTACCAGTATATCATGCCATTTCTATCATTGCAGTTTTATGCTACTATTTCTATCGTACCAGGTCTGTCATGCGAGTTTTATACACCAGTTAACATAATCATACTTTTTCCATGATTAACTTTTCACTGTCATAAAAAATGTGTGTGCTAGTGTTTCTGACTTCATATCTAGGTTTGTGCTAGTGTTTTTGAAATGATTACTTTAGCAATTTCTGTTTTTAAATGTTTAATTAATCATTTTACATTTATACTGACATTTTGATTTCAATGCACAATGTTTTAACTTTTATTTTCCATAATGTTTATACATTTCTGAAAAATATAGATATTTTATCTTATGTTACGTGGACATCTTCTGTGGTCCCTCAAATGGATGATAAGTCAGTTTCATAAATCATGTGGACCAGTGGTTTTCAATGTGGGCTATATATGTCCCACAACGTTGTGCATCTATGAAGAAAAATTGACAAATGGGATGCCATGAACCCATTTATACATACCTGTGCAACTAGTACAGATTTTCTATATCTTAAGGGGATCTTCTGATGTAGTGTTAAGCTGTTCACTTTGTATTCAAGAGCTTGCAGGTTTGAATCCCTCCCATTATGTCTTGTTTACAGGATGTCATTTCTTAGATCCCTAGGGGGTTATCATATAAAGCTGAGTGTGGCTTGCCAATAGATTCCAAGGGGGTTATCATATAAAGCTATGAGTGGCTTGTCAATAGGTTAAGAGGGACTGAGTACATATGGTGTAACCCAAGTACAATGAAGTCAATCCTCTGCGCCTTTGAAGATTTATTTTTCTCAACACTTTACTGTATTTCCTGTGTTGATCTTTAGTGAAGTGAGAAGAGATATTCAGTGAAGTGAGGAGCAAAATTTAGGGAAATGAGTGACATTTAGTGAAATGCACCAAGTATAACATGAAAATAAATCATTATGTATAGGCATGTTCCCATTGTGTTTTGTGCGTGGTATCCTGATTCATTGTGCGCCTTTTGGCTGGTTGCCTCAGTCTTCAGCACATTGCTTACTTGGGCAGAACTGTGGTCCTACTCCCTGCGCAAAACTGAAATTCAACTGGTAAATCCAGGAATAGGGTAATGAAGTTTTGCTAATTACTAGGGACACACATAATAAAACACACAAATCGACGTTTCGGCTAATAGGCCTTTATCAAGACAAAAATTGAAACAAAATTAAAACAGAAAACAGACAGTAATGATATGGACGTTCACATTGGCATTTGTAAAATAGATTGACCGGAAGAGTGAAAAGACACCGGACAAGGAATATACAAAAGTGACTACATACACGTGACATGAAACAAACAAAAACTGGAACAATTATATTCATACATGAGACAGACGCTCATTGGTGACGTCGGGTTTAAGAGTGCCATATTGGTAAATGTAGCGGTTCTCAAGCGTAAGATGGGTCCGGTCGTCAGAGAAGCACGATTTAATGGCCATAACCTGAATGTCCTAGGCCCGTGTCATTGAATTGGACGTCTACGGGATAACCCTAATGGTTTTTTATGATATACAGATGTTGACAGAATCGGTCTGCGAGCCTCCTTCCAGTTTCACCTATATATGTCATGCCGCATCGCTTGCATATGATAGCATAGATGACGTTACGGGATATATGTGAAGCTCTCCTCAATGGTGAAGGTGGCTTTAGTGAATATGACAGACTGGGTCTGGGTGACATAGGCACATGTGTTGTGTTTGCAACTGCTGGTGCCGAAATTATTAGGAACGTCAGGCTGGAGGTGACTCCGGACTAATATATCCCTCAGGTTTTTGTCACGTCTGTAAGCAACAAAAAAAGGAGGGGGGTCACAGAATACTTCCCGCGTCTCGGGATCAGATTGGAGAAGAGGGAGGTGACGAAGCAGGACATGACGAACGGCAGAGCTATAGGGGTGTAAAGTGAGAAAAAGCTTGACCTTGTCAGAAGAGGAAGACTTCCAAGTGTTCAAGAGGATGTCTTGACGGGAGAGAATGCACACTCGAAGAAGGGCCGACTTGAGGACTCACTCGGGATATAGACGACAGCGGAAGAATTCTGTCATCTTGTAGGTTTTCTCGAGGAAGTTGGGAGAATGGAAGGGAATCCTGACATGAAGAGGGATGAGAAGAGCTGTACAAAAGAAAGTTATGTGCATCCGTTGGTTTGTAGTGTATCGATGTGCTGAGGCAGAAGGGTTGAATAGTGATGGATATGTTAAGAAAGTTCACATGGAGGTGGAGATCTCTGATGTGAACTTGATGGCGGGGTGAAAATTGTCAATGAATTATATGAAGCGTGCCAGGTAAGTATCAGACATGGCAATGATGCTGATCCCATCATCGATATACCTATGGAACACCGATGGGAAGCCCCCCCCCCACCCATTGGATTCCCATATCTGGTGCTCAAGAAGGCAAAGCTAGGCCACGTCTTAGTGCCCATGGTGACCCCACTGATTTGGTCAAAGAAGTGTACATCGAGCTCAAAGGAATTGAGAGTGAGCACGAGTTCTGCAAGACGGATGATGGTAGAGGTAGACACAAAGGGTTGCTGGCCGTGGAAGAACTTCACGGCCTTGAGACCCTCTATGTGTGCTATGGAGGTGTAAACGGAGCAGATATCCAGCTGAATGAGACGATAAGTGTGAGCAGGGGACAGTGAAATAGAGGCAAAACTGGACAGGGCACGATTAGTAGGCCTATATTTCAGGAATATAGGAAGTTGATCCACTAATGGTTGGAAGACACTATTCAGGAAGTCAGAAATATGTTCAGTGGGATAGGAACACGCAAAGACATTGGGTCTGCCCGAGTTGAAAGGCTTGTGGATTTTGGGCAACATATAGAATACAGGGCTACCGACACTGTTTACCTTGAGGCATAGAGCGGCAGCTGAAGTGGGCAGGAGGTTGTCAGCTATTAGACCCTTATTAGTGGTAGAGACTGTATCGTTGTGGGCAACAATCGGGTCTTTCTTGCACGTGTGGGCCCTGTAGAACAAGGGATATGATAGCTAAACCTGACCCTCTGCTAAATAGAGGTTCTTGCCCCAGACAACAACAGCACCCTTCCCTTGTCGGTCAACTTGATGACAATATCGTCACAGCTGCGAAATTGTTTAAGAGCACGGGGTGCAGAGACTTTGAAGCGAGCACCTGCTCGCCAGGACCCATACTGGTTCATACCTTGATACTCCTCCCCGCGGAGTACCCCGGGCAACAGAGCAATCTGGCTAAGCTATCAAGGATCGAACGATCTCCAGCTGAGGTGGGAACCTGCTGTGGACTTGGAGATGGCCTAGTCGAATCCAGCACTCAACAAACAAAGTTTAAGAGCACGAGACTCAGCCGGAATGATGTTGGTACGCCTTATCCGGGTCAAGTGGAAACATAATGTTGATAGTCAAACTGAGAATTAAGCGGGGAAAATCATCTACGGTTGGGACATCTTATGGTTTAAATTACATTGCTCACAAATGTGCTCTGAGTATTCAGTTGTGATGAAATATTGAAAATGAATTTTTTTTTTTAAATAAAACTCTTTCCTGTGAAAAATTTGTATTTTAAAAAAAAATTACATAATAATAATAATAATATGTTGTATTTCTTGTTACTGTAGACTGTTCTACTTTGCAATATTCTACACACTTGTGCTGCTGTGTATGGAGAGTATGTTTACGTTTGTTCTTATGTTTCAACACCATGTTTAGCTTTACTTTCATCAGTCCCGAGAAGTAGACAGACGTATATGGGGGGGGGGGGGGGAACATCCAGATCAAAGTGTGAAACATCTGAAGTGACAATCTGAAGTTCCAGCTGATCCTGAATTTCTAGATATTTCTATTGGAACACATAAACTTTGATCAACCAAAGGTTTTTATATTCGTATAACTGTTTAGAAAGACAAATAGTGGAGGGAAGAGTACCTGGAAAGAGGAGAAGGGGCAGACCAAGAAGACGATGGACTGACGACATTAAAGATAACATGAATGCATCGCTAGAAAATGCAAGCCACATCGCCCAAGACAGAGAGAGGTTCAGAGAGTTCATTGGGAAGACAACGTTCTGGAAGGAATACGTCACATGACACATTGAGTGCCAGAAAGTCTGTAGTTTGGAGGAAGGGGGGGGGGGGGGGTGGTCTCAAACTTCCAGTCTTATGAAATGAGAACATGAATGTTAGGATATAGTCTAATGCAGCGTAAATTTCCCTTTAGTGACTATCCCAAAAATGTCATGGAAATGAAGGAATTATGAACGAGAATGGTCAAATGCCCCCTTTCCATTTATTTCCCCTTCACTTACTGAAGATAAATATACGGTTCTGAATGACAGCATTAACGCCCAACTTTTCAATGACCCCCCCCCCCCCCCCCCAACCACCCTTTAAATAATATATTTATTATTATATAGGCCTATGAACATTTTTGCTGTCAGAGTCTTAGATTTGTCTTCAATAAGGGGGGGGGGGGTTTACCATAAACATAATTATTGCTCTTTAAAATAAAGGAGGAGCTCTCAAAACCAGCTTGTGCAACATCATCGAATATAAGTTCAGTATAGTTTCCATTACTGCTGAAAATATCATGGAATATAAGTTCAGTATAGTCTCCATTACTGCTGACAATATCATGGAATATCAGTTCAGTATAGTCTCCATTACTGCTGACAATATCATGGAATATCAGTTCAGTATAGTCTCCATTACTGCTGACAATATCATGGAATATCAGTTCAGTATAGTCTCCATTACTGCTGACAATATCATGGAATATCAGTTCAGTATAGTCTCCATTACTGCTGAAAACATCATGGAATATCAGTTCAGTATAGTCTCCATTACTGCTGACAATATCATGGAATATCAGTTCAGTATAGTCTCCATTACTGCTGACAATATCATGGAATATCAGTTCAGTATAGTCTCCATTACTGCTGACAATATCATGGAATATCAGTTCAGTATAGTCTCCATTACTGCTGACAATATCATGGAATATCAGTTCAGTATAGTCTCCATTACTGCTGAAAATATCATGGAATATCAATTCAGTATAGTCTCCATTACTGCTGACAACATCATCGAATATAAGTTCAGTATAGTCTCCATTACTGCTGACAACATCATCGAATATAAGTTCAGTATAGTCTCCATTACTGTTGACAACATCATCGAATATCAGTTCAGTATAGTCTCCATTACTGCTGACAACATCATCGAATATAAGTTCAGTATAGTCTCCATTACTGCTGACAACATCATGGAATATCAGTTCAGTATAGTCTCCATTACTGCTGACAATATCATGGAATATCAGTTCAGTATAGTCTCCATTACTGCTGAAAATATCATGGAATATCAGTTCAGTATAGTCTCCATTACTGCTGACAACATCATCGAATATAAGTTCAGTATAGTCTCCATTACTGCTGACAATATCATCGAATATCAGTTCAGTATAGTCTCCATTACTGCTGACAACATCATCGAATATAAGTTCAGTATAGTCTCCATTACTGTTGACAACATCATCGAATATCAGTTCAGTATAGTCTCCATTACTGCTGACAACATCATCGAATATCAGTTCAGTATAGTCTCCATTACTGCTGACAATATCATGAAGAACTCTGCAAATATCCTGTTGGTCACCACTTCTACTCATCAGTGTTAGGTACTAATGAAGTGAAAATTTGACGGATCATATGGGTTGGTTTTCATTCCTCGTATTCATTCTCTGATCATCATCAAGTGACATATTCTTTCAAGAACGTAGTCTTTCCTATGGATATCTATGGATATACGACGGACAGTCGAGTTATGGGGATGGAAGGTAAGAACCAGTTTAACCCTATCAGAGGAGGAGTCTACTACAAACCCACTGATGCACATGGCTTTCTGCTCTACACTTCTTCTCATCCTCCCGCCTGTCGTAACTCTTTACCTTACTCACAGCTTCGTCGCTTATGTAGCGATGACGACGATTTTCTCGACAAATCCTCTGAGATGATTGAGTTCTTTCGTAGACGCTCCTTCCCTGACAGCATTCTTTCATTGGCTTGGCTCCGTGTACGCCAGCTATCTCGCCTTGATACCTTGAATAATTCCCAGGGTTCTTCCTCCTCCTCTGATAGGGTTAAACTGGTTCTTACCTTCCATCCCCATAGCTCGACTGTCCGTCGTATTCTACTTAAACATTATTCCCTTCTCCAGTCTGATTCTGACACCCGTGACGCTTTCCACAAATTACCTCTGGTGGCCTTTAGGCGCGACAAAAATCTGAAGGACATCTTGGTCCACAGCCACCTCAGGTCCTCTGCACCTGACCATTTTGGTACCGTGCGGTGCTCACGCGGTCGTTGTTTCACATGTCCTTATGTGGTTCAGATGCGCTCCATCTCATTCCCCAAGGCCAGTTTCTCCATCGATGAGGCCTTTACATGTGAATCCCGTAATGTTATTTACGTGATCATATGTAAACGCTGTGGTAAGCAATATATCTGTGAGACTGGCCTTAGACAGAGCGACCGCTTCTGTAACCACTTGCATGCTATCAAACACATAACACCCACTCCTGTGGCCAATCACTTCAACGGCGATGGCCACCGTGGTGTCATTGACATTCAGGTCACTGCCATCAGATCCTGCACCGCCGATGATAGATCTAGGTACGCCCTCGAAAATCGTCTCATTTTCGAGTTGGGTACCATCAAGCCATTTGGACTAAATTCCGACCACTCTTTCGCTTAGTTCTCGGTCGTATTGGTCTTTGTTACGTCATCGTTTTGTTCCTCTCGTTCCACCTGTATTATCGTCTTTGTGTACTTCCTGTTCGTATGCTTCTGGTATCTATCTTACTATCACATTTCACTCGGATACGCATACATTTTTACTTGTGGTTTTTTTTTTTTTATGTTTGTATATTTTGTCCGTATCTTGAAAAAGGCCTATAGGTCAGAAACGTCGACTTTGTCCTGTGTATTGTCATCTGTAGATTATATTCTGTGTTTTGTTTTGTTATATGTACCATATTTACATCCGTTAGTGATAGTGTGTAGTGTTTTAGTCGTCATTCAGTAGGACTTCATTACCTGTTTTACACGTGAGTATTATTTTCCATTAGTGTAAACAACTGGGATTTCATTGAAAAACTGAGATTTTCCAAACATTAAGTACGTCATAGTCGGTGACTATTTGAAGATTGTGGAAATACTACTGAAGATTGATAACAGATGCAGTACAACTATTATTCATAGGCAAAAAGTGAAAACACAGAGTACCTTACGGATAAGGACATTGTATGAATCACTAAAGCACACATGTTTTGATAAAAAGACTTATCAAGAACAAAACACAGTAGGTAAAAGATAGCACAGCCTATGAACACAAACCCTGCATTATTCCTTTCTTCTTCTTGTAAACGTTTTTTTTTCTTCTCCTTTGCAGAACATTGTTTCTACGCAAGACTTTCACTGGAACCTTACCCTCCATAACTGCCAGTAATCTTTCTAACCCATTATGCCTTTTTATATGTCCAAAATATTTTTTACTTGTGTTTTTGATAGCTTTGAAGCGCCAGTCTTCTTTGATGTTTAGGTATGTATTATAAACAGAGGTAAACCATGAAGAAATACATGGTCAAGTTAATGCAACAAACTGAAGAAAAAAAAATGATGAAAAATACACAGAGAATACAAAAGGATGACATAGCTATTTAGAAATAGTGAGGAAGACCTTCAAGAATTAATTAATGTAGCAGTGACAGAAAGTAAAAATAAAGGCCTCCTCTTAAATATAAAGAAAACAAGTAATGGTTATTTCAAAGAAACAAAATACCACAGCTTGCAAGATAAAAGTCAATGATACAGGTCCACTAATTCAAGTATTTAGATACAATGATAACAGCAGATGGAAGACGTTCAACAGAAATCAGAATAGGGCATACAAAAACAACATTCAGAGAAATTAAAAATATATAATGTAACATGACCTTTTTCATTAGAGGTGAGAGAGTTCTTCAATGCTATATAACTCCTATACTAACATATGGATGCAAGTCTTGGACAATAAACAAAAAGGTAAGTGGGAAATTAGAGGCAGTAGAGATGTTGTTCTAAAGAAGAATGCTGAGAATACTGTGGACTGCCAGGAAAGCTAATGTGGAGGTGTTGAAAGAGTCAAATTTCGAAAAGGACCTTAATCAATCAAACAAGAAAAAGACAATCTTCATGTTTTTGTGGCGAGATTTGGAGAACTTAGCAGTTTAACAACATGGCACAGCAGGAAAACAACAACGATTCTGATACATAATACTGGAGACAGCGCTGTGGAGAGCCATGATCGTCTACGCCAGTCGGCATGGCTGATTATGAGAAATATGTATATCATTTCCACTTATGCCGTTAAGTGTCGTGGAGGGGGGGGGGGAGTGTCAAAATGTGCAGATATTGTATAAAACTGTAAAACATGTCCAATTACATACATTCCGTTCTGTGGCTATATCCTCCTACTAATCTGCAGGGGTTTGAGAACGAGTGTAAGAGACACAGAACTACAATTACAGGTAGAAGGTTAGAGAAACTATTGTGTATTGGAGAATGCAGATGCAGGGATCTACAACCCAACTTGATGCTTGATTAGAAACTGGCTTTACAGAACGTGGGACATTTCCATAATTGCTACGTTCCAGCAGCCATCCCAGTGTATGTATACTCAGAGTCCCCGTCAGGTTTTGATTGTGTAATCTTCGGGAAATTCCAAAAGATCTACATTTTCTCACTTCTAGATATTCCCATTTCTAACAGTATCTGTATGTGTTACGCTCTCAGCCTCATTGACATCATCATCTTGAAATGAAATTATAATTACTTTGATTAAGTCTGCTTTATCTCTTCTCAGCATTGTACCGTATATCGCGGTATTATCAATAAGTCGGCTCTCTTGTTTCCTATGACACCAGCATGATCAGGGCATTATATCCATGTAATGCTGTGGACAATTGATGTGTTCAATAAGTCCCACCATTCAGACCAACTACAGAGTGTTAGCATTGCCGGTTTCTAGATTTAAAATTTGGCAGTACAAAAACTGTACAGACTCGTGCCTATTGTCTTTCCCCGTGTGGATTGTGATCCACTCTTGCCGTTAAGCGTAGGGGTGATTGGAACTCGAGTTTGCGTTCTATAGCCAGATGTGTGGCCTCGGCTGTGCTATGAGCGTGTCTGTTCAGGATGTCCCTGACGTTTTCTATCCATCTTTTCCTTGGATAAAATATAATTTTGCTTAGGCTATAAATTTCTTGTGACCATGGTTTACATTTAATGAGCACATGTTTACAACTAGATTTATTAAGAATTTTTTTGTAACAGATTCGTGCAAAAAAATAAATTTCTATATATTTTTCATTTTGACAATTAGTAGCCGGGGGTAAAGATGCGCTGGGGGCAAAGATTCGCAGTGGTTTTTTTTCGGAACTATGAGTTTTTCCCGCAAACCACGTGGCCACGCCGGACGCTAACATCCGTTTCTGTCGCACAACGAATTTTCATCGGTCAAGGGCAAGTCATTTTTGAGCCATGGGGTAAATTCATTTTATAACGTTCTCGATCTAACTTTTTTTCCACTTCTCACTCTTTGTCCTCTGTTATCAGTACTGTCATGTTATTTTACATATCTGAACTGAAAACTATATTGTATTGTTAAGTTATTAAGCATGTTACATTGTCAAGATAATTTTTGTTTTCATGATATTTTATAAAAATTGTGCTCTGCTATTCATAGATGCACGTTCTCCGCTATTCATAGATGCACGATCTCCGCTATTCATAGATGCACAATCTCCGCCGGTCATAGATGCACGATCTCCGCCGGTCATAATTGCAATATCTCCGCCGGTCATAATTGCACTATCTCCGATGGTCATAACTGCACTATCTCTGCCAGTCATAGTTGCACGTTCTCCGCTATTCATAGATGCACAATCTCCGCCGGTCATAGATGCACGATCTCCGCCGGTCATAATTGCAATATCTCCGCCGGTCATAATTGCACTATCTCCGCCGGTCATAACTGCACTATCTCTGCCAGTCATAGTTGCACGTTCTCCGCTATTCATAGATGCACGATCTCCGCTATTCATAGATGCTCATTCTCCGATATTCATAGTTGCACGTTCTCCGCTATTCATAGATGTACGTTCTCCGATATTCATAGATGCACGTTCTTCACCAGTCATAGATGCACAATCTCCGCCAGTCATAGATGCACAATCTCCGCCGGTCATAATTATACATTTCTGCCGGTCATAGTTGCACTATCTCCGCCGGTCATAATTGCACTATCTCTGCTGGTCATAGATGTATGATTACCGCCGGTCATAGTTGCACGATCTCTGCCTGTCATAGTTGTACGATCTCCGCTGATCATAGATGAACGACCTCCGCTATTCATAGATAGTTGAAATTATAGTCAAATGCTTTATAGAGCACCCCAACACGTTGTTATAGTTACAAACGAATCTAAGCACCAATTCTCTGTATTAATTTTTTTTCATATTTACGTTTTTTCATTTTTTGTTCGTATTAAAGTTACATAAAGATGCATATGCATAGTCTTTGTGCTATATAATCTTCTCACAATGTGACTGACTATGTTTAGATAGGAAGTGACATTGTTATTTTGCTGGTTTTGTCAATTTTCCCATGATTTTGTAATTGTTTTTGCCTGCGCGTGTTTGCCCCAGAAATTGGGGCAAAGGTGGGATTTTACTCATGTTCATAAAATCTCATTCTACGGACTAAACGTGATTGTATGTTGTAAATACCCTGACGATTGTTAGATGGATGGATAAGCTACACACTGCTGCTAGTTTGGTCTCTCATAGTTAAGTCTATTTGTCAGAATACGGAAAAAAGTGAAAAACGCTCATCATTGCCCCCGGCTACCCTTACTTCTTACTCTAGTTAGTCATCAACTCGCATGATCGAGCAACATCATTAAGTGCAGTCTCTACAACGAAGGTTGGCTGCAACAGACCTCCAACAGTCCCTTTATCTTTCCTTGATGGTGCACTCTGCTAGATTAACATGTCCATCTCGTAATGTTTCTCTCCTACTTGTATCTTTGCCTACCTCTTGCGCGTCTCTCCTCAACTTTACCCTCACGTAGGCCCAAGGTCTTCAGCGAAGTGTCATGTCTTTTAATACGTTATGATCATCAAGCATGTCTAGATAATAAATCAGAATCTCTGAAGCGAAGTTTGACTGAGCTGGATTTCCAACACTTTATGTCATATGTCTTGATGGAGCACTCTGACATAATATAGTTACAAACATGTTTTGTCCATCTCTTGATGTTTTCTTCCTATTTGTATAGGCATACCTGTCTGTGTTTTACTTGACATTCATTAACGTTCTCTTCCAGTAAGGTCTTCATAAAATTGTTTACATCAACAAGATTATCTTGATCAGTAACCAACACCATAGCACTGTCTATCTTGCACAGCTTACTCTGTGAATATGATAGAATAACTGTGTGTTGGTAGTTTCCTCATCATCCAAGTGATTGCTGCGAGCAGCACCTCTATCTCAATTCTCATACTCGATGTTGTTATAGAATAAGTAGTCGATCTGTCTGCGGTTTTCCTACCGTATCAATAGGCGACGAAATATCATCTATTGCTGTTTGTATCCCTTAATAAGTTATTTCTGATGCCAAGTTACTTATCAACACCAGAAACAGTCCACATTTATTGGTTACATTATGAGACGATGAGGTTTTGAGTATGTTACCACGTAACAACAGGCAAGATTGAAGGGAAGAGGGACAGGGCGACAAAGAGAGAAGATACTATATAGTTTGGCATCGGGTCATGGTAGAAAGTCAATAGTAGAGCTGATACACGGTGCTGCATATAGAATGTTGTCATCAATGATCGCCTACTCTACCTGGTGCGGCACATGCTGATTACGGAACACTGAAAATGAAAAAAAAAATAGATGAATTTGTCGTGTTGCTTTACATCAAGACCTATAACCCGTCATGTAAGTATATCATGCTGCTGTTATACCAACCTTACTATACGCCTGCGAAACGTGGACAGTGTATGCTAGACATGCAAGAAAGTTAAATCATTTCCATCTTACCTGCCTACGTAAATTACTAAACATCCATTGGTGGGACAAAGTACCAGACTACGAGGTCTTGGAAAAATCAACCTCAATAAGCATCCACACAATACTTATGAAGGCGCAGGCACGCTGGGCAGGCCATCTTGTGCGTATGGAGAACTCGCGATTGCCAAAACAAATATATTATGGAGAACTCAAGGCAGGATTTCGAAAAGCTGGTGGACAGAAAAAGCGTTTCAAAGACACGCTCAAGTCATCCTTGAAACATCTTAACATTGACGTAGGCGCTTGGGAGAGCCTCGCTCAGGATAGAACGGCTTGGCGTTACAGCATTAGAACGGGAGCACTAGCGGCAGAAGAATTCAGACAAGAAACTGCAAGACAGAAGCGGACACGTAGAAAAGAAAAAACATCTCAACCTCACACAGATACCTTCTATTGTTGTCAATTCTGTAAAAGAACATTTTGTGCGCGCATTGGACTTGCTAGTCATTTAAAAACGCACTATTAACTTTATTATTTTATTATTTATTGTTATTATTATTATGGTTGAGTTTTTGGTCATCGTCGATCACGACGGACGAACATCATAACCCGTCAGGGTGTAGAGGTGCACATCGGATACACCAGCACAAAAAGCTCTTCCCAAAAATATATATCCTCTATTGTGTTGCTTTGACTAAATTGGTAGCATATCCTATTCACTACGTGACTGCCAACCTAGCATATTTTGGCTGCAGTGGTTGCTTTGACTACTGTTTATTAACTATTGACAGTGTTGATAATCAGAAATGATAGCTCGACTACGTCCGACGTGTCGATAGAATGCATTGACTTCCTGTTATGTTTGCAGACGACAGTGTCTGAAACTGGTCATTATATTTATATAGTAGTGTGCTCACTATGTTTTATCTAGTCGGTTTAGGGTTAGGAGACGTGAAAGACATTACAGTGAAAGGTTTAGAGGTTGTGAAAAATGCTGAGAGAGTCTATCTTGAAGTTTATACTTCAATATTGACTGTAGGGAAAGACGCATTGGTAAGATAAGAAGTTAGTTCGGATTCACATTTTTTTTCATTAAAATAAAGTACTCATTTATTTTACTTTATTCAAGTTTATTAAATTATTCACATATGATAATATTGTAATATTGATATGGACTCATGGACATCTGATCTTCAATCTCTGTTTTTCAATGTATTTGACCACTGATGCTGTTCCAACTTTGATGTCATGATTAAGTTCAATTTTATAATGATATTGATTGGTCAAGTCTACTTTCGTTTTTGAACAGAACCAAAGTGAACGACAGACTGTTTATTTAAGTTTATAAATTCAGAATTTTCTTGAACACTTTTTTAACCCAATATATGATCGTAGATGTAGGCTACTAGATAAACTTTTACAAAAACGATATATAGGGTCTAAGCTTCATTTTGAAAATTATTTTTTTGGGAGGGGGGAGGAGGGGGGCTACTTAAACTAAGTACTTGGACATCTGGGATTAGCATACACTTCATACAGTAAATTTTGCTTAGGCTACAAATTTCTTGTGATCATGGTTTACACTTAAAATGAGCATATGTTTGCGACTAGATTTATTAAGCATTTTTCTGTAACCATTTTCTTTTTCCCTTGTCCTGATGGAAAGCACAAGGTAAATTATAAATTCAATCTTCATACCAACATTGTGTTATCAATGTTTCAGAAATAGACATAACCATTTTCTTTTTCCCAAATCTGTCCTGATGGAAAGCACAAGGCAAATCATAAATTCAATCTTCATACCAACATTGTGTTATCAATGTTTTAGAAATGGACACTAACAAAAAACAACAGAAAAAGCTTACTATGTGTGAAGTGGAATATCTAAGAAAAGCAGCAAACAGAACAAGAAGAGATCATGTGAGGAATAGAGAGATTACAAAAACTGTTGGAATAACATCTATCATGAAATATATTGAAAAACAAACTGAAATTGTTCGGCCACTTAATGAGAATAACATCATGAGAATGTACTCTCCTTTGCCAGTGGCAAGAGCATGGAAATAGCAAGATACAGAGAAAGACTAAGAAGGTGAATTGAAGAAGTTACCAACATTCTGAGACATCACAACATTATTGTATTTCAAGCGACCAGACATGCCATATCCCAAAAACCTGTCAACCTTCTTTCCTGCAACGACATTTTCACGAAAGTAGAGAAAAGACAATAGATATATAGTTACAGCTCTATCTAACATTCTCTATTTTCCTCACCAGTGTGGCTACCAAGGCCTGGAATTCTAGTTCAGGATACAGAGAATAGGACCACTCTTCTTTTCAGACATGTCATAGGAGGTGATGAATCCTTTCAGTCCCTGCTGATAAAGAAAAACTCAATCTTAATTCCCAGGATGAGGGGAATAATTCTGCAAAAATAAGAAGTGATTGTGCAAGAAAATGAATAAAAAATACAATTTCCAATCAATTTTTATGATTCAAAGTTCAATTAACACCTTGGTGACCAATTTCAATGATCGTTGAAATTGCTATGATGCGCCAGAAATATGGCCGCAGTAGTAATATTGTTACTAAATATACCTCATCAGAGGCACTACATCATTCCAAAATGGCTGCTCCCATGTGTTACATCATTTAGCTGTTTTGGTGGCTAAAAATGATTAAAATCCCATTTTTTTGCACAAGTTTGCCTGTCAGATGTAATCACCATTGCAGAAAATGTAGACCAACATTACAGCAGAGATGATTGTGATTCTTGGAGCGAATCTGAAGCTGAAAGGGATATTTAATGGAGCAGTTTCATTAGCCTAAATGATAGGCCTAATGATGATAATTTGATAATCACAGCATAAGTGATGCAGGTGATTTAGTAAGTATAAATAGAGTTGAAATTGAATTTAGGCATGGCAGAATTGGCCATAAAAGAATTGATTTGCAAAACAATCATTGGGCATGGAGAAAGCTTGCTAGAAACAAACTTATTGAGCTTAATAATCTTGCTCCTTAAAATTAACAACAAGGTGTCACAACATGCACAGATGGATTTCAGTGCATCTTTTTAAAAAAAATAAAAAATTTTCGACACTGTCATTCATCGTATCACAGAAGAACTTAATAGATATGGTGAAAACCACCTAGCTGATAGCTGAGTACACCTGCAGTGCTAAATTCAAGAAGTTGTCTTGGGACAAAATCTGATACAGTATTTGAGATCTCTGCTTTCATGATCCCCTGATCAAGATAAGACCTCTTCTTGAGATCATTTTGCCAACCTATACTCAACAAGAATCTGAAACTTAAAAAAGCAGATTATGCCATCTTTTGTGTCACAGAAGATTAAAAATATGCTGGCAGTCACTTGACATGATACCAAAAGGGTTAACCTTATATCTATTGTCCACTCCAGTGCAGTTATTGACAAGACCATTAGAAATAGAGGTATTCCTGAAGGTAGGACAATTAACAAACATTTAATTGCAGATAAATATAGCAAATACATGAGAGGAGTTGACCACTGTTGCCAAATTAGAGCGGCTATCAATACACCCACACAGATCCTATAAGTAGTATCTATCATTATACCATTTCCTAGTTGAAACTGCATTGGTAAATGGACACATCATCTAGAACAGTGTTAATCATGCTATCACGGCAAAGAAGTTTAGGTAGAATATGTCTTACTCTTATAGAACAAGCTGCTCTTTGATGAAAAATTATAATATCAAATTTCACAGTCTACAACAGAATAACTTACTGGGTGACATTTTCCTGAGAAATATGAGAGGGCAAAGTACAATTCAGACTGTATAGTGTCTAGGCTGCAGGAGAAAGTACAATCCAGACTGTATAGTGTGTAGGCTGCAGGAGAAAGTACAATCCAGACTGTATAGTGTCTAGGCTGCAGGAGAAAGTACAATCCAGACTGTATAGTGTCTAGGCTGCAGGAGAAAGTACAATCCAGACTGTATAGTGTCTAGGCTGCAGGAGAAAGTACAATCCAGACTGTATAGTGTCTAGGCTGCAGGAGAAAGTACAATCCAGACTGTATAGTGTGTAGGCTGCAGGAGAAAGTACAATCCAGACTGTATAGTGTGTAGGCTGCAGGAGAAAGTACAATCCAGACTGTATAGTGTGTAGGCTGCAGGAGAAATAAAAACAACTACATCATCTACAACAATCATTTTTTGTGTCACAGATGGTAGAGTGTATTGTTATGTATTAGTAGATGGGGAAAAAGAAGTCAAACCTGCATGTACTGCCCTGACTGAAGTGTATTTGTTATATATTAGTAGATGTTTATCCAGATGGTAGTGCATATGTGTTCTATATTAGTAGACGTTTATCCAATACAAGTTGATGGTTCGAACACAGGGCAAGTGTTAAAAATACTCACGATATTACTTTTGTCAAGAATATACTATATTTGAAATTATTATGTTTTTATTAGAGCTGAGATAATTTGTTGTATGTTTATCATTAACTTAACAGGAATCATTTTATGGACGAGATATCATTCTTGCTGATAGGGACATGGTGGAGCAAGCTTCAGGTTTGAAATAATTTTGTTGTTGGGGCATTTCATTTTTATTTAGTAATGTATGGTAAAATGTTGCGTCAAATTAAGTAATTATGGTATGATAGCTGGTAACAGGGGTAAAGGCAGTCTAAGACAGCGATGGATAAGTGATATCATAAATTCTTTAAACATGGTCCTTGCTGCAACAAATGAACTCGCCCATAAACATGAGTTCAGAAGATCCATAAAGTAGACTACATTCTGGAAAGAATATGCCACCTTAAGACTCAGCATTGCTGTTGTTGAGAACAAGAGCTGATGAATTAGTTAAACAAAAAGAGCTATACAGTCCGATATAGCTAAATTATCTATCAACCTACAACTACCCTTGTACAGCACATTAATGTATTGGACTTCATAACAAGAAGTGTATAGCATATTTCACACCAGCTTTACCCTGCTTTGAAATCATGTATAGCATATTTCACACCAGCTTTACCCTGCTTTGAAATCATGTATAGTATATTTCACACCAGCTTTGTCTGAAAATGAAATCTTGTATAACATGTTGCTGTTCACCAAGGCTTTACCAGCCAACACATCAGCTCTTTGGTTTCCCCTGACTCCAGCATGACCAGGACAGTAGATCCATGTAATGCTCTGCGCGTTGTTGAGAAGAGTGACCCATTCAGTTCTGATCATACACTTTTCTCTCTTGCACAGCATACTTTGAGAGTCCAATAGAATCACAGAGTCTGTTGGTGGTTGCATCACCAGCCAAGTGAGAGCTGCTGTCACCGCTTCTATTTCCATTCTCATACTCGATGTTATAGTGGGGTACGCAGCTGACTTCTCAGCTAATTTCTTGCCATTTTGGTAGTCCACGAAACCCCAACTACACCTGTTTTTTTCTTGCGTTACAGAGCCGTCTGTGTATATTATTATATCATGTGGCTTCAAGTTCTGCAGTATTTGCTCTTGAATCATTCCCTCTGTTCTGTTGGCAGCCCAGTCATGGCACTCTCTTCCCATCTGTGTAAGAACTGTTGTCAATAACTTTCTCTCTTTGCCAAATGTCACCCATTCACAGCCTCTTCCCACTTTCTCCAGCTCACAAACTCTAAGTAGGATATCTTTTACTTCTGTCATTCAGGACCTTCCTCTCGTGATACACCTTCCTTTTGTGCTGTCTATAGGTGTAAGAGGTGAACCTGGGCTATTTTATATCTTGATTTGATGCTTGGTAGGTCTAGGAGAAACCTCTTGGTCATGATAGGTGTATCTCTTGTACATCTTAAGACAGCTCTCATGGCCTCATTTTGAACCCTCTCCAATCTATCCACCTGTATTTGCGACAGTGTCAGTAAACCTAAACCATAGTCCAACACAGATAATACCACCGCCTTCATCACCAGAAAAAGAGTTCACTGCTGCATCTCTGCAGATGCCATGATTTTGACTGCACTGACCTCCTTCCCAGCTTTCTGAATGACATTGTCCACATGTTTCGCAAAAGATAGACTTCTATCAAAAGTGATGTCTAGATATTTCATAGTCTGTTCCATGTCAATGTTGATGTCCATGCAGTAGACTGCTGGTAATGTGTCTGTGACTATGTTGTTGTTCAGTGAGACCCAAATGATGTTTTCCTTGGAGGGATTGATGACGGCCTTGTAGTTACTGCACCAGATCGACAAATCTTCTAGATTACTCTCGACACCATCAATCATGTCTCTTCTGTTTCTGCCGTGCTTGTACAGCAAGAGGTCGTCCGCATATGTTAGTATCCTGCCGGGCCCAACCTCCTGAAGCTGCACTATTTTGTATGTGTTGACGTTAAAGAGTACAGGTGATACTGGCAATCCCAGTGCTATAGTTCTGATGTCTAGGATCCCAATGTCAGAGCAACAGGTCTGGACATTAACATCATTTCTATCCATCGAATTATCCACCAGTCGATGCTGAGTTCGCTTAGCAGATGTATTAGCTGGCCAAAGCTGACTCTGTTGTAAGCATCTTCTAGGTCGATCGTGGTGACCACTGTTTCCTCCTTTGCCTGAAATCCATCATAGATGTCATAGGCGAGGATTGCCACATTTGTAGTCGTGTCTCTCCCCGGTCTGTATGCACCTAGAATGTCAGGAAGTGGGCCTCTGTTTTCCAAATTGAATGCCAGTCTTCTAGCGATTATCCTCTCCAGCACCTTGCCGTAGACATTTTATAAGGTGATGATATGATCTCTTGATATTGGAGGTGTCTTTGCTAGGGTGAGAAGGTAGCAGTGTAGCCACTCTTCTGGTATGTGTCCTTTTTTTTAGACTTGTGTTGAAATCATCAACAATTGTTTTAAGCTGGTCGTCTGCAATATCTTTCAGGAGAATGTAGTGTATTCCGTCAGGTCCTGGTGCACCATCTGATGTTTTCTTTATGGTCTATTTTACATCCTTCAACGAGACCAGTTTCTCATCAGCGATATCGTTTGTTACCAGCGATGCTGTTAAAGTGGCCACTAAAGTTTTACGTTCATCAATATTGTTCTGATCTGATTATTGGAGACATCTGCTGAAGAAAGCGCTGCCCTTCTGCTCATCTGTGGTTAGTATAAGCCCTGACTCATCCTTCAAGCACAAGTTTAATTTTGTGTCAGTTTTTTATTAATTGCCTTGTGTAATTTCCAATTTTTATAAGGCATTGTCGGTTGCAACATCTTGTGTGAAATTATCCCAGCGTTCTTTCTTGGTTTCCTTTATGATTTCTTTAAAGGCTTCAGTGGTCTTCTTCATTGTAATCTCTAACTCTTTTTTGCTTTCGATGGTGACTTGTGTCTATCGTCTCTTATGTTGCCACTCCCTGACACTTTGTGTCTTCTTTACCCATACACTCTCTATCTCGTCAGTCCACCATGGGAGTTGTCATATGTTTTTTAACCACTTGTTTTATTTTGTGCTCTGTTTTGTCTAACTCCTGATAATAGTGACACCTAGTTATCAATGTTGATATTCTGGATATGCTGTTGTTGAATTTGGATGGTAGTGGGAGGGGTTGTCAAGTTAGAGGAGAATGATAGCTATGGGGAAGTGATCCCACTTGATCCTAGTAAGAATATGTGATGTTACTACTGCATTGTCAGCTATGGATTGGGCTAAAACTGACTGACATTTTTTCGTATCAGATGAATTGATGGCACAGGCAGATTCCATTGATGTTGCATTTCTAGTTGTTGGAGACCCACTAGGGTAAGTAGTGTGCCAGATCATATGGGAGGAGCATGTTATTGGGGGGCTAGTATTGAGGAGGGTTTATTTTGTAACATGTTTGACTAATTCACCTGCCTCTTGTATAACTGATTCACCTGTCTCTTGTTTAACTAATTCACCTGTCTCAAGGGTAAGTAGTGTGGCAAATCATATGGGAGAGCATGTTATTTAGCTAGTATTGAGGGTTTATTTTTAACATGTTTGACTAATTCACCTGTCTCTTGTTTAACTTATGCACCTGTGATGTTTAACAGATTCACCTGTCATGATTAGCTGATTGACTTGTCTATTGTTTAAATGATTCACCTGTCGTGATTAAAATAAACACCTATCATGTTTAGCTGATTTACTATAGGTCTATATTATTTGTTTACTCTGTGCACACATACATTTTTTTAAACTGAGCGAAGACAAGGATTTATAAATATGTTGACTTCATTAACAAACGTGATGCAGTGTTAATCTGCACCATACAAATTATGTAGCTTCCTCCTGTATGCTGGATTCTTTTACAATTGTATAATTTTAAATAAAATGACTGACTCACGTGTTCGTGTCCGATCTCCTAGGCTTATTCAATAAAAATGTTATTTCTTAACAAAACTAATGTGCTCATAATATTGTGTGTTAAAATTAAATAAAACACTTAGATGTCACTTATCTTCTATGTCCAATATTGGTTAGATGTACTAATTTTCTATTGACAGCAAGGATTTAAGAATAATCAAGAACATGTACTGGCAACAAACAGCAGCAATAAGAGTAGGAAATCAATTTGGCCCTTTTCAACAAACAAAACAAGGAGTCAGACAGGGATGCATGCTTTCACCAGACCTGTTCTCTCTATACAGTGAAAACATATTGCGTGCAATAGTAGATATCCCAAGAATATCAGTGGGAGCACATAACATAAATAATTTGAGATATGCGGATGACACTGTTCTGATTGCAAAAAGTGAGGAAGACCTTCAAAACTTAATTAAAGTAGTAGTCACAGAAAGCAAAGAGAAAGGCCTCTTCCTAAATATCAAGAAAACAGAAGTAATGGTTATTTCAAAGAAAGAAAATAACACACCTTGCAAGATCATAGTAAATGATATAGTATTAAAACAGGTCCACCAATTCAAATATCTAGGTACAATTATTACAGCAGATGGAAGAAGTTCAACAGAAATAAGATGCAGAATAGGACAGGCAAAAACAACATTCAGAAAAATGAAAAATATACTGTGTAATATGACCTTGTCATTAGAGGTGAGAAAGAGAGTTCTGCAGTGCTATATAACCCCTATACTAACATATGGGTGCGAGTCTTGGACAATAAACAAACTGGAAAGTGGGAGATTGGAGGCAACAGAGATGTGGTTCTACAGAAGAATGCTGAGAATACCATGGACTGCCAGAAAAACTAATGTAGAGGTGTTAAAAGAGTTAAATGCGAAACGGACCTTAATCAACAATATAAGAAAAAGGCAATCTTCTTTTTTTGGCCACTTCATGAGACAGGCAGGTTTAGAGAACATAATCACAACAGGCAAGATTGAAGGCACCAGAGACAGAGGGTGACAACATGAGAAAATATTAGACAGTTGACAACAAGGCACGGAAAAGAAACAACAACGATACATAATACTGTGGACAGAGAGCTGTGGAGAGCCATGACTGCCTACGCCACCCGGCATGGCACCTGATGATGATGATGACTAATTTTTCATTCATAACCAACATGGTGTATTTTAAATGTACAATGTGTAGTGCAATCATTTCATAACGAAACTAACATGTTTATAATATCTTAGAAAATAAATGTCATTCCCAACAGTTTCTCATTATCAGAAAAACAACCCATAAGTATGAGAGAAATCCTTTAAAATTTCCACTAAGAATAGCTTTAATTTCAACTCAATGCGCCTTGATTGTAACTTTCACATTTTCTTCATTTCTCCGGTCACTTTTTTACACATGAAATGTAACTAGATTTACTAGCAGTGTTGCCACTTTTTTTCCTCTGAAGAAAAGCCAAATTTAAACCTTTTATTGCAGTTAAAAAAAACTGCTTAACGATGGTTGCAATTCTGCTACCACAGCATTGAGCAGAATAGAACTGGATGTGTGTTTTTATTTATACTGATGGCGTGGTGTAGGTTAAATATATCAACAATATGAGTATCCTGTCACTAAAATTACATTTCAAATCGTGCAGTATTTGTTCATACAGAGGTCATGTTTATTCAGTATAGACTTGGTTGATCTTTTCTATAATCTGTCAAAAACTTCTCCCATAGGTACAGATATGAAACAAATATGTTGAGGACTTTTTGTTTAGCATTTATTCTCAAACTCCTGCTGGATCTATCATGTAGCAGGAAAATGTTCCTACTAGATTTCCAGCAGGATTCAGTGCAGATAATTAGGATGCATTGTTTTCTGTTTACGTCAATGACCCAGTACATCCAACTTCAGAATATATTTGGCACTAAATTACTAAAGCATATTAGCCTTAGGCATGCTGTGTTTACAATTACGCAATATCTCTTCTGCCATGGAATTGGTTTGCGGAAATATTACGCAATCGTCTGTGGCTGAAATCGCGATAACTTTTTTGTTGTTACAGATATTTAAATAATATTTGCACATATAAATAAAGAATTAAATTCTGCATATATTGGTGTAAGTTTTGTTTGTGTGTGTGTGTGATATGAGACGTGTGATAAAGACAGATTTAGATCTATCTAGATCTAGGCGTACCTTATTTTTGATCGATCGACAGCTGTGAAATCTGTTGACTATTATATATTTTACATAATGGAAACCTCGTGGCATATTTTAAATAATGGATATGAAGAACTTACCTCTCAAGTTTTTCACTTTTCCAGCTGAAAAAATAATGATGTTCACTGAATATAGATGATAGAAAAGTATACTAAACTCGATTCACTGTCATGTCGCTTTGCTGCGGTGCAAATGACAACAAGGTGCTCGAATTTCCATTTTAAAATCACTTGATATCGTATCCCTGCCATCTTAACAAAATGAAGATAAATTTTCTTCTCAATGTTGCCAAAACATTCTGTCAAAAAGTTACAGATCTCGATTTTTGTGTTCGGTTTCGGGTTTAACAAACCGGGCGGTGGATGCCGCCGTCCGAAATGAAGACATGACACAATTCCATTGGTATGCACCGCCCGAATTGTAAACACAGCATGCTAAAGGTTAACAGTATCATGGCCTAATTATTGTGTGTGTGAAAGTATGTTTAATTTTGTTTCGAAGTAAGATATGAACAGTGCATTTCTGAAGCAAGAAATAAGCTACAAAAACAAGAATGTCTGATAATTAACTAAATGTTAAGTACCACTGTAGTCTTATGTGTCTGAACATTGGTAAATAACACAGCAACCTAGTGCATTTCTGTTCTCTGGATTACATCCTGCAGGAAATCTAGTAGAATGTTTGTCCTGCTACAAGATAGCTCTGTTGGGAGTTTGAGAACCAACAACACTCACGTGTGTGAAATCATGACAATTTGTCTAACACATTTTTAAAACAATTTACACAGTTAATGTTATTGTCAAGTTCTTGTAATTGATTGTGAATTCATCGTAGTACATATTTGTTTTTGTAACCAGGGCAACAACTCACACTGACTTAATCTTGAGAGCAGTAGAGAAAGGCATCCCTTACAAAGTTATTCACAATGCTTCAATCATGAATGCTATAGGTTGCTGTGGACTGCAGGTCAGTACATACTATGTAAGCCGTAAAAAACACTTTGGAATCATATTTTGGTCCGCAAAGAGTTCTGCGATGCTCATCTGCAAACCCAGTGTTAGCAGATAACCAAAATTCTAAAGCACCTTCTCGTGGTGCACACTGGATATACTGATTTAAGTTCACGTGAAGCAATTTGGTTAACACTTTATGGATCGTGTCCAGACAGCACAGACCAAGATGGAATTAATTGCACAGGACAAACAATATCTTTGAATAGCATCTTCTGGCCCTCACAGCCAAAATGCTGCTGTCACAGCACAGTGTAGTGCAGAGGCTGCTATGGACTGCTGGGCTGTCATGTTCCAAAACCTCCTGAAAAGCACAGGTAGTCTGTTGGGTACATTATAAAGATAGCACAACACTAGAGAGCAGAATCATGTGAAAGAAATATTCATGTTCGAGAACAAGCTGCTGTTTATCTTTTGGAAACTTGTGTAGCAGAAAAGCAAAATACAGGAAGCTGTAGTAAAAAGCAAAATAGTCCTAGCCTGAAAAGAATGTTCAAAATTGGACATAGTTTTCACAATGTCCATGAACGAAACCTCTGCTAAGAAGACAACCCAACCCTGCCATTGAGCGTTTTATCCTATACTGGAACCAGGCTCACAGATGAAGAAGTGTTCAGTATTTGAGAGAAGGGGGGGGGGGGCAATGGATCATCTAATTACATGATACAAGTTCACTGGCAGCAGAACACCTTGTGTGAGATAGAAGTAGTTGACAAAAGTCCAAATTCATGCTTACAGTTTCCTTAGAAACTGCCACGCATGGACATGTTTTGGCCTGCAAAGTCCAAGGGAACAGTGAGTGATAAACCGTCAGAGTGTAGAGTCAATATTTTTATCATCTGACAATGAAGGAAGGCCAAGGAAAAAAACCTGAATTCAAAGTATGCAGAAAATTTGATGTGCATATATAACTATATAGTGGAAAATAAATTGTAGCACAGCATATTTACACACCCACAGTGGACATCACATGATAAATATGTGTTGGTTACTTGACAGCGAACACAAAGAAGGATAAAATTTAAATTTTACAACTTTGTCATTGTTTCTGCTCATACCTTAGCCCACACAATTGAGTTATATCCCATATAAGAATTGTTTCCACATTCAAAGATTCATCTTGTCTTTATCTGTAACTATAGATATTTGTGTCTTGTCTATCTGTAACTATAGCTATTTTTGGTTTGTCTATCTGTAACTATAGCTATTTTTGGTTTGTCTTTCTGTAACTATATATATTTTTGTCGTCTTTCTCTAACTATAGATAATTGTGTCTTGTCCATCTGTAACTATATATATTTTTGTCATCTTTCTGTAACTATATATATTTGTGTCTTGTCCATCTGTAACTATAGCTATTTTTGGTATGTCTAACCGAGTCTAGCTTTATAACTACGGAGAAACTGTTTCCATTGTGTTCTGGTCAGACAACTGGCAGCCAGAGAGTTTTTATGACAAAATAATCTCCAACCGAGAGAAAGGGATGCATACACTGTGTCTGCTGGGTAAGTATGTCTGTGTCAACTTGGGGAAACTGTTGTTGTTGTTGGTCACATATGTGGTTTGAAATGTATTATTCCAGAATAGAAGAGATATTGAAGACATGCAATAAAACGTATGTAGAGAGACAGGGATTCAGGCCTGTGCATTACACATGAGCAATATAGTATACAAGCATCAAGAACTTATTATTCAAGAAAAATCATAATGTAGGAAATGGCATTTGAAACCAGGTCTGCTCAGATGGCACATACTAGCGGTGCAACTTTAGTTAACACATTTTCTGTCTTTGACCACACCACTGGATGCCATCTGAGCGGACTTGGTTCAAATCATGTTTGCTATATTATGATTTTTCTTCCATACAAATGCTACAGATGAAATCTCTGCATCTCCTATAGATGCATAAGACAAGTTTGTACATAAGTAACATAATAGTAACATAGTAGAGATGTATACAGGTCCACAAGAACATTCTCTGCATCTCGTATAGAGAGCATAAGACAAGTGTGTACGTAAGAAATAAAATAGAGATGTATACAGGTCCACAAGAACTATTGCTTTTAATAATGAAACGATGAAAACTTGCATGATTTGAACATATATTCTGACATGATTTCTTGTAAAAAAACATCAACGACTAGACAGGTCGAGATTTGTCCTCACTGATCCGCATCGCTGAAGATAGAAATCGATGGAGGACTCTGTGTGTTGATGCATCCAATGCAGCGACCCTGACATGTTATGTGCTTATGGATATTAAATAACATCCGATATTCTACATTTTATTATTGTATTTTATTTATGCAACAGCAAACTTTAGTAGATGACACACTTATATCGTGACGATATCCCTCTTGTGAGGGGAGACCCACAGCACTTCATCTATACATTTTAGACCTCCTTGTGATAGGAGATTTTCCTCTTGTGAGAGGAGACCCGGAGTGCCTCTGTGCATTTTAGAACTTGTGATAGGAGACTTTCCTCTCAAAGTATTGTGTACTGCCAAAAGTTTTCTTGGTATGAAGGAAAACTCTAGAGAAACCTCCTCAATGCACATAGGAAACAAGAGCTTCGTTGTTAGTGATTCGTGGGAAAAGAAATAAATTTTGGAAGGCATTAAAAAATATAGGTGTAAAAAAAATTATCATTGTATAGTAAAAATGTTGTGTTGAAAGGTATTTCAAATCATATAGGAAATGTTACTTGATAACTGATCTGAAATAACGAACTAATGTCAGGGGAAATGTTATTTGATAACTGATCTGAAATAACGACCCAATGTCAGGGGAAACAATTGCTTACCAAGAGAGAGAGAACTTGATGTGTCTCCCCTGTGTGCAGTGACATTTGTGCCATTAACAAAGAAACAGTCATTTAATTAAGCTTGATCTCTGCTATTTAACAAGGTGGATCATACATTATGCTAATTTCTTGTGCCATGCACAATTTATTTTTGCAGATATCAAAATGAAAGAACAAACCATTGAAAATCTTATGAAGTAAGTGTCACTTGTGGATGCAAAATTATTGATGTTTTAGCTAGGTATGTCAAATTAATATTGCTTGGGTTAGATATGCCATTATTGATGTTTTAGGAAATATATCAAATTGAATGCCTTGCTGTGCCCAGGTTGCCATTGTGGAACAGCTTTTGTGTTGTCCACAAGGTGCAGAATGAAAGAAAAGCTAAAAATCTGTTCCTACCCTTGACATTCCTGAACCCAGGCATCTCAAGGAGACTGTCATCACACCAATACAATTCATAGGATGAACGTTTGGTCAGTCCCATAAAGAGAACTAATGCAACAAAGGCTCTGATCTCATCAGCTGTGACTTCCTTCCAGAGCTTCACATGAGATGCATCGCTGGTGCCCTGTCCCTTTGATTCACTAACCTGCGTAATGATAAGTTTTAGTCACCATGTTCATAATATCATTGCATAAAAAGACGAAGCATGTCAACTTCACTAACGCTATCAGCTAAGTCTATAGGTCCAACATCTTCATCGAAGTTGTTACGCCAATCATGGCTATATCCCAAAGGGACACGAGTATTATCAACATCGTCCTCCAAAATGTCGTCAGCCACGCTGCCAACAGAACCATTGCCACTAATCTATCTAGCGATGTCTACTTCTGTGAACCCAACAATTTCCTCCTCATCTGAATCTGTATCTATTCTGATCTCGACAAATATGGTTTACATGATAGCAAAAACTTGAACAACTGGCTGCCTTGGATGTCTGCTTGAAGAGCGCAAATTCTGACTTCTTGTTACTACTCACAAATTCGTAAAAGAGACATGCCCCTTGAAGTAAATGTTGTATCAACTTGTGAAATTGCATGGTGTACTGTCTGTCACATCCAAGTCAAGAAACATTATCTTTGTTCCTTCAGTATCAAATATAGAGCATATGGCAGAAACCAGAGCTCTCCAGTTGGAGCTATGTAATGCTACTGTGTGTAATTCTTGCATGTTGTTGAGGCCCATAGTCGTATCCTCTTTTGATGGTTTTGTAAAGAGTCTTTCTTGGTGTTCCTCTTTTTTCTTTTGCCATCTGGTATCTATTTTAATGCTTGTAGTGGCAGTCCGTTTTCATTAATTCTAAGCACATGTCTAATACAAGTCCATTGTTGTCTTCTTATTGTTGTAGAAACATATTTCTGTTTGGTTTCTTATCTTAGATGCTTGTTTGACTTGAATTCTTCCCAACCAATATTTTTAAGATATTTATTTTATAATGAATATAATTTCATAAGAAACACATTTGGATGTTAAAAGTAATATCTGAAAAATGTGGTGTGTCATCAGGGGTAAATTTGTTAGTGAAACAAATAACACAAGCTTAAATGTCTGGTACAGGAAATTATGTCAAATGTTCATATAACATTTGCATGCACAAGAATATAGAAAGAAGAACCACCAAGAGGTTATCTATATTAAAAAAGCTAGGAACCGCCTGTATTACTGGGGTATCATAATACAGGTATGCTCAGGAATGTATATCCAATGTGTTAGAGCAGATAGCTGTCAAAATTTATTGACTACAAGATAAGACATTTACTAGAAAATTTAACCAAAATTGTATTGGAAGATAAGGTACATGAAGATGATAAATATACAGGAAGATAAGATTATGTATGAATTATTTTGTTTGTGACACCAGGGGCCGGCCAGTGTATGAACCTCCACGTTTTTTAACTGCAAGCCTTGCTGCTGAACAACTTCTCAGTATTGTGGAAAGAAGAGGTGTAGGCAAGGAATCGACCGCAGGTGGGGAATGTTCACTAATCATATGGTTATCATTGAATTCATTTCAATAAGAATTGCAGTTTCATGTTTGCTCTATGTATCATAAAATGCTTTCTTTCCTGCGTTCGTTCTCAAACTCCCACTGGATCTCTCTTGTAGCAGGATAATGATCGTACTAGATTTTCAGCAGGATGTATGTAATCCAGTGAGTGGAAATGCAACATTGTGTCACTGTTTTATTTGCTCATATGATTCAGCACATTTGACTTTGATGGTGGTGACTAATTATTTTATCACTTCCACTGAAAACTGGATGTCTGTAACCATATCACTATTAGGCCGGTCATACCAGATAACTGGTTCCTATATTATATGCTGGTCACAACCTCAAAGCTAGCCAAGAATCAACTTGCTTGACATTTTTGCCGATGTCTCTGTCAACACAGCCCCAGGCACTCACATGAAGTTCTTATTTTCTTCCCTAGACCAGAGATTGATGAAACATTCACTATGTGAAGTCATGTAGAGCATTAAAAAAACACTTTGTACAACCTGTTCAGTGTGTGAATAATATATATAAATAGAAGATGACAGGAGCTCATGGGACATTAATCCCAATATAATATCTTGGCCGGAACCTAGAAAATAATGTGTGTAATAACAGATATTCATGATCTACAGTACAATGAAGAAATATATTTGGGGATTTTGAAGTGTTGTTACATAGGGAAAATTGTTATAACAGGATGCACTATAGAGGGATTCAATTGTACATTGATGACAACAGAGGTCATAATATGATGTTTGTTACAGAAGAATATTGAGAACACCCATCTCGACAAACGAGAAAATATTTGGGATATAGTGAGATGTTTGCTGCAATATGAAGTACAGGAAAATCATATGACAAAGATGGCCAACAACATAACTTGATATAAATCAGTGTTAACGTGCATCTATGCCAGCTATTGCACATGACAATGTCAGTCTAGTTGGTTACATGTATAATTATTGGTGGTCATATTATAGCCATTCTAACCCAAACACTGAATTTTTTTCTCAGACTTGAGCCCAGACACTATATGTGTAGCTGTAGCAAGGGTGGGCTCAGATGACCAAAAGATTTCAGCTGCAACATTGAAAGAAATGTCCAGCTTAGACATGGGACCACCTCTTCATTCTTTAGTCATACCTGGCAACATGCATCCCTTGGAGGCACAGTTATTGAAGACATTTGCTGTTAGTAATCATGTCAAACAAGTTTTATTAGCAGAGAACAGATAACGTTGAGTTTTTTTTTTAAAATATTACTTTTATTTGTGATTCACAATAACCTCCTTGATTATCAATCAATACAATTGTAAAATTCTTCTGTCTTGGTTTTTTGTTGTTGTTATTCAATGTTAAGGAAGGCTATTGGAGTCACACCAGACTCAATAAAATGCATGCAATGTGAGAACATCAGAAAGATAATAGGTATCAAATCATGCATTCCGCCGAAGACGGATGTGTCGGGCCATTGGCGCAAATAAAACGGCGACACAACGCATTTCCATTTTCTGGACTACATCCTGCTGGAAATCTAACAGGACCATGGTCATGCTAGATTCAGTAGGAGTTTGAGAATGAACACAGAAGAAGAAGAAATCATGCATAGAATACATAGAGAAATAACAGATAAAATGGTTTAGACATCTTATGGGGATGAATGATCAACTTCCCATAGGAGCTTATAACAAGGTGGAATCAGGATACAGAGCCAAGGGCAGACCTAGGAACAGATGGACAGACAACATCAAGACCATCCTAAATAAACATGACATCTGCTTCACAAACCCCTACGCTCAACAACAAGCGTGTAAGCTATGACAGCACCACCTGCGATAGACAATTAAATGTCTGCAGACAAGTCCATTTGCAACCACTAAACTCTTGTTAATTGCAAAGCACTCTAATGACTGAGCTAATGGAACTGTGATGACTTACTGTTACTATCATATAATTATGTTTACTGTGAAAAATGATGTCACATGAACTTTCGTCTAAAATGTGCAAATGATTATTGTTTCCTTTATTCCTACAGATAAAATAATATATTAGATTACAAAATTAAATGACTACAATTAAAATAGTTAACGGTGTTAAGCCAGCAAGTAGTAATTGGAAAATGTAGTACTGTTTGGTAAACAGTTCTAGGAGCCTATTTGTATGCGGATAACCAGGCAACCTACACAAAATATATTTTTATAAATATACTGTTCAAAAAAAAAAGCAACATTTTTGGAGTTACCTTTATAAAAGATATTCGCTGATTGGACATCATTCAACCTATCAACTGTGTCCACCTGGTCATTAGCTTCTTGTGGTTACCTGAATTTTACTCACCTCATGATTCGTGAGGTCATGAAATAGGCAAAAAGTGAACATGAACTACAAAGACTAATAGATTAAGTAATGAATATGGACTGGATATAAATATCCAAAAAACAAAAACCATGATAATCAGCAAAGACACAGAAGAACAGGAGATAAACATACATGGAGAGATACATATACCAATATCTTGGACACATAGTCACAAATGATGGCAGATGTGAAACAGAAGTTAAAAGGAAAATAGGAATGGCTAAAAGTACCTTCAATGACATGAGGAAATTATTAATATCTAAACAAATTGCAAACAAGTTAAAAATGAGAATTATAAAATGTTACATCTATTCTATATTAATGTATGGCTCAGAAACATGGACACTAAATAAACAATTAGAAGACAAAATTGATGCCTTTGAGATGTGTGTACATAGATGAATAGAGAGAACATCATGGAAGAGAAGAAAACAAATAAAGATATACTAAAAACACTTAATATGAAGAAAGAACTACTAAGAGAAATAAAGATCAGGCAAATAAAATACTTTGGACACATTAAAAGACATGACACCTTATTGAAGACATTGAAGAAAGGTAAAGTCAAAGGGAAGCGAGCAAGAGGTAGGCAGTGATACAAGTGGGAGAGTAACATCACACGATGGACAGGTTACAGTCTAGCAGAGTACACCACCAAGACAAGACATGTTGGAGATACGTTGCAGCCAACCTTTGTTGCGGAGATGGCACATGATGAAAGAGGTCAAAACCAAAACAACATTTTTGGAATAAATTGCGACAGGTTCATTAGAATCCAATGAAACTTACTGAATACAAAACTCTCTGATCATATTATTGTATGTCTATAAAAAATGGATGGTTCTCGGATAAATTTAGTTGAAAATTCAGTGCGCAAGTATGGTTCATCTCATTACAGAAAAACGATATATCATCATTGGATGTTGACAGACTGAACAATCACGAAGTGTAGTGACCAGACAATTTAATGTGGTTAGAAGCACCATTAGTCACCTTTGGAAGCCATTTCAACAAACTGGCTGAGTGGCACACTAGCTGCGCAATGGAAGACCCAGAGTCACAACTTCTGCCGAAGACCGCTTCATATAGCAGTGTTACTTCAGGAATCGATTTGCACCTGCCACAGTCGACTCAATGCCAGTAGCTCTCAAATGGTTAGGAACCTGCTGCACGACAGTGGGCTAGAATACCCTACAGAGGTTCTGTTCTTACGGACCGATATCGCCAGAACTGACTGCAGTGGGCGAACCAGCACTGTCAATGGACCATTGGAAATGACTGAAGACGGGTTTGATTTAGTGCTCCAGCGACATGATAGATGGAGAAGAGTTTACCGCAGAGTCTGTGAGCACTACATCCAGAACAGCATCAATGAGGTTCCTACACATGTTGGCGTGATCAACTTCATGGAAAGAAGTAACCTGGTGCAAATTCAAGTACGCCTGAATGATACGCAGGATAACACTCTACCTCATGTGGCACAACTCACCATCCAGTTCCTTGCTGACAACATTCAGACTCGTCTGTGGCCAGCCATGTCATCAGACATGAACCTCATAGAACACTTATGGGATGAACTTAACAGACGACTGCCAGTGAGATGTGGCTCTAGCCATTCTCCGACAGTTGTCACTTGCAATGTAGGAAGAGTGGGCAGCCATCCCACAACAGATGCAACTGCGAATCAGATCCATGTCAGAGATATCGTTCTCTGACAGAGGAGGCCATACACCTTACTGAAACGGAGGCATCAGTCGCAAAGAATAAAAGTCCAAACCAAATTTAATGAACATAATTTCATTGTTAAAGTCTGAAAGTTCATGCCATGGTTGAAACATTAATTCCATAAAATACAATTTTGGTACTCCATTTGGTGTCCATTAGCACTGGAATAATATGGCATTTCTTTTTTTGAACAGTATATATACAGGATGTGAACTTCTGTAAGGAAAGATATATCATGTAGTAACAAAAAGATATACCACGTAGTTCCAAAGGCGGATGTGTCGGACCATTGGCGCAAATTAAACGGCGACAATACATTTCTATTCTCTGGACTATATCCTGCTGGAAGTCTAGTAAGACCATGGTCCTGCTACAAGGGAGATCCAGCGGGAGTTTGAGAATGAACACTGAAGAAGAATATCACATAGAAAGGAAAGATATTTGTGAAGAAGATTGTAATGACATGCAAAGTCAGATCTGGTAACTCTAGGCGCAAGTAGCAAAACCTGAGACACTAGTAGCAACACCTGAGACACTAGTAGAAACACCTGAGACACAAGTAGCAACACCTGAGTATGCTCTGAATGTGCAAAGATATTTCAACAGCAGATCAACTAAGATTACTTTGGTAATAGCTGTGGTCATTATAAGCATGAATGGCAAAATATTCTTGGCATATCATACATTTGTGAAAATTCTAATGATATATGATACATTTGTAATGTAGGACACATCAATACACATTTGTGTAGGGTGTGTAATATGACACAGGTTTGTAGTGTAAGATGAAATATGACATACATGATTGTAGTATAGGGCATAATATGACACACATTTGTAGTGAAGGATGTACTACATCTGGAAAACATAAAAAAAAAGCTCAAACATCACTCTTCAATGGCTACCGACTCATTTTGGTATCACTTGAAATAAGAGACCTGATACCCTGGCAAAAGCAGGAGGCAAAATGAAACAATTCAGCTATCCTCTACGGTACAGTGAGGTAAAAACAATAATCTGCAATCATTAAACATCACAGTGAAAAAAAAAGATATGGATATTGATCAGAAATCAGACCCCATACAACAACTTCACAGGTAACACCTACCATCATCTTCCGATTTAGAACTGGCCACCTGTACTTGAAGCTCTTATTGACCTAAAAGGGTATGTATATGTAGTGATACAACTAGGCATCATTGAATGTTATCACATCATACTATTATACAACATATTTGTGATGAAATGAATAAATATGCTGACAAGCATGTCACTGATAGGAAAACATTGCGTTAGGAATAAAACGGATTATTATTTGTTTGAAATAATGTTTCATTTTGTGAGACCAAAGTATCTAAAGATTTTTATGTCTCCTCCATAATATCAAGAAGCATTATACTTTAAAATAAATAAATTAGAGTATACAGCAATAATACATTCAAATTCTTGAACCCGAGAATATGGTGGCCAAATTGATTAGGGGAAAAAAAAATTCAACAACCCTTAAAAAGTTCCCAAATTGCAGTTATGATTTGGCCTTTTTTTTACCCAGCGCAGCTAAGAGGTATCTTCCATTTTCATCTTCCATTCCAGCATATTTTATCTTCTTCTTCATCGTTCATTCTCAAACTCCTGCTGGATCTCCCTTGTAGCAAGACCATTGTCATACTAGATTTCTAGCAGGATGTAGTCCAGAGAATGGAAATGCGTTGTATTGCCGTTTTATTTGCGCCAATGGCCCGACACATCCGGCTTCGGCGGGATATGTTATCTAAGAATACAAACATACTGTATAATTTTTTACTAATATTGTCAAAACTCAAAATATACTGTATAGTTTTTTTTTTTACTAATATTGTCCAAACTCAAAATATACTGTATAATTTATTACAGTGAAATCCCTCTATAGAGTTGATCTTTAGAACAATTTTCCTGAATGAATAATACTTTTTATAATCCCCAATGAGATTTATTCTATATTGTTTGTTACCGTATGTACAAAAATTCTGTGATACATATTTCATTTGGTCCGGATCTAGCTGTTATAGTGGGAGATTTGAATGTTGAACAAAACTGGAAATATACATGCAAATAGGATTCTTATACGTTCTCACGTTCCTGCAGGTTATCAGGATGTGAGCTTCACAGCAGAATGTACTGCTGTGATTTACAGCTTACCTGCAATATCAGACTTTTAGGACCAACATATCTGACTTCAGTAAGGTATTGAGTGTGTATTGTTGGAACCGTAAGAGGCAATTAAGGAGGTTTTGGGGTGTGAGTTGGCTGTCACATTCCATATTGGGTCAAAGTGACACAAGCCATGATGAAGTCGGATGTGTCAGGGATATAGCAGCTGGCTGAGCTGTATGAGAATGAAGGCAAGAGTATTGCATATGTGGGTCACTGATATTCCCATCGTTCCCTTGGTTGTCCCCTTTACAACATGCGGAAGAGGCTAGTCTGAATATTTTTTATAAGCCCTGGTAACAGTTAAAACAGGAATGACATTTATGAAGAGAGGCCTGTCACAGGGCATCAAATCAGTTACAACACACACAAACACACTGCTATAGTCCGTTCAGAATCGTTTGCCGAGATGTTATGATTTATAATTCAAAAAGTTCTTGATGATTTCACATGAATTTTGGCATACGTTGTTAAAATGTCCATGTCGCGAAAACATATGTGTTACTTGATGTCTAGCTGTAACGGTTATTTGAAAGCGGCGAATTCTTTTGATGTTTGCCCATGTAAATATTATTTCGACCATAAACAAAATATTTTACAGTAATCTAGTGCAATGATGACCCATAGGCGTGTCCACAAAATTTTACATGGTGGCAGGTGTAAAAAAAATTTAAAATATATCTTTTGTTCGTAGAGTCAATTTGATATTGTTCCATGCTCTTGGTGTGAGTTTCACAAATGTTGTCGCTGCCTTTGAAATAAGTACATATACTTCTTCATGTAAGGAAATTTTGTCTGTAATAGTTGATCCAAGATATCTGAACTTCTGTATTGAATCAAGCGGGCCAATTTTTATAAGTAATGGTTGATGGTTTGCTTATAACATTTTTTTGAATTGCTAGGGTGGTATTGAGCAATGAAATGTTTTACAAATCAACTTGTAAATTTTGCAAATCAAACTTTTTTTAGTGTAGACTTAATCAGAGTAATGATCATTCATAATCAGACGAGTCAAATAGGTCGATTACTGTTTTCGGCTGAACAAACAACAAACCTTCCTTTTTCCAATATTCCTCTTCTTGGCGTAACACATGATCCTCACATTTCACCCAGTAGTCTTTATGTATATTTGATAGAGCCTGATTTGTAAGTGTCTCAATATCACATAATTTGAAAGTTGTATTTGTAGATGCTACGTGTCCTTTAACTTTTGCCCAAATTAGCTCTATAGGATTTAAGTGTGCATGATATGGAGGTAGTCTCAAACATCTATGACCATGTTCTTCAATTAACTTGTCTATTTTAAATATCTTTGTTCGTTGTGTCTGTTTTACAAGGTTAAGCAATTCGGGTTTCAAGTACCTGTCGGTAACTGGTATGTGTTCTTTTATGAGCCACGTTTTGATTGCATCTTTTGTACTTGATGATGTTGGGATTCTATCTTCTACGTTCACTACGTTATGGTATGAAGCATTGTCCATTATCAGACAAGAAGGTCTATCTAATATTGGAAGAATACTTTTTTCGATCCAGTCTTCGAATATGTGCCCATTCATTTCGGAGTGGTAGTCTCTATTGTCAATGGATTTTGAAATGAAAATTAGATGAGCATTCTGCAACAACCCATTATGTCTGCTACCTGCATGTGCAACTATCAAACGTTGCCCTTTACTACTTGGTACTGATCTTTTAATACTTCCATCTGCTAACTGCCATTCCTTTTCATTTGTATGATGAGCGTTGATCCAAGTTTCATCTAAATACACAATATCATAACCATTCTCGCGCATTCCCTTCACTTCACGTAAATACTTGCTTCTAAGAGCTACCAGATGTGGCTTTTCACAAATAATGTTTTTTCCACCAGCATACTTTCTAAAGGTGAAGCCTGCATTTCTTACAGTTTTCCATAATAAAGTTTTTGATATTTCAATGTCGTTATTAGTTTTCAGCCAAATCTTCAACTTTCTAAGTGTCACTTCTTCGTTTTTATCAAACATTCTACATATTTCTCTTTTTACTAGGTCCTTATCGAAACTGTCTATCTTTTCTTTCCTTCCTTGCTTTCGTGAATTTGTTGGCAATAAATATCCGCTTGCTTCCACTATTCGATCAAATGAACGTTTACACAAACCTAAAATATGCATTGTTCTCTTCTCAGGATTTGATAAAGAACAATAAAGATGTCCCTTTTTACGCTCTCTGCAGAAGTATTGATAAATCTTTATAGCAATGTTATGCTCAGTAAAATATTTCGCTTTCAGATTCATTCTCACATAGACTTGCAGAAGGTAATATGCTTAGTGCCGCCTACTTTCTGTAAATATTGAGACGTGCCTCTGACTTGTGACTTGAAATCGAGTAAATAGCCGTTTTTGATTTCACATAATTCTAAGTTCAGGAAAAATAATATTTGGTGCTAAACGGGAATTTCCATATGTAACATTGCTTTATACAAATGTACAGTGGAAACAACTACTTTTAGAACGGTGCACATTCTACCGTGAGGGTCATGCCTTTATATTTAATAATCAGCTGTGAGATGTAAGCATCTACATAATCCAGCGGTTGTTTATAATTTAGATTAACTTTTTTTTAATATAGGTTAAATAAGGTATCTTTGATACTGGATCACATTTCTTTGATAAAAAAATATTTCTATAGCGACATTATTATTCTAAACCTAACTTCAAATGATCAATCCAAATGAACAATACGTTTTTGATAAAAATAATTTAACATCTCGGCAAACGAATCTGAACGGACTATAGTAGTTCTTGCATGTCAAACAATGCAAATACTACCACACACACAGTGTACTGTTAGATTCTGTCTGCTCTCAATGATTCCCATTTATAGTTTACTAGTGAAAAAAACCGGAGAGAAACATTACGAAATGGACAGGTTATAGTCTAGCAGAGTGCACCACCAAAGCAAAAGACGGGATGTTAGAGCCAACTTTTGTTGTGGAGACGACACTTGATGATGATGAGTGAAATTTGCTCTGTTTATATTCATCAACAATAACTTCCTGCTGGAATAAACTACAATAAATGTGTTTCTGTGTGGTCAGAGTTTAGTACAAGATGAAACATGTGTACTTGTACATGATGTACTTGTATGAAAATATGAATTTGTCTTTAGAAAACATAACTTGAGTAAAGGAAGCACTTGAACACATTCACAAAATTATGGCACAAGATGAAGTCAACAATTTCAACTGATTGATGAGGAGACATGATCATTTATATAGTCAGACTGAAATTATAAACAATTTATGTATGTACAAGTTTGCCTGTCTTGTTATATATTTAAAAAAATTGTTTAGTGGGTGGGTCTAAGTGGCAGTTTCAATGATGTCTGAATGGCAGTTTTAGCAGCTTATCATAGATGGATATAGTACGTCATCTTCTGGTGAGCAGACTTTCAAATGTCAACATACATATTAATCCAGATATTATCATTGTGTCTAGGTCAATGTTTCAGTAAACCTTGCTGGAATGCCTCTGGTAACTTTTCCATTTGTAACAAATGTTCTCATCTGGTTGTAACAAATGTTCTGATCTGGACTATAGTTCAATAAACTCCCCATGGAATGATGCAAATCACTGCTATTATAATTTCATAGCATGGAGATGAAAAATGAAAAAAATGTCACTGAAAAATACTGTAAATAACCAAATGGTCAGAGGGTGTCCGACAAAGTGGATGGTGCCGCAGTAACCTAATGAACAAATAGTCAAGCAAAATAAATTTTACTAGATGCGTTGCCATCCCTGCGTTATGGAGACGGGGCTTGATGAAATCTAGTCATCTATTTTGTTTTTATTGTGTTGTTTTCTGTTGTTTGTCTCTTGAAAAAGGTTCAATTTGAGCCGATACGTAGAGAATTGTCCTGTTTAGTTTTATTGTATGTTTTTTTATATATACTTTTTAATATATTTTTATTATTAGGCAAGGTAAGTGTTTTAGTAGCCTGTTTAATTTATTTTGCTTGAAAAATACTGTGTAATATGACCTTGTCATTAGAGGTGAGAAAGAGAGTTCTGAAGTGCTATATAACCCCTATACTAACATATGGGCGCGAGTCTTGGACAATAAACAAACTGAAAAGTTGGAAATTAGAGGCAGCAGAGATGTGGTTCTACAGAAGAATGCTGAGAATACCATGGACTGCCAGAAAAACTAATGTAGAGGTGTTGAAAGAGTCAAATGCAAAACGGACCTTAATCAACAATATAAGAAAAAGGCAATCTTCTTTTCTTGGCCACTTCATGAGACAGGTAGGTTTAGAGAACATAGTCACAACAGGCAAAATTGAAGGCAACAGAGACAGAGGGCGACAACATGAGAAAATATTAGATAGTTTGACAACCTGGCACGGCAAGGCAACAACGACTTTGATACATAATACTGTGGACAGAGAGCTGTGGAGAGCCATGACCGCCTACGCCAGCCGGCATTTCAAATGAGGGATAAAAAAGGTCAACAACTAACATATGCCCTGGAATTTCAATATAATTCTACTGTCCTCATAACAAAACAAATTATATTAATATGTCTTTCCTATTTTCTCTGCTAACTTCATTGACAATAATTTCACTTCTTTAAAATTACGTTGCATTTTATTTTAGTATCCAGAGCGTGTTAATCTCATATAAGTGGTCTTTTCTCTGTTCATCTGTACACGTGAGCTCAGGGTTTTATTTGTCTTTTCTCTGTTTACAAACAATTTTTGTGTATTTCATTTGTCAAAAGTCAGTATCTATACAATCGTATCTTTGTTCACAAATGGTTACAGCCATCATTTAACATTCAACAAAGCAAGCCCTCACCAACATGTATTACAAAACATGGTTAAACAATCATAGTAAATGATTGATGTTTCATTGAGAAAAACTAAACATTGAATAAATGCATAGAAAAACAATTTCACTCAATTGTTATACTGCAAGATTGTAAGCGTCATAGTGTAATGAAAGAAATTGTTATACTGCAAGATTGTGAGCGTCACAGTGTAATGAAAGAAATTGTTATACTGCAAGATTGTGAGCGTCACAGTGTAATGAAAGAAATTGTTATACTGCAAGATTGTGAGTGTCACAGTGTAATGAAAGAAATTGTTACAATGCGGTGATGTATCAGACTGGTGAAGAAAGTATCACATTGTCTTGCTGTGGTGAACCCCTCATCACATTGTCTTGCTGTGGTGAATCCCTCATCACATTGTCTTGCTGTGGTGAACCCCTCATCACATTGTGATCAAACAATTGTCTCAATGCTATTAAACACTTTTCATTGTCATGCTGTTTACAAGCACACTTGTTCAATGTCACTCAAAAGTGACAGTACGGAGTGCGTTGTTCTCTGCAATCTCAAATGTGGCCTCTGCTCCATCATTAAATTTGAAAGACATTCCTCCATCAACTACCAGACAAGCATCCCACATTCTGGAACGAATGATGATCCTGAGAAAAAAGAATTCAATCATTAACTCACGCAATCATGATTACATGGACAGCAAGGACTCAATACAGAGGCGGTGTACAAATTATATTGTGTGTGAGTGTGAAGGAATTTTCAATGATCTTGTATGGTTCTCAGGGTTAAAAAAATAATAATATGGTCCATTAGGGCCTTAACAAGCCCTTATGTGGACACCTGAGGGTAAAAGAAAACTGTAAAAACACCATACTTAAAGAAGGGGAAATAACAGGTTGCAAGACCATACAAGAAATAAAACTGCAGGCAGTGGACCACAACACATGGAGAATCAAAACCTCTGCCCTATGTGCCACGGAAGGAACAAATTAACTAATGAGGGTCTTTTGGGTGCCGCATTGAGACATTTGACACAAAAACATCTCTAGGCATTTGAAATTTGGAAACTTCATATTCTGTCCAGTTCTTGATACTTTCCAAAAAATCTAACCTTCACATCTTCTTCCTTCGATTATACCCGGAAGAACAACTGTCAACATCATTTGTTTTTAAACGCCTGTATTCTTATCTTTAAGTCTGCAGTTAGAGTCCAGGTCTAACAGTCATACAAGAATTTTGATAAAACCAATGATTGATACAGTGGAATCCCATTATAACAACTTGGTCAGGACCAATAAAATATGTATGTAATAACAGAAATTCGCTATATACAGTACAAATAATATAGAATAAATAGAATTAAGTATTTTTAAAGCTGTTGTTATATAGGAAAATATGTTACAAAAGAATATGTTATAGTGGGACTCCACTGTATAAATTAATCTAATAAGAGTGGTGATCCTGCTTTTTGAAATTGTGGTTAATCTTGTCATGGCCATTGTCAGTCTTGGCTTCTAAGTAGATAAATGTCTAATAAATCTCAACAAGCATTAGATTGTTAAGCTTTATGTTGGTTGAGGATTGCATATTACTTCTATTCACCAAAATTTACTCTTTTCTGTATTGATCTACATGCCAAATTTCTTGCTAGCTAATTCCAGCATTGTTAACTCTTGTAGTTCCGCCTCTGTTGTCGCCATCAAATTGATATCATCAACAAAGATGAGAAATGTGGCATCGTCCAATTAATGTTGTCGAGTGAAAATCCTCCTAACACATCTCACATGATTGCTTCTAAATATATGTGAAATATTGGGCGAAAGTAGGCAGTCTGGTCCCACATCAATATTTGTTCTGAAAAATTCATTTTTGTGAATGAAAACAGCACATTCTCTGTATCTTGATATAGTGCCTCTATGATGGCAATAATGCTGTTTTCAAACATAAACTCTCTCATAGGCTTCGATGTCAAATACAACGATGAAAAGATTTAGTTAAATCAATAAAATTATGGAATAAATCACATTGGCGTTGTAGATGTGTTTTGTTAATGGTTACTTGGATGTAGAGATTTGTCAAAAGTGGATTTCTATCACTAGATGAGATTTGTCAACTTGGGATTGCTACAGGTTAAGTTCTCTATGTGTGCACATGTTTTCTAACACCTTCTCCCCTACCTCCCCATTTATTATTATTTGTATGTGAATGTTATAACTTCCAGCATTGCATTATCTGTAGTAAAGTATTTCCTTATTAGGCTAGTGTACTATCTCTTTTCAATAATATGCCATCAACCATGGCATTGCTTGATAATGACTCTGCTTTTTTCATGCTTCTCCTCTGACCACTGCATGACCTGAGTGTATCCATAATTTGAACAACTGAGTCGTTCAGTAATCTGACTCATTCATTCCTTCACATGTACCTTTCTATTTTATATAACATGCTCTTGGAGTCTAAGAGCCTCACCATGTGATATGTTATTTCAGTTACCAAGTGCTCCTGTTACTCATCATATTCATGTTCAATGTAGTTGTTTGTTTGTTTGTTTTGCGTTCGCTCCATTGTAACCATCACGGATATCCGTGCGATTTCCGCCGGGAGCGTGATTACGTTGTGCCACCGTTATGCGCCTTGTAGGTCTAGCACATCCGATTTCGGCATGCCTTGACAATTCTGGTGGGCTACCCTTAGCCTGTTACAGCCTCTATATCTGTCTCCAGGCATGCGTAGTGGCGACTCTTCGCCCAGACGATATTTGCTCTCGTCTGACTCGCACGAGGTGTTCCACTATAAACTTGCCTCGTGTAATTGGACGTGCTGTGCCTGTGCCCATTGGGTACTGAACCGTTTCTCACCCGTGAGCCTGGTTCCTTAAGGGGAAGAACTCAACAGAGGAGTTGGACCCTGGCTCTTTCGACCTCTTAGCCAAGGTGTCGTTCACTGACATCGTGTACCCCTTGTCCAAGTTCGAGTCTCACACCACGCGTTTGAGAGCAAAGGCGTTCTCGAGCTGAGCGTCCTTGTCCCAATAGCGCCTGAGCCCATCAGGTACTGAACCCTTTCTCTCTTCAAGTGTATTTCCGGTGTAGGAAAACCTGACAGTAGAGTTGGGCCAGGGCTAAATCGTTGTCCTTTTTGTGCCTGAGCCCATCGGGTACGGACCCTTTCTCTCTGCAAGTGTACATCCGTTATAGGAAACCTTGACAGTAGAGTTGGGCCAGGACTACCGTCGTTGTCCCTTTCTTGCCTAAGCCCATCGGGTACAGAACCCTTTCTCTTTGCGAGCATATTTCCGGTTTAGGAAGGCTCGACATAAGAGTTGGGTTAGGTCTTCTTGCTTTACCAAACGCCAATGGATAGGTCTGGGTCTCTGCCTGTAAGGAACACAGGTAACTAGAAGCTCGTCTCGAGCTGACGGAGCTTGTAGTTCCCCTTTCCTAGGGACTTTTCACTTTCTATTTGCAGTCCACGCTGCCCTCTAGCGCTGTTCTGCCCTTTCATTGTTTCATTGTACTCAGTATGAAATCTATTTGTCTCTCACCATGCATCTACCTTTACGTGCATTTTACATTGGCCGCCCCTCCAATGTTCGGACTGGACTGACTTGCTTCACTGTATGTCGACAGTGTCGCTATATGTGGTGATGCTGGTGGTGTCTGAGATATTTTCTGTCTCTTGTGCAGTCACATCTCTTTCCATCTGTTGACTCCACATTCTCGGACACGATCCCCAAATGATTTGGCCAGAATCAGCTGGTGCTGCTGTATTTCTGTTTCCAGGGTGCACTGCGTGGAGGTACATTTGGGATCTTGGTTATCTGCTAACCCTGGGCCCGCCTAGAGCAATGCGTTCCCTTTGCACCCCTTCAATGTAGTTGAGTAAGTAGAGAATTTCTCATGAACTTCCTGCAATTTCTGTTGCCATGATGTCCATCACCTTTTCTTGTTGATGAAACTGTCGGTTGTGTTCTCATCATCAAACCCATAATCCATCAAATGCCACCTTGGAAATATCAAGTAAAAATCCTGCCACACCTCTGTTCTCAAATTTTGTCTGTGTGTGTGGAGAATTTTAATCTTGCCACACCTCTGTTCTCAACTCTTGTCTGTGTGTGTGGAGAATTTTACTCCTGCCACGCCTCTGTTCTCAAATCTTGTCTGTGTGTGTGGAGAATTTTACTCCTGCCACGCCTCTGTTCTCAACTCTGTGTGTGTGGAGAATTTTAATCCTGCCACGCCTCTGTTCTCAACTCTTGTCTGTGTGTGTGGAGAATTTTAATCCTGCCACACCTCTGTTCTCTACTCTTGTCTGTGTGTGTGGAGAATTTTAATCCAGACCAATCATAAATAGTTTTGTCATCCTCTTCTTTAGCATCCTTAACTGTCTGCTCATCTGCATCACATAGAGACAGTCCACATTAGAAGAGGAAAGATGGAACACATCGCATAGATGGCATCGATCATAAAAATAACTGTTGCCTGGAGGATAGTCTTGGAAATAGAGAATCATGCTGTACCACCTTTTATTTTGAACTATTATATCAAGTGACATATTCTTTCTATTTTCTAGAACAGTGTTTTCATTGTGGATACTCTTGAATGCCTCTGTCTCAGGCAAGCAGGTGTGATGTGTATTGGCAAGAGACATTCGTATATTCTTCGATGTTTCTGGTTCGTCTTCCTCTCCTTCTCTCGATACCGTCATGTCTCTTTAAGTGTCCACAATACTGTAGCTTCCTTCTTATGATGGTATTTAGAAGTCACCATTCAATTAATTTCAATGTTGTTCACTGTTATTATTAATTATATCTCTGTTCACTATTTCTAGGCACTTTACTCTCACAGGTTGTTGTTTCTTTTGGGAGGAAAATGTGTTAATTTGACGCTGTAAGGAAAATACATTCATTTTCGTTGACCATTTTGGCGGAAGTTTTTGAAATACAATTTTTTAAAAATTGACATGATATTATGAATAGTAGTCGAACAATAGCAGTCTATCAACTTGACTACACATGTCACACATTATAAATAATTATTGTTACCTCCTGTGTTGAATATCATAAAAATGTTTCACTTACTTCTTAGAAAATCCACCTGTATGCCCAGCTTGAAAGACTGCTGAAATTGAGAACATATTTGTATGAAGTTGTGGACTGATGAAACAATTATCATTGTTGCTAGGAATACTTAAAGTGTATCAGCTTCTGAATTGTGCAACACTGATGTACAAGGTAGATTCAAAAAGTTCCCAGAAATTATTAGATCATATAGAAATAAGTAACTATATAATTAGTGGATTTTATATAGAAATAAGTAACAATAGAATTAGTGGATTTTATATAGAAATAAGTAACAATAGAATTATATACACTACATTTTCATCACAGTAGATCCCTTCTGCAACTATAATACACTTTTGCCAATGTGTATACAGCTGCTAGAAAGATTCATGGAACCCATGCTTGGACACCTCTCAGCTGTCTTGTCACATTGGTGGTAATGTCATCTGCATCCTTGAATCGCTGTCTATTCTCAATAACCATCTCAACCAAGTAATAAAAAATCTGCTACCTTGGTTCCTCTGTAACAGCCTCCACTATATCATTGAATGAATACATCATCAATGTATCTAAGGAATTGAAGCTACAAGGGAAAGTCAGTAAAACAGTCAGAAACTAATGTGGGCAAGAATAGAAATGGCAATATCTGATTTCTTTCAAGGTTGAATTATGTTACAACATCCAGTTATGTGATCAGTGTTTGTGTGTGGCAGATGATAGTTGTACCACCAGTTGTTATACACTCATGTACAGAGTACATGGGAAATCGTGATCGTGCTCTCTAAGAGTACACAAGGACTGAACAGCGTGAAGCTGTACAGGGGTTTTTTTGGGGGGGGGGGGGGCATTAGGACTTTCTGACAATGACATTTATAAGGAGATGGTTCCTGTTTACACTGAGAACTGCTTATAACATAAAGTGGTAACTGAGTAATGCAATTTTCACAAAGATGTGTATCACTTGCTAATGAAGTACAGCCGTGGTGCTCTGTTAAAATTGCAACAGAAGCAAATGTGCAGTGGGTGGAGTATATGATTTGAGCTGACAAGAATAATGGTAGACAGGGTAGCAATCACAATGGAGGTGTTTACATGGTTCAGTCTACAGCATCATGTATGATCAATTAAATGTCTGGAAAGTGTGATCATGGTGGGTACCAAGAGAACTGATTAACAAAAGAATTACATGTATTAATGTTTGTGGAAATTATGTGGAGAAACAAACAAACAATATCAGTCTAAATTAATATAGTTTTCATGTTTGTATATAATTTTTTTCTAGTCATTTGTGGGTTACTTATTGACTTCCCTTCATAATAACAGACATATTATAGAGTTTTACTAGTTCTTGTTATTGTGCTAAATTTTTTAGGAATAATAGGGAGTTAGATGGACAAAAAGAATGAATAAAACTGAGTTAGGTGGACAAAGATAATCATAAAATAAAAATGAGTAAATTAGTCAAAATAGAATGGTAAACTACAGGCTTTACATGGACAGTATTTTACATATGCCAATATTATTAGCACCAAATGTCATCAAATACTGCAGATCACCGATGGTCTAACTACCTACCATTTCTGATTGGGTCACGTATAGTGTAGGCCATACGAGGTTCACTGGGGTCAAACCGCAAACTGTTATTGAAAGTATTCATAACCTTCTCTTTCATATCTTTATCGTGGACTGGAAAATTACCACCAGAGACATTATTTGCTGAAGAGAAAAATACAGGGTACATGTTAGGCAAATGTAGTCTCATCACATTATAACAGTCACACATATTGAACTTTTGTAATGATATATGCACAACCATGCAGTTTCTGTTATAGTTTGCACATATTTCGACAGCATGCCACAGATGGCCATGACACATAGACATAATAGCTATAAAACCAGAGGCAGACCATGTAAAAGATGGATCACAGAAATCAAAGAAGCCACAGGAACAAGCTTACAAACAGCACACAGGAAGGCAATCTCCAGAGAACTCTTCTACCCCTGACACCGCAAGGCAAACAAGGGCTACAGTGTATAAATAGAAGGACAATACAATGTTGTTCCTGTGCATTAATTTTGTCAGAACAATAAAGATACAATAATAGACACAAAAAAACAGAACAAAGATGCATCATTTTTATCCTGACCATATTGTAGTAATTGTGTGTTGGTTACGTCTTTATCCATCCATGCTGTGGCAGTTTTTCGGTTTTATCAATCAATCAATCAATAAACCCGTAACTTTTCAGGGTTGTAGTGGTACCAGATTGGATGTTTCAGCACACAAAGTCCTCAAGCAAATTCTATCCTCAGCGATGCGGATGAGTGTGGAAATATCTTGCCCTGTCCATGCCTTTATTTGGCCTCCTCTGCTTCTTCCACCCTCAACAGTTTCCTGCAGTATTGTTTTTGACAAGGAATCACTTTGTCGGTTTTATACATGTTTTTAAAAACAGTTTTTTCCTGTTTTTTATTGTACAGTATTGCTATTGTTCTATCAACGGTAATATACCGAAACATCAATTTCTTTTAACTTCAATCTTCTTTTTATCACTATTTTCATATCAGTTATAGATTATTTGCAGTATGTCTGTAACTATTTATATTATATTTATTTTCATATTCCCAGTAGCAATTTATAATTGTGAAACATACTTAATAAATAGCAGACATGTAGTAAAATAATGGCAAAGAAATTTTTTTTTTCAAAATGAAGTGCTACAGGTGGATATTGCAAATACTATCGACAGTTACAAAAATATAATCAAGAAGTGTTAAGAACATTTAATGTGAAAGAGGGTTGACATCTAAACAATATTTTAACAAGAAAATTGAGGTTATTTTTAGCAATATAGACATAACAGCATGGAAAAAATAGTATTGTAAAGCATGGTTACTAGTAACAGAGCAAGGGGACTGCCCAAGACGACGATGTATAAAAGACATTACAGAGTGTATAAATAAATCCCTAGCTGCAGCAAGACAACTCATAAAAGATCATGAAATGTACTGAGGATTCATAAAGAAGATTATATTCTGGAAAAAATATGTCACCTGAATAACAATAATTACCAGTAACCATTGTGCTAACATGAATTCCATATATTATAGTTACCAGACAACTCTAATAGATTGTTGCCAAACCTGGACAACAACAGCACAAGGCAAAAGAAAACTAGTAACAGCAGAAATAGCATGTCTAGAAAGAATAGTTGGAGTGTCATTAAGAGATAAAAAGAGAAATTATAACATCAGACAAATAACCAAAACAGTACCATTATTAGAATACATAAAGAGACAACAGATTAAGTGGTTTTCACACACGTCCAGACTACCAACAGATAGTATGCCACAAATAGCTATGACACACAGACACCACGGCTATAAAGCCAGGGGGAGACCATGTAAAAGATGGACCATAGAAATCAGAGAGGCTACTGGGACAAGCCCACAAACAGCACACTCAAGCCATCTCCAGAGAACTCTTCTACCCCATATGCTGCGAGGCACATAAGAGTCACAGCTTATAGATAGAGCAAGATGAATCTTCTCGACAGAATCCACAGGTAAATAATTTCATAGTATCATATACCAATATTGATCTTTTCTACAGAATCCACAGGTAAATAATTTCATAGTATCATATACCAATATTGATCTTTTCTACAGAATCCACAGGTAAATAATTTCATAGTATCATATACCAATATTGAGTATCTTCTCAACAGAATCCATGGATAAGTGGTTAATATGGAAGTGCCAAGAACTTGATCCTGTTCCTGTGCAGACAGTTACACCTGAACTCTTCTGTTTCTCTTTGCTAGTTATGTCTGTAGTAATCTCATAGTATGAGACCCTGTGTAGAAATAGAAGATGGATCAGAATATTACTTGTGTTCAAGGTCATGAGAGAAATATATAATTATTTTAAATTAATAAATTATATTTTGTGAACATATAAAGCAATCTGAAACATACACTTTATAAGAACACATCAAGAACATAAAAAATAATAGTAAAAGGAAAAGTAAAACAACCTGGCTGCAAAGGCAAAAGTTCAAAAAGCCTACCCCAAGTCAACTCTTTTGACAGACCTTGCAAGCCAGAACGAGTATAATACTGCAATTAAATTCCAAACTTGAAGCTAAGTTATTTGCAGACAGTACCATCATAAATGAATTGCTATTGGCAGATGATCAGGCGTTGATACACAATGATCTGAGCTGCAAAAACACCTAAACGCAATAAATATTCATTGCTAAACTAACAACATGAGAATCAACAAACGAAAATCAGAAACATTGAAGATGTGCAGAAATCAAAAAAAGAAATATACAGACGACACAAAACTCAATCATCAATTAAAGTCTTCTTTCAAGAGTTCTCCATCTATTTTGATATGACCGGCTTTTTGTTTTGGTGAGAGGGTAAAGAGTGTAGTGCTGCACTTATCTGTGTTAATGCTGACGCACAATCTATTAGCCCATAAGGTTAGAGCATCCTCAGAGTTACTTTTGATGATAAACTGATATGGAAGCAGCACATAAACAAAGCAACAACAAAAGCCAGGAGGAAGTTAGCTATCCTGAGAAAACTAAGTGGAACCACATGGGGAGCCAGTGGAAATATACTTAGTAAAGTTTACCAGCAAGGCATAAGACCACACCTGGAATATGGTTCAGCTGCATGGTGTTCTGCATTAAACACCACATTTCAAGATCTAGATAAAGTGCAAAACCAGGCACTTAGAATAATGTTGGGAGCAATGAAATCAACACCCATAGCAGAGATGCAGAAAATGGGAAGAATGCAAACACTTGGTGAACGCAGAGACACAAAAGTACTAATTCAGGCAGAAAAGTTTCAGTGTATGCCAAGTCATCCAATGAAGGAAAGATTCCAAAATCTAGCAATGGGGCGACTGAAAAGGAGCAGCTTTATCCATCAAGGTAAACGACTCCGCAGACAACTTACAGACCTACCTGAAGTTGGCAGCCCATCAAGGCCTGTACCAGAACAAACCCCGTGGAGTGAAAGGCATGGAATGCCAATATACATTCAGACCCACGTGAAAGGAATACTAAGCGAGGACGAACAGAACAGTGAACAGAACAAGGACAGTCACCCTCAGTTTCCTGGATGAGGAATATCCACAAGATATATGGGTCAGAGTATACACAGATGGGTCAGCACAGAATGCCGTGAGGAATGGAGGTGCAGGTGTATATATAGAATATCCACACAAGCCTAGAGATACCATCAGAACACCAACAGGAAAATTCTGCAATAATTATGATGCTGAAATCCAGGCAATTAGTGTGGCAGCTAAAAAACTGCTGAACTCCAACTCTGACCTATAGCCTGTGGTATTCCTGACAGATGTAAGGTCAGTGCTTCAAGCTCTCCAGTCTGGAAAACTAACAGACTTGAAAAAACTACTTAGCGAATTGTCTTACCAGTATAGGGTAACCATGCAGTGGATACCCTCTCACTGTGGAATACCAGGAAATGAAAAAGCAGACCAACTGGCTAAGGAAGGTGCTGCCGAAGACCAACCAGATATACCAATCACCTACCATCAGAAAAAACAGATGATCAAGTCAATAAGAAAGCCACAAACACCAACACAAGATGACTATCACATTATGAGCAGATCAGAACAAGTTATAATTCTACGCCTCAGAACAGGACACAACCGACTCCGCAGTCACATGTATACAAAGTTCAAGATTGGCAACACGGCCATGTGTACAGGCAGCACAGAGTGCCAAACATATACTTCAAGAGTGTTCTGAGCATGAAACGCTGAGGCAGACATATTGGCCAGAGGAAACAACACTGGAATCAAAGCTCTATGGGACACTGTATGAACTACAAAAGACAGTGAGTTTTATTAAGGAGACAGAATTACAGATATAGACATGTTTCAAGTGAACGAAAGAAGAAGAAAATCAATTAAAGGAATTCAAGTATCTAGGCAGTGTGCTCTCGGAACATGGGAGACTAGATAGAGAAATAGAGACAAGATGCCAGAAAGAAACACAGTTTTATATCAATTAGCACCACTGCTGAAACACTAGAACATCGACTTGATCTCCAAAAGAACATTAATAAACACAGTGTTCATGCAGACACTGTGCTACCAATGCCAGACCTGGACTCTGATTGAGAAACTAGAAAATAAACTAGCTGTATGTGAAATGAAGTGCCTGAGAACAGCACTGGGGGTAACAAAAAGAGACAGAAAAAACAAGGAATGATAAAATAAGGAATCTATAAGGAATCTGATGAAAACAATATCGTGCAAAGAATACATAGACACATAAAAGATCAAATGATTCGGTCACCTGATCAGAATGGAACCAGATCACATTCCATCGATAGCGTTCAATAAAAGATCATCTGAAAAGAGAAACGAGAAGAACCAGACAAAGAAGGATAGATGACATCAGAGAAATATTTGAACATCAAGGCTGTACTATGACAGTAGCATCACAGTTAGCAAAAGAAATAAGACTTTGGCTCCCAATTACGCCTTGCGGCACACATGGATAAGACAAGACAAGGAACAATAGTCTAGCAGAATTCACATTGCTGGTAGCAAGTGCCAATTCTAGGATTTTCAGCTGTACAATTCTCAAATAAATATCCCAGTTTGCCCAGTGAGTTCACTGAATTGGTACCAGGCAAATAATTACACCGACAGTTGAGCAATAAATATAACAGGTTCAGTCATGCCTAACAAGAAATCTAAGAGGTTATAGTTGTAACTACAAGTTTAAACCATGTTGCAGGAGAGGCTGCACACAAAAAACAGGGCATATATGATGACCCTGTCATGGTTACAGGCAACAGTGGAAGAAGTTCATCATCTTATGGGAATTGTCAAGGAAATCCTCTTCCCCACTACACAGGTGAAGAAAAGTGGAGAGAATGACAGAAAATGGCCATCTCTAGTTCTTCTTCTTCTGCATTCGTTGTCAAACTCCTGCAGAGTAGCAGGATGTAGCCTGGAGAACAAAATGTGTTGCGTTATGGTTTACAGCATTGCTGCGATATCTGTGCCTTTTGGCCTGACACATCCGACTTCAGCATGGATTTTAAGTCACTGACCCTATATGGGATGGGACAGCCAACTCCATCCCATAACCTCCTTAGTTGCCTCTTATGACATGCATGGAAGGTAAACAGTGTTGTTATTCTTTGCTCCCCTTTCAGGCCCCTGCAACTCACGGGCAATCTCTAGTTCATGACTCATAACATTAGAATGGACAACAATTAACAGATCATGCGGCATTCTTAAACAAATAACAACACAAAGTAAAGCAGGTTGAACAGATGATTCTATTCTTCACTTACCGTGAAGAGAGAGAATGGCAGGGAATGGACAACACAAAGTAAAGCAGGTTGAACAGATGATTCTTCACTTAACGCGAAGAGAGAAAGAATGGCAGGGAATGGACAACACAAAGTAAAGCAAGTTGAACAGATGATTCTTCACTTAACGCGAAGAGAGAGAGAATGGCAGGGAATGGACAACACAAAGTAAAGCAAGTTGAACAGATGATTCTATTCTTCACTTACCGTGACGAGAGAGATTCTCCAACAAACACTTCATTCAGAGCCAAACAGGGTAGTGTTCTGGATGGAAATCGCATCTTCTCAGGTTCACGCTGTCGAAGAACTCGAACTTGCTCATCTTCTGCTATGTGTTCAGTGAAGCGATGTTCAGGAAAAATTAGCTGCTGATCATGAAGTTCAACAGCATCATCATTGATATGCCGACCAGACATTGTTACCTGAATACGCTGCCTCCATTTCCACCTTGTTTTTAAAAAAAAGGAATTGAACATAAATATTAAAAGAACCCATACTTTTCAGTTTCTGCAGGCAATACAATTTTGATACAAATAAATTTATAATAGATATTAAAGTACCCATACCAGTTTCTGCAGGCAATACAATTTTGATACAAACTTATGACTTACGTATAAAAAATCCTCATACAATTTCAGCAAGAAGTTCAATTTTTATACACATAAATTTATGATAGACATTAAAGTACCCATACAAGTTTCAGCAGGCAATACAATTTTTAAAACCCATGATATAAACAAATTGATGACATCTGAATATGGCTTCAAACTGATTGAAAAAACATACCCAAATTCTCCAGCTAACAGTCGCTTCAGGGCATGGTCAAAGTTGGTAGCAGCATAGTCCCTCTTTGGCAAACATAGATGGCCTTCTGATCTGTTCAGTATTAGATAGATGTTCAATGAACAGACACATTAGTAATAGCTATATCTTCTTCTGTGATCAATTGTTAAACATCCAGTCTAATCTGAGATTGTTCATGCACAGAGTGACTTGTTTTAGGTCATCTTGGGTTTCCCTACAACTTGTTTTGCAGAGAAGGTTCTGTGGGCCAGATTGTTGTTCTGGTGTCTTTGTTACTGCTCTACCGATGCAGGCTGCAGAGTCACGGATACTGACATCATTATTCAAGACTAAAATGAATTCTTCTTCTTTAGTGTTCATTATCAAACTCCCACTGGATATCTCTTGTAGAAGGACCATGGTAATATTAGATTTCCAGAAGGATGTAGTTCAGAGAATGGAAATGTGTTGTGTCGTAATTTTATTTGCATCAATACACATCCAACTTCGACGAGAAAAAAATGAATTCAGATATATACCATTTAGTTATCAGCACAGATGATGAAACGATCTGTAGCGGAAACCACACTATTTCCTGCTGGTTATCAGAGAGTGAACGCAGAAGATTAACAATTTGATAATACGATCTTAATCTTCTCACATATATCAAGTTTGCTCTAAATGTATTTTCTCAGTCACAGGAAATGCTTGACTTTCATGCTGATCATGATGGAAAGCTATATCAATATTGACCAAAATTACGCCTGCATGTTGTCACAGCACAAAAGGGAAGCAAAGAATAGCAAGAGTGTTTACCTTCCATGCATGTCATAAGAGGAGACTAGGAGGAGGTTGTGGAGTGAAGTTGGTTATCCATATATGGTTAAAGTGATCCAGAAGTCATGCTGAAGTCGGATGTGTCAGGAGGAAATGCACACATATTGCAGCTAAGCTGTAAACCATGATAAAACTATTCCGTTCTCCGTACTACATCCTGCTGATCTGCAGGAGTCTTGGAGCTGCAACATAGAAAAAAACATGACAAACTATTCCACTCCTCGCACTACATCTTGCTGATCTGCAGGAGTCTTGGAGCTGCGACAAAGAAAAAAAGTTATTGCTATGAGTAGGAATAATAATTTTTAAAAGTGGTAGTTTGTTGGTAGCATCTTTGCTACAATCTAATTGGAAAATGGTTACATATGAAATAAAGCGTCTGAGAAAAGCTGCAATGGTTACTAAACTAGATAAAATAAGAAATGAAGAAATCAGGAAAAGAGTTGGTATAATATCATGTATTGAACATATTGAAAGACAGCAAGTAAAATAGTTCGGTCACCTTATAAGAATGAATCCAAACCAAATATCAATAAGAGCATATAAGAAAAGAATATCCAGGCATAAGGGCCAAAGGTAGACCAAGAAAACGGTGGATGGAAAATATCAAGATAGCTTTGAACAAACATGGACTTAATGCAACCATGGTGACACATCTGACCTTGAAACGACAGTTTAAGCTCCCACACCTACGCTTTACTTTAGGTGTGAATACAGTGCACCATCATCCACCTGGGATCAGACAATAGATTAGAGTGGTCTTCATCTCTCATGAGATTAGTCAAAGATCTTCACGTCTTGTACTTTATAGCAACTATTAAATACATAGAGAAAATGATGACATAAAAAAGCTGGAAACAGAGGTTTGCTTACCTGTCTGGATCTGTATTGATTCCAATCAGAGGTTTGCTGGTGTTGATACATTTGTTTGCTGCAAGCAGGTATGTTCCATCACCACCGGCAGTGAAAATGACATCTGCCCAATCTATGACACTCTGATTCAGATCAAACCGATGAACAACTCGTGTTTCTATGTTGGATTTGCTGCAGATCAGTCAAGAGATGTTCTCAAGTTTTTACAGTTAGAAAATATGTAATTACTCCTGTACATTTTCTAGCTTCTCTCTCAACTTACTGAGTCAACAAAGTCATGAGCAAGACATACACAATCATATTTAACTGTGACCATGTTTTCACTGTTCATCTTGTCCAAACTTTCCAGAACATTCAAACATTCAGTTAAATTTCACTACAATCCTATCAGGCATATGGTCGATGATAACGATTAGTGATCAGTTCAGGGTATTCAAGGCTTGTTCTATTAAATAAACAAAATCAGAAGGTTGCATGCAGGATTTAAACGCAATACAGCCATGAGGCACCAATCACCATCAGTGTGACACAATAATTTTTATCATTTCAGCCAGTGACGTCCCTATGTCACTTGTACCAAGTCTTCTAAACACATTTGCTCTATTTCTTTGGGACTTTCTACTTATTATTCATACCCTACAATATTCTTCTAATTCTTCAGCATTCATTCTCAAACTCCCGCCGGATCTCTCGTATAGCAGGACAATAGATCTACTTGATTTACATCTGGATGTTGTTCAGAGAAGGGAAATGCACTGTGTCCCAGTTTTATTTGCGCAAATGACCAGAAATATCCATCTTCAGTGGTAAATTCTACTCAATTGTCCCTCAAATTTCATCACAAGTATCTCTGCGTAATATATAATATGTAAAAGTAAAGGTAGGTACCATGGCAGCAACCTGCCATCGGGGATGAAGATAACTCTTCATGTAAATTTCCAACCAACTATTAGGTGGGGTGGTGAGCTCTCTCCCTTGTGTCTTTACCTCCTTACCTCCCCTAACTCATGCATCAGGTACTCATTTACAGCGGAGTTGATTAGAGGAGTGATCGTGTCAAGCAAGAAATCACAACCCAGATTTTTTTGCCCAGACGTGGTTTTGAACCTGGCACGCTGTAACCATGTGATAGCAAACAAGTTCACTATCAACTAGGCTACCGAGCTCCTCAAATATAATATATATATGTACTCACTGCAGAAAAACTGAAATCAAACAGGCAAAACTTAGAACAGGGTAATGTTTCCAGCGATGAGCAAAACTACATTACCCTGTTACAAGTTTTATACCCTACTATGCCCTATTCAATTTTCCCTCTGTGTAATATTTACCCTGCTCATCATCACACCTATAACCCTTCAGGAATTAGGGATGACATTCTGGAAACATCAACATAAAAATTCTGTCACGCCTCTCTGTTCTCAGTTCCTAATTTAAGTGTGGAGAATCTTAATCCAGTTCCATCTTTAATATTATCAATCCCATACTTTCTTTGTACCTCCTCTTCTTCTACTACTCTCAAATGTTCCATATAGGATAGATTCGGGAAGGGTATCATGCCTCAATCAATCAATAAACCTGAAACCCTTCAGGGTCGTAGGGGTACCACATTGGATGCTTCAGCACACAGAGTCCTCCAGCGAATTCTATCCTAAGCGATACAGAAGAGTGTGGCAATATCTTGTCCTGTCCATTCCTTGATGTCTGTCCATGCCCTTATTTGGCCTCCTCTGCTTCTTCCACCCTCGACAGTTTCCTGCAGTATTGTTTTTGACAAGGAATCATGCCTGCATACATTTCCGAACCATGCTAATTTTCGTCGTTTCACTATTGAAAGCAATGGTTCCTGAACACCTGCACACATTTCTACTTTATTTCTTACGTACACATTGGTCTTATGTTCCCTATAGGGAATTCATAGAATTCTTCTGTAGCATTTGTACCCGAAAGCCTGTAATCTTCTCTCCATGTCCGCAGTGAGTGTCCAACTCTCGCAACCATACAGCACAACAGAAAGCACCAGAGACTTACATACACAGTTAGATTTTTACTCCAACACTGATGTTGATCGTGCCTCATTGCATGGTCAAACCACATAAGTTTGCTACATTTCACCATACCCTGCGGCATTTCACTGTATCCTGCAACAATGTATCAGAGACCACAAGAATTTCAAGAGATTAATAAGGAAGACTATGCTCTGGAAAGAATATGTCACATGACAATACTATTGATCACAAATAGAAAGAGAAAGGAGAATGTGAACATTGTAGCAGATGAATCAAGGAATGTGTTTTTAACTCCTTATATCCACCAAGCCGCTAATATCTACATTTGTAGGAATCGCTATGCCAAAAGCCGCTTAAATCTACATTTTTATATGAATTTACTATTATGAATTATAAACATTACGACGACCGTAAAATCAAACGAACAGTCATTATTTGCGGTACTTCTGATCAAGAATAGGTCTATCTTGGGAAATGTGGCTTAAATCAGAGACATTTTGTTAAATTTGAGCTCTAATTTCAAATAAACAAGTGTGTTTACTTTTTAATTTTGTGTAACTTATTGCTACTTGCATTTGAAGTAATGAAATTTAGACGTCCTCTATGTTTTTAATTTAGCTAGGCGTTGGAAATGTTCTAAAATATGTTAGGTAATAATTTCAACATTAGCTTAGTTGATGATTGTAGGCCTAATATTGAATTATAATTATTATTACGATCTGACTTTTGATGGAAGTTCTGATGAAGCTCAGGAGGGGTGTTTCCAATGCAATATATATTGCTTTCCCCCTTATCTATATTCAAAAACATTATTTTAGGAGTATCATATACGAATGTGAGTATTCAGAACTTTATATAAGGCATAGTGATTTGTATTATGTATATAAGGATTAAATAATAAGTCCTGGACACTAAAATGTAGGCCTAATGATTAGAAAATTTTGTGAAAAATGTGTATTTTGTATACATTTTCCGCCGAAGACGGATGTGTCGGGCCATTGGCGCAAATAAAACGGCGACACAACGCATTTCCATTCTCTGGACTGCATCCTGCTGGAGATCTAGTAGTACTGCTACAGGAGAGATCCAGCAGGAGTTTGAGAATGAACGCTGAAGAAGAAGAAGAAGTATACATTTGTTGACTTCAAGACAATGTGACATTTATAAGTAATTCTGTATATATAAATACTTGTATGCAGTACAAAATGGTTCAGGGTACATGTAGGTGTGTTTTATTTCACAATAAATGGATTATAATGAAGTTTTCTGGGATACAAGCTTTGGTATGTAAATATTTATATTGTTATTTCCCCATATTTTCTTGTTTTTTATTAATTAAATTTTATATACCTAATATAATATTGCAAATAAGCACACACACTAAACAAAATATAATTGCCTATCCATTTCTGAATGTTTTGATGTCAGAATTGATAATGTGAATAGAATGGTGATGGAGAAATTGTAAAAATACAAATACTACCATAAATTACTAAAAATATTCTAAAATGTGCCCCGCATAGGAGGACAACCTTACTGTGGCTTACGGAGACAAAGAGTTAAAATGATGATGACAATAGTGGTCCTGAGATTCCTTGTGCATACTGTGAAATAGTCATTGTGGCTAGGGCTAGGATTTCTCTGATGTGTATGGATTGCCATGATGTTCCTTGTTTCATTAGAATTTCTTATGACAGATGAAAAAGTTGTATGATCAAGCTGTTTAGTCACATATAAAAAAAATGAACAAAAAACAACTAAATGCATGTTCCTACAAATAAGATGAATCATTTCCAGAACTTACATAAGAGCTTTCTGAACAATATCCAAAGCTGAGTAGTGGTTCTTGTGACGATCCAGAAGTCCCATATAATCGGAATCTTTTGAATCAAGCTGGAAAAAGAATTCATAAACCCAATTTTGTAAAGCCTGACATAAAAATTTAGATTTGTTTCATCGTTATGAAGTAATCAGAGTTTTTAACTTTGCCGTACACAATCTAACATATCTCCAACTACATGCCTATTTATTTTCTGTTTTGTAACAACTATTATAGTTCCATATTTTTATGTTGTTTAGTAATATTGCATTCTGCACACTCACATATAGATGAAATGTGTTAACATACAGGGCAAACATATGTACTCGTACACATGGTGTGCCGTGGTCGTCCATGACACATGGTGTTAGTTATCATGTCTTTCCATTGCTTTCTATTTTGTGAGCTGTCAGTCATTTCTGATACCAATGTTCTCAAAAGCCACAATGCAGGCTTTGGACTTCCCCTACCTCTCCTGCTCTTCAACTTGCCTGTTATTACAATACTGGTACACACTCGCAAAAATTGATGGATATTCTGAACATACAACGCAAACTGATGTTCGTGTACGCACACTCAAATATTGATTGGTATTCTTAACATACAAACTGATGACATACTCATACATAATTTGTGTAAAAGAATAAAGCATATCACTACAAAAAGCCCAGGAGGTGCCATGCCGGCTGGTAAAGGTGATCATGGCTCTCCACAGCTCTGTCTCCAGTATTATGTATGGTTGGTTGCTGATCAAGCGGTCCATGGGCTCATGCCCTTTGACCCACAGTATTATGTATCAAGATCATTGTTTTTCCCCAGCTGTGCCAGGTTGTTAAACTGTCTAATATTTTCTCCCCATTTGTCGCCCTGTATCTGTTGCCTTCAATCTTGCCTGTTGTGACTATGTTCTCCACGCCTCCCTGTCTCATGAAGTGGCCAGAAAATTAAGATTGTCTTTTTCTTATATTATTGATTAAGGTCCATTTCGCATTTGACTTTTTCAGCACTTCCACATGAGTTTTTCTGGCAATCCATGGTATTCTCCCTTCCTTGCTGTCTTTACCTCCCTAACTCACAATATCTTTCATATCTTATAACAGCTATGACAGGAATATCAACTCCATAATCGTAAGAGTCATTAGTACCATGTTGTGATACCACTGCCAATATCAGCTGTCAGTAATAAGTCATGTGACGTATTCCTTCCAGAACGTTGTCTTCCCAATGAACTCTCTGAACCTCTCTCTGTCTTGGGCGATGTGGCTTGCATTTTCTAGTGATGTATTCATATTATCTTTAATGTCGTCAGTCCATCGTCTTCTTGGTCTGCCCCTTCTCCTCTTCCCAGGTACTCTTCCCTCCATTATTTGTCTTTCTAAACAGTTATGTCTCTTTATATGACCAAACAGGCGTAGTTTTCTTTTTGTTATTGTGTTTAGTAACCAACACTCTGGAATATTCAGTGTGTTTATAATATCTGAGTTTCTGATTTTATCCTTCCATGATATTCTAAGTATCTTTCTGTAGCATTTCAGCTTGAAGGCGTTGATCTTCTTTGCCGCTGTTTTACTTAGAGTCCAATAGATGTCAGTAATAGCCTGATTGAAATAGATTTGAATCATCTGGTAAGAAGTATCAAATCTATTTGATCATGTATATCCTAAGATGGGTCCAATACTTAATTGGATTTGTGTCAATATCTTCATGCCATGATCCCATCCATGTTAATCACATACTCGTATATGTGTTATTGTATACCAGAGATGCTCAGTACTCAAAAATGTTAAGAGCACAGAATTAAGTGTAGTAAGTCATGAATGGCACATACTAAAAGGACAGATTAAATGACAAGTTATAACCAAACCAAATTTTGCTACAAATGTAGTAGCTCAGTGACAATATGTTGGGTTTCTGTGTCTGTGGTTCAAAAATCTGACCATGGAAAAACTATTAATGATAGGCAGGCCTACTTGAGAATGTTGGAGATGATGTCACTGTATTAATAAATGGTGCTGTTCATCTCAATGAGAGAATTGAGTGATAATATTCTAAACCAAGCTTAACTTGTAGCAGCCTAATGTCAACATTTTCAGCTTGTTTACTCTTTCCATAGGCACCTGATATTGACATATGTCACCATTGAAGGTAATCATTTGTAGTCATGGACAATTATCTTCCATGTTAATTTCTCATCATGGTTTTATAATATCTATTTGTTTAGAGTGATTGTCCCTAGATCTTCGCACCAATATAAATACACAGTCGTAATTTATTCGACCTCTTCACATTTGCAAGCCATACTGTATGGACCTAACTTCAGTGATGGAGATTTATTCATGGATGATGATTCAGACGCAGACATTTTTTAAGGCATCAGTGTTGTAGGTACTGTAGATCAACATATGGGGGTTGTGGGAGATGTTTACAGTATTTAATAGTGATGTAAATGCTGTCATTTATGGGGAAGAAATTGAGAGCCTGACTTTCTATAGATAGACCAACGGATGACCTTGAATCCTTTGTGTGCGTTTGTCCACACCATCCATGTTGGTTATCAACAACATAACACACAAGCAAACAACATCTCTAAACCATATCCAGCAACCCTATCTCTTTTGTCTCCAAATTTGAAATAAATAACTCAATAAATAAAAACAATAAGTAAAAAAAAGGCTACCGAAGATGGATGTGTCGGGTCATTGGCGCAAATAAAACGGCGACACAACGCATTTCCATTCTCTGGACTACATCCTGCTGGAAATATAGTAGGACCATTGTCCTGTTACAAGAGATATCCAGTGGGAGATTGAGAATGAACACTGAAGAAGAAGTAAAAAAAAGCAAACACATCCAGAAAAACCACAAATAAAAAAAAATGGCAGGGTGCCAGAGGAAGTATGCATTATACCTACATAATTAGCAACAACTTAATATTATAGATTCACTTGAATGATAATATTCTAAACCAGGTTTAATATTTATGGAATTATACAATGTTACTCTGACATGCAGATCAATCTTTTATCTTAACGTTTTTATTAAAAGAAATGTGCATGTCACTAACAATTCTATCATCAATCAGAAACAGATGATTGGCATATGTTTGACATATCAGGTGAAGAAACAACCAAAAAACAATAGATAGGGCCAGAGAGAGACCAAAAGGAAACCTGAAAAGTGAAGCGGAGATGAAGGGCATGCTTTCTCTTGCAGAATTTGTTGTGGGATTGCCCAACAGTGCACATTGAGATACAGAAGCTCAATGTTACATCTGATTGCACTTGAAGAATAAAGGTGAATACACTATATGTAATAATACTTAATGAACTCACATAATCCCTAAACTCAAGGTCTGACATTCCATCACAAACTTTTCTTTCAAACTCGTATCTTGTCATTTTGGTGAGAATCACAGCACGTTTTGGTTGAAACAGTGGTACAGTGACTTCCCTCGTCAAACTCAAATCGTCTCTCTTTGAATTATCGATATCTAGACCATAACTGCATCGGTGCCTTATTAAGATATTGGCACAATATTCGGTCCGCAAATATTTCTTCCATTGTAGCTGCTGTGGCCGATTTATAACATGAAGCGGGCAAGAACTACTGGCAGCACTGCTGTGATAACAACTTTGAATGCAGATAACTTTGTTCACAACCTTTCTAAAACTATACATAATTAAGCAGCACTAGATAAATGTAATCTCTTCAACGAAAACCTAATGAGTGTTGGCACTTTCAGAGGATTAACCATAAATATATATGCACAAGTAAATTACAACAACAGAAAGTTTGAACACTTCCGATCTAAATGAAGGGTGCTGCCATTTGAACAATCCACAACACTCTTTTTTCTAAAAGTATCTAAATTTACAAAACCAAATGTGTACACACACTTACACGGGGATACGTCCTATTCATTTTCGAATATACAAAGTGTTTAGTGACACTTATAAATTATTGTTAACTATGATTATTATTTTATTTCGGCCTTTATTTCAAATGGCGCTATTATACGAATAAAACGTAAGACTATTTAGTAAGTTTCGAAACTGTAGAAAGGAAATAGTGTTTGCATTGAACAGCCACGACAGCTATGAAATTGCCGATGACAGTCTTCTGTGCATAAGTTTGCCTGTTTGCGTGGCATGTTCATTTCATCAGTAAAACTTCTTTATCATATTTAAAATGTTGCCATTGCACAGTGGGGATAAATATCGTCCTACCTCCAAAGTAAAAGAAAAAGTTCTAGGATTGATAAGGTAATTATTTAAGAGTCGACGAGTCAGTCACTTGAGACCTGAAGTGGGGGAAGTCTAAATTGAGACAACACAGCAACAATCAACATTGTAAATAACTATTTCCCTATAAAATTGTCTCCTAGTCAGATATCCTTTTCAAACACGACATATAGAAAACTGTTTCTCATGTCAGACTACTAAACAAATGTTTATATAAACAAAAATAGGTAGAAGTGTTACCAACATAAAAACAACCTAACAATTATAATATGAATATAATAAAATATATATATATATAATATATATATTATATCATTATCAATAACATCGAGATACACTTTAGACGTTTTGACTAACTCTCCTACTATTCACTATCTCTCCTTTTTCTTCCTCCCTATCATAACTATGTTTGTCTCCATGTAACTTGTAAGATTCATTGGGTAAGAGTACAGAATAGTTCTCCACTGTGCTATAAATAGCACATTGTTTACATTTTTAACTAGCTGACGTCATAGATCTCCTACAACATCATCCATAGGGTTGAGAAACTGTAACAATGTGAATAAAACCAAACACTCACCTTAGTCAGCATTCTCTGCGGGATACACTTTTTTAATTACAGAAATGAACTCCATGAATATTCCAGCTATTCTATATAATATAATAATAATTTACCTTAATTCTAAACACTTATTCTAATCCTTAACACTAACTCTAATGCACGCGTTTTCAATTAATAATATATCATTCGACTTCACACGCTTTCTTCTCCATATATGAATTTATAACGAAAATAAGATCACATGTAACAACACGGAGCCATAATTGTCCGTTCTGTCTGCTAATGTATACGACTGCACATGTTTCTTAAGTTATATATTCCCGCTATTGTACATAATAATAATTTACTTTAATTCTAACAAGAGGTTAGAATTAACACTAGAAACTGATCCTAATCCTTAACCCCAGGCTGAATACTAACTCTAATGTAATCGTTTTAAATAAATATTAATTTTAAATGCTACTTATATTCCAAACTAAATCATACAACAATACTAGCTCTCTGCAAGGCAATCACAACACAAAGGTTAGAAAGCACCTCGAAACTAGAGCAAAGGTCACAGTGGAGAACTATACTGTACTTCAGCCTATTCATTGTACTGTGGTCTTTGGTTTGTCCTGATGAAGGCTTTTTAGGTGAAACATCATTTGTCTCTGTATCTCGTTTTATTTTGATAACACTTCTACCTATTTTTATTTATCTTGATATTTTCCCTGTGTTACTCCTGCCACCTACTTCCTGTTTAGGGTTGTTACCCTACACTCGAACATTTATCCCTTGATTATGCAAATGTTTCCCTATCAGACATGCAGATATACTAGTATATAACATTATTTCATGTTGTTTGTTAGCTGGTTAATTTGTTTTGGTAGCACAAGATACCTTCTTTTCAACCTTGGATGTTACTCTCTTTGGCTTAAACTATTTCCCTTATAGACATACAGATATATTCTTATTTCTTCTTTAAGATTTCTTTAAGAGTTTATTCTTATTTCCCTTATCAGACATACAACAGAACTGTTTCCTTGTCAGACAGACAACAGCTACATTATTGGGTGCCACAGATACAGAACTGTTTCCCATTTAGACATTGCACAATTTTTTTCCCTTGTCTGACAGACACAAAACAGTTATATTGTCAGGTGCTAAAGATATAAAACTGTTTATTCCCTTGTAGACATTACAGGCATACAATTATTTTCCTTGTCAAACACAAAAAAATTTGTTTCCCTTGTCAGCCACAAAAGATACAAAATGGTTTCCCATGTCAGACCATGCATACACAATTGTTTCCCTTGTCAAATACTGCAGAAAAAAATGTGTTCCCTTGTCAGAGAGTAGAGACACAAAATTAGGTACGATGATCGCAGTCCAACCCTCGCTGCGCACCAATGAATTGTGTTTTTTTTTGGTTTATAGTGGTACAATTTTGAAACTTTATACGCCAAATTTCACACACTAAATGATGATGTTATCATGGGATAGAATTGTCAGCTGCATGTGTTCTGTCTTGCATTATGGTTCAGGTTAGATCTTAGGGTTTGTGGTTTGGGTTATGCGTTAGGATTAGGATTGTTTCCTGTGAAACATTTTCTGGAAGTCAATATTTTGCACTGTCGTGGAGAATTGCTTCAAAAGCACTTGTCTGTTCCAGCAATATAGAGCCAAACTATAACAACAAACATAACCCCTAAGCCTAAGATCTGATCCTAATGCAAGATGGAACACATGCAGATGACAATTTTATCCCATGATGATGTCATCATTTTAGTGTGTGGAATTCAGTTTGAAGAATGTTCTCAATAGTTATAGTTAGCCATTTTTTCATTTGTTTACATTTTGTCGTAACATTCAAGAATGGTGTTATGACTACAAAATGGTGCATCAACCTGGGAATCAGAAGTGAAGTTGCAATAAGTGAGCAGCATTTAAGAATCAAAAGAAAAGGTATTAACAAATACAGAACAAGGATAGTCAGTTCCTGAAGGTTGAATATGAGATTATAACAGGGGCAGTCAGTTACCACAGCTGAAGGTTGAATATGAGATTATAACAGGGGCAGTCAGTTACCACAGCTGAAGGTTGAATATGAGATTATAACGGGCAGTCAGTTACCACATGCTGAAGGTTGAATATGAGATTTAAGCACTTATGGACAGATTGCTACAATGATAAACTATTTACTCATACTCTTCTGATGTTAATAAATTGATGTTTGTTTAGCATGCCACAATGATGAACTATTTACTCATATTCTTCTGATGTTAATATATTGATGTTTGTTTATCATGTCTACATTATTGCTATTTTTATTCTTTTATCAGATTAATATTTTCGGAAAAAACTTCACGTCGGTTATTGGGCTTCCTGATATTAAATTTGTCATTTGCTTTTGTGGAGCTGCTGTATGGTATATGGACAAACAGTCTGGGACTTATCTCAGATTCTTTTCACATGTTTTTTGACTGCACTGCTCTTCTTGCTGGTCTTGTTGCATCAGTAATATCCCGCTGGCGTGCTACTGAGACATTTTCATACGGGTAAGTTGAAACTGGCTTGTAGTTGAGCTGTTATACTACATTCACACAATATAAATGTGTGACAGCTGTCAAAAATTGAGTGATCAGGAGACTGCAGTAACACTGTGCCCCATATGGTAAGTTAATATTGAGAAAAAAGTAAATATAAAAAGGGTTAAATAGCAGTTTTACAATTAACAATACACTGGATTGAAGTTTTGACCAAAAGGTCTTTGTCAAGTAAGGGACATGTTGATGTATGTAGTCTCCATTTGATTTTGTGTTTCCATTCTGTGTTTATTCATCCCTTTCTCAAAAAATACCTTTTGGTTAAAACATGGATCATGTGAAAGTAAAACAACTTCTTTCTCTATTTTTTTATTTCAATATTTACTTGACAGCTGTCAGACTCATTTTAGTCAGTTCATATCACCACTAATACTGGATGGCCAGTTTTAATATCACTAATGCTGGTCAGTTTTAATATCACTAATACTGGCTAGTTTTAATATCACTAATACTGGTCAGTTTTAATATCACTAATACTGGCTAGTTTTAATATCACGAATACTAGCCAGCTTTAATATCACTAATACTGACCAGTTTTAATATCACTAATACTAGCCAGCTTTAATATCACTAATACTGACCAGTTTTAATATATCTAATACTGGCTAGGTTTAATACCACGGTACAGTACAAGTAGATGACACATCATTTCCCTTATCTATGTTTGTAAATTTCATGTTTATCATTTAATAATTGCAATATTAATTTAGTTCGGGTTATTTTTGTAAAATATTAGACAGTTTAACAACTAGGCAGGGAAACAACAACAATCCTGATACATACTACTGGAGATAGAGAGCTGTGGAGAGCCATGAATGCCTATGCCAGTTGGCATGACAACTGATGAAGATTCAAAAGTTTGAAGAAATTACAGCAATGTCAACAACAATGGAATTATTTCAATATGTTTACTCTGTTTAATATATTTCTCTGACTAAAGTTCTTGTGGAAAGTTAGAGTCCGGCAAGAGTGTTCAGAAAACATTTCTAGACTACTGGAAAAACTAAAGTCCTTGTAGAAAGTTAGTCAGGAAAGAGAGACTTATGTAAAACACAGGTTTATATTTCGTCTCAATGGGACACGACAGACTATATCTAAAACTAGTGGGTAATGATGGGCAATGATGAGCACACAAGAAATCATAAAAATTACAATACACGAATCACATTCAACGTTTCAAACAAGAGGTCTTTATCAAGACACAAACTAAACATTAAAAGATGACGAATAGAAAAATTATCACAACGTAAATTATTACGCAGTTACCTTGTATTGATTGTCATCAGGAAAGAGTGTACACTGTGTACAGAAAATTCTTCTAGACTATTAGAAAAACTAAAGGAAGAGTAATGTGTTTGTGTTCAGTGTTTTAGACAAATTAGAAGTAGACAGTCAAGATTTTTACGGCATGTGATGGGGAAAGTACAACTAGAACATTTAGTAACCACAGAAAAGATCAAGGGAATAAGATACAGAAGACAAAGAGAGAAATTGCTTGACGGGTTGCCACTGTAGCAGAAAAAGAAGTCACCAACTGAACTTATTAACAACACAAGAGACGTAGAGTTGTGGAGAAACATGACTACGCATCACCTACGCCACTCAGCATGGCACTTGATTGATTTTTCAGTGTTTGCATGTGTTCAATTATAGTTTGAATAAGTATATTTTTCTTCAGTGTTCATTCCCTCAAACTCCTGTTGGATCTCTCTTGTAGCAGGACAATGGTCCTACTAGATTTCCAGCTGGATGTAGTCCAGAGAATGAAAATGCACTGTGTTGCCATTTTTTGTTTGCACCAAATACATTATGCTCTGACGCATCCATCTTCTGCAGAAATAAATACATGAGTATTGTATTTGATCTCAGTTGCATGCATGTCTCTGATTATATTTTCATAGCATACCTTGATTGAATGGAGACCTGGCTTTAGAGGAGAAATGTCTTTGTCCTTTACGGGTCTGCTTAAAACAGGTTTTAATAACCATATAACTCTGTAAATGTTCATTATTTGTACAATGTTTTGTATTTCTGTTTGTAGGTATGTTCATTCTGAAATCTTGGCAGGTGTTTGTATTTCTTTTTTTAGGTATGTTCGTGCTGAAATCTTGGCAGGTTTTGTGAATGGACTATTCCTTCTTTTTATTGCATTTTTCATCTTTTCAGAAGCTGTTGAGGTAAGTCATGAATGTTGTGTTGTCTTGATTTCTAAACATTTGCTGAAACTTACACTGTGTTGAATCTGATTCTTACAACATTCTAGGTATTAAATCTGTCAAATGAAGTCATATACATTTGTCTTGATATGGAATCTGATACAGGAGCAAGGAATAATAACACAAGGTCATGCACATCTTCAGAAGCAACCAAGGACAATGTCTGCTGGACTGCATCTCTTCACCATCCATGGGGATTATTTGATAGAAGACAAAAATAAGAACTTAGGCAAGATGTGACAATGGTTTTTTCACAAGTGACAGGTTGTCACCCTGTCATACCTTATACCCTGTGGATAGTCTAATGCACACATTGTGAAATTGTTTTTTGTGGACAGATCTAATTGACCACCAGCTTTAAGAAATAAGCATTAAGTTTTTTGAAAACATGCTCCTGAGACAGTAGAAAGAATAAGATACTCTGGAATTGTTTTCCTTGTTTGGACAGAATTATTCTCTAATTTCTAAAGTTCAAATCTCAGTCACTTTAGTGTTTCTCACATCAGACCTATCATATTACATATCAAGTTCAAGTGAAAATACATTACAAATATGATAAGATTATTAGTAGGGTATAATAATAGAGATATGATTCCCTATCTAAAACTATCTTGCAGGGAATGGTTGAAGGTACAAGAAGATTATATAAAAGTATAGATTGATAAGATTGGACAAGATTAATATTCCCCACAAGGGAGGTATGGTGAAATTTTTGTGTTGATGTTTCCAGAATGTCACCCATACAACTCTGAAGGGTTATGGGTTTGATGATGATGATTATACTATATATTATAATATAAAAGGGAGTGTAGCCATCAAGTAGTATACGAAAGAATGATTTTTACATAAGACTTGTCTGGGAGTGTAGACATCAAGTAGTGAACAAAAAAATGAAAGAATGATTTTTGTTTTGTTTTCAGAATGTCACCCCCTACAACCATGAAGGGTTATGGAATTGATGATTATAATATAAATAAGTAATCTCCAGAGAACTCTTTTACCCCTGACGCTGCAAGGCATAAAAGAGTATAAGGAAGAAAGAATTACATGCATATTCTATTTTTAAAAAGTAAATAAAAAATATAAGAAAACACAAAATTTCAACTCACACAAAATATGTTCCTGGTGAAATAAACATAGTGTATGATGCCAAAAGTATATCAGTTGTATTTTTTATCAATAAATTTGCATGTTCTGTCCTGTAGAATTTCTAAATTAATAGTAGAATTCTAAAAATAAACACATACATGTGTATGTGGAAATATATTGTTTTATAGAAGTTTCATAGTTTAATCTATTACCAAGGCTTTCCATGGTACTTACATAAAACACAAGATCGTTCAGCTTTACAATGAGCGCCACACTAACTATCAGACTACTGGATGGTACAGGTATGAAAAAATACAGATAACAGTATACAAGACAGTTTCAACCTTTTCTTTTCCAAGAATATACAAGACTGTCAACAAACAGTAGAAATAATGTCACTATCACAAAAGCATTAGACGACAAACATGTAACAGCAGAGGCATCCAAGGGAACAAATGACATGCATGTACACAAGATTTGTCATAGAGATTCTTGATTAGAAACTGGCCTCACAGCACGTGGGGCATTCCCATAAGTGCTCCGCCCTCTGTTTCAGCTGACATCCGACTCAATGGTGTTTCGAGTCTAATGTCGCCGAAACAGACGTCGACATCGGGGCACAACTCTGGCTCTTACGCCGGCCTGTCGGAACAACATGGTAACTGTTATCGAAGGTTACGACTACGGGACATGCATTAAAAAAATGGGGGGAATGGGAATGAAATAAAATTATTATGCCTGGAAACAACATGAACAACAACACAACAAAGGCCTCACCACCAAAATCTAATAAATGAATGATCTGTATTAAGACCAAATGGCTTAAGCGTACCAAGCTGCAATATATCGCGATTTTCAAGAATGTACTAAGCTCTATGACCAGTGGTGCATGATTTTATCACAGTTACTGGAATGTCACGGGAACCATGATGATAAACGCCAATGAAATGCATGGCAACAAGAGAAAACTGTGGATTATGGTATGAAGATATTAGCAGAAGAGGTCACTTAGTTTTCTGCCAGATTCATCTATATATTTAATGTCACAGCATTGATAATGTGATAGTGGCCTTAGGAAATAACATGGAGCGGATCTGCACCTATCAGACACGTAGCAACGCCTCTGTGTCTGCAACAAACTGTGTCAAAATGGCCCAAAACAATATACCTGAGTGATTGTGGACTCTGCCAAGACCAATCGGATGTACCAATCACCTACCATCAGAAAAAACAGATTATCAAGTCAATAAGAAAGCTGCAAACACCAACACAAGATGACTATCACATTATGAACAGATCAGAACAAATTGTAATTCTACTCCTCAGAACGAGAAACAACCGACCCTGCACTCACATGTACATAAGTTCAAGATTGGCAATGTGGACAGGCAGCACAGAGTGCCAAACATATACTTCAAGGGTGTTCTGAGTATGAAATACTGAGGCAGACATATTGGCCAGAGGAAACAACACTGGAATCAAAGCTCTATGGGCCACTGTATGAACTTCAAAAGACAATGAGTTTTATTCCTGAGACAAAATTACAGATATAGACATGTTTCAAGGGAATGAAAGAAGAAAAAGATTGCTTTTAATATGATGAGCACTTACAAAAATGGAAGATGAATGTGTTGAACCATTGGCACAAATAAAATGGTGAAACCGCACATTTCCATTCTATGGACTACATCCAGCTAGAAATCTAGTAGGACCATTGTCCTGCTACTAGGGAGATCCAGTGGGAGTTTGAGAATGAATGCTGAAGAAGGAGAAGAAGAAGAATGTCTGGGTGATGTATTTTTGGAAGCATGATGACATCAGAGAGTCTGTCTGCTAAAAGATTGGTCTGATTTGTATTCTGTGTATTTGTTTCAGCGAGCAGTTGAGCCCCCAGAAGTGAAACATGAGCGTCTGTTTCTGGTGTCAGTCGGAGGTTTTATTGTCAATCTTGTAGGCATATTTGCTTTCCAGCATGGGCACTCACATGGAGGTGGAGGTGAACAGTTATTTAACTTAGTTGTCATTGTTGTCTTTAGTCAGCAGATCTTTCATTGTGGTGTTTAGCTTTCTCGTTGCAGATGTGTAGAGGATGTTAGACACTCACACAGGGGGTGTAGTTCAACAGTTCTTTGTTGTTTGAGTTTCAATCTCATCCTTAACCAGCATCTTGTATTGTTGTTTTTTGTTGTTGTGCAGACATGTTAACTAAGTGGGTTGCATGATACTATGGCTGCTTGAACCAAATCATGGTTTCTACAATAGATTATACAGAACACATGAGCCATTGCTCCTTAAGATGTCTGCAAAACAAAGGTAACTGCATTAACTTTTGGATGCCATGGTGCATGTATTAACAGAACTGCAAACCTCTGTTATTTTTTATGGTTATGAAGCTTTTATATAACCGAGTTGGACTTCTGCAGTTGAAAGAAGCGTACCTAACCATAAGAGGTACATTTTACTTAACCAAAAAAAGGTAAATTTTGTTGCCCCTTAGGAATATCTCCGCAGCCAGTCAGCTAACATGGAATGGAACTGATCTCAACAATGTAGCCGGAAAGATGATGCTAATTACTTGTTTGAAAGAAAGGAACATACATTTTTAGATTGAGAACAGGCCACTACAGACTCAAACAACACATGTACGGGAAGTTTGGAGTTGGTGACACCGATATGTGCTCCTGCGGACAGTCTCCAGAAAACATGGAACATATTTTACAGAACTGCCACCTGAAACAGCTCTGGCAGACAAGCACTATGGCCTTGTCCGGGGATGGTGAGTACAGTACAGTTCATTGATGAAATCTGTATAAGTGTCTGACTTTGACTTTTGAATGAGAAGGTTGAATGGAAAGTGATTTCTTGCTATCAAGAAATGCTGTTTATATGTGGTCTTTTGTTAGCTTTAGTCATGTAATTACAATGATACTTCTTCCAAATTCATTCTCAAACTCCCACTGGATCTATCTTGTAGCAGGACAATGGTTCTACTAGATTTACTGCAAGATATAGTCCAGAGAGTGGAAATGTGTGTTGCCGTTTTATTAAAGCCATTGAGAACTGAAAGTGGTTACATTTATTTTCGTGCCGGGACATGTGGATGTTCGAGGCAATGAAAGAGCAGATCAACTGGCATCATGCGCGATGGGGCAATGTATTGCGCTGACGTTTTGAATTCCTTAAGAGATATAACATGCGAGACTAATGTGGATGATGATTCCTTTTCAATGGCTAATGTTAAAGATCAGGGATTGAAATGTCGTGTTGCTAGAAGTGAACATTTTGGAGGGCGCAGAAGAATGATGGTCAACCACCATAGTACCAGTACTGTCAGCAGAAGTGTAATGGGGGATACACTCAGGGAGAGATCGGAGCGATCGTTAGTAGTGATGATGATCCGACGACTAACTAACTAAAGCCAATGCCTTGACACATCTGTCTTTTCCTAACAATGATACATGGGCATTGATTTCATTGACAAATACCAGAATTTCCCCAGCTTAAAATGAAAGATGGTGGATCAATCATGAACTGGTGTGAAGATCATATTCAGTTGTTAAAATCATCAATTCATAGTTCATTACAAGTATGCTCCTCAACGGAAAATTGCTACCAAGGAGTAATATCTGACCGTTATCTGTCACCATGAGGTGCAATCACATGTACAAGACCGCAAATTTAGAGGAAAGGTAACCAGATCCATCAAAGCAATTCTATTGTCTGTGTTACAAAACTCATCCTGGACTTTCAGTTGAGCCATAGTGGACAGGTTTGGCAAAGCTCACTCTACCCCCAGGTAGGGCTCTTGTACTGTTAGCTTCTTCATTATTCTTTCTTTCACTTGAAACATGTCTATATCTGATACTGTTAGCTCTTTCCCAGACTTCAGGTTCCATTCAAATGGATGAGGTATTAGGACACAGAATGTATTAAGAGCTATACAACACAACTCAGAACATGTAGACATCTTGCCTAACACAATAAAATGTTGATTTCTTCTTCTTCATCGTTCATTCTCAAACTCCCACTGGATCTCTCTTGTAACAGGACAATGATCCTAATAGATTTCTAGCAGGATGTAGTCCAGAGAATAGAAATGCGTTGTGTTGCCATTTTATTTGCAACAATAACTCGACAAATCCTTCTTCGTGGGGGAAAATATTGATTTGGAAATGAAACGTTATTTCTGTAGGACGTTTACATGTTTAGTGATCTTAACCATGTCAGATTTGTGATAACATTGGAAGATCTGCAACATACAAAATATAAGACAAGACAACAAATACCCATAGGTTTGTTCCATGAAAACTTGTAGCAATATCAGAAATCTACATTTTAATATGTTGCTTAGTTTGACTCTGAATCAAACGCAGCAAATGCTACATAACAAACAATGCAGTATTCAGTTACCCAATAGCATGTAGTCAACATGCTCTCTATCAAAGTGGCTGAGTATACACAGTTCTTCTATTACAGCTGAATGTTGATGAATATGTTAACAATGTGTCATTGACTGTGTGTAACTTCTCATTTAGATCACGGACATTCACACGGATTAAGTAGTCATGGGCACAGTCATGGCTTAGGTAAGTATCGAGAATGAAATGTGTCTCTCAACAACTTTCTGCTTAAGCTTTAGTACCCTGCATTAAAAATGTGCGTCTCTCAACAACTTTCTGCTTAAGCTTTAGTACCCTGCATTTAAAATGTGTATTTTTCTCCCTGTCCCTGCATTATTTTGTGACTGAATTATTTATGGTGTTTATTTGGAAAATGCAAAAACTTAATGTTTTGGAAGTTTTTATACATTTATTTCAATGAACATGGTTTACTGTGTGTAATGATGTCAGTTTTGTTGGTGTATATGTGATATGTGAGAAAATAGTAAAGGTGAAAAATAAAAACAGAAAAAAAACATGAGTGACTGACTTATTCTTGTCTGATATATTCAATCCAGGATAAACTAGCTACTAAATTTCTATGCCTGTCCAATTTCTGATATTTCATAACCAATGTGTTCATATAATATTCTTCTTCTTTCTGTCCTCATGTACCTTTCGGTGTTGAGGGGAGAGTGAGTGTACGGTCTTTTGCCCTTCTATTTGCCTCCTCTGCTGTTATATTTCCGAGTGTCTCTAATACACTATCTATCCACCTTTTACGAGGGCGTCCAATAGGTCTCCTGTTTTCGTATCGTTTGTTAAGTGTTTTTTGGATAATACTTTGCTCTTTCTGTCTGGTTATGTGGCCGTACCATTTAACTTGTTGTTTCTGTATGTATTCTATTGTTGGCTTGATCCCTAATTGTTTCCTTAGTGCTTCATTCCTGATTTTGTCTCTCAAGCTAACTCCAATCATACGTCTCACACATTTCATTTCAGTGGTGTTAATCTTATGTATTGTTCTAGAATCTAATGTCCAAGTTTGACACTGATAACACAATGTTGGTAAGAAAATGGTGTTGAAAAGTGTTTTCTTTGTTTCTAGTGTAATATCTTTGTTTCTTAGTAAAGGTGTTAATTGACCAATGATCTGACAGGCCTTGTTACATCTTGCGTTTATTTCTGCTTCTTGTTTGTTGTCATATCTCAATGTGCTGCCCAGATATTTGAATTCATCTACTTGTTTTAGTTGTTTATTGTTTATCCGTATGTTTATGTTCTCCTTTTCTCTTGCAATATTCATTACTTCTGTTTTGTCTATGTTGATTTTCATTCCAAATTGCTTGCCTGCTGTGTCTATTATGCTTAGGTGGTCTTGCAAGTTTTTAATGCTGTTGTGACAACATATAATATTGTCAGTGAAAACAAATGAAACATCTAACTAACATTATTGGCTTCACAGATAGAAATCAGAATTTTGAGGTTCAAGCAATAGAACAAGCTGCCCTCATGATTCTTGACAGTCTCTGAATGTCAACAGATACACTATCTGTTCTGTGGGTTCTTAAGGATGTTAAACTACAAAACCTATGAGACAAACTAAACAACACAGCAAGTAAAAAAGAGTAGAAATGAATTTCATTGGGTACCATCACAATCTGCCAGAAAAACTAATATAGAAGAGTTGAAAGAGTCAAATGCACAACTGACCTTAATCAATAATATAAGAAAAAAGACAATCTTCATTTTTTGGCCACTTCATGAGACAGGTAGGAGAACATAAATCACAACAGGCAAGATTGAAGGCAGCAGAGACAGAGGGTGACATCATGAGAAAATATTAGACAGTTTGGCAACCTGGCACGGCAGGAAAACAACAATGATCTTGATACATAATACTGTGGAGAGCCATGATCACCTACGCCAGCTGGCATGGCACCTGATGATGATCATCATCACAATGTGATGTCCCAGGAAATGAGAGACTGATGAGTTGACCAAAGAGAAAGGAGAATATATGCAGGAACGATACTGAAGTCTCATTTCACGAACAGAAGAGAGCTATACAAAGCATCAGAAGTGAACATAGCATGACAAAAGATGCCTACCAAATACCTAAATTGACAGGGACAGGTCATCATATTTCACCTGAGGACAGAGCAAAACAAATTGAACAAAGACATGCTCAGGGTGCAACTGTGTGCCACACCACTGTGCACTTGTGAAACAGACCCTTGAATATATTCTGAGTAGACATCAAATAGTTACAGTGGTGGCTAAAAACATAGTCACTTCTTATGTATACCACATCCTACTGAGCTGAACACTGGTGGAAAAACATAGTCACTACCTGTCTATACCACATCCTACTGAGCTGAACACTGGTGGAAAAACATAGTCACTACCTGTCTATACCACATCCTACTGAGCTGAACACTGGTGGAAAAACATAGTCACTACCTGTCTATACCACATCCTACTGAGCTGAACACTGGTGGAAAAACATAGTCACTACCTGTCTATACCACATCCTACTGAGCTGAACACATTCAGTACCACCAACTGGTGGAAAAGGGAGCTAATTATGTCTATTTTCATTTGTTCTGTTACCCGGATGAATGACATTAGTTTACAGTTGTGATTTTCTTGTTGAACGAGGTGGATAGCAATGGGTGATTGTAGTTGTGAACAGCTGCTGAAAACACATTGTCTTTTGACTATAGTCGCTAATAGGCACGATGAAGGTTCATAATTGGAATTTATAAGATACTCTTTAACAAAATTTTAGCTTTGTCAATGCCAACTGTAAACCCAGATAGAAAAGAAGTAGCAGTTCCCCTAAAAAACATTGGTTAACTGCCTTGGTTAATGTGAAACCCTATCTAGATACCTGACCTGAAGGTACACCAGCTTTGTCAAACATTGGCTAACTGCCTTGGTTTATGTGGAACCCTATCTAGATACCTGACCTGAAGGTACACCAGCTTTGTCAAACATTGGCTGCCTTGGTTGATGGTACTCAATGTAGAGCCAGTTAAATACTCCATGAATAGACACATCAAAGCATCTTTACACATGCATGTCTACTATCCCTAACAATTTTCTTCATTTATATAGTTTAGATAGTCATGAAAAATAACAGAGGGAAGAGAACTGGTTGTACTGTATTATTTAACACTTAGTATGTGCAGACTATAACCATATTTTTACACTTTGCTTAATGAGAGACATTAGTATATATTCCTTGACCTATTATTGTGACTTCATTGAAATGTGTTAGTGAAGTGTAGTCTAGTAATGTGAATTCTCCAAACCTCATACTGCTGCATCATTAGATGTTGTGTGACTTCCTTGAATTGTGTTAAAGAAACAATAGTTAAAGTAGAAATGAAATTATGTGATGAAACTTATGCAGACAAGTTTCAAATTTTGTTCAGGATTAGAGGATGCAAGCAGCGAAGATCATGGACATAGCCACGGAGACCATGGGCACAGCCACGATGATCATGGTCATGGAGATCATGGGCACAGTCACGAAGACCACGGACATAGCCATGGAGACCATGGACACAGCCATGAAAGCCATGGTCATAGTCATGGAGGGCATAAAGACAAGCCGTCCAATACAGCCAAAGTAGCCCAAGCACAGATTATGCAAGGTAAGTGTGTCACATTGTTCCTTGTACTCTGTAGAAAGTAGTCCAAGCACAGATTATGCAAGGTAAGTGTGTCACATTGTTCCTTGTACTCTGTATAAAGTAGTCCAAGCATAGATTATGCAAGGTAAGTGTGTCACATTGTTCCTTGTACTCTGTAGAAAGTAGTCCAAGCATAGATTATGCAAGGTAAGTGTGTCACATTGTTCCTTGTACTCTGTATAAAAAATAGCAACTCTGTTGCTTGCCAGCCGTGTCGTAAAAAATCACTAGAGATGATTGGGGTTGGCCATCCTATATGTCAACGCTATCCAAAAGACAATTTGAATTTTGATGAGTCAGGTCGAAAGGTGTAGATATCATAGCCAAGCTGTTAACTATGAGAGATGCATTCTGTTCTCCAAACAACATGCTGCTAACCAGCAGACAGAAGTTGTGAATAAACTGAGACAAAGAACTACTCTGGTTTCAATATTTTAGTTGCTTGTGTAGAGGTCTGCCACAAGCTAAACAAGAAATCCTCCCATCACTCTTAACCCTTTCATGAATATGAAATTTCCATATTGTCAATCCCCCATCACTAAGACAAGTGACACAACTTCTCCAAATTGTCGATATGATGTAAAATACAGGAGTGTCCAATAAGTTCAAAATCCAATCAGGAGTTCGCCAGGTGTGTGTCCTATCCTCTCTACTTTTTATAAAAAATATCAACCACATCTGTACCAACGAAGATAACATGAAAGAACAATTGGACGAACTACTCTTTGCAAACGACCAAGTACTAATAGCTACATATGAACAGACTCCACACAACATGCCAAAAATTCAACATGAAGATTAATATTGAAAAGACCGAAATAATGGCAATAGCAAAGAAAGAAATATCACTATATCCATCGATAACAAACACCTTAAACAAGCTAAGGAGTTCACTCACTTAGGAAGCATTATATCGAGTGAAGGGAAAAACAGTAAAGAGATACAAAATAGATGCAGCAAAACATACCAGATCCTAGGACAGATGACACGTATTTTCAAGAACAAAAATGTAAACATAGACACTAAAGTTGCATTATACAAGTATATTATTATTCCATCACTGTGTTACCAATGCCAAACCTGGACAATGACAGCACAAGACAAAAGAAAAAATTAGTAACAACAGAAATGTCATGTCTATGAAGAATACTCGGAGTGTCATTAAGAGACAGAATTAGAAACGATAACATCAGACAGATGACCAAAACAATACCAGTATTGGAACACATCAAAAGACAACAGATCAAATGGCTATCACACGTTTCCAGACTACCAACAGATAGCATGCCACAAATGGCCATGATTCATAGACATAACTATCACAGAAATAAAGAAGCCACAGGAACAAGCTTACAAACAGTGCACAGGAAAACCATCTCCAGAGAACTCTTATACCCCTGATGCTGCAAGGCAAACAAGGGATACAGCGTATAGATAGATGTTAAAATGCATTTTCTTTCAAACTATTCATCATATGTCATTCAGATTTGTCAGATCAACAGAAAAGTGGATAGTCTCGCATAAACCTATATCAAAGATAATTTAATACGTATATATTTAAAAAAAGATATTTTTTAGCTGTCAACCTCAACATTCCCGAAACATTGAACCAGTCATCTGTGCTCCAGTACATGCCATACTCAAGCAGAATACACAGACCCATCATAATTTAAATATAAAAAAAGACATTTTGTTTCAGTTACAGATATCCAGCATGTGTCTTCTTTCCATGTTCTGTGTGTTATGTTACATACAAATCTGTTAGATCAGCTGCAGATTGATAAACTCCTCATTGACAATGATACTAAAGTATTCATAACGTGTAGCAATCTCATCAAGATTATGTACAGGCCCAATGTTTTCTACAAAAAGCTGAACTTCTACTAAAAAAACTACATCACTCCGGTGAAATTCGCGATGTCACAATTAGTACCACGAATGTCCTTATCGTTGTCAGAAACATTAGATCTATCTAACAAGGAACTTCTATGTCCCTTTCCATGTTATATTTGGTATGCAAAATACCTACATTATGCATAATTCCATCATAAATATGGCTGTATCATCAGTGTACATGCGAATAATATCCTCCATTGCAACAAATTGTGTCAAAACTCTGCAAATCTTGTAAATTTCCATGATGTAAATATGCAGAGAAAGCATGAACACTTAACTTCACAAATGTCTTGGCCAGGGATTAACCCAGTGCAAACTAAAAATGTAATATCCATTGCAATGAAACAAGTAAGAAAAGCACCCAGCAACGACTAGTTTTCTACCAGTAGAAGCAGTGACTGTAAGGGGGATATGGTTAACTGCTGCACCACCACCTGAATAAATCATGCAGATTCTGTACACAGACATCAAATATTCATATGAAAATTTGCAACTAGTTAGTTTAGTTTATGGGACATCCAGCAGATGATGTAAACATTAGTTTAGTTTATGGGATATCTAGCAGATGATGTAAACATTAGTTTAGTTTATGGGATATCTAGCAGATGATGTGAACATTAGTTTAGTTTATGGGATATCTAGCAGATGATGTGAACATTAGTTTAGTTTATGGGACATCCAGCAGATGATGTAAACATTACCAGAAAATTGATTACATACAATTACGACTAATTTTAGAATTGTTACCACAAGTCAAAAATATCTGTGCGCTTCCTACCATACAAATTGAGAACATGTTATCTGATGGAACATTTTTTTCTTACAGTTAATGTATACTTCAGGAAAAAATTGTTCCAGGGTAATTCAGGAGCATATTCTCTTATTTTGAGAAATTGTTTCTGAGTCAAGAAATAGATATTGACTCATTTACAGGTCAGACACAGTCTAGAAAAAATGCCTCGCTGAAATCAGATTTGCTGGTCTGAAAGGTGCAAATATAACAGCTGTTTGTAAATTAACATATAATTGTGATCAAATTTCCAGTTAATAAATCCATACAATTCTGTTGCCTAGAATTGGAGAATGTGTTCTAGTCACATGACCAGTGACCTGAATCCTGCAGGAGAAGCTGTAAAGTTCAAACTGTACATTAATATCTACCATGGTATTCTTTCAGCAAATATTTGTCATTTTCTTGCAGGTGTTTTCTTACATATTCTGGCGGACACATTAGGCAGTGTAGGTGTGATAGTCTCCTCCATTCTTATTTATCAGTTTGGCTGGATGATAGCTGACCCTGTGTGTTCGATGTTTATAGCTACCCTTATTGGCATTAGGTGAGTCATGTCTGTGTGTCTGTCTCTTCAGTTTATCTTCACATTGATAAGAACTATGACAAGCCTAGCTGATTAGCCTGTTATGACATCCTACGGCATGTTGGCATGGTATCATGAGCAACTGGTTGTTTATAAGGTAGATAACAAGTTTAACAAGAACATCTATGCTATATCACAAACTCAACAAGAACATCTCTTGACACATGATGGTGATGAAATAATCCATTTAGCTGTCAGTATGTAGCTCTTGACAACCTATATCCTTTCTGACAAAAGCACTGGTTCGCCTCGGTTGTGTAACTGAGCTGACAATTAAAATCATGTAAGGTTGTCTCAAAGACATGGTTGTGTACAGGAGGTTTATGGATGCTTGTTTAGACCCCGAAGGTAGGTATTCCAGTGGACCAGGATTACCACATCCTGCCAGTAGCACAGAACACACATCTGGACCAACTGTCATCATTCTTTCATCAGATTTGTTGACCTATCTGCAGTGATGGCACATCAAACATTCCCCTGTCACCAAGGAGTCTGCCACAAAAAAGACTAAGGTGTAATATCCGTGCCTGCATCTCTTCGTCATCCATGCCAAGTATTTGATAGAAGACACAAGTAAGAAATTGAGACAAAATGTGGCAACAATGATTTCTTCACAGCCTATCCTCCAACTTTCCTTTTTACGATGTTTCTGGACAGAAGTTAGTGGCCACATTATTTTCACCTTCTGCGAAAAGTTGACGCCCCAGTTGCCACAAGGGTGCCGAGCAAAGGAATAAGGGAAGACAGTGAATAGACGCATCTCATCTTGGCCTTAGAACTGTGACATCTCTAATACTATCTATCCTATAGAAATGAATAGAACCATGTCATCTTAGTACTGTGACATCTCTAACACTATCCTATGGAAGTAAGTACTTATTCTTCTTCTGCGTACATTCTCAAACTCTTGCAGATTAGCAGGATGTAGTCCGAAGAACGGAATGTGTTGTTTCATGATTTAAAGCATTGCTTCGATATTTGCCATTGCTTCGATATTTGCACCTTTTGGCTATTAATACTTTATTTTGTGCTAATGTTGTACTTGTTTGCTTTGAAGTGAAACATGACAACTTCTTTCTCATCTTATTTTGTCTCCAGTGTGTTGCCGTTATTGCGTGATTCTGTTGGTGTCTTGATGCAGCGAACACCGAGACCATTAGACCATCAACTACCAGGATGTTATCAAAGAGTAAGCACACCTGTTATTCTTTATAAAAATGTTCACTTTTAGTTGGGACTTCCACTATATATTCCCGTTATACATTCCCAGAGGTAATCTATAGGGGGCGTTACAGAACGGACAAATTCATTACCCAGCGACGGATTAAATGAACTGCATGGACGCTTGGAATTCGCATTAGCCAGACTTTGTGTATTTGTTAAAACTCAACGTTTTTAATCTTCAAATTTTTCTAAAATTCATATTGAATTGTTGTTGATCTGTGCACATTCAATATTTGTACAGGTAAGGCAATGTCATTTTTCTTCATGTTAATTTAGTAGGTCTAATATAGCATTACTTTACAGTGTTAAATATGTTAGATCATCGTTTACCATAAAAAAGTACAAAATAAATTATGCCAAAATTAAAACCAGTGTAATTAAAGCAGATATTCTTATCATATCTTCTATATTTATATCTCATTTTAGTTGTTCATTCTATGTGTAGCATTCTTGCAACGAACTTGTGTTCATGATAATTTATGAATTCGTGGTCTGCAAATATTCTGTCCAAAATAAACTATTATGCCACCATTAAAACGAGGTGTATATAGCATATATCTATTGTTAAATGTTCTGATATGACAAGAATTGTACAAACGCCATATCTAGATCGTGTAAGAATATGAATTCTTTGTGTACCATTCATGCAACGAACTTCTTCTGTGTCATCAGTAATTTATCAATCGCGGTTGGAAACTCATCATCACCAAGTACCATCCATATAGCCGTTAGAATAAGTTTGCTGTATGCATGCTACACATACACAGAACAGTAATTTTCTTACTATCTAATATGTTATATGTTTCTGTTGTGAAAATGTTGCAGAGAGGGCATTTGAGATGTCTAGCTGTGAAGCTTATAGGTTGTTTCCCCTGATTGCAATAGAAAGGTCTCTCTTCTCTCCCTTGACTGCTCTAATTGCAATTGAAATGACAGTGGGCGTGCCAGTGAACACGCCTAGTACTAGTGAGATCTAGAAAACTCAAAGTTTGTCCAGTTTCAGGTGTGTAAGACATTGATAGCTATGTTTTTCTGTAACTGCTTGTGAAGGTTTCTTCTCTCTGGAGAGTAAATAACTACAACAGTTTATGTACCACCATCATTGATTCCATCCAAGAGGTTTGTGCTGCTTTCAATCTTCTCTCTGTCAATTATCAGCGAGTAGACTTGACTAAATATCCTATATGGGCAGTATTTTCATTGTCAATGGACAACAAGTAGGTTTGACTAATACCCTATGTGGACAGTATTATCCCTGTCAATGGTCAGCAAGTAGGTTTGACTAATACCCTATGTGGACAGTGTTTTCTTTGTGCCATTTAGTAACCACAGTAATGTAGTGACCAAGTTTTTCGCCTGATCATCTTTCTTAACACTTTGCTGACCATTTTAGCAGTGTTTGAATTTCTGTTATAAATCCTTGGTGTTCAAATCCTTCAGAAATATGGCAACTGTAGTGAGTGTTACTAAAAATAGCTCGCCCAGTATCTTACGTTATTCCAAAATGGTGGCACCCATGAAAAACAATGTGTGGACGTCGTTTATGGGTATTAATCATGAAATCCAATTTGTGAGATTTTGTGATGTATAGAGAGTAATGTAAATCCATGTCTAGCATTTGAATAAGTAGGATTTCGATATGGCTCCTGAAATAACTCTGGGACTTTCAAATTCATTCAGAAAATGAAAAGATTCATTACAACACATAGAATGTTTCAAAGCTCTCTCAATCATGAGTTCTATTTTATAAAAAAAAAATTACAGCAGATATCTGTTGCAGTATAAATGTGTTTTGTTAACAATGCTATTAATAATGATTTGTATGTTATTTGTGTAGGTGAGTCAACTGGAAGGTGTCTACAGTGTGCAGGAACCACATTTCTGGACACTTTGTACTGATGTGTATATAGGAACTATCAAACTGGAGGTGGCTTCTAATGCTGACAGCCGATATATTCTCAGTCAAACACACAATATTTTTACTCAGGTAAAGAAACTTATTTTCACAGATCTCTACTAATGTGTATAAATATTATGTGTTAACAACTGCCAAAGACGGATGTGTTAGGCCATTGGCACAAATAAAACGGCAACACAACACATTTCCATTCTCTGGACTATATTCAACTTGAAATCTTGTTACAAGAGAAATCCAGCGGGAGTTTAAGAATAAACACTGAAGAAGATGTGTTGACAAATATTATGAAAACACGTAGTATGTTCATTGCAGATTCAGATTAACCTTACAGGCTCTATAGGTGTCTCCATTCGCCCCTGTTGCTATGCCCCGATTCATGAGTATGGAATCACAAAAAGTTAAGCTCATATGATGTAGAATTCCCACCACATGAAACTAGGAATACGTCATAGAATAAAGGTCAAATTCCTTTACACCTTACGGTTGTAAGAAGGAGAAAGCCGGCTGATTTTGTCAACCAATTTCTGGAACGACTTTGTCCATTTTTGACGCTATATTTTACTATCAAATGTAGTACCACGTGTCATGGTAAATGATCATCATGGAAAGGAATATCTACATGTTTTAATTCATTGAAAAAAATATGTATCACTTGTCGGCGTGGAATATTATTACGTTGTAGGTAGTTGTAGACCTAGTGTTGGCTGGACGGACATTGTATGCGATTTCTTCACGTTTTTTGAGTTTGTTCACTCCATATTATATTAGTTTGGATATGAAACAACATATATACAACAGGAATAGGTATTTAGAAGGATTTTATCAGTGTTGACACACCTTGCTTAAGTATTAGGGTCATCAAGAAATTATATTTGTGATTTTTTAAATGCCGTTTTAATTTTTTCCTCCTATTTTCAACTTCACAACTTGCTCACAACTGTCATATCACACATACAAGAACAACAAACATATGATTATATTCATTATTCACTCTTTTATTTACAAGTGCAAAAATTATTTTTGATATCTTTACAAACAAAAAAGTTATCGTGTTTACCAAACAGTCACGATAAATAACAGACCATTTTCAAAATAGGATCCAAGAGCAGGGAAAAAATTTCATAATTTTAATGCAAAGCCTTAAAGGTTAAAGTGTAGTAAGATTTTGAGAGATAACTACTTGTATGAAATATTTGTACAGATAACAAAAGGACCACCTGGAAGATGTACCCTGCCATAAAGATTTGACTGAATATTCACGAGGAAGCCACTCTTGTATTGTTTCAACAGTACAGCTAGTTGTGTGAAAGTGAAAAATTGCTATGAATGCATATAAACGTGGTTTATCTCTTTCCCGTTATCAAACTCCAACAGATTAGCAGCATGTAGTCTGGAGATGTGTTGTGTCATGGTTTACAGCTTTGCTGAAATATCTACACCTTTCGGTTTGGCATATCCAACCTCCACATGGCTTCTGGATCACTTTGTTCCTATATGGGATATATCCAAATCCACCGTATAACTTTCTTAGTCACCTATTTCAACATGCATGGAAGGTAAACAGAGTTGCTATTGTTTGCTTCCCTTTCGGGCCCCAGCAACACACAGGCATTGTGGTTTATGTTGTCTTTCTTGTTTTCATCAAGGTGTCCCAGGAAAGACACTTTATACCAAACATTGTCAAATATAAATTATACAAGGGGTTAAGCAGGGTGCATTGGAGAGCAATGTTAGAATGAATGGCAGTAAGGAGAAGAGACAAGACTTAGATGGCAGTCATGGATGCACTAAAAAATTGATGAAGAGAAGACTGGAAGATACAATGTACATGTTCAGAATAATGCTAGAAGTGGAGAGGACAGAACTTGTGTCCTCTGTGGAAAACCTAATGATAAGACCAACAAACAAATAGAACGCTGTTTTTATAACACTTAGATGTCCGATAAGTTTCAATACTGATGTAAATGTCCCTAGTGATGTGATGTTGGTTCCTAATCAAGAGTAAAACCAAATCAAGTGCATAATACAAATTACTGTATTGACAAGCAATATTTCCAAGGTAGGACAAGATAAGAAATGAAGAGATATGGAGACAAACAGACCAAGATCTGATGGACATTCAGATGGATTGGACAAATAAACCAGATAATCCATTAAAAATCTAGCTACAGATCAATAATTTAGAACCCGCAGAGAAAAAAGGAAATTGGGAAAGGAACACATGAAGAAGAATGACCATGGAGGCATGTGTAGGGATAAAAACTGCATGCAATATAACTGAGAACATATCCAAGGTTAGAAACAGATGAAAGATCCTTGTCCATGGCTTATACATCCAAGGATGTGTAAACACATTAGGGATTGATTAATTGTTTGTATACTGTTCTCATGTTTGATTGGTTGATAATACATTGTCATATTTTCTTCAGATTGGAGTCAGACAACTCTATGTACAGATAGACCATGCCCCAATGTAGATCACAGGCTACTCTGATTTTATTTGAAACAAGCTCTTATTGAAACAGACTCTCCTGTGTCAGAGACAACTACTTCAAATCAGCACTGGCAAGACAAAACAATCGAACTGGACAACAGGAAAGTTGATAACTCATTACCTGTGTTGCCGATTATTGATGTACTTTCCAAGTTATACAATGTTTATATTTATGTCATCATGTGGAACAAAATAATACTGGCTTGTGAAATGCGTCAGAATAGGACGTGCACAGGTTTCCGTAAAATACATTGTCTTTTCATGTTGGGATCATTAGATCATTATTTTCTGTGACTTTCTGCGACACGTTATAAACACATCAGTTAATTCTAATGTTACAATTTAATCATGAACTGAGTCTAACTGTTAGCAACTATTCTAATGAAAGATAAATGTGAGATTTTAAAATAAATTATTAAACATATTAATAAACTCGCCATTCTATGGCCCACACAGAACACACAAAAACACAGTGGGTAATTACCATGTTATCTATAATTACCATCTAATACATTCTATGGAAACCCATACATGCAAATTTCTGCTGTATTTTACAAACCAGTATTATTTTTTCCACAACAACCTTATATAGATTGTTGGTAGTAAACTAAAAGGCTATGAGACTTGGACTACAGATGTATTTTTCTAGTCCTGATATAGAACAATACAAATAAATATTTGAACTCTTGGCAGTTACCTATATCATTGAGCTCAAGCCAAATAGTGATTTCTGCTGATTTAAATTTAATCTGGGATATCATGAGATGAGTGTTGTGCTGCTTCGTGTGTACCTGGGATATCATGAGATGAGTGTTGTGCTGCTTCATGTGTACCTGGGATATCATGAGATGAGGGATGTCTCTGCTTCATGTGTACCTGGAATATCATGAGATGAGTGATGTCTCTGCTTCATGTGTACCTGGGATATCATGAGATGAGTGATGTCTCTGCTTCATGTGTACCTGGGATATCATGAGATGAGTGATGTCTCTGCTTCATGTGTACCTGGGATATCATGAGATGAGTGATGTCTCTGCTTCATGTGTACCTGGGATATCATGAGATGAGTGATGTCTCTGCTTCATGTGTACCTGGGATATCATGAGATGAGGGATGTCTCTGCTTCATGTGTACCTGGGATATCATGAGATGAGGGATGTCTCTGCTTCATGTGTACCTGGGATATCATGAGATAAGTGTTGTGCTGCTTCGTGTGTACCTGGGATATCATGAGATGAGTGATGTCTCTGCTTCATGTGTACCTGGGATATCATGAGATGAGTGATGTCTCTGCTTCATGTGTACCTGGGATATCATGAGATGAGGGATGTCTCTGCTTCATGTGTATGTGTAAAGAGTTTGATGCTAGATGATGATTTTCAGAGATGTTTGCTTCAACCAAAATGCACTGATGGTCTAGTCAAGTTTATTATTTGATTGTGAAATACTGGATTCGATCTTGTCTTGGACTTATAATCAGCATTCCACTTCATTTTAACACTAGGACCTTGTGACACACTGCATGAAATTAGGTACCTTCTGGGTATACTAGTACATGATAGACTTTGTGTGACACAGATCTCACAAGTATAAAGTTTTTGATTAGAAACTAGCCTTAAAATCACCATTAGGTCATTTATGGACCCTTTCATAGCGTCACCCACTTGATAAGTCATATTTTCTGCAGCTCCCTATCTTCTCTGTAGACTTGATGTGAATGGTTTATATCTGTGTGTTCACCCTTCAGCTCTCTATCTTCTCTGTAGACTTGATGTGAATGGTTTATATCTGTGTGTTCACCCTTCAGCTCCCTATCTTCTCTGTAGACTTGATGTGAATGGTTTATATCTGTGTGTTCACCCTTCAGCTCCCTATCTTCTCTGTAGACTTGATGTGAATGGTTTATATCTGTGTGTTCACCCTTCAGCTCCCTATCTTCTCTGTAGACTTGATGTGAATGGTTTATATATGTGTGTTCACCCTTCAGCTCCCTATCTTCTCTGTAGACTTGATGTGAATGGTTTATATCTGTGTGTTCACCCTTCAGCTCCCTATCTTCTCTGTAGACATGATGTGAATGGTTTTTTTCTGCATGTTTATCACTATATTGCACATCTTCTCCAGCACAATTTCATAAACTCCTGCACACAAAAAAAGGAAATAACAAGTCTACTTTATGTTCAGCATGAACATATAGCAGCAATGATTAAAAATCATGAAATAAATGTGTTTTTGACAAGAATGCAATGCATACTTTTTTTGTTATGTTTCATACATTCTATACAAGATCACCATATTCGAAATAAATACAATTATATTTCTTTTCTGACTCTTGGATACATTTTTAAAATTACCATTTTATGTTTTTTGGGGCAGTTTTTAGCCAGAAGATTTTGTCTGGTACTACACATGAACTTCTGTTCTTATAGTTCTGTTAAAATTCTTCTTTAAATTGTGTTTGTACTTTTATTTACAGTTACAAACATACAAGTGGTAAATTGTATTGTTATTTACAGTTACAAACATACAAGTGGTAAATTGGAATAAATAGAAGAAGCATTAGAGAAAAGCATTTATTATATTCAAGCTTACATAGAGATATTATAACAAGTAGGATAAAAGTATTCTTGTCATCTGATGTCAGTAATAGTAGCTAGTAAATAACACAAATAATATCAATGAGAAATAATAAAGCAACAAGGACTTCTTCCAAGTCTTCATGGATGTCCTCTGACAGTTTGACTACAGCACTCTCCACCTTGTCGGATCTTCTCTGACAGTTTGACTACAGCACTCTCCACCTTGTCGGATCTTCTCTGACAGTTTGACTACAGCACTCTCCACCTTGTCGGATCTTCTCTGACAGTTTGGTGATTATTTATGCTTACATTGAGATGGTGATTAAGAATAATGATGAAGTAACACACAAACTCATGAAGTAATGCACAAACTTGTGATTGAATAGTGAAACCAGAAGCAGAATTAGTTTTCAAGATAGATGAGATGTGAGCAGGCTTGGTGACATCATCAAGCTTGTCTGCAATGTGGGACTACCAATCAGATTCTATGTCATCAGAAGAACAATGGTAGCATATAACAACCAATATACACTATAAACAGGGAGTGACAGTACACACAGTATCATGAATTATTTCATCAGACCGCAGTTATTGCCATATTTTGTTTTGTAATAAAGAAAATCCAAGTGCATCAACTGAAATAACTTTGAGAATCTCATGGTGTAGTGGTTAAGCCATTTGCAGTGTGCTCAAGAGGTTGTGGATTCAAATCCAGATCATGATGTCTTGTTTACAATATAGATTTTTTCAGAGATCTCTGGGTATTATTGCTTGAAGCTACGGAGTTACGTGCTGTGATTGGTACTCAGAACAAGATGTAGATATATAGTAAATAAAACAAGGCAACTAGACGCCCATGTCTTGCCAGGCCCCAAGAGGGGAGCAAAGAATAACAGCACTGTTCACCTTCCATGCATGTCATAAGAGGCGACTAAGCAGGTTATAGGGGTGAAGGTGGCTGTCCCATCCCATATAGGGTTAAAGTGACCCACAACCTTTCTAAAATCTGATGTAAAGCGCAGATATCGCAGCAATGCTGTAAACAATGGCACAACGTATTCTGTTCTCTGGACTACATCCTGCTAATCTGCAGGAGTTTGACAATGAATACAAGAAGAAGAAGAGAGCCACTAGAAAGGTAATGTCTGCATGTGGGCACAGATACAAGGATTATATTGAAGATTAGACTACTTCAGATAGTGGCTTCATTTCATGAGCAATATACAAGCGTGTGTTATTGTGTGAGTGTATGTATATATGGAAACGGAGGAAGGGAGCAGCTATAGTGTAGAGTCTCTCCTAACAATTGGGTGACATGAGTTTATTAGTTCACTCGTATAGTGTGTCACAAAAATGTGAACTCTCTGGAAATGAGTGCCAATGTTCACACTCTGAGAAGGATGATGAATGTTGTCATTGCTACTGAGCTAGTATTGAAGGTGACAGTAGTATGACAGTATGTGGTCAACCACTGGCTAGGCGACTGAGAATATATGGGGGAAACAAATGCTAGACAATGATTCACAACTCAATTACCCTTGCCTTCACACATAGGGGCAAAAAAACTTCATTACTATAGAATATTGACCCAGTATATCAGAGCATATATTGTTGGTTACTAAACACAATAGCAAAAAGAAAGTCAAGTTGTTTGGTCATTTAAAGAGACATAACTGTTAGAAAGACAAATTATGGAGGGCTGAGCACCTGGTAAAAATATGTCGCTTGACACACACATCAGAGCATATGTGTGCATGTACACTTCTCTGTAGAACAAACACAGAATACTGCACAGACCAGTAGGCATTCTTCTGCTAGATAATGAGCCAAGAATTTGTATCTTATATGTAACATAATCTGTGAAGTTCTTCCTATTAGAGACAATCTCAGTGTTGGCTGGCACAATTTACTGCATACAAATCAGGCAGTATGTGTTAGTGTAGTTATAGTAGTATTTGTTAGAGAGTCTGGGTACATTTATATCAGAGCCATAGATATGTCTTCAGTGGGGGAGTGTTTACCTAAAATAACATTTGGTCATTCACACATTTTCATTGCAAATTCATCTTGTTTGTTTGATTTTATGACCTTTGTGCAGAAAATAATTAAGGGGAGAAATTTTAGCGAACGTATGGTTTAGTTTTTGTACTAAAAGTCATGTTCAACTTTCCTTGGGGGGTGGGTGGTTGAACCTACCCTCAAATCTACGAGCTTGATTTACATGTTACCGTCTGAAATATTTTTATTAATTGGATGGTATGGTGGAGGTATTTCCTTAAAAACTAGAACAGATAGATGTACATATTGTTAATACAACCACATGCTTGAAACTGCTTGTGTATGTGTTGTTGAGCTGGTGCCTAGGTGTGCTTGGCTCTATGTATGTCTTGTGTTTAGCCAGACATGTCTTTTTTTATGAATTGTCCAGATGAGCACATGTTTACTTCATTTCATTGACATCTGAAACTCATTAAGATTGTGATGGTTAAGTTAACTGGAGATGGGAAACTTTTGGGCCACAGGGCTAAATTCATTATTATTCCTCCATGATGGTGTCAGAATTGTTTTTTTTTAGCCCTTTGAAGATGGAAACGCTGTAGCAATTATAACTAACTGCTGAAAGTTTTCAGATTAAAAGATTTAGGACATGTGCTGCTGTGGTGACTTCTGTATTAAATATTTCATCGCCTGCAATGCAGAACAAAATAAAAGATAGTGTTTGACACTGTTGCAAGTCAATTTCCATTTGGAACAATTTTTAACAGTTTGATGTGAAATCGCATCTTTATCGCTATTTAGTATCAGGTTTTACAATTTGACTAACACAGCTTGTGATTTGATATTTTCTGATTCAGGGGTCAATGCAGTCATTTTAAGAAAGTCTGACAGGCCTTATGTAATATATATGTGGGACATATTTCCCCCATCCCTGAGTTTAACCTCACCAGATGTGGATTACTAGACAAATGGACACATTGCATGCTAGTTGCCATGGCTACTCTTTAGTCTGAACAATTGATCTGAACGTTCCACATATCCCACAGCAACCGTGTGCTCAATGTGCATGACATCTCATCTATTATTTGTAATGTATTTTTTTCATATGAGAAATGTGTACATGTAGTTTAATTATATTTCATAAAATATGTTTGAGATGTACAGTTCTGATCTGATCAATATTTGATGGAAGGTAGTTTTCATGACTGTTTTGATAACAGTAGGTTCATTACCTGGTTACATGTAAGAAACTATAACAGTAGGTTCATTACCTGGTTACATGTAAGAAACTATAACAGTAGGTTCATTACCTGGTTACATGTAAGAAACTATAACAGTAGGTTCATTACCTGGTTACATGTAAGAAACTATAACAGTAGGTTCATTACCTGGTTACATGTAAGAAACTATAACAGTAGGTTCATTACCTGGTTACATGTAAGAAACTATAACAGTAGGTTCATTACCTGGTTACATGTAAGAAACTATAACAGTAGGTTCATTACCTGGTTACATGTAAGAAACGACTTGTCATTTATAATAGTGTATGTGCAACAGCAGTGCAGAAAGTATCGGGTGCATCTGAGAAGTCTGTCTTGTTTATGATGATGGTGGCGATTGTTATTTTAGAATCTTACTGATTAACTGTGGTTTTAGAATACACACAATCAGACTTGAGACCATCAGTCACTTTATAGGAAAAGAGATAGATAGCCAGGCAGTCATATTGACCATTTTCTTCTTGACCTGTTACCACTCCAATCCGTGGTCCCTGAAATGTTTAATGTTGACTCTGGGTATCCCCAAAGATCTGGATCATTGGCTGATTAATTTACATATTTGTTGTGGTAAATGATTCTTCTATTCTGCAATAGAGGAAGAACTATCTGAATTGGAAACTTCTGTCTGCATGTTCTAGGGCCACAAGACAACTAAACAATTGGAACTTCTGTCTGCATGTTCTAGGGCCACAAGACAACTAAACAATTGGAACTTCTGTCTGCATGTTGTAGGGCAAGAAGACAACTAAACAATTGGAAACTGTTGCTTCCCATACTCCTCATGTAGAGAGGACTGAGCCCTGGGGTTCAGAAATACCTTATTCTGTATTCCATAATCTATCATGCTGAAATCATAGGCACAGTCACGCATGTCATAAGAGACAACTAAGGAGAGTTTATTATGGGGTTTAACATAGTTTAACTGTATTGTGAAGCATCTCTGACTAGTAGTTGAGTACATAGATACAATCCATCTTTTCATTCTCTGAACTACATCCTGCGCTAATCTGCAGGAGTTTGAGAATGAACACAGAAGAAGATGATATAACGCCCCCCCCCCCCTTTTCTTGAATTTGAAACCCCTGGTGTCGTTGAATATTGTTTGACTCTGATACCAAGTTGTGTATGTTTCATGTGAAGAATCATATTCTTGAGAGTGTTGTGACTTGTCTAATCAGAATATTTCATTGACATGTTTGATGTGCTTGACTTGTTTTGTGATACATGATTGCTGTAATAACAGCTTGTAAACAGCAGGCAGTAATACTTGAGATCAATCCAGATACTTGTTGAGTATGTGGGGGGTTTTGTGTGCCATGTTTGCTGGTAAGTGCAGAACAATGGATGTCTGCCCCCTATTTAGCAATGAAGAAATGATGTTCTTCATCCATTACAAGTGATGATGACCATTTGTTACATCCACATTATGAAATTCAGTTCGAGTTATGTTCCCATGGCTATTCTTCTTCTTCTTCTTCTTTCGTTCGCTAATAATGTCTATATCTGCAGTGTTGTTTCTTGTATAAATTGAACAGTGTTTTCCATTTCTTGTTTTGTACCATAAAGTTTAACATTCATTGGTGTATCAGAAGGCCAGTATGTGCATCTTAATGTGTCATAGTTTGCACATTCTTGAAGGATATGTTCTGAAGTCTGGTTGACTTGTCCACAATTACACTCCCATGGCTATGAATTCATAGATGACTAATAAGCCATGTTCTGTTTGCAATGGTCTTTGGATAATTTGGGCATGGGATAACTTTGGATGGTATTTGATCTGCCCATGACTTTCTCGCTACTCTCTGCTGTAGAGCTGCTGCATCTTTCCTCTTTTAACAAGATGTGGCTTTTTTTTAAAACTGTAGAATGTTACTGAAGAAATATTGACGGACTGACTTAGTAACAAAAATAATAATAAAATTGTATTTATCATTCTGAATAGTTGCCTTACTCGTAACTACCAAACGGTGGAAAACATGAACAAAATATCCAATGGAATGACCTAGTATGTATATGACATATGGTGAATGAGGATGTACTCATTACTGTTTCTCTTTTCATAGGTCAGAGGCAGTAATGAGATTGATAAATAGATGATTGTGTTTATGAAATTGTTCATTAGGGAGACAGTTTGTAATATGATACAGTTCATGTAATAATGTCAAGTGTTAGATAACGTTAATTCTCAGGTGTTGCTTCTGAACATTGAGAAGGAAATGTGGCCACAAAATGTTAGTATAAGATCTTCACATTTACTATAACACATGTGATGTATTGATATAGAATGCAATAGATTTACATAAGCATGCACAATTTTATCATTGGTATTGTTGCTAGTAAATTATTTTATGGGTGTGTGCATGTTATGCTGTCTTTGTACGTCATTTAACATGTTACTAGTCTCACCCTATCTCATCTTGCAAGTTACAAGTGGCAATGAACACATAAATGTGATGCCTTCTCTCCACTTCTTGAGTCAGAACAGTGTTACATGAGGAGCAGGTGGTGTCACAACAGTGTTACTTGTTGCATGAGGAGCAGGTGGTGTAATAAATGTAAGAAAAAATCCTGCAAAACTGATTGAGAAGCCTAGTTTCCTAATGCAAAACATGAATGAGTTTAAATTGTAACTACTGTCTGACCTATATTTGTGTTTATGATCATGTTTTTCTATTCACAGATAGAAATTGCATATACTTGTCATACTTAATCATGCATAGTTGCCATACTTTATACAAAGGAAAATGAATGCACAAATGTGTGTTCATAATTCAGTGGCCAACCATAATTTCAACAAAACTTTAGCTCAAATGTATTGACTACCAAATTAATGCTTCAAACTGCAAAACTGCTGTTCTTTACTTGATAGTGTCTCTGCCTCGAAACCGTGTTGGGGAAAATAAGTTGTCACAGGTCTCCCTCATCGCTGAGAATGCAGGTTGAGTCTCCTAAAATACATTAAATCAGCTTGCAGATATCTCATGAAAAAGAATTGGATAAGCAATATTTAATTCCTCTGTCTCAACCCCCACTGGGAACCACAAAGGCAATATGTTATTACCGTAGCAAATATTTTTTTTAATCGACCATTAGTTGTTTAGATTCATTTATGTGAAGTCTAGTTTTGTTTAATTTATGTTTAGTCTAGTTTTGCTAGCTTGATAAAGCTGTTATTGTAGTTGAGGGATTAAAACCTGTGTTTAGACACGCCCCCATTTCAAAAATAGACACAAGTCCACTTCTGATATATCACCAATTATTTGTTGTATGTTATATGACCAGTTTAAAATGTGGCCCACTGAGACCACCTGGTTTATACTATGTTATGTGACCAGTTTAAATGTGGCCCACTGAGACCACCTGGTTTATACTACAAAGAAAACTTTTTATTTCATGATAATAAAATGTGTACAGAAATGATTCACAAAGATAACCCACCAAACATTCCCCCCCCCCCCTTATGAGAAACTCAACTGGAAAATGTCATGGTTCTACACTACTTAAGTTAGTGTTTATGACTACATCTTCTTTTTTTGTGCTGCTGTTAAAGTGCTAGATTCTTCTTCATTTTGCCATATAATTATAACCTTCTCGTGTATACAAATTTTCCCTGCCTCATTTGAACGAAGATAAAGTTTGTATTTTTATTGAGTGATGATCTCACAGTTGCATTTGATTTTCCTGCCATCTTTTCTGCTGAAGCAGTTTTTGTTTTTTACTGTCTTACCTTACAATACTGGTTTTTGTTTTGAAAGTTTGTGATAACTGTCATATATCCTTGTCTTGTATCACAACCTTTTCTCTCCCATATAACTTTCTTTCAGTTATCTACTACTTGACATATAACAGGGTGAGTTTCTTCCATGTGTTAACTTGAAACTCATTTCTTTTGTTTTTTATTTATATAGAGTTGTATGGTCGAAACAGAAGAAAATTCATTGATAGTTTTGCCTGTATATATTGGCGTATGTATTACCTGTTATCCCGTTTATTTATTTTTGTTTTGATAATTATTTTATCTATTTATGTTAAAGTTACTTATTTGTCCTGTGTTACAGCAGAACAATTTGTTTTCAGTTTGTTGGATTTCCTCTAACATTCTGATTTTTGTTAGAATTGACATACAACTGCCACACACTTCCAAATTTGTACCCACATTTTAAATTAAACCACAAATTTCAGCAGATTTATTGAATATATATGATTATATTTAAAAAAATTTATAAATCTTGATTTATTTTTTAATTTGACCGTCCAGCGACAAAACATAGAAATAAATCAGACAAGCGACTATCTTGTCTCGATTCGTCAGCCTTGTCTTCTGTGTGTTTGTTATGACTTCCTGATCAAATGCTACTATTGTGTGTTTCTAAGTGATGCTGTTAGACAAGTTGGTGATATCGAGGTAAAATACTTATATATGTTGTTACTGTGTACAATTTGGAGAGATGCTGCTGTCTGAGCTTTGATATGCATTTACACAATCTGTTTATATTGTCATGTTAACATTTCACATCATTTATTTCAATGTTTCTCTTTTTTTTGACATATTTAAAAAAAAATTATTATTTACTTTTCACTTGGATTTCAGTTTCTCAGTTATTAACAAAAGAAACTTAACCAACTGTTATCATTCATAAATTGTTTGTAATTATTTTTTAATCACATCTTTGAACATAAATGATGATATGGAAACTGATGTTTTACTGTCAAGTTAACAATTGGAAATAAGGTTCATCTAGTCAGCTAAAGATTTCATTCTGTGGCACATCAATGAGACAGTTAGAGGAACCTGACTGTGATTCACTAGATAACTTGAAATCTTTGACAAGTGAAACAATGCAGCAAAAATTGTTGAGAGTTTACCTGTGCCATGATGATTTACTAATGAAATATTTGGATTTTAATCAAGTATATTGTATATCAATGTTGACGGCCATGTTTTACTTGCCACCATTTTCAGGGCCATACATTCAAATTTGCATGGCCTGTTTCGGAGTAATGTTACATGTTTGATCACAAGAAAGTCTGTAGTGTTTCATTTATTTAAAATCTCAAGAGGTCTCTGGAAGTTTATAAAATAGTTCTTCCCATTTGGTCAAAATTATGATCAATCTCATATTGTTAGAATTTCTAAACAAAAGTCTGTTATACCTTCTGATTTCAGAATGAAACTTAGAGTCAACGCTGGTCAATTATTGTAAATATCTTCACTTACAATCAGCCACCAATGAGGTAGTTGTTAGAGATATCAACTTAATATATGATGATGCTTTCTAGAAGAATGATGGAAACTATGAACTAAAACACATCTGAATTCTCAGAAAACACAAGTGAATTAAATGTCAAATCATGTGAATTCTAAGACAACACTGATCGATATGTCATGTGTGTTTACTAAGATGTGTGTCATATGTATTCTCTCCAGAACGTTGTCTTCCCAATGAACTCCCTGAACCCTTCTGTGTCGTGGGCAAAGCGGCTTGCATTTTCCAATGACATATTCATGTTATCTTTAATGTCGTCAGTCCATCGTCTTCTTGGTCTGCCTTTTCTCCTCCCACCAGGTGCTCTGTCCTCCATTATTTGTCTTTCTATCTAAACAGTTGTGTCTCTTTATATGACCAAACAGGTGTAGTTTTCTTTTTGCTATTGTGTTTGGTAACCAATACTCAGGAATCTTCAATGCGTTTGTAATATCTGAGTTTCTCTTTTTTTTTCTTCCATGATATTCTATCTTTCTGTAGCATTTCATCTCAAAGACGTTGATCTTTGCCACTGTTTTACTTAGGTCCATGTTTCACAGCTGTATGTTGCAACTGGAAAAATAAGTTTGCAGCATTAGCAGTTTTGTTTCTCTATGTTTTTAAACCGCGTTATTTTACAATATGCCATTGTCAATCTCTTTCATGCAACCTCCTGCACCGTTGATGTTTGCTCCTATTATAATTTATCTGCACATTCTATCTCGGTATTGTCTATTCTGATTTTTGTATTTTGCACATTTAAATATGTTTTGTGATTCACTGTATTTCATTGTGTTCTTGATAAGTTGTTCCAATTCCTTTATATCACTTGAAAGAAGCACAGTGCCGTCTGCATAGCATAGTTCAGGGATTTCGAAACCACCGATGTTTAAAGTGTAGTGATCAGTATAGTGTATGTCTGCTATCACATTCCTCATTATATTTTCTGCGTAGATGTTGAACAGGTATGGGGAGAGTGTGCATCCCTGCCTAACTCCACTCTGTACATCAAACTACTCTTGAGAGATTGTCCTCTAACTTCACTGCAGCTTTTTGATCTTGGTAAAGTTCTATTGGATGAATCTGATGTCTTGGGAAAGCCATGCTGCTCATTATCTCCCATAGTTTCTGGTGTTGGACGCAGTCAAACGCTTTTGAGTATATGCGGGTCAGTTGAGAGTTCCCTAAATTTTCTTGAGTGATGTTTGAAAAATGTATTAATTACTGCCATGTTTTCTGCACAGAAGTTTAGCAAACGTTCCCCTCTATTGTTCCTACTTCCAATGCTGTGTGTACCTTGATTCAAAAAAGTTGATCTCTGACCTGACATACTTTTGTGTTGAACTCACCTAGAACTATCTTGATTTCTAGTAAAGTACATTACATGTGAATTCCAAGATAGCAGTGGAGTAAAGGTCATTCATTACATGTGAATTATAATAAGACAACATAGTGAAGTGGATATTGAGTAGAAAAAGAAAAATGTTGAGAACAGAGAATATATTGTGCAATATGAAGATAACCTTTTTTTAAAAGCATGATGGGAGGAGGTCCCTGAATTCTCGACACTTTTGAGAAATGGGGGTGGTAAAATTCTCCAAAAATAATTGTTGACATATTTAATGGACATTCCCTATCCCTAAGATATAATTCAATTTTTGACATTTTAAATAGAAGCCAAGATATTGATGGAAAACTTGCAGTAAAGTTGGTATTGATTGCAGCAGCAAGCTAACTATTGATAGAACTAAAAATGTCACTGCCCCATATGTGACCATTTGGAAGAAATTGGTAACTTTGATATGTTGAACATTCCATTTGAAGACCATGACAGTTACCGGTAGTTTGAAAACATTTTTGGTGTTGGTATTTCTCATTTGTAATCTTTTTTATATCAAATTGTAATGACTTTTTAAGTTTGTATAATTTGTTCACTATTTTAGAATAAGTGACATGATTATTTCTTTATCTCTACTTTTTATGTTTGTTCTCAAACTCCTATCAGTACTCATCATCATTGTATTAGGAAAATTCCTAGATTTCCAGCACTACATAGCCCAGAGAATGGAAATGTGTTTTTGCAGTTTTATTTGCACCAATGACCTGACACTTCTGACTTGGCACTGATGCTCTATGGGACAGGACAGTCAACCCACCCCCCAATTCCTCAGTCAACTCTTACAGTATATGTGGCAGGTAACAGTATTGCTGCCCTTTGCCCCCCCCTCAACTTGACTATAAATACATGTATTCTAAGTCATGACATCAATCAGATCAAGAACACAGAAACCGTTAGCAGTTGATCTACTTGATGTGCTGCTTCAATAACATCACTGCAGCAGAACATGTTCAAATATCATGTGTCACAGTACAGAACTATGTTGTGTCAAATTTGTTATTTTGTACAGTACCCACAAAACAAATATATGTAGATTTTATCATTGAGGTATGCCATCGTTTCTGTAATATCATTAAAAATGAACACATGATATGACAGCTGGTCTTTCCTTCGTTATGTGTGTGACTTTAACGTCTAGGAGAATTGCGGCTTATTACAGTGTTGCCCTTAATTATCTGTTACATCCACTTTATGATATTCAGAATTACGCCCTTGACTATGAGTTCACAGATAGCTAAGTCCAATACTGACTGCAAATGTCCTTGGACAAGCAGAGCATGGGATGACTATTGTAGATGGTGTTTGATCTACCCGTGACTTTCTAGCTACTCTCTCTGAAGTTGAGTTGCTGCATTTCTCTTCTGTTCACATGGTGCTGTGCCTTTTTAAAAAAAACTATAGGTAGAGCATCATGTATCTGTGTTTCGTGCAGAATCTTCCCATGTACCATGGTTTATGTCGGATGCTTTTAGTGAGGTCTTTAACAAGTCTTTGTAGCATTTTTTTAACGCCACCTTGAGAAGGTATGCCCTTCTGCAACTCACAATAGAGAAGTATCTTTGGTAGACGATATGGCATAGGTACCATGTGACCTGCCGTATTAGTTTATGACTGCATCAGAATAGTGTTATTACTGTGAATACCAGATTTTATAGACAGTATCCAGAATCTTCTCTTGCCATTTAATGTTCATAACTTTTCGGAGACAAGTTGTGGGAAAGTGATTGGGCTTCCTCACGTCACCTATACAGTCCATGTTTCATTAACGTATAACAGCACTGCAAGTACCGCTGATTGTTTGAAGATCCTGGTATATACTTCACATCAACGGTGACATTTTTAACAGTGTACAACCTAGGTCTATCTATGTGACATGTCCTTTACAGCACGTTGTCCTCAATGCCACTCTGTAAGCCTTCCTGTTCTGTGCAAGCCGCCCAGCCTCTTCCAGAATCACGTTCATCTTTGAGATTCTTCGCTATTGCTTTCTCAGCTGGTTCAGGTTGTTACTGCCCTTGACGTACAGCTCAATACAGGTCTTTGCAACTCATGCCGTTCGCAGGCATTCAAAGCCTTTGTCAATAATACGTTCTTCCGCCTTCACCAGCAGTTGTGTGTACAGTAAGGGAAGACGTAGGTTGCTGACTAGCTTCACATAGTTCAGCCAACAGGCCAAAGTCATTGCCCGGGGGGGGGGGGGGCAGCTTTATACAAGCAGACCCAAGGAACCATACATGGATTAGACAGGAGTTTAGGAACCAAATAGTATCCTGGTCTTTCCAAGGGAAAGTATAACAAATTAGTTACAAATAAATCGAATTACTAACTAGGTATGTCAAACTATTCACAACTTTCAGTCCTACACCATTTACCTTTTTGCAGGGCTTGTAATAGATATTCCCGGGGCTGGTTTGTAATATGACATGTTTTCTTAGTATTAATAGTGAGCCCAATGTTGGCACAGGCTTTGTCTGTAAAATCAGTCTCATAGTTGGCATTTAGGGCACAGTCATAAGCAAAAGGAAGATTCCATGATATAATGTGTGATTTGATTAGTTTGCACTTGAAGCCGCTGAAGCTTAGACAATTATCCCATCAATGCAATATCTGGACCCCCATGAGAAATACTATTGGAATGATCTCTATCTCGCCTTGGTGGTAAACACACAGTTTTACACAATGATAAACTGTTAATTTATTCCATCTGCTGTTACTCTCCACTTGTTTCTTGGCCTGACATCACTTCAACTTTTCCTCCTTCAAGCAAGGTCTTCAACAGCAGTTTTATGTGTTCAATATATTTGTATTATGTGGTCCATCATGGTAGTACTACAAGCACAGTGTATCATGGCTTGTATTACAGGCCTCGTGTATCATGACTTATACTTGAGCTTAGGGCAGATGAGCATGTGAAGATGTATGTATAATGCTGGACAAGTAGGACATATGAGGTCAAGTCAGATCAGTTGAACAACTACACTAGAGAGATCCCCGCTGTATCATAAGGGAAATTTAGCACCTATGGGGTATCTGATTTTAGTTCGATAAGATGATGATTTTTACCTCTATCAGACAAATGTAAATTAACGATTCACAATTTCATGAAACTAGTCAAAATAAAATGAGAACCATGTATAGAATGTTTTATTACAATGACAGAAACATTGACCACAAATATGAGTACTCATAGCAAAATGTCTCTGTAATAGATTAGTTGTGTACTGCTTCAAAGTGAATATTTGTGGCACGGAAAATATTTGAACAATGGCTAAACTCAGAAACTCATGATTGTAAAAACTCACAATTCTCTTGAGAACAAACTGTTATGGGATATATTTATTAACTTTGACTGAGTTCATTTTTTAAAATTTAACATTTGCAAACTGCTTTGAAATAACATTTCTTCTCAAATCCACACAGTATGAATTGTTTTACTGGTTTTCATCCGTCGCAGGCAACAATGACCATTCAGCTCAACTGGGATGGTGCTGCTGTAGTCTGTGACTAATGAGTACTATGCATGCCTGGAATTTTCTACATGTGTGGGAGGGGTATGTGGGACATTGAACGGTGCTTGCCTTCCTTTAGCATGTTTTTGTTGTTCAGTATAATGTCTTTGGCTCTCTGTAGTTGCTGCACACTTGATTCTACAACATCAGTCGGATCTGTCTTGTGCAAGTCTCTTCCATGAGTTTCTGTCTATGTTAAAATGAGTCGATGATGTCAACAGTGTCTTTAAAATGCAGCTTCTGTACTCCAGCCTTGCAGGAGCGTCTGAAGTTCTTCATACTGCAGCTTTTCTTGGCAGTCAATGATCTTTCTTGTGAACCATGTGCACTGCATGTCACATCAAAATGTCTGAAATCTTTATACAGCAGCTTTGTTTGGCAGACAATTAACCATGTGCACTGCCATGCCATTTCAACATGCCTGATGATTTCAGAACACTGCCAACATTTAGTTAATTATAATTCTGCATAAAACATAAATCAGCGGCAAAAAAGCTTCTTTCAAAATCAATAATAGGTAACAACTTTCAAAATGAAATAAGAATATAGACAATGCCATGGACATAAAATAAAAATGAATCAAGTATTACAAGCATTGAAAGTGGGAAACTAGTTGCTGAGACTACGATAGGTGCAGCAAACCGGAAGTGGATTTGTTCACTTATATCTGCTCTAGACATTATGTAAGAACTTAAGAAAATTATACAATCTATTAAACATTAGAATAACAACGGGGTGCAAAGGGAACGCATTGCTCTAGGCAGACCCAGGGTTAGCAGATAACCAAGATCCCAAATGTACCTCCTCGCGGTGCACCCTGGAAACAGAAAAACAGCAGCTCGAGCTGATTCTGACCAAATCATTTGAGGATCGTGTCCGAGAATGTGGTGGAAGCAGATGGAAAGAGATTTGACTGCATAAGAGACAGACAATAACTCCGACACCATTTGTATCACCACATACAGCGACACTGTCGACATACAGTGACGCCTGTTAGTCAAGTCAGAACATTGGAGGGGCGGCCAATGTAAAAGGCATGTAAAGGTAGATAAAACAAATATATGTCATAATGAGTACAATGACACAATGAAAGGGCAGAACAGCGCTAGAGGGCAGCATGAACTGCAAATGAAATGTTCCTAGGATAGGGGAACTATAAGCTCTGTTAGCTTGAGATGAGCTTCTAGTTACCTGTAATCCTTATAGGCAGAGACCGAGACCCATCGTGGGCACGTGGAAAAAGCAAGAAGACCTAAACCAACTCTAATGTCGAGTCTTCCTATACCGGAAATATGCTCGCAAAGAGAAAGGGATCCTAACCCGATGGGCTTAGGCAAGAAAGGGACAACGATGGCAGTCATGGCCCAACTCTACTGTCAACATTTCCTATACCGGAAATACACTTGCAGAGAGAAAGGGTTCAGTACCTGATGGGCTCAGGAACAAAGATTTAGCCATGGCCTAAATCTCTTGTGTCAAGTTTTCCTATACCAGAAACACACTTGCAGAGAGAAAGGGTTCAGTACCTGATGGGCTCAGGCGCTATTGGGACAAGGTCGCTCAGATCGAGAACGCCTTGCTCTCAAACCCGTGGTATGAGACTCAATTTTGGACGAGGGGTTCATGATGTCAGTGAACGACTCCTTGGTTAGGAGGGCGAACGAACCAGGGTCCAACTCTTCTGGCGAGTTCTTCCTCATACGGAACCAAGCTCGCGGATGAGAAACGGTTCAGTACCCGATGGGCACAGGCACAGTACGCCCAACTGCTCGAGATGAGTTCATAGATAGTGGAACACCTCGTGCAAGACAGAAGCAACCAAACCCGAAATAAAGGAATGATGAAAACGGATGTGCTGGAATTAAGACGTCCAGGTCACAAAGTGGCCATCCGGGGTGCAAATAATCACAGTTCTACTGTGGAACTTGCAGCACAACGTACTTCACGCTCCCCGGCGGAAATCACACAATTTCGTTGTGGTTACTTGAGAGCGAACGCTGAAGAAGAAGAATAACAACAGTTCACAAGTACCAATCCACCATCAAACAACGACAAAATAGAAACATGGAACGTCTGTGATGTCAACAATAAAGAACTAGAAATGTATGATTAAACGTAAGATTTCCCTAATGGGAACATGAAGATAAATGATCAATTACTGAAACACATGCAGAAATTGAAATATCTTGGGAGCATTTTTACAAACAACGGACAGTGAGCTCGAGATAAGAATTTTTTAAAGCCAACCATGTAAATTATGAACTTTCACCAATTTTGAAATACAAATTTATCGCTATGGAAACCAAAAGGCAAATCATAAATTCAATCATACCAACTGTGTGTTATCAATGTCAGACATGGACACTAACAAAAGAACAAGTTTACTACGTGTGAAATGAGATGTTTAAGAAAGCAGCATACAGAACAAGAAGAGATCACAAGAACAGTTGGAACATCAGTGGTCAAATATACTGAAAAACAGACTGAAATGGATTGACCACTTAATGAGAATGAACCCTTACTGACCAGTGGCAAGAGCATACAATATGAAAATGGAAACAGCTAGATACAGAGGAAGACCAAGAAGAAGGTACCAAAGGAGTTAACCATGAGCATGAAGTCAACTGAATGAAAATAATGGATATATACTCACTAAAAGTAGGAAATAATTAGTGAGATGTTTGTTGTGTTGTTCTCTAACATAAACATGTTTAGTCAAATGTTAATACACATTTTCCCATTTGGAGAGTTTCATGTCAATATAATCTCTTCACATGATGGTCACACAACAATTAGGACTTTTTCTGGGAAAGTTTTTTAAACTTCTGTTTCAATTTGTCCAGATTCACTTTAGAATCATTTTCAATTTTAACTTTCTTTTTTGGTGGTTCAGGTATCTCTTCAGGAGCTACAAAAGATTTGTCTCTCTTTTGTTGACGATCTTGTTTAGACTGCTTTTGTTTTTGCTTCCTCAGTTCTGCCTTGCGCTGTTTACGTTCATATTCTTTGAGGAAATACTCCCCAGAAGCAAGTTCTTTATCAACCTTTGATTCTTGCTGGGGTGGTGGAAATGGTGTATATACTTTCTTTGTTTTCTTTTTCAAAGGCTGTTTCCGTTTACTAATGTTCTTACTCTTGTATTGTGGTAGATATGGCTCCCAATTCTGATTACGCATCTCTGGGTTTTTTGCGAGGTCATGTTTCTCCATGATAGTCCTAATTGTAAAGAACGGGTGAATATTATTCATGCAGTCTTCAACAATTTTTCTCACTTCCTTGAGTCCTCTATGAGGACCAAGTGCAGCCACTGTGTTACCTTGTACGGCTACATAACATTCTGTCAGGCACTCCATGGCTTTCAGCGTGGTCCCACCTGGACCAATCAGTCTTTTTCTACGTTTAATAAATCTCTCCTTTTTTGAAACCATTGACCCTATTTTAATTATGTCACAAGCAACATCATCTTCCAGGACTCTCTTCGCTTGTTCAAGGTCAACACTTCGAGCAAGCAGTGTAATTAGGTCTCTGGCTTTGAGAATTATGAAAGGGTCATATGTTTTCCGAGTTGTTTTGACACCCAAACTTCCCTTGATAAGGTCCATCTCTGCCTCAATGCCATGCTCAGTGAGCACTTCTTTAACCAAAGGCCATACCTTAGACAGGTAACTCTCCCTATATTTTGGGAACAGGACAGAGAATGAACTCTCTGAAAATCAAATAGAAAATGTATTTGTTACTGCAAATGTAGAGAAATAAGATGGCATTAAATATATGCATCAAAAATAGAGAAATTCAATTATGTTTATTATTCCCAAATAATCAGACCCGTTCTCTGAGATTTGAAAGTAGATCTAAGACTTTGATCTGACATTTTTGTCAGATTTGTGTAAATCTGCTTAGGTCTGTTGCCAGACTCAATAATTAATGTGACCAAAGTAGATAAAATAGACTTTCACTAAACATAAGCTTGTGCGAAAATATATATAGAAAATATAAGGAAAAATGGTGTCACATACCACACATGTTCAAAACTTATCAATAACATAGAAAATTGATATAATAACACATCAAAATCATGTGGACATATTATGCTTTTGGTTAGTCACTGTTCCGTGGCGGATAAACTTGATTTATCCCGCCAAGGAAATCCTGAAACATATCTGGCAATTTTGTTATGCCTCTTCCGTCACATATATTCACAAAGATAGGCGGAAATTGTCCTTTGCACCGACTTCCTTGGTTTCGCAATTGTCGTTCGCATAATAATTGTCATAAAATATACTTTTTTCCTGCCACTGACCAGATCCAATTGCGCATGCGCCAATTGACCAGGCCAATTCTCGACGTTGACTCGAGATTTATTTATTATACAATATAAATTGATTTATAGTATACAATAGGAAAATGTATGAAATATAAAAATTGGGGCGGGGGGAGGTGGAAATGCTGAATGTTAATTGTTATTTTTATAGACTAAATTTATATAAACTAAATTCGGCGTACCCTAAACTCAACACCCCCCCCCCCCATCACGACCGCTTGACCAAAATGACTCCAATGCCTCGGACCGCGATGTCACAACTAACCATTCTCAGTTTCCAACCAGCAAGCTCAAATTCTCGATTCCAATCTCCAAGAATTCGCCTGCTGTGTGTCAAATTTCCACGCAAACCATGACGTCACAACCATTGAGCTTTTTGAGGGAATACCTCAAAAGTAGGTCAATAAATACAATGGTGGACGTAACCAAATTTCTGCAAAATCTATAAATGAATTCTAATCCTTTTACCAAAATCTCTAATTTTACGCAACTTATCTAACACATCAAAGGAACAAAGGACACAACGGTGGATGAACCGTAACTCTTTGCTGACCAGCAATCCAGAGCGTACTTGTCCGCCATTACCGAGGGTGCACGCAAAATTGTATAAAATCGATCTAGCGCAAGAAAGCCTTGAAACTTTCTATGTGTTGTAACAACTGTTTGCACTTTCTGAATGAATTTGAAAGCTCCAGAGTTATTTCAAGTGCAAAATGCTACTTATCATAATGCTAGGCCAAGATTTACATTAATTTCTATATATCATACAATATTTCCTTCGAATTCTCCTATATTTATTGATAAAAACTCACTTACTAGGTCTATATCGTTTTTCCCGCCCATTTTTACAGAACATCAATTTCCCGGAAACACTATTTTTAGCACATTATTGCAATGGGTATTCCCATTTTTCTGATGCATCATAGCAAATTCGACGAGGTCGTCGAATTTGGTTTCCAAGGTCCAGTACCGAAAATTCGACTCGTTGAAATTGGTCAGCAAAGTGTTAAGATGCGCCGCTATCTTAATCTTTCTTGTCAATTGAGGTGAGGCAGAATTCTTAGAAGTTAGTCTTGTATATATAAATAGGTATAATCTTCGTATCTACGGTCACCGCGCTAAAAATAGAACACTGTTGACATTTTTAAACAAGCGACGTCATTGAGTTCCGCTAGAAAATCCGGCAACCAATCAAATCCCGCGTGCAATGACGTCACACACCCAACGAACGGCAAGCGATTTTGTGCGTGGCGGACATTTTTTTTTTTAAAGATTTGATCGATTTGAGCAGAGATTTCACTAGCGGAAATCTGCAGTCGCCTAATTAAAAATGTAAACAGTGTGAAATGGGTAAAATGAAGCACTTACCTTATTCACCGGATAAATTCTCTGCAAACCATGCATTAATTATAATATAAATCTCAAATCATAAGAATAACACAAACCATGAGCACCGATCCACTTTGTTGAAATGTGCGGGCTTCTGCTGGTTTCTGATCACGCCTCGCCCAGTGTTGCCAACTCTTTTCATCATAAAGCACCAGATTTGAGTGCTTTCTTTCGTGTTTTTTTTCAATAATTTTATAATTTGAAATAAAAACTGGACATTCAAATGCCATGAGGGGGGAGACCCCCCTCAACCCCCCCCCCCTTTTTGGACTTTCTAATGTCATGGGGGAGACCCCCCTCAACCCCCCCCCCTTTTTGGGGCTTTCATATGTCATGAGGGGGGAGACCCCCCTCAACCCCCCCCCATTTTAAACTTTCATATGCCATGTATTCCCCCCCCTTTTTTTATACCACCCCCTCCCTCTCCTTTTTTATTATTTTTTATCTCCTTTATTTTACTTAAAACCACACACAACCTAACTAACTAACTCCAAAACGATTCCCGCGCGAACCGTGATATCATAACCTCTCGCACGCCGTGGCACATTTCCGCGCGAACAGTGGATCCGCGCAACTACAGCTTTGGGGAATACCTCAAAACTAGGTCAAATTCCACCATGACCGTAGATACGTGGATTGCGCCTATAAATATATGGAACCAATTCTGATGTAGGCCTACTGAAGTGAATCTTGGACAGTCAGCAGAATAGAGTTAAGAGTATAGATAATAGAGATGTGGTTTTATTATTAAGAACACAATGGCATGCATGGACAGATAATAAAAGTGTAATGAAAATCTCTTGAAAAATGTTAATTCAAAAAGAGAGCTGTTTAGGACCTACTTCTACCTGTCAGATAGAGTGAGACTGTAGTTTGTACTGTGCAGTAGTACACATTCAATAATTGTTTGGACAGGCAGGACTGTATCAGGACACATATCCGATGATTATCATTCAATCCATCATGAGAATAATTATAGGAAAGATGAACAACACGTCATGACACTCAGGTAAGTTGAAGAAGAACAAGAGGGGTAAGGGACACCAAGAGAGAAGATACTAGACAGCCTGAATTTTGGAAACAAAGTATGCCCTTAGGAAATAATTTACAGGACACGAAAGAGAAGGTTGTTACTGATAAAAAGCCACACGGCATGGAATCGGATGGATATTGCAAATGTTTCTAAGACTTCACCTGTCAATAATCCTTTGGGGTTGTCCTCTCTTGTAAAGGGTTTGTCTTTCCATCCTTCTGGGACAGTGAGTCTATCATCTTGCTTTTCCTCGGCCATCTGACAATAAAATGTTGCTAATTTGTGTCTGACAATCTGCAATTTAGTGTGGTCAAATGTCAGTGCAAAAACAATATAATATGTAAAACAGAAACGGAAGTCTAGAAACGGATGTTGATTCCGTAAATATGACTATAAACTTGAATCGTTTACCGCAAACATTATTATTCATGAAACACCTATACAGTACTCAGAAAACTGACGCTAAATAATTAGACATATTAAATGTATAAAATTATATACCTAAAGTAAAGGGGACATCCTGTAATTGATATCGTTTTTCGATTATGTCTTTTAAATAGCGAGTACACACGAAGTCGAAGACCAGCAGTCGATAAAAATAAAAAATTGATCCTGGATTACAGCACTGATCGATTAATATTGAACATCTCCTGAATGACAATTTGAATTTGGTGCCATTAAATTCATAATTGTAACTATGACTCTTAAAGATGGAATACATGTCGTATAATATAAGTTTTCTATAAAAGAAAGACTACTTTATGTATTAAACGAAATACTAGAAAGATGAAGTTAGTCACGTGACGCCAGCATTGCGGATACGGATACGGCCTTATCCACTACAGTTATTTTGTTCTAAGAGCAATGTAATCAATCGAAGATTGCTTTTCTTACAAGTGTTAGGGAAAGCATTCAATAATACTTCACTGCAAATATTAGCTCACGATATTTAGACATGTTTTTGACAAGGGCTTTGGAAAAAATTCTAGCAGACAAGGAGATTAAAAAAGCTTACCACTCACAACTGAAAAAAGCTTGTGAAGGAGCGCTCGGTATGTCAATTGTCATTATTTTTTCATTGAAATGAATTATTAATGATGCGCACATTCAATACTTGACACGCCCGTGCACAAAAAAAACTACAATATATCTTACCCAAGAATAAGAATTTTTGACTTGGCTGAAGTCATTGGGTTTTTTTCCACACAAATTACTAATTAGATGATGATAGTCCTACTAAGAAGTGGTGGGTGTTTACTGTTTTAGTGTTCATGTTTTTACTTTTTTAGCAGGCTAAATAAATATATTTATATTATAGTAGATTATATTATACTATACTACTATAGTATAGTAATATAATAGTAGGCCTCACCATAAATGACAGCATTTACACCACTATTAAATATTATCAATATCTCCCTCAACACTCATACATTGGTAGGTATACATATACTTATACTATGAATATACAGTACCTGCAACACTGAAGCCGTAACCTTTAGCATAAATTTCCCCTGCCACCAGATTCTTTTTTGAGAATTTGTGTTTTGTTGGTTACTGTTTTGAAAATGTGATAATTATTGGTTGTTAGAAATGTTTAAATAATATTTGCACATATAAAGAAAGAATTAAATACTGTATATGTTAGTGTAATTTTTGTACGTGTGTGATGTCATACATTTGAGAAAGTGATAAAGAAGTTTTTCACACAAAAAACAAGCAAATCGAAACAATTACTTACCTTGTGTTGTTTATTTTTCTACATTGGCAACACTGTACATCACACATTATTCTGTAGTATTTGTGTTCTTTGAAATTATCAAAATATTGCTTGGGTAACTGAATAAAACATGTAGTTTTGCAGTAAAATCGTTCTTGGAAGCTAGATCTAGTCATATTTGTTGTGACTTTACAAACAATTGATATCCAACATGACATTCTGTATATTCTACTGTGAAAGCTAAAGAACTCCCAATAATTTATCATTCGAACCACAATCCATTATTATTTTATTCAAAATACGATGAAACAAAGGTCTATAAATCTGATTCACCTTCATGGCATCATACCATTGTGCAGATGTGGTCAGATTAAATGGATTACTACATGTAACCACTACAAAGAACAGTTCAAAATGGACATGATGGACGTAAAAATGTGCCGGCTTCAATTGCACATGTCCCCATCAGGCTGTGGTATGTCTATTTAACATGATATATCATTGGATGAGTACACTTGACATGGGATGACTAACGCCATTAAAATTTGTGTTGAACACATTTAACCGGAGCGTGCGTAAGGTTAAAAATCAATTTGTCTGAATCACCATCCATGAAGAATTCCTGAACAGTGGCGCCACTGAAGTTAGGTCCATACAGTATGACTTGCATTCATGAAATAAAATAAATTACGACTGGGTATTTATATCGCTGTGAAAATGTCAGGGACAATCACTTTGGCAAATAGTTATTATAAAAACATGATGGGAAATTAGCATGGAAGATTGTTGTCCATGACTACAAATGACAACCTCAATGTGATATGTCGACATTTGGTGTCTATGGAAAGAGTAAACGTGCCAAAAATGTTGACATCAGATTGCTACAGGATAAATAGCCTAGGGACCTATTATCTGTGGCAGCATGATAGCATGTCTGTGTCGCCAAGGTATGGGGTTCGAATCCTGCCACAGACACTTGTGCATCAAGATCATGCCACAGACTTCTGCATGCCCAGGACAATAAATTCACAGAAGTCTCTGAAGATTCAAATATGCATTGTATTCCACCGCATGTCTGAGCCACCCAATTTTTTATTTTTCTAAGCACAGGCAGAGACTCTGTCACTACTGTGCAATACCACACTATTTTCTATGCTCAGTCTGCAGACTCAGATGGCTGGGATACAGGAGAATGGGAAATGGCAGAATACTGAAGGATCTACTTTATGGAGAGTTATAGTTTAGAAAAAGATGTCAGGGTCAACCTCTATTTCAGTACTAGGGTGTAAGCAAACATGATACAGATATTAATAAAGAGTCATGGGAACAGGTTGCCATAGATGTTATTGCATGGAGGTAAATGATCAGGAATAGTATAAAGACAAAGGAGAAAGTTATAGCAGTTAGTTCAAGGGCTACATTTCTAAGAAGATACACAACAGCACACAGTGGTACAAGTGAGCCTGTAGTTCCTTGTATATACTGTGGAAGACTGTGGCTCAGGCTGGTCTTGTGAGTCACATCCATCGTTGCTATGGATTGTACATTATATTTCTTATAGTACAACTATAATACTATCACATGGAAAGGTGCCAACACTATATTTATGTTGATTGTATTGGGTTTTCTGCCTATACACATTAGTTCTGTTTTTGTTTTCTGTATTACATTTGGAGTAGGCACAGATAGTCATCAAAGAGTAATTTTGTTACGTCATTTGGCTCATCAAAATCTGGTGGTGCTTCAACTGTTTTATTAATTTTATACATATAAACAATGGTGATAGGACACAAACCTGTCTAACTCCTGATGCTACTGAAAATCACTTTATAAGTCCTGCACAATCTAATAGTTGTCCTTTTATTCCATAATTTTCAAGGATACTCCAGCATAGTTCTCTATTTCTTCAGTCAACGCTTTCTCTTGATCTATACAAGTAGTACTTTTTTGGTGTTTGTATTCTTGATTAAAAACTAGCATCACAGTATGTGGCGCATTCCCATAAGTGCTTCACCCTCCGTACCAGCAGCCATACAGTGTATATAGACTCAGAGTCCCGGTCTGTTGTTGATTGCGTGATCTTCGGGACTTTCCAAAAAAATTAATTTTCCTTCCCTCCCCTCTATACTCCCATTTCTGACATTCTCTGTGTGTTTATGTTCACAGCCTCATTGATATCATCTTCATTTTGAAATGAATTTATTACTGCCTTGATCAAGCCTGCTTTATCTCTTCTCAGCATTGTGCTATCACCGCATTGTCTGCCAATAAGTTGGCTCTCTCATTTCCTCTGACCCCAGCATGACCAGGGCAGTATATCCATGTAATGCTCTGGACAACTGAGTTGTTCAATAAGTCCCACCATTCTTTTCTCAGCATGTACTTTTCTATCTTGTACAGCATGCTTTGAGAGTCTGTGAGTATTACCGAATGTATTAATGTAATACACTTATCAACCAATTACGTGCTGCTGTAACTCCCTCTATCTCCACCCACATACTCAATGTGACAATGGAGTATGCAGAATATTTTTCAACCAACTTCACGCCATTTTTGTAGGCAACAAAACCCCAACCGGTTTTATTTGTATTTCTGTTAACCATCTGTGTATATAATTATGTCTTGTGGTTTCGAGTGTAGCTGGGTGACCCATCGATTTCCGACACACTTTATCTAGTTATATTATTACTTTAGTCAGTGCTTTCTTCTCAGTGTCTACCTCCACCCATTCATTGCCCTTTCCTATTTCTTCGAATTCACATACTCTTCGCAGTGTGTCTTTAGCCTCTGTCATCCATGATATGCCATGCTTGATTTGTTTTCCCTTTGACTCATCTAGATGTTGGTGTAATGAGTGGTGATTGAGACAATGTTTATATGTACACTTATATCATATATTTAGACAATGCGTATATGTACACTTATTTCATGTAACAATTTTTGTTGAAATAAGTTACACAATGACTTTTATTTATTGTTTACAGATGAGCTGAAAAATGAAAGCAAAGCAAAGTAAGTACACTATCTTTATTTATTAAAGTGGTGCATAAGCCATCAATTAACTCCACCAGTCATGACGTACATACTAGTGTGTTTTAACCACACTCTGTTGACCTGTGAAAGTAGCTTTCAAATACGAACCACGTATTAATCTGGAAAACATGCTGGCTGAGTTGCGAGCGGATAGGTGTCAGCTGGACAGAACTGGTTCAAATTCTGTCTTATTATTTTTTCTATAAAACTAAATCCTGGATTTGTATTTTTATTCTATGAAATAGATCAATATCTAGTTGTTAAAGAGTGTCCATTGAATTTCCATTCCTTCATGATCTAACTGACTGGAAGCAGAAACTAGAAAGTATATACAAGACAATCATACTGTAAGCCAGATCTTATGTGAAATAGTTGATGGTGACTTGTATCAATCTGCAGACAGTTCTCTACAAATGACAAATGTAATATTCAGGTCCTATAGCATATGTTCAAGCTGCACCATGAGTAATCAGTTTCTCTACAGAATAAAGCATACACATTGTGAAGTAATTTTTCCCCACCCAGTTTCATCGACTTGACTAGAGAAAACTGGCACAAATTTGTGATGTTCATCATTAAATTTATGAACATACAATGCTTGCAACATTGCATTGGAAAGTAACTCAAACAACGAGTATATATTTTTAAAATTAAAAAAAAAGTATTTATACTACTACTTAAGAACTCGAGAGCTGCAGATTTTACAGAATGTAGAACAATCCGCCTGATAAGCCACATAAACAAAATGTGGTTTTATCCCATGTCAAGTGCCAACCAGAGCTCACAGTTTTTAAATAATTGTCCGGTCATACTTTTTTAGTAGTTTATGACATCACTCTGCCTTTCATTTTTATTAGACTAAATGGCTTCCATCTGATGCCTTTGACTGATCAGGCAGCAACATACATTCTGTCTCCCATCAGACACATAGATGTATAGCATTTAGGAGGGGATGGGGTAGATGCTAAGGTTAGAATTAGTTCTAAACCTACCCTCTAACAACCCCCTCCTCCACTCTAGGATCCTCCCTTCTCATCTGATGCACATTTGTGGCATTAGATCATGGCACAATGTAATCTCTGCCAAAATTAGCCATTTTGTGTTTCTGGCTACACGCTTTGAAATGACGCAATTTCATTTGCTGCGTGACAAATATGTGCCCTACTACACACTTGGAATGAACCTGCACATATCTTCGATATGCAGATGACACAGTCCTCTCAACATGAACGGGAACTACAAAGACTAATCGAACAAGTAGACAAATCAAGTTTGGAATATAAACTAAATATTAATATTGTACACAAAACTATGATAATGAACAAAATGAAGAAGAAATTAATACTAAAGATAATTAAAACAGCTTACTGCAGACTGTATTGTAGCACTGTGTTAAACAAGAACTAATTACACTCCAAATGTGTGTACCAACATTTCATGTATGTTTGTTGTCTCATATCAAGGAAATACTGTCTGGCTAATGTACACTGGTGTCATTTCTTTAGGGTTGAAGTACCAGAGTCTTCAGCATTACCGGTACCAAAGCAAGCAGGCTTTGTGGAAGCTGATAAATATTTTCTTCCTTTTGAACTAGCCTGTCAATCAAAATGTCCTCGAATTGTTAACATAGCCTTGGATTGCTTGCAGGTAAGATATTGTCATCGTTACTCTTTATGTAGTAGTCGGTAGTAGTGTAATTTTTTTATCGTTACTCTTCTCACCACCAGAGACTTGTGAGATGTTATGTCAGTCTCCATGGGGTTGAGGGTCATGAGAGTGCTGACAGGCACCAAAAGCACAGATATCAATGGACACGTGAATTCCCTATATATTCAATAGACACGAAGAACAGACATTGTGAATTCCCTATATATTAAATAGACATGAAGAACAGACATTGTGAATTTCCTATATATGCATATGGCAGCAAGAATATTATGAATTGATTGAAGGGGTTTCGAATTGCTCGGAGAGATTGTAGAAGGAGATGATTGACATGTAGCATTATAAAATATACGATGGACGTTTTATGGAAAATACCACCTTGCATACATACCCTTTGCTATCTTCTGAACAAGATGTAAATCGGGTGGGGGTATGCCATGAGTGTATCGCCATCATTTCAGATAATAATTATTACATTAACAATCATCTTTTTCATCATGCTATCTCCACCACCAATTTTGTATGTTGTGCATGTGACTTGTAAGCTCACGTATTTGAATGCCAAATGACATAAATAAACATTTTTTGCCTCCATTGACATTTCTTGCCTCCATTGACATTTCTTGCATCCCTCTGTATGCTCGGGGTTTACACTGAAGTGTATTTATGTCCTCAGGGTTCAAACTGTATTTATGCCATCAGGGTTCACACTGAAGTGTATTTATGCCATCAGGGTTCACACTGAAGTGTATTTATGTCTCATGTAACAGATACATCTGAGCAAACTCGTAAATAGATACGGGAAGAAAGTTGGGGGTGTTCAGCACACTCCCCTCCCTACCCTTTTTAAAATCTGAACATAACATTTAGTATCAGGAACATGTCACAGATGTGTATCACAGTAGGGATGGGGGGAGGGGGTTACCTAAAAAAAAAGTCAGGCACCAAATTTGTGTGTGTAATTTCTTGTCATGAGAAAGCTTACAACTTTTTTTGCAGAAAATCATAAAGGGATGGGGGAGGCTGTGCCCACCTTTTAGCAAAGTTCCTAGTACTAAAAGTCATGTTCTGATTTCCTTGGGGGGAGGGGGGAGCATGACTATGAATTTAAACAAAAGGGTAGTAAACCCTATCACCAAATGATTTTCCACGAGTGATTATTCTAGATGATCTGAGTGATTATTCTAGAACAAAGGATGTGAAAGATGATTAACATCCGATGACAAGTTAATAATTGTTGTTTTGAAATATTACTTGTATGTTCCTTTTTTTCATCACCAGAAACTGATTGCATATGGCCACCTGACTGGGAACACTCCAGACTCAACAACTCCAGGGAAGTGTTTGATTGACCGTATAGTAGAAACAATCTGTGGCTGTTTCAATGGACCACAAACAGATGAAGGGGTGCAGTTGCAGATTATCAAGGTTATTACACACAGATATTGATATGTAACTTTGGGTGTAATCTTCGTCTTCTGCGTTCGTTCTCAAACTCCTGCAGATTAGCAGGATGTAGTCAGGAGAACGGAATGCGTTGTGTCATGGTTTACAGCATTGCTGCGATATCTGTGCCTTTTGGCCTGACACATCCGACTTCAGCATGGCTTTGGGTCACTGGCCCTATATGGGATGGGACAGCCAACTCCATCCCATAACCTCCTTAGTCGCCTTTTATGACATGCATGGAAGGTAAACAGTGTTGCTATTCTTTGCTCCCCTTTCGGGCCCCGGCAACACATGGACATGGGTGTAATTAATTACATAATTCAACTATTGATTTGTAGTTTCATAAAGAATTTCTCAAATTAACATGAATATAAAGTTGCTTGTATCATTCATATGTTTTACTAATATATCATCTCACAAACACATGCATATATCAAACAATGGCAATAGGTCAAAGGGCATGAGCCCATGGACCACTGGATCAGCAACCAATTAACTAATATATCAAAGATGTTGCTTGTATTATTGATGTCTTAACTAATATATCAAAGATGTTTGCTTGTATTATTGATGTCTTAACTAATATATCAAAGATGTTTGCTTTCACATTCCTCTTCTTCCTTATTCTCCTGTCAGTCATACACTGATATGCATTTCTGGAATGGGTAAAACTATGGATCAACTCTTCGCAGTGCTATAAATAGCACAGTTTACATTTTTAACTAAGTAATGTCATGGTTTTCACCAGACTGCGCATGTCCAGTTACTACAGAATAAATATTCATTTTTATAGATAATTTAAAAAAAAAATGTATAGCTAATTCTAACCCTAATCTAAATACTAATTCCAAATTAATATCCCTTTTCAATTAATATACCTTAATTCTAAATACAAATTCTACTAATCACACTACAAAGGTTAAGTAATACCTCGAAACTAGAACAAAGGTCACAGTGAAGAGCAACACCATAGTTGCGCCCTTGGAATGAACCTTATTGTGGTCAACAGCCTCCAAGGCAAGGCCATAGAGCTTGTCATTAGAGCTGTTTCAGATGGCCACATTATTCTTCTTGTGGTGTAGCACATCAAGCTTGCGTTTCCTATTTAGGCTATTGCGATCAACCTCAGAATTGTCCTTGCTAGTGTGATTTTCTAGGCACTATTTACCATCAGTAGTGGTTAGGGCAATATAAATATGTTCAGTAGTTCGCCATTGCTTTCTGAACGGTCTGGATGAACAATTGCCTGTGGCGGGGATCGAACTCGGTACCTTTGCCATCACATGCGCACTCTGTACCACAGAGCCGGGCGGTTATAAATATATATCTTTGTCAATTGTATTTGTGACTGAATGTATATTACTAACAATTACTATAGATAACGCATATATCTATCGCTATCTATTTTCATTTTCACTGGCACTATTAAGCCTTGTAGAGGAAGTTGGGGTTGTCTGTCTTTGGCCATTTGGGGTGCTTTGGCCATGTAAGTCTGTGTCTCTTTGAGGTTTCTTTGATTGTCTCCATCCATTTCGTAGTCTTCCTCATACCTTGTAGCCTGATCTTCTGCTGTTGTATGCATGAAGGACTGGTTACGTTAGTTTCATTCTCATGGTGTGGTCAAACTGGTGTGCTGTCTCGCAATGTATTCTTGAGATAGTCTTGATTTCTTTCCTTATATCTTCATTTCTCCGTCTCTTCTGGTGACATTTATATACAATATCTTACCTAGTCCAAATAGAATTAAAGTTTATCATAAATTGCCATAACTGAATAATTTTTTAATTTTTTAAAAAATTTTATTAATGCAATCAGCAAAATGAAGCAGGTTATAACAAGCATGTCTGACATTGTTGATACATGACTCTGTGTTATAACAAGCATGTCTGACATTGTTGATACATGACTCTGTGTTATAACAAGCATGTCTGACATTGTTGATACATGACTCTGTGTTATAACAAGCATGTCTGACATTGTTGATACATGACTCTGTGTTATAACAAGCATGTCTGACATTGTTGATACATGACTCTGTGTTATAACAAGCATGTCTGACATTGTTGATACATGACTCTGTGTTATAACAAGCATGTCTGACATTGTTAATACATGACTCTGTGTTATAAAAGCATGTCTGACATTGTTGATACATGACCCTGTGTTATATGAGAATAACATGCAATTTCTTGTTTCCTGACAGGCATTGTTAACAGTGGTAACTTCCTCTACTTGTGAAATCCATGAAGGCACTGTCCTTCAAACTGTACGTACTTGCTATAATATATATCTAGCAAGCCGAAACCTGATCAATCGTCTCACTGCCAAGGCAACTTTGACTCAGATGCTGAATGTCATCTTCAGTCGTATGGAAGCTCAAGCTGTGAGTAGTTCAAACAGAAGAGTAAATATTGGAAGAAAGTTTATGGTATGATGACATTTGATAGAATAAATATTGGAAGAAAGTTTATGGTATGATGACATTTGATAGAATAAATATTGGAGGAAAGTTTATGGTATGATGACATTTGATAGAATAAATATTGGAGGAAAGTTTATGGTATGATGACATTTGATAGAATAAATATTGGAGGAAAGTTTATGGTATGATGACATTTGATAGAATAAATATTGGAAGAAAGTTTATGGTATGATGACATTTGATAGAATAAATATTGGAGGAAAGTTTATGGTATGATGACATTTGATAGAATAAATATTGGAGGAAAGTTTATGGTATGATGACATTTGATAGAATAAATATTGGAGGAAAGTTTATGGTATGATGACATTTGATAGAACAAATATTGGAGGAAAGTTTATGGTATGATGACATTTGATAGAATAAATATTGGAAGAAAGTTTATGGTATGATGACATTTGATAGAATAAATATTGGAAGAAAGTTTATGGTATGATGACAATGGATAGAATAACATACCTGTCAACATTAAAGGGTGAAAATCTGTACGGAAAGCAAGTGGAAACCTGTAAATCTCAGAGAAAACCTGTAAAATAGCAAGCAGACAATATATATATATGCGAGGGGTTTTTGAGCATATCCATGCGTGTGTGTGTGTCTATATGTCACATTTGGTTGTCCATTGTCATTTTCAGAAGAAAAAAGGCTGGGGTGGGGTACCGACCCTTTGGGAATGTTGCTAATACGACTTAATATTATGATTGCTAAAGGGGAGAGGGTTACCCCCCCCCCCCCCCCACACACACACACTTATCTGTGGCCTTGTGACCACCCCAAGGAAATAAAATAAAGGTTCTATAATTAAAACAAGCAAAACAACCACCCTCGTTTTTCTACCGAAAATACTGCTTGGAAATGAAAAAAATGCTGTATTCCTGGCCACCGTTTTTAGGCTCGTGTCCATGAGTGTGGATGCGACAGACAAGCAATATCATCGGCACCTCTGTGCCAACAATATATACAGCTTCAATGTTGACACACAGCGATGCAAGACAGTCTGTTCTGAGCATTGGAGAGGCGGCCAATGTAATTGATATGAAAAGACAGATGCATGGTGAGAGATGAAAAGATAACATACTGAGTACAATGAGACGACAGCGCCATGTGTAAATAGAAAGGGAAAACATTCCAAAGAAAACGAAACTACAAGTTCTGTTAGCTCGAGACACGCTCCTAGTTACCAGTGTTCCTTACAGACAGAGACCCATTCGCGTGTGCTCGACCAAGAAGCACACCCAGGCCCAACTCTACTGTCATGTTTTTCCCTTACTGGAAACATCCTCACGGAGATGGGCTGATGGGCTCAGGCATAAATGTGACAAGGTTGTTCATCTCAAGAGCACGCTTTGCTCCCAAACGTGTGGTGAGACCCAGACTTGGATGAGTGGTTCATGTTATTGGTGAACGACACCTCGGCTAAGAAGGCAAAAGATCCTGGGTCCAACTCTTCTGTTGAGTTCTTCCTAAACAGAAACAGTCTTGCGGATGAGAAAAGGTTCAGTACCCACAGAGTGAGCCAACCGAGGTGCAAATAACACAGTTCTACTGTGGAACTAGCAGTACAATGTACTTCATGCTCCTCGGCAAAAATCACATGATTTATTCGTGGTGGTTATTAGAGAGCGAACACAGAAGAAGAAGTTAGTAGGTCTAAGGATAGAAAGTTGTGAAGGACATGAGTTATAAGAAATACTTGTTTGCTAATTAAAAATGTTATTTCATTTTGGGAGAATCAAGTAATATGCAGATTGTTCTGTCTCAATCATCACTGTCTCATGATGATGATGCAGGTTAACATGACAAAGTGAATGACAATGAACTCTATTTTTGTTATTGTTTTCCAATATTGAAAGGCACAAGATGAGAAATCTCAAGATCGCAGTGACAGCAAAGACTTGAAAAAGGCAGACTATGAACAGAACAAGCTTGAGGTATGTTCCACAAATAAATAAGTAAATGCAGAAGAAAGAATGGACTGGTGCTTGTTTGTTTTTTTGTGCAGAGAATTTCTCCAGAGATATACTCAGAATATTCCAGATCTCAGCGCTTTAAGAAGTCTCTATCTCAGAAGGGATCAATGAACCAGTGCTAAAATATATTTTTTTAAATCATTTGAAGTGTATAGAAGAAAACATTTGCTTTTACAGTTGTCTGTTAATAATCGTGTAACTTCCTAAAATCCGGTGGTATGGGCACGTGATGAGACCTGGAGTCTATTCCTCGATGATATGTTCTTCAAGGTACAGTGGATTTTTCGAAGAAGACGAGGTGGCCAGAAGACATGGATGGATAATATTAATAACTGGATAGGATGTGATGTTTCTAAGCTTATCAAGAGGATAGAGATGCATGGAGATCTTTCTGCACGAAATGTCTCAATGTGACACCCCTATGTGGAGATCTTTCTGCACCAAATATCTCAATGTAAACCCCTATGTGGAGATCTTTCTGCACCAAATATCTCAATGTAAACCCCTATGTGGAGATCTTTCTGCACCAAATATCTCAATGTAAACCCCTATGTGATCTTTCAGCACGAAATGTCTCAATATGACACCCCTATGTGGAGATCTTTCTGCACCAAATGTCTCAATGTGACACCCCTATGTGGAGATCTTTCTGCACGAAATGTCTCAATGTGACACCCCTATGTGGAGATCTTTCAGCACGAAATGTCTCAATGTGACACCCCTATGTGGAGATCTTTCTGCACGAAATGTCTCAATGTGACACCCCTATGTGGAGATCTTTCTGCACGAAATGTCTCAATGTGACACCCCTATGTGGAGATCTTTCTGCACGAAATGTCTCAATGTGACACCCCTATGTGGAGATCTTTCTGCACGAAATGTCTCAATGTGACACCCCTATGACCATGAGTTTTTTTATGGGTTTTGCTATTATTATTATTAAATGAAGTGATTAATATGCAGAATTTACAAAAACTTGTATAGCAACAACAAAATGTATGATTATTATTGTTTTTATTCTTGTGACATTCTTTCCAGAATGTAGTCTTTAAAAAAAAATAGTACTATTGTTGTCTTGGATGAATCCTTGCCCTGTTGCCAGCAACCATACCTTCCATTAGTCATTTTTCCATGCTGTGATTACTTTAGTTAAATGTCTACACGTAGGATGATATATCTGCACAGTTGATCTGTGTGAGTGGTCCTGCTTGCTGTTATCCTCTGTTATTATTCTATAGGAGATCCATAGAACATCAACCAGCCCTGGGGATACATAGACCATCAACCAGCCCTGGGGATACATAGAACATCTTCCAGTCCTAGGTATACATAGACCATCAACCAGCCCTGGGGATACATAGAACATCAACCAGTTCTAGGTATACATAGACCATCAACCAGCCCTAGGTATACATAGACCATCAACCAGCCCTGGGGATACATAGAACATCAACCAGCCCTGGGGATACATAGAACATCAACCAGCCCTGGGGATACATAGAACATCAACCAGTCCTAGGTATACATAGACCATCAACCAGCCCTAGGTATACATAGACCATCAACCAGCCCTGGGGATACATAGAACATCAACCAGCCCTGGGGATACATAGAACATCAACCAGCCCTGGGGATACATAGAACATCAACCAGCCCTGGGGATACATAGAACATCAACCAGCCCTAGGTATACATAGAACATCAACCAGCCCTGGGATACATAGAACATCAACCAGCCCTGGGGATACATAGAACATCAACCAGCCCTGGGGATACATAGAACATCAACCAGCCCTGGGGATACATAGAACATCAACCAGCCCTAGGTATACATAGACCATCAACCAGCACTGGGGATACATAGAACATCAATCAGCCCTGGGGATACATAGAACATCAACCAGCCCTGGGGATACATAGAACATCAACCAGCCCTGGGGATACATAGAACATCAACCAGCCCTGGGGATACATAGAACATCAACCAGCCCTAGGTATACATAGAACATCAACCAGCCCTGGGGATACATAGACCATCAATCAGTCCTGGGGATACATAGAACATCAACCAGTCCTCAAGATGCATAGAACATCATCCAGCCCTGTTGAAGCAGCATTATCCTGTACAATTTTCTTATTTTCTCCATTTGTTCCTTATTCTTGCCATATCTTTCATATAGTTCAGTGGTTCTTATTGTGGGCCCCACCCCAGTGACCACGCTGATACGAGGCGTGTTCAAATGAAAACGGGACTTGTGGATTTATTTAAAAAGTATCATACGCAATTTAATATTTTCAACGGAATTGAACAAAGCAACCACTTGTGAATAAGAATGCACCTGGGTTCATCAGAAAAAATCTCCGTATGCATTTAGGCAAGCATCCCACTGTTTAGGTAGACGTCGAATGCCGTCCGAGAAAAAGTTGCGTGGCTGTTCTCTGAACCATGTGGTCACCGCTGTCTTCACGTCTGTCCCTTTAGTGCTTTCTTCAACGGTCCGAACAAATGGAAATCACACGGGGATAAATCGGGACTATAGGCTGGGTGATGAAGAACTTCCCAATTCTTCTTTGCCAATGTTTCCTGCACAATTTTTGCGACGTGCGGACGAGCGTTGTCGTGGAGAAGAATCACACCTTGAGAAAGTCTGCCTGGTCGCTTAGCCTTGATGGCCTTATGCAGCTTGTCTAAAGTGTCTTTATAATGGGCGGCATTGATGTTGACACCAGGTTCCTTAAAATCAGTCAACAAAAGCCCTTCATGGTCAAAAAATGCAGTCACCATAACCTTCCCAGCAGAAACCTGTGTCTTGAATTTTTTGGGTTTTGGTGAACCTGGATGTTTCCATTGCATGCTGTCAATTTTGCTGCTCGGTTCATAGTGGTGGCACCACGATTCATCACCTGCCACAATGCTCAACAGAAATGCATCACCCTCTGCCCTGTAACGCATCAGGTGGTTCAAACTCCACCCCATCCGTTCTTCCTTATGGTGGTCAGTCAACATCCGTGGGACCCACTGTGAACACACCTTCCGATAGTTCAATTTCTTCCGAACAACCATGTGGGCTGTCCCAATTGACATATGGAATTCTTCTGCAAGCGAACGAATGCTCCGACGACACTCAGTCAGTACTGCTTTATCAAGCACGGCTATGGCTTCTTCTGTTGCAACAATATGCGCCTGACCTGGCCGTGCAAGATCTGCCGTTAACTCACGTCCGTCTTTAAACATACGCACCCACTCCATCACTCTGGTCCTCGACAAACATTTGTCACCATATGCTGCCTTCATTCTCCGATGAATGTCTACTGCTTGACATCCTTCAAATGAAAGAAACTGGATCACAGCACGCTGATTCACTTTGGACGGGTTCGGAATCACACCCGCCATATTGTTAACAGTCTTCTGCAGCACATATGCATGCTGGGAAGATGAACACGTGACCGTATGTAAATTATTGGATACTCATTACTAGTGCAAAATGTCATCAATATCAGTGCGCTCTATCACGCGTGGTGTAACAAGTCCCGTTTTCATTTGAACACGCCTCGTATGTGGGGGTATAGGAAGGTTAATATTTGAGTGATATTTAGTAGAATATCTATAGTAACAAGTCTAGAAAGTGAAACAAGTTTCTTTTGTTTTGAGACTCCAAGAGGTCCATAAGTGGAAAAAAAAATTGTAAACTGCTTAGTGTACACCCATATCAGAAACTGACTATGAGTGAGAAAAAAAAAGGTTGTGAACCGTCTAGTGTACATCCCTATCAGAAACTGGCTACATCTTCTCTGAGACTGTGTGCAAATTGGCATTTTAAACGAACACTTCATTTGTTTCAGATTCTGTGGGCCAACGACCAAATTCTTTATTCAATAGACAATTTATAAATGCTTACAAACAAGACACTGCCATAAATAAATAAAACACATAGAGAACATTTGTTTGGGCTGCAGTATTTGTGCTCTGCTGCTGAGATCTTACTGTGTAAGAATGAGTGACTAGTAATTGAAAAAGTGCAAGAATGATATTCCAGAATACAAATACAAAATAAAAACTGCAAAACTAATGCTGTGACTTTTGGCAATAACACTATGAAAAATATCAGAGATGTAAAATTTATTTCAAATGGCAAACAGCAAAGTCAATCTACAACTATTAAGAAACTATATTTTTCCAGTAACAATAATTTGTCCAGTTAAGACTTAAATAATGACTTCTAAGATGAAAATTAAAACATCTGGATTAGAAATGAAATAGGGGACTGTCCTGAGAATATCATTAAGCATATGATTCACAAAGACCTGAACATTTAAGAAGATTGACTCCCAAAAATTCGACTAATCATGAAAGGAAAACGTTCCAGGAAAGATTTTTTTACAAGTGCCGCTCAGGCATCAATTGACACAGTGTATTGAATGACCTTTTGAATATGAGAAGACGGATGTGTCTGGCCATTGGCACATATAAAACGGCGACACAATGCATTTCTGTTTTCTAGACTACATCCTGCTGGAAATATAGTAGGACCATTGTTCTGCTACAAAAGATGTCCAGCGGGAGTTGAGAATGAATGCTGAAGAAGAAGATGACGGGAAGAAACACGTAAGTGTGCACAAAATTGAAAGGCTTACAGAGACATCTCACAGAAAAGATGAAGAAACTAAAGCTCATTGGGCAAAACTGCCTCAGTTGTTCAATAAACCTCTTTGGATCACTAGACAATAAGTATGGACACGTGCCGAGAAATTAAAAGTTAAATTATGTATAACAAAGATGGGAGCTGACCACCCCACCTAATAGGTTGCTGCGGCTTAGTACATGAAGACCTCTCTTCATCACCTGCGACAAGTTGCTGCCATGGGATCTACCTTTACTTTTGTTTTATAAATTGTCCAATTGTAGTTTTTGATGTGTTTATTATTTCATTGTATTTTAGGAAAAGAAAATTAATTTAGATGAAGGCGTGTCTGTACATAATGGAGATGATGCGGCTGATGTTGGAGAAGAAGATGGCATACATGTTTCTCAAGGTAAGTTACTTGGTTAGATTTCTTTCAAATTGCTAGACTCAATTTCTAAATCTATAATTGTACAGTTGGCTCTCTTAGTGATAAAAGTAGATCCCAACATACAGTAATATGACAACTTGGAAAGGTATACATGGAGCAATATAAACAGTACAGTTAGGTGGTAGCTCAGTGATTAGAGGTTCAGATGCACAGATTCTGGTTGAACATGGTTAAATATGTTTGTTCAGTTGTGTCTGCATATATTTTTAATGGGTCACTATAGAAAATAATGAACCAGGAATTAATGCCTTCAGGAAAATTGAGTCTATTATTACATTTGACTCGTCTTATTCAAATTCGTAGGCATTCATTCTCAAATTCCTGCAGATTAGCAGGATATAGTCCAAAGAACAGAATGCATGATATCGTGGTTTACAGCTTTTCTGTGATATCTGCGCCTTTCAGCCTGGCATGTCCATTTTCAGCATGACTTCTGGGTGGGACCCTATTTGGGATGTTGCAACCAACTCCAATGCATAACCTCCTTAGTCACCTCTTACTACATGCATGGAAGGTAAGCAGTGTTGCTATTCTATGCTCCCCATTCGGAGCTAACAACACACGGGCATGACTCATGAAATCCTAATTATAACAAGTTGAAGATAGAATGTAAGCTAGAAATTGCTAGTTTTTAGTAGTCATTCTTATGGTAAACCTGTACACTCCATGATAAAAGAATTGAGAATGTGTCAGTAGCAATATTCTTCATTAGAAATGATAATCTTGGCACAGAGGACTTAAGGGTTGCACTGTATTTCTTCAGCTATCCCTGAGTGTCTACTGTAAGTCTCACTCAAACACTTCATGATGTGATGGTCTGACGCAGTCAGCCCTGTCATAGGTTAACTTTGACCCTATTGAGGATGTGACAGTCAACTCCACCCCAAACCCTCCTATGAGGTCACCTCTTATGACATGCATAGAAGATAAACAACGTTACTATTCTTTGCTTTCCTATTGGGTTCCCCCCCAGCAACACACTGGCGTTTCGTGTACCTTGTCATATCTGAAACAACCTTGTTTATGTTTATGTGTTATTTATGTTTACAATTTGTACCAACTGGTCCTTGTACTACTGAGGCCTATGGAACATACTAATGTTAAATGTTTGTGGTTCTTGGGGAATTCACTTGTGCGGTGTGTGTGTGTATTGTTTTTGAGTCATTCGGCCGGTCCATATTCATAGTATCTTGAGAATATACACTGAAGTTTTGACTAAAATTGTATCATATTTTGCGTTGCAGCGTAGTTGAGTGCGGCAAATGTGTTATCTCAAGCTGCAAAACGAATAGGTGGCAGCTGAACTGAACAGGTTCAAATCCTGTTTGCTGCCTTATGATTTATTTCTAACAATAAATAACATCCTAATGCCCAACAGCATTTGTGGAAAAGATGATGGATGGATGGAAGGAAGGAATAAAGCAGAAGTAAACTGTTGTGTTATTTGCTAACAGAATTGAATAACTGTTTTCTGGATGGGCACATAGTGACAGTTTCTTTCATCAGATGGTAGATGTGCTGATGATTCCTGTTGCTCATTAATCTTGCCACAAATAGATTGTGTAGTATTGGTTATCATAACTTCACAGCTTGTTTTCCTTTGTAATGTATCTTTTACTACAAAATTCAGAGGAGCATGAGAAAAGTCCAGAGACTTCATCAGAACTGAATGTATCTGATGCAGAGTCCGCAGAAACAGTTGTGTCAAGCATACTCTCAGAGATTGTTGATAGTGTTGTTAAAGGTGAGGATTACATCATATAAGATTATGTGCAGTACATATTAGGTTAGTGTAGGACATTTGAACTCACAGTTCTATAGTACCAGGACACATCTTTCATACAAGATTATGTGCAGTACATTATTCTAGGTTAGTGCAGGACATTTGAACTGACAGTTCTATAGTACCAGGAAACATCAAATCAAATAACTAATTTATGTGTATCTAGTTTAGCAGTTTGAATAGCTAGGTATGCAAAAATATATATCATCAAGTACCATCTCTGCAATAAAGGTTGGCTGCAACGGACCTCCAAAATCCTGTCTCTTGCTTTGGTGGTACACTCTGCTGGACTATAATCTGTCAATCTCATGATGTCGCCTTCCAACTGATATCTCGGCCTACCTCTTTACCCTCAAGTAAGGTCTTCAATAAGGTGTCGTCTTTTAATATGTCTAAAATACTATATGTCCTTGAACAGTTCTTTTTTCATATGAATTGCTGTTAGAACCTCTTTATTGGTTTTCTTCTCTTTCCATGAATTTCTTGCTATTCACCTATATATTCATATCTCAAAGCATCTATTCATTATTGTAGTTGTTTGTTCATTGTCCATGTTTCTGAGCCATATTCTCATCATATTATGATATAGAAATACTTGAGTCGTGTTTGAATACCTATATTATACTAACATAGCACTGATGTAGTCAAATTCTTACAGATCTGAGATAATCTAATTCTTACAGATCTGAGATAATCTAATTCTTACAGATCTGAGATAATCTAATTCTTACAGATCTGAGATAATCTAATTCTTACAAATCTGAGATAATCTAATTCTTACAGATCTGAGATAATCTAATTCTTACAGATCTGAGATAATCTAATTCTTACAGATCTGAGATAATCTAATTCTTACAGATCTGAGATAATCTAATTCTTACAGATCTGAGATAATCTAATTCTTACAGATCTGAGATAATCTAATTCTTACAGATCTGAGATAATCTAATTCTTACAGATCTGAGATAATCTAATTCTTACAGATCTGAGATAATCTAATTCTTACAGATCTGAGATAATCTAATTCTTACAGATCTGAGATAATCTAATTCTTACAGATCTGAGATAATCTAATTCTTACAGATCTGAGATAATCTAATTCTTACAGATCTGAGATAATCTAATTCTTACAGATCTGAGATAATCTAATTCTTACAGATCTGAGATAATCTATTTCTTACAGATCTGAGATAATCTAATTCTTACAGATCTGAGATAATCTAATTCTTACAGATCTGAGATAATCTAATTCTTACAGATCTGAGATAATCTAATTCTTACAGATCTGAGATAATCTAATTCTTACAGATCTGAGATAATCTAATTCTTACAGATCTGAGATAATCTAATTCTTACAGATCTGAGATAATCTAATTCTTACAGATCTGAGATAATCTATTTCTTACAGATCTGAGATAATCTTCTTCTTTTGTATTGATATAGTTCTTCTTTTGTATTGATATAGTTCTTCTTTTGTATTGATATAGTTCTTCTTTTGTATTGATATAGTTCTTTTGTATTGATACTTAATCTAATATGGATGGGACAGCCAGTTCACCCCCATAACCGTAGTCACTTCTTATGACATGCATAGAAGGTAAATTAGTGTTGCTATTGTTTGCTACCCTTTGAAGTCCCAGTAAAATGCGGGCAACATAGCTCTTGATAGCCCATAGCCTTCCTGACAATAAGGTTCTAAATGGCATGCATTATGAAGTTTATGGATACATGTATTGTTCCAGTGGAGGTATTCCAGTGCAGCAGTACCCATACCATCATGTCCTGCCAGAACTTCTGAGCCAACCAATTCATCATTCTTCTGTCAGATTTGTTGACCCATCTGCATTGGTAAAATTTTCTTTTAGGTCTTCACTGTCCTATAAATAGAAAACTGTTTACATTTTTAACTAGCTGACATCACAGAATTCCATGGAACACCAATCAAATCGATTGATGCTGTGACATCGCATCTCCCAACGCCGACAAGAATTTATTGAAAATTTAACATTAGGAGGTTAAATGTCACAACTGCTGCACATGCTAATCCTACCCTAATTCTAACCCTACCCCCTAATTCAATCACACGCTGCACATGCCCAATAACGCTACAAAGGTTAGGTAATACCTCTCAGTAGAATGAAACTAGAACAAAGGTTAGGTAATATCTCTCAGTCGAATGAAACTAGAACAAAGGTCACAGTGAAGACCCAAAAGTAAATGCGCCCTGACATTTCCCACCACCAGGAGTCCACCACACAAGAACAAGTGTCCGCCAGACTGCATCTCTTTGTCATCCATGGGGAATTATTTGATAGAAGACACAAGTACAAAGTTGAGGGACAACAGGACATACATTTAACCCATGTGTGAGGGACAACAGGAAATACATTTAACCCATGTGTGAGGAATAATAGGACATGAAACAGAACTGTAAAGATGATTGTTGTAGGAGTTTTTCACTGAAATAAAAGCTTACATTTCTAGTTATATCATCTACTAGAAGTCTAATGCAACATAAATGGTTTGTCTGGTAGGACACACAGACTTTCCACATGCAGGGCAGAATGTAGAAAATATTCTAGCATAAAACAGTCTATAAAGTCTACATATCAAGACATTTCTGACAAAATATAAGCACACATTGTGAACATGTAATGCATTGTTGATAGTGCATCATGTGATCTGCATTATTTCTGGCATCATGTGATCTGCATTGTTTATGTTTATGGACTGGATTGTTTGCTTTCTTTTCATGATGACAATTTAGCATGGTTTTTAAAAAAACACATAAAATTGATTTTTTTTCCTGCCCTATAATGAAAATGTGCACTTTTGATCAAATCAAATTCTGGCATGTTACAGCTTTCTCTCAAAAAGAGCTACACTTTTTCTGCAGCTTAACAGTGCTTCTCAACAACCAGCCTGCGACATTATGTATACAGGGCTGCGAGAGTTTCTGAAATTTGTGTGTTCTAATAATATTTAATACATATATATTTTATAGTGAAAACCTTCCCAGGTGAAACAATTTTCAAGGATGATGCAAAAAACTAATATAAAGAAACTTCTGATTAACACCTTATGTTTGTAACAAATGTCAGTGACCAAGCTTTGTTGTAAAGATAAAAGCATTCAGGGATTGTCTGAAAAGGAAACAAATGGCCGTGTATTCTTTGTTCTTGAAACAGATCTACTGCCTATTACAATGACAGCTAAGGATTGGGTGTCCTCTGTTAGTGTAATTAGTGATCTACAGGAACTGTCAGCATGTATAACTTGTGACATCTAAGAGAAATTTATAATTCTACCCAATATGCTTTGATGTAGACTCTGTAATCAATATGTTATGCATTTTTGTGCATCATATATTTATTTCTTCATTGTTTGGTTTAACTGCACTTTATTCAGAGGTGGATATTGTATCCCCTGGAGATAAGACAGAGACTGTTGTTAGCAACGGTATTTCAAATGCTACTCATGAACAGCAGCAAACTCAGGACCAGCAACAACAGCTGCCTCCAGTAGTGATTAATTCTGTTGAAGGTAATATAATCAGATGTCAGTTATCATCATCAGGTTAGTTAGTCATTAGGCTGGTTTTAGAGTCATCTGGTCATGTCACTCTACTATCCCATGTTCTCAGTAGCTATCCTCAACTCAGTATAACTCTTGATCATGTCATCACTCTACTATCCCATGTTCTCAGCATATAGATTTTCTAGCAGGATGTAGTCTACAGATTTCTCTTGTAGCAGAACAATGTTCCATTACAAGTTGTAGCACATGATGATAGTAATTTAGATTTCACGAGACATGTGTCAAGTATAGAATGGTCTGTTCCAAATATTAATGTCTAAAAAATCATTTTGTGTTCTCCATCAGGAGTACCTCTTTCACCCGATGATAGTGCAGAAGGGACAGAGGCTGTAGAACAGTTCCATGGAGCATTTAGTCATGTCCTACAGAAAGATGCTTTTCTGGTGTTTAGAAGTCTTTGCAAGCTGTCCATGAAGCCACTAGCAGATGGACCACCAGATCCAAAGTAAGTGTGATTGTAATGTTTCTAATCACTGTTGAATGATTACCCATCACCTTTTAGCAACTAGTCATCAATGTCTTGTGATATGGTGGCAATGACACACACTCTCTACTTTGTTCTGTCTGTCAGACTCTGACTTCTAGTAAATAAAGTCCATATTTTCTCCATTGAGGACAAATGATGATTATGTTGTTTTATTTTTATAATTTGCACACAAAAAAACAACAGGTTTAATCAAAATTATGACAAAGTCTGCTGTATTTTTTATATTGTCTAGTTTAAAAACGTGACACTTTACAGACATGGCATTTTGCCATTTTTAAAAGTAAAATCATAAATGCATTTTTAAATAAAAAATTGTAAACATTGCAAATGAAATGATGTAGCAATGCATCATATGTCATTGTGTTCAGGTTACAATGCATCATATGTCATTGTGTTCAGGTTACAATGCATCATATGTCATTGTGTTCAGGTTACAATGCTCTATGTATTCGTGAGCACAAATATGAGCTTACATGAAGTGTTTGGTTTAGAATTTAATAAAATATGATAATTTATTATTTTCTAAATTTGGTCTAATTTTGTAAATGTCACACTCACAAAGAACAAAAAAAAAAAATAAGCAGGACAAGAAAAACATGCACAGTTTAGTTTTTATTACATCTGATCCATATATATATATATATATAAAACATGTCAAAAAAATGGAATAGATGTATGCACAAAACACATTAAAAATGGTATATGTTGCATGACTTTTTGTATAAAAAGATTATTTACAGCTGTATGTATATATATATATATATATTTGTATAAAAAGATTATTTACAGTTGTATATATATATTTGTATAAAAAAATTATTTACAGCTGTATATATATATATATTTGTATTAAAAAAAATATTTTCAGCTGTATATATATATATTTGTATAAAAAAATTATTTACAGCTGTATATATATATATTTGTATAAAAAAATTATTTACAGCTGTATATATATATATTTGTATAAAAAAATTATTTACAGATATATATATATATATTAAATTGTGTAGACATCACACATGAGTATAATGTTAATTCAAACATTTGTTCAGCATATGACTACAAGATGGGGGATGAAAGGGGGGTACAAGATGGGATGAAAGGGGGGTACAAGTTTAACTCTTTATCAGAGAAGAGTCTATTCCTCCACCTCTGAGATTTTGTGTGTCCCTTCTTATTGCCATGGTTTCTGTTTTGTCTATGCTTATCTTCATGTTGTTGGTCTTGTACTCGATGTCCATGGATGTTAGATGACGTTGTAGTTCAGTTTCTTGATATACTATTATTGCCTTATCATCGGCAAAGAGTAGCTCTTTGCTATTTTCATTTTGCATCTTGTCTTTTTTTTAAGACTACATTACCTGTGTTTAAGTAAGTACTATTAACTACTGTGATACCATTATTCTTTCCTTTGTAAAGTACTTGGTAATTTTTCATGTTTGACTTGACAGTTCATGGCCAGGCTTTCTTAAGTATATTAACTTTCAGTTCATGTGGAACAAAACGATACTGGTCTGTAAAATGCATGAGAATCTGGTGTGCACAGGTTGTTGTAGAATGCATTCGAGGTGAAGCGCAGATGACGTAATGATTTCCTGTGATGTTTTTGTTCTGTTTATGACAAATAACGGAGAATGAATGTATCTAACCTTCATGACCTCACTTGCGCATGGAAACGCCTACAAATATACGTCACTGAGAGCCCAACAGCATCCTAAATCACCTGCTTGCTATGCCCTGATTCCTCAGTATGTAACTGCATAAAGTTAGGTTCACATGACGCATAATTCCCGCCACATGATGCAAGAGAAACGTCATTTCCACTCAGGTCACAAATTGACTAAATTGTAAGAAATGGAGTATATAATTGGGTTGGTGTCGGATCGAAATATCCGAATTAGGAACCACATGGCATCATAATGGATTGACCTGGTAAGTAAAATCTACGTGTTTTATGTGTTGACCTTGTGTTTTATGTGTTAAAATATTAAGAGAATGATAGTTTATTAATGAAATAAATTCAATAGCTCTAGATAATTTATCAGGGTTGCCAGATATTGCAAAATTGTAATTCCGAGTCCTAAAGGTTTAATAATATTTTTTTTAAAGAATAGAGTCGTGCATTTATCTTTTGTTAGAACAGTTGCTACCAGTTAGACACAGTTTGTGATGAAGGGTAGCATTAGGAAATAATGGTGCAATTATATTAATAGTACACGTTTTTCTCTCAACATGAAGTGACAATGCATTCTACAATAATCTGTGCACAACAGATTCAGATGTTTTTTACAGGCCAGCATTATTTTGTTTCAATGCACATAAACTTTCATTCAGGCTCCAAAGCGTCACAATTGTTTTGGTGGAACTATCAACTGATAAGTATGCATTATAATCTAATTGATATATATCAACCTGCTAACAAGTGCAGTGTGTAATTACATTGCTTGAGCATGAATCTCAGAGAGAAAATGTCAACAATTTCAAATATAACTGAAAAATGCTGGGCACAGAAGTTTATCACAAGATGCTTGTCATCTGAACATCATGGTATTGGATTATAGTATGACTGTGTGTTGCCGGTACTTGAAAGGGGGGGTATAGAATAGCAACTCTGTTTACCTTCCATGAATAACGTACGAGGCGACTAGGGAGTAGTTGGCCGTCCCATTCCTTATATGGTCAAGGTGTCCCAAAGACATGATGAAGTCGGATGTGTTAGGCAGACAGGAAAGCAGTAAACTATGACAACGTATTCCATTCTCCATTCTGTATCCTGCTCGTGTGCAGAAATTTGAGAGTGAATGCAGAAGACTGATGCATCTCAGCAACAACATTAGAAATGTGTGGAGTTAATGATGCTCGATGTTTATCGTCATCAGTCAACGTTGCACGTCAAGATGTATGCCAGATAACTACAGCAGATCACTTTTCTAGCACTCCTATAAAATAGTTGTAACTCAAGAAGCTCATTTTCTTGTTTCAGGTCACATGAACTTCGTTCCAAGATACTCTCCTTGCAACTGCTGCTCTCTATCCTCCAGAGTGCTGGTCCAGTGTTCCGAACAAATGTCATGTTCATAAATGCCATCAAACAGTATTTGTGTGTGGCACTTTCTAAGAATGGAGTCAGTTCTGTGCCAGAAGTGTTTGAGCTGTCCCTCACAATCTTCATTACTTTGCTGGCAACCTTCAAGCAGCATCTCAAGATGCAGATTGAGGTATATATTGTTCTAACAAACAAGATAGTACAACACAAATACCAGGGATGGTTAAAAAGTCATGCCTCCTAATTTATAATTTAATTAAATGGGCATGAAAATAGATAAAACTCACCCTAAAATGTAGTATGAAGTCTGTACTTTAAAAATGTATTTCTCAATGTAGTCTTTGTTATTTGTTACAGTTTTTGTCCATCTTTGCACAAGGGCATGTATCCCCCCACAGTAAAAGTTGTGTCTTTTTTCCTAAACCAATTGTGTACAGAACGTTTAAGGTTGTTGTCCATAAAGTGATGTCTGTGTAGATCTTCTTTTAGTGGTCAAAGCAGATGGAAGTCTGAAGGTGCAAGATCAGGACTGTAAGGGGGATGTGGTAATACTGTGTAGATCTTCTTTTAGTGGTCAAAGCAGATGGACGTCTGAAGGTGCAAGATCAGGACTGTAAGGCGGATGTGGTAATACTGTCCAACCAAATTCTCTAATCACATCAATGGTGTGTTTGGCGAGGCATTATCGTGCAACAGTGTTACAGCTCTCTGATCTTTTAATGGGTAATGTTGCCGAAGATGACCTTTAAGCTTCTTCAAAATTTCAATATAATGGTCTACATTCAAAGTGTTCCTTTGTTCTCGAGAAGAAGTACATCCTTCTCATTCCCAAACACGGAGGCCATAACTTTCCCTGCAGATGGTGGACATTCAAACTTCTTTCTTGTATACGATGTTGTGTGATGCCATTCCATTGACTGCCTCTTGGATTCTGGTTTTTAAAAAAATGCACCCAAGTCTCATCGCCTGTCACAAGATATGAGTTTCGCAATGGTGCAGAAGGTTAATGGCTATGGTACCATCATTACTTTTTGACCATCCCTCGTATTTGTTAATATGGCTAGTTTTCAATTACATTTAAATATTTCTTTAGAATTGTTCTCATTATTGTAGTATTAACCCGGTAGTGAGTGAATCACTAGGAAAATCTTTAGACGGGGGAGTAAAGACCACTTAGTGATTCGTATTGTCATTAAGGAATCTGTCCATCATCAATATACCTGTAACTTGTCATGGTTGTAGAGTGTACCACATGGATGCATCAACATATAGAGTCCTCCATCAATTTCTATCTTTATGACGTGCAAGACAACCTTATCCTGTCCAGTCATTGATGTTCTCTGCTTCTTCACTGTTATCTGCTTCTTCCATCTTTGATGTTCTCTGCTTCTTCCATCTTTGATGTTCTCTGCTTCTTCCATCTTTGATGTTCTCTGCTTCTTCCATCTTTGATGTTCTCTGCTTCTTCCATCTTTGATGTTCTCTGCTTCTTCCATCTTTGATGTTCTCTGCTTCTTCCATCTTCGATGGTTCCCTGTAGTTGTGTTTTTGACAAGGAACCATGTCAGAATATGAGTTTTTCATGTATTTCAGTATTTCAAACCATGCGTTTTCATCATTTTAGTATTAAAAGTAATGGTTCCTGTGGGCCTGTATACAATGTATTTCTTATGTGCACATTTGTCTTATGTTCTCTATATGAGATTCATAGAATATGTCTAACATTTGTACTCAAAAGCCTGTAATTGTCTCTCCATGTCTGCATTGAGTGTCCAAGTCTCACAACTATACAATAGAAAGCACTAGTGAGTTATACAGTTTGACTTTCACTCCAACACTGATGTTGCTTTTCCAAATTAAGTTTAGCTTGTGAGATAGAAGCTAACGCCATCTCTAGCCTAATCTTTAATTCTGCTTTGCATTTTCCATCACTGCATATGCTAGATCTGAGATATTTGAAAGTTGCTAGATCTGAGATATTTGAAAGTTGCTAGATCTGAGATATTTGAAAGTTGCTAGATCTGAGATATTTGAAAGTTGCTAGATCCGAGATATTTGAAAGTTGCTAGATCTGAGATATTTGAAAGTTGCTAGATCTGAGATATTTGAAAGTTGCTAGATCTGAGATATTTGAAAGTTGCTAGATCTGAGATATTTGAAAGTTGCTAGATCTGAGATATTTGAAAGTTGCTAGATCTGAGATATTTGAAAGTATTCACATCCTCAAGCTCTTACTCATTCATCATGATACATATCTGTACTTCTGTGTCTCTGCTGTTAACTAAGATCTTACTCTTTTGTGTTGATTTCCATCCCATACTTGCTGGTAACTTTTTCGAATCTTGCTGCTAATTCTTGTTCAGGCCCAACTATAAGATCAATATTATCATAAAGTGCATGAAGAAATAAAAATCACTTATTGATGATGCAATGATAGTTCATAATCTATAACCATGTTTACTTTTTCTGGTGTGCCCAATAACAAAGAAATCAAATTTAGAAGTCCTAAAAGATGCTGGAGTAAAAAGACAAATTATAGCAAAGATTAGAAGCAGTCAAGATTTTTTTGGATTGTGATGAGAAAAGTAAAACTTGAACATTTATTAGCCACCAGAAAGATCAAGGGGAGAAGAGACAGAGAGAAGTTGCTAGATGGGTTGTCATTGACATGAGAGAGTTGTGAATAAACATGATCGCCTAAGCTACTAGACATGGCAGAACATTGATTGATTATGTATAAAACATTGTGATAACTCATGTCATACTTTTTACATGCGTTGTGTCTTAAATTTTATTTGTTGCTGTTTGATTCCAACTGTGTAGTGTATATTTTGTTTAAAGCTGTTTGATTCGATCATTATAGTCTACATTTTATTTGTAGCTATTTGATTCCAACTGTGTAATCTATATTTTATTTGTTTTTGTTTGATTCCAACTGTGTAGTGTATATTTTGTTTAAAGCTGTTTAATTCCAACTGTATAGTCTACATTTTGTTTGTTACTGTTTGATTTCTATGTGTGTAGTCTAGATATACTTTACCCAGGTATTCTTCAAAGAGATATTCTTGTACATCCTGGAGACACCCAGCAGCTCTTTTGATCATAAGTGGATGGTTATCCAGGCTTTAACTAGGATTTGTGCAGGTAACATATGCTGTTTATATTTTTAGTCATCTTAATTGATGAGAACTAGGGCTAATTATCTGGTACTTCCTGCAGACAGTGCTGGATTCTGTCCTAAATCTAGAAATATGGCTGTGTTCCTCCTGCAGACAGTGCTGGATTCTATAATAAATCTAGAACTATGGCTGTGTTCCTCGTGCAGACAGTGCTGGATTCTATAATAAATCTAGAACTATAGCTGTGTTCCTCCTGCAGGCAGTACTAGATTCTGTACTAAATCTAGAACTATGGTTGTGTTCTTCCTGCAGGAAGTACAGTATTATGCTACATTTCCTCTAACACAATGTGCATTTTGTGTGTAGATCAGGTGCCTGTTTGAACTACTATGTAACCAAGTGCATAAAATATGCTTTAGGGGGTACTAGGCTATACTAGTCAGTTCCTCTTTTGCCAAGTTTGGCACTTAGGGCGAATGTCATAGTTCTCCATGCCTGTTGGTCAGTTGCCAACAATTGCAGGTCTTGTGCATTTATGCCTGTTGATTTTAATTCATTCATAAATGTTCTTCTGAGCGTTGCTTTTGGTCTTCCCTGTTTTATTTTCCCATCTGGTGTCCACATGAAGGCTTGTCATGGAATTCTGTTTTCCTTCATTCTAAGTATGTGGCCAATGTATGTCCAGCGGCGTTTTCTGATGATGTTCGTCACATATTCTTGTTGTGTCTCCTCAAAGTATGTCGTTTGATTTGAAGTCTTTCCAATTAGTATTTGTATTTTTCTGAGGCATCTATTCTTGAAGGCAACAAACTTCTTATCCATTATTGCGGTAGATTTCCAACTTTCACACCCATATGTCAATGATGGAATCACACTTGCATTAAATAGTTGCAGATTGATGTGTTTACTTTTGATCTTCGATCTCCAGATGTGTGAGAGTTTGTTGGAGGCGAGATCGATTCAAGTCTTGATTTCTGAGTTGGTATCCCCTTCTGATGTTATCTTGCTTCCCAAATATACGAAATTTGAAATGTTGTCTAGTATATTAATATCTAGTTGAATTGATTCTGTCAGGCCGGTAAAGTTCATGTCTCTAGGCTGTAGGCTGTAGTCCACACTTTTATATTATGGGCATAGTGTTAACCTCTATTACAGCATTGAAGGTTTTTCTGGATAAAAAAATATGTTGACAGAATATTTCAAATGTATTAGTTTATCTTGGGAGGGGGGGTGGTGGTGCTTGGCTATAGTCCTCACTTCTAGATTATGGACATAGTGTGTGTTAACTCTGTTAATATATAATAAGTTTAAGAATATTAGCTTCTTGAATGCATAATGTATGCCAACAAAAAAAATCTGGGTGGTACCAATTTCTCTACCAGCTGTAAACTGGTTGGTAACTGACACATGAGTTAAGGAAGGTAAACACAGCAAGGAAGGGAACTGGCCACCCCACCTAATAGTTGCTGCAACTTAGTACATGAAGAGTTATCTTCATCGCTACACGTAGGTTGCTGCCATGGGATCTACTATTTCCTTTAGCCATTTCTATACACATTGTGGTCTGGAGGGGAAAGAAGTGTATTTGGTCAGAAACTGAAAATGCTAGAAGTCAATTCAATTCTGTTATACTGAATATCTTTGTTTAGAAAACTTACTGAAAAACTAAATGGAAAAAAAAAAGAAATTTACCTGAACTATGACTGTGGTCTTGTGTGTATTTTATCTGTAGATGCTCAGTGTGTTGTAGACATTTACCTCAACTATGACTGTGACCTTGCACTGGCTAACATTTTTGAACGTCTGATCAATGACCTCTCTAAGATTGCTCAAGGGAGACAGGCATTAGAATTAGGTAAGTTTCTTATTGGTCCACAACAGTTTGTTACATCATATTAGACTATAGTATATCTTCTCATCTGTGTGTGTTAGTTAGTATATCTTCTCATCTGTGTGTGTTAGTTAGTATTCTATCTATTCTATCCACAACTGATACCAGGTTATGTTTCTGCGTAAGGGAAACAGGGCGTGGTCAATTCAGTTATCAATTTTGTGTGGTTTTGTTTATACGTTATTAGTTTCTTGAAAAAAGTCCCATTTGGACTGATATATCTATATATATGGAGAATTGTCCTGTTTAGTTTTATTGTATGTTTTTTAAATACTTTTTTACCTATTTTTATTCATAGTTAAGGTAAGTTTTTCTAGTAACCTGTTTAATTTATTTTGCTTAACCATTAGATAGATAGGTAGATTATAGACGATCGTGTCTTCTGTGTGTGTTAGATAGGTAGATTATAGAAGATCTTGTCTTCTGTGTGTGTTAGGTAGATTATAACAGATCTTGTCATCTGTGTGTGTTAGATTAATAGATTATAACAAATCTTGTCATCTGTGTGTGTTAGATTAATAGATTATAACAAATCTTGTCATCTGTGTGTGTTAGATTAATAGATTATAACAAATCTTGTCATCTGTGTGTGTTAGATTAATAGATTATAACAAATCTTGTCATCTCTGTGTGTGTTAGATTAATAGATTATAACAGATCTTGTCATCTGTGTGTGTTAGATTAATAGATTATAACAAATCTTGTCATCTGTGTGTGTTAGATTAATAGATTATAACAGATCTTGTCATCTGTGTGTGTTAGATTAATAGATTATAACAGATCTTGTCATCTCTGTGTGTGTTAGATTAATAGATTATAACAGATCTTGTCATCTGTGTGTGTTAGATTAATAGATTATAACAAATCTTGTCATCTGTGTGTGTTAGATTAATAGATTATAACAAATCTTGTCATCTGTGTGTGTTAGATTAATAGATTATAACAAATCTTGTCATCTGTGTGTGTTAGATAAATAGATTATAACAAATCTTGTCATCTCTGTGTGTGTTAGATTAATAGATTATAACAAATCTTGTCATCTGTGTGTGTTAGATTAATAGATTATAACAGATCATGTTGTCTGTGTTGTTAGATAGATTATAATAAATCTTGTCATCTCTGTGTGTGATAGATTAATAGATTATAACAAATCTTGTCATCTATGTGTGTTAGATTAATAGATTATAACAGATCTTGTCTTCTGTGTGTGTTAGATAGATTATAACAGATCTTGTCATCTGTGTGTGTGTTGAACAGATTGGATTGATGATCTTAAGATGTGATGACTTTCATCCCTTAACTAAAAACAAGGTGGATGGAGATAAGGGCCTTTTATCTGTTGTCAATATAGTACAGTGCACCTCCAGATAACTTCAGTTATGTTCATGTTCCCATCTTCCCACACCACCAGATATCTCTAGCTGTGTTCATGTTCCCACAGATATCCCTAGCTGTGTTCATGTTCCCAATTATCCATAGATGTGTTTAATGTGTTGTTTAGCATGAAATAGGTTGTCAATGCAGGATCCTGTAAAGACGTCTGAAGCAAGAAGTTCACAGTTTAACGTTTACATAGCAACTCTGATTCTCTTGATAAATGCTACTGTATTTGAAAGCTTCTCTGTGCTCCCATACAGCTTTCTGTTAAATAGGTGAGTTGCGTGATACCATGGTTGCTCCTATAAGATATACTGTTACATTTCTTCTCATGTCGTAAACGTTACAGTTTTAGTCAGTAAATTTGTGCTGTTTTACAACACAGGTGCCACCCCAAACCAAGAGAAGACAATGAGAATCAAAGGCTTACAGTGTCTAGTATCTATACTCAAGTGTATGGTCGAGTGGAGCAAGGATCTTTACATCAATCCTCACTCTCAGTCCAACTTAGGTAAACAAAATATGCTCACTACAGGAGCCACAAGATGACCCAACCATGTTGTGTTAAGCTGGAGAAATGATTGTGATAGATTATATAAATAACTAAACAATGATTGGAATTATTTTAAAAAATAAACAATGATTGTGATAGATTATATAAATAACTAAATAATGATTATAATAAATTATGTAAATAACTAAACAATAATTGTGATAGATTATATAAATAACTCAACAATGATTGTGATAGATTATATAAATAACTCAACAATGATTGTGATAAATTATATAAATAACTAAATAATGATTATAATAAATTATGTAAATAACCCAACAATGATTGTGATAGATTATATAAATAACTCAACAATGATTGTGATAAATTATATAAATAACTAAATAATGATTATAATAAATTATGTAAATAACTAAACAATAATTGTGATCGATTATGTAAATAACTCAACAATGATTGTGATCGATTATATAAATAACTCAACAATAATTGTGATAGATTATATAAATAACTCAACAATGATTGTGATAGATTAGTTTTATTCTAAAAAAGAATGTTTTAAATGATGACAGGGCAGGATAGCAAGCCATATACAGAGACAGATAATGACTCTGGCAGTGGGACTATGACCAGTTATGGCAGTACAAACTCCCTAAGCTCAACCAGTAGTGCACCTGCAGCCAACACATTAACTGGAAATACAGTACCTGGAGTCACTCCTACAGACAGTCCTGAACAGTTTGAAGTTCTGAAACAGCAGAAAGAAGTCATGGAAATTGGGATTGAGCTGTGAGTCTTTCATATCATGCTGGTTAATGTTGGAAGTCATAGATATTCCACAAGCTTTATTGTTTCATAGCAATCCCTGTATTCACTTGAATATTGTTTTGTGTGTTTTTGTTTCCACATTAATTACTATGGGTGTGTATGTATACCTTTACCAAGCAAATTTGAATGTTGAAAGTGCAGCCACAAGACTACATGGAGATTTAAGAAGACTATACGAGTACTGTAAAACATGGAATCTAAAAATAAACTGTGAGTAAACTGTCTATACCATCTTTACCAAGAGTCATAAAGCAGCCAAAGAGAATATCAATCTATGGTTGGATACACAGAAATTTCCAAGCGAAGAACATCCCACATATCTTGGAATCACGCTTGATCGGCAGCTCACCCTCAAGAAGCATGTAGAAAATGTCAAAATTAAAGCATTTAAACGATTACAACTACAGAAAAGACTCGCTGGCACATCCTGGGGATCAGACAAGGATACCCTTAGAGGACTATATCTTGGTTACATACATTCTGCTTTAGAATACAACAGTGCACTTCTCACAACATGTTCCAAGACAAATGTAGAATCTCTAGATGTGTGTGTTCATCCATCACGTGATGATGACTATTTTTTACATCCACTTTTGAAACTTCAGTTAGAATAATGACCATGCTTAATAGTTCATAGATGGCTAATGAGCCCTATTCGAGCTGTATGTTCTTGAACAGTTCAGATATGGAATGACAACTGTAGGCGGATTTTGGTCTATCCGTAACTTTCTAGCTACACTCCGCTGTTGGGCTGCAGCATTTCTCCTCTTTTCACAAGATGATGCACTCTTTTTTACTGTAGAACGCCACATAGATCTTTTTTGTGCAAGTTATTCCCATGTGTCTTGGTCTATTTCAAATGCTTTCAGTGAGGTCTTTAATGAGTCCTTGAAACGCATCTTTTTTCCACCTTAAGATCATTTACCCTTCTCCAGCTCACCATAGAGAAGTATCTGTGGCAGGCGATAGTCTGTTATACATACCAAATGACCTGCCCAACAAATCTGTGTCTGCATAAGGATAGTGTCAATGCCTGGGATACCAGATCTGTCAAGGGCAGTGGTATCTGGATCTTTAGATAGAGTGCAGAACAATGCCCTACTCCTTATTAGTGGAGCAATGGGATCTACACCAACGGCTGCATGTGAAATACACAAATGTGGAACTCCTTGAGATATGGGTACAATGGAAGCTTATGAAAAAAAGCAAAGAATGAACAAAGACCACCCAAATAAACAACTTGTAGAAAACTGGCAACCAAACCACAGAATAAAACAGGTCAGTCCTCAGACATGTCAATGAAATAAAAGACAGCTGTCACCTTCCAGACAAGAGACAAGAACTGCAAAGAGTAGAAAAATGTTTACCACCACATGCAGATTTTAAATGCCGGAAATCAAGACACAGTTAAGAGATAACGTAACGAAAAGTTCCGACCCAGTAAGTCTTATGAAAGCAACACAGAAAACAATAGACACCTACCCAGAACAATGAATTCATGTCTATACTGATGGGTCTGCTTTCAAAGCCATCATCAAAGCAGGTTATGGTGTCTATATAGAATATCCAGACAAAAAACCTGATGAGTAGTTTGATGCCTGTGGGGAGATATGTTCTAACTATGAAGCTGAAATAACAGCACTAGAAGTTGACTTTTACCACCTGAAGACCATATTTGATACCTTTCCATCAAAAGTCCAAAACATTGTTATTTCATAGACTCTACGTCCGCTCTTCCAAGCACTAGAATGTCAAAAATGTGATGGACATTGTAAGCCTGAGCTGGTGGAAATATATTACCATATATTCAATATTTGCCAACCTGCTACTTACATCTTATGAAGCCATCTTATGATTATTATGCAGTGGATTCCTAGCCACTCAAACGCATCTGGCAATGACAAGGCAGACAGACTAGCAAAGATGGGAGCTCAACAAGAACAGCCTTATACAGAAACAGCAATGCACACAGTTAAAATGATTCTGAAATCTGTGAACAAAGAAAATTGGATGAACAGATGGGCCATGGGAAACACTGGGAGGGAAATCTATAAATATATGACCAGCCCAAATCCTAAAGACAATATCAACCTCCTGGAAAGAAAAGACCAGAGTATCATATTCCGACTGCGCACACAACACGTACAGCTTAACAATCACCTGAACAGAATACAACCACAACACACTCCAGGGTGCCGGCTGTGCACTCATCCCTATGAAACTGTTGACCACCACCTTTTTGAATGTCCAGCGCTGGATGACATCAGGAAAATGCTTCTCCCTCCAGGGCCAGATAAATGGAACACATTATATGGAACAAAACAACAACTCACAAACACATGCATATATCACACAATGGCATTGGGTCAAAGGGCATGAGCCTATGGACCGCTGGATCAGCAACCAACCAACCATATGAAAAAAATAGAGAAATGAATAGGTCTGTGGTTTTCACCTATTTTGATGACAAATTTTGAGATTCTTTATTCATAGTGGACGTCCAAAGTTGTGATTGCATGCTGTGTGATGAATGCAATGTGATATAAAATGATAGTATATTCTATGCAGTCAATTGTGGTGGATTGCATAATGTGTGATCATGGTCATCAGTGGAATAATCAACTTGTGTTTATTGAAATGTTTGTGATATTGATAATCAACTTGTGTTTATTGAAATGCTCATGATAATTACATTTTCAGCTTTAATAAGAAACCTTTGAAGGGAATCCAGTACCTTCAAGAGCAGGAGATGGTTGGGAAACTACCAGAAGACATCGCTGAATTTTTCCACAATGAAGAACGCTTAGACAAGGTGAATATCATATGAATAACTTGATCCAGTTCATGATTTTTGTATATAAGTCAGTTTATTGATATTTGACAGTCTCACATACTCAGTTGTATTTGGTTCTGGTTTGAGCACAATGGAAGACTTGCCATTCACTTTCATAGTAATACTACTAAAATTGTCTTATGTGAGACATACTTGAATAGTTTTATTGTATTTTCTAATGGGGTATAGGAGTTTCAGTATGTTTTCTTCTATAAATGTATTTATAGCTGAATATGTGTATCTTGACATATTCTAGAAATTTCTGACATTTTTTTATGAATATTCTATTTCAGACAGTTGTTGGTGATTTTCTGGGTGAAAATGAGAAGTAAGTAAACTTGAAAATGTAAAATTTTATCCTGTGGTGATTTTTGTTCATCTCTGATCATAGAGTAGCAGATGCAGTCTTTGGTGACTTTTTATTTCCATTTCAAAATGAGGATGATAGCCTTTTGCATCTGTACAGACGACAAAGGGGACGACAAAGAGAAAAATTACTAGATGGACTTGTATTGTGGCACAGTAGAAACTCACCAATCGAGCTTATTGGCAACACAAGAGACAGAGAGTCGTGCAGAACATGATCGCCTACACCATTCGGCATGGAACTTGATGATGACAGATGGTAAGAAAGCAGGTCAACAAAAGTTTCATGTGAACTGCGAGCTTTCATATTGAGAGAACAGTACATGCTCAATAAATCTGATTTGACTGGTGTATGTGCCTTTCTTCTACAAAGTTTGTCTTCAGATTTCTCCCTAGAGCCCCCTGGGATGATTGGATGCCTCAGTGTTTAGATGTACACCATGCTGTATGAATCAACCAATTCTTACCAATAATTTGGATTGATCATAAAATCACCCAAGAATGTTTTGCAGATGTGCTTATATCTTAGTTTTGTTCTGCCACCTTTTCATCCACTAGTAAGTTGTTTATAAAGCTTCAAGTGATCTGAAAGTATCCACATTTTTGTGTGGATTCCAGGATCACAAAGATTCTTAAATTGGCGTGTGAAAGTAACCATATTGTTTTTGTAGGAATCCCAAAGTTGTATCACAAACTAAGATTCTCAAACTATCATGTTAAAGTGCCCATATTATTTTTATATGAATACCATGTTAGATCACAAAGATCCATATGAGACCAGCGTGAATTGAACCAGTTTGCTCTAATGGCACCAAATCGTCTGACAACTAGAGTAAACAGGTTTTTCTGTACTTGACTAACCACATCTCCATAAAAATATGCGATTTTGTCAAGACATTCAAACTGTGTACTCAAGTCACTGAGAAAGGACCAATCGAGACAAGGACTATCACAACAACGAACATCCGTACAAATATTGAAGTATCCTCAGTAACACAAACATATAACATCCGCATTCGTTCTACAGGGGCCAATAGGTCTTCTTGTTAACATAAATAACATATAGGCAATACAATTTTGCTTCAGAATAATTGCTTATTCAAGTAGGAAGCAAGAGGATAAGTTAAAAGTTCTTGAGACCAATGGGATTTGAACCATTCTATTCTAACAGCACTAAATCACCTGGCAACTAGAGTAAATGGGTTTTTCCGTACTTGACTAACCGCATCTCAGATTTATGATATTCTCTATATGTGTACATTCTCAGCCACATTTTGTCATCATCTTCATATGGAAGCTGCCAGTTTGTATCTGTTGATCTGATATCTGTTGATAACTTGTTGATCTTAATATAATCTAGTTATCCTGTCTAGTCACTTGTTTGTTTGTTTCTTAACTAGGGGATTAAATCCTCTTGCAGAGAACGACTCTTTTAACCTATGACTGGAGCCTATGTTGATATAGTCACATGTTGTCTATGTTGATATAGTCACACATTGTCTATGTTGATATAGTTGCATGTTGTCTATGTTGATATAGTTGCATGTAGTCAATGTTGATATAATCGCATGTTGTCTATGTTGATATAGTCACATTTTGTTAATGTTGATATAATCGCATGTTGATATAGTCGCATGTTGTCTATGTTGATATAGTCGCATTTTGTTAATGTTGATATAATCGCATGTTGTCTGTGTTTTATATCAGCATGTTTATCCTGTCATGGTTGCAGCCATATCACTAACTGCTCTATCTCCTCCCATCTGTATAGGCTGCACAAGGAAGTCATGTATGCATACATAGATCAGATGGACTTTGCAGATGCTGACATTGTTTCTTCCCTGAGACAATTCTTGGCCGGTTTCAGACTGCCTGGGGAATCACAGAAGATAGATAGATTGATGGAAAAATTTGCATCAAGATACTACGAATGCAACCAGGGGTATGTGTTTAATTTATGTCATGCAATTGATGATATTTGTTAAGACTGGTTCATAAATCTCATGTTTGCTTTCACAGTTTTGTGCTGCATTATTTTTTCTTTGACTTTTGTTTTCTCTGCCTGTGGTGTCTACAACATGGAATATCTTGTACTGGAACTGGATGAATCTGAGGATGTAACAGATCCAGTTTCCATAACTACTTGTTGTTATTTTATGCACATCATATAGATTTCCTGATATAAATCCAGTGATTGGAGCATCCAGTGAGCTGGTATTACTATAGACACCAGCCCTTCAATAGACATTGACTAAGCCGAAAGTTGAAGTCTCCTGGGTATGAAAGAAAGCTCAGAAAAATATGCCACTGCACATAGGAAGTAAGAGCTAATTGCTCACAATTCCTGGGGTTCTTAAACAAACATAGACACCAGCTAATGGGGATGATAGCATCAATGAGCTGATCAACAATCTGCTTGCCTGAATCTACTCTATGTAGATCTTGATCAGCACAGCTGTAATCCATGTTTCATAGTTGAACAGTCAATTAGAATCACATTGTTCATACAGATGTGTTTCTAGTGTACCCAAGAATGATAATCATACCTCCAAATCAGCGCTGATAAGGAACATCCATTGCATACTGAAATACAGAGTGTGAAAGTTGGTAGACTAAAGTAAGGAAAAGTCATGAATGGGGCGTGCTGAGGAAGTTATACAAAGTGTGTGCTCACAGGAGGATCTGGCATACGCTGAGGAAATTATACAAAGTGTGTGCTCCCGGAGAACATGGCACATGGTGCTGAATAGATAAATGTACCCGTAGATTGTCATACTTTATTTCAGGTAGTGATAACTCTATATGGAGAATGTACGAAGAAGCAACCTATTGCTGTTGAATCTACTGTGTAGGTATTGATCAGTAAGAACACCATGGATGGTGATATAGTAGTATGTGCTGATGGTTTTGTTGTTAGACGTGTGCGTAGTTCATATATGTGTTATGTGATATATTCTTTTCAGAACATAGTTTTCCTTATGAATCTCCTGAAATCTCTGTCAATGGTCCCGCTTCCTCTAGCGACATGCGCATACATTCCTGAATATCTCTTGTCCAATGACATCTTGATCAGCCTCTGCCTTTACTGCATTCTATAATGATGAAATGATTCCTTGACAATGCAGCATTTAGGGAAGGCTATTAGAGAGGAGAGTGGAGCTTTCACTTTAACAGTTTAGGGAAGGCTATTAGAGAGGAGAGTGAAGCTTTCACTTTAACAGTTTAGGGAAGGCTATTAGAGAGGAGAGTGGAGCTTTCACTTTAACAGTTTAGGGAAGGCTATTAGAGAGGAGAGTGAAGCTTTCACTTTAACAGTTTAGGGAAGGCTATTAGAGAGGAGAGTGGAGCTTTCACTTTAACAGCAAGTAGCATGGCAATGGATGTTATGGCAGTGACTAGCCCTTGAACTGGATGGGCACACAGAGTTAAACTCATGCCGTCTGTGATGCTTTCTTTACCTCTCTGTCTGTCACAGAACTTGACTAGTATGGTATGATATGCGTAGACTCTGTGAGAGAATTTCATCAACATGTAATTCTGGCCACCAAATTCTTAGAAATCAAGTTGTATATAACATGCCAAATTCTTAGAAACCAAGTTGCAAATAACATGACTAGATGACAAACTTGTGTGGGTATAATATGACATGAAAAACTTGTGTGGGTATAGCATGACAAATTTGTGTGGGTATAACATGACAAGATGACAAACTTGGGTGGGTATATATAACATGACCAGATGACAAGTCTGTGTGGATATAACATGAAAAACTTGTGTGGATATAACATGACAAGATGACAAACTTGTGTGGATATATATATAACATGACCAGATGACAAGTCTGTGTGGATATAACATGACCAGATGACGAACTTGTGGATTGTTTAAATTGTTGTGTGCTGATTATAATAGAACAATATTATGTAATCTGTATTTGTGATAATGTTAAATCTGTGTTTGTGATATTGTTAAATCTGTAATTGTGATATTGTTAAATCTGTATTTGTGATATTGTCATGTAGGATGGAAATCTTTGCCAGTGCTGACACAGCTTACGTTTTGGCATTCTCTGTGATTATGTTGACTACTGACCTCCACAACCCCCAGGTAATGTTACAATTTTGTGAGAGAAAGTTGAATGTTGTTGCAGAAGTGTTTTATGGTCACAACTTAAGACATCAATCTCTTCAATGTAGGCAAAAATGTATGGAAGAGTGGCACAAGACACACCCCACTGGCATCTATCTACATATTTTCTCTGCTTTTGCTGTAAGTCGTCACAGGATTGAATGACGACCAGTTTTCAGTCTATGGCACTTTTAGTCACTTGACATGCAGTAATATTGTGACATCTCAGAATGTTAGTATCTCCTTCAATCCACCTTCTTCTTGGTCTTCCTCTGTATATTGCTATTTCCATTTTCATGTATGCTCTTGCCGCTGGCCAATAAGGGTTAATTTTCATTAAGAGACTCAACCATTTCAGTCTCTGTTTTTCAATATATTTGAGCACAGATGTTGTTCCAACAGTTCTTGTAATCTCTTCATTCCTCACATGATCTCTTCTTGTTCTGTTTGAGCACAGATGTTGTTCCAACATTTCTTGTAATCTCTTCTTGTTCTTTTACTGGTTTTCTTAGACATCTCATTTCACACATAGTAAGTTTTCTCTCTTGTTCTTTAGTTATTAGTGCCCATGTCTGACATTGATAACACAATATTGCTATGAAGATTAAATTTATGATTTGACTTTTGGTTGCCATTGAGATAGATTTATATTTCAAAATTGACATCTCAGTTCTGGTGCAAGTGCTGGACAAAAGTTTGTTGCTCAATGTCTCACAACTCTCCTGTCACACATGTTTAAAGTGTGGAAGGAAATTCCAAGTACACATAATTTACTCATTAACCACATTCAAACAAAAAACAATCATCATTATCTCTATTATGATCTCTAAGCTAGACCCTAGCAACTATGTATTCCCTGAGTGGCTGACCCTAGCAACTATGTATTCCCTGAGTGGCTGACCCTAGCAACTATGTATTCCCTGAGTGGCTGACCCTAGCAACTACGTATCCCCTGAGTGGCTGACCCTAGCAACTTCGTATTCCCTGAGTGGCTGATCCTAGCAACTATGTATTCCCTGAGTGGCTGACCCTAGCAACTATGTATTCCCTGAGTGGCTGACCCTAGCAACTACGTATTCCCTGAGTGGCTGAGTGCCCACTATGAGTAGGAGATCCAACTCATTTAGCTTCGTTTATGTGAAAAAGTGATAACTAACCCAGTCTCATAATAGTTAAAATCTATTAGAAACAGTGCACCATGTCCTATTTGAATGTAGACTGCATCAAGCTAGACAAGAACTCCTCCCACCATGTCCATCTATTCAAAATACTTCAATTTAAAGTTGTTATTTATTATTACTAATTTAGAAAGTGTTACCTATTGTTTATTCTGAAGTCTATTCCTATATACACATTTTATATTTGGAAGTCTATTCCCATATACACATTTTATACACAGACATAGCTGCCAAAGAGTGAAAAGTGAGATAAAACTATGACTTTATACACAAAACCAATGGCTAGATAGTCACTAGATTAATGTAGGAAAAAGCTATGCATTAATTACACGTTCATATCCATACCCATATTAAACTACCCTTGACCTTCCTAATACTCATCATTATGCATATAACATGCACTTCTGAGAGAGAATTATTTTCTGGCATCTTGTCACTCACGTGTTTACTTCATATGTTTTCTAGGTGAAGGCCAGCTCGAAGATGACAAAAGAACAGTACATCCGCATGAACCGAGGCATCAATGACAGCAAGGACTTACCGGCAGACTTTTTGTCTGCTATATATGATCAGATTGCAAGCAAAGAGATTAAAATGAAAGCTCACAGTTTGGGTCCAAAACACAATACAACATCTGCCAGTAAGTGGCTAATTTCTTCTTGTAGCCATTACTTGGTCACGGTGATTTGTTGTATCTTTGCTACATTGACCAAGGGATGTTTAAACCAGATTACCACTAATGATGTGTCGGGCCATTGGTGCAAATAAACCGGCGACAACACATTTCCTGTCTCTGGTCTATATACTGATGAAAATCTAGTAGGTCCATTGTCCTGCTACAAGAGAGATTCAGTGAGAGTTTGAGTATGGAATCTAGTAGAATCATTTTCCTGTTACACAAGAGATCCAGCGAGAGTTGAAGAATGTATGCTGAAGAAGTAACCAGAGGTATCTACAAAGGTAACATCTAGCATGTAAAAACTGTGAGTGTAAATATGAAGAGAAAGTTCAATGCAGAGTGAGCAACTTCTGCATGCTGAAAACTAATCAAAACTATATCCTGTCAATTTGAATGCAATAGAAAACATGTTTCACAAAGATAGCTTGTATCAAATGGAATGAGTACAAAACTGATACAAAAGGAAGAGAAATGTGCAATCACCTAACAATTTCATCAACAATCAGTGAGAGATATGATGGGTATATTCAGGAAACATCATGACAAGCTGCAAACAAAGAATTACAAAGCAAAATACTCTGATGAGAAACAATGGTGGTAAAGAAAAATGTCTGACATAACAGATTCTGGAATAAAAACTAGCATGAAAAACTAATTTTAAAAGGCTCTGATGTCCTCATGCTGAGATGAGAAAATGGTTGAGCGCATGGCCGTGTGGTTAGAATACTGTTCTCAGACCCTTGAGGTCCCGGGTTCAATCCATGGTTGGGACAGGATTTTTTCTTTCTGAGGTGTAATCAAAATCCTTCCTGTACATCTCGCATCGTCTGCTATGGCAAAGCGTCCTTCATTTCCACAGCCCATAGAAAACCTCCCTGTACTTCTTCACAGGAAAACATGCAGTAATGAAAGTTTTTTTTTTTAGATGAGAAAATTGATTTCCCCATGCTGAGATAAGAAAATTGATTTTCCCATGCTGAGATAAGAAAATTGATTTTCCCATGCTGAGGGAAATAATGACCTATTTAGAAAGTAGTTTTATTGAGGTTACACAAAGCAAGATGTCTTTACCAGGGGCATAGTTCAAGGACATAGATATGTCTGTTAACTTTGATTGTCTGTCTCCTGATTAATAAAGAATAAGACGAGTGTGTGAGACATACATGAAACATCTATTGATATCTCTTGCAGAAGACATTACATCTGATAAACAGAGACGGCTACTGTACAATGTTGAGATGGAACATATGGCACACACAGCCAAGGCACTCATGGAGAGTGTCAGCCACTGTCAGGCTAGCTTCACTAGTGCCACACACCAGGAACATGTCAGACCAATGTTCAAGGTAATCACACCAGCACACATGATACACCACAATACATCACAATATGTACTAGTGAATGCATAATGCATATGTGTACTTATTGTGTTTGTAAAACTTAGGTGCTCAGAACTTTCTTCTCTACATGTCTTCTCACCCTTCCCCCCTTCCTCTTCATGTCAGCATTCCCTGTCATTGCTCAAATTCTTCATCTGTTTAAAAGGGTTTAAAAGCCGTAGAAGATTGACTTCACTGTACTCGGTTTCCCATATGTACTCCGTCACACTCAACGAAGCGACATGTCGCCTGCCGAGAGTGCCACTCATAGCACGTAACTCTGTAGCTTCAAGTGATAATCAACAGGGATCTCCGAAAAAATCCACCGTATAAACAAGATGACACGAGCCGGATTCGAACCCGTGACCTCTTGAACACAAGGCGAACAGCTTAACCACTACACTATGGAGATCCCCAGGGATCTTCATCTGTAATGAGGGTGAGGACTTTCTCCTCAAAGTCCATGAGATGATGGACTTTTTCTGTCACCCATACCATGACAGAATCCTCAGATCTGCCTTGCTTTGAGTGTGTGACCTCTCCCACCAGAACATCCTCAGGTCTGCCTTGCTTTAAGTGTGCAGCCTCTCCCACCAGAACATCCTCAGATCTGCCTTGCTTTTAGAGTACTGCCTCTTCCACCAGGACATCCTATGAGGCACTTATAGGTCTTCCACCAGGACATCCTATGAGGCACTTATAGGTCTTCCTCTATGGACAGGGTCAGATTTGTTCTTCACCTTCTGCCCCCATAATTCTGCTGTCCATAATATCTTGTTCCTGCATCTTCCTCTTCCTCAGTCCGATTTCCAGGTATGTGCAGTGTTCTGTGGTCCACCTCTGGTTGCTTACAGACATCTCACAGTTGGTCTTTCAAGTCATTTTGTCAGCTGTAGGTGTCAATCATCATCAGGTAGCATGTGGGATGCAAAGGGACTTTCATTACTGTCGTGCGAATCTCAGGGTTAGCAGATAACAAAGATCCTAAAAGTGTGCCCTCGTGGTGCACTCTGGAAACTGAAATACAGCTGCTCTTGCTGTATTCCTGGCCAACACTTTTAGGCTTGTGTTCATGAGTGTGGAGACTGCAAACGGGATGAGATTTAACTGAATAGACAAGCAATATCTCCCACACCTCTGTGCCATCAACATATACAGCGTCATTATCAACACACAGTGATGCAAGGCAGTCCAATCCAAGCATTGGATTTGAAGGTAAAGTCAAGGGGAGGCAAGCAAGAAGTAGGCAGAGATATAAGTGGGAGAGGAACATCATAAGATGGATAGGTTACAGCCTAGCAGAGTGCACCACCAATACAAGAGACTGGATGTTGGAGGTACGTTGCAGTAGTCAACCTTCATTTCAGAGGCAGCACTTGATGATGATAATGTTGACAGAAATATTCACTGCTCATACATCTTCAAATTTGCTCACGTGTGGGTTTATGGAAAGATGAGACAAGTTTATATTTTTTGTTTGTTTGTTGAACATGTTTATTCACTATTTGTGTTTGTGAAACAAGTTCTAAAACACACAGTTTGCTTTTACAGCTTGCATGGACACCTTTCCTGGCAGCATTCAGCGTGGGATTGCAGGACTGCGATGATAATGAGGTTGCTCTGCTCTGTCTGGATGGTATCCGATGTGCTATCAGGATTGCTTGCATATTTCATATGGAGGTAGTACCAGCAGTTGATAGTTCACAGCTTAATTTTACCTGTATCAAAGCTTAATTTTACCTGTGTGACTTATTGATCAGCTGCCATTGTTTGATTTGAGTTATCAGTTTTCTTTTAAGATGATCAATACATAGTGTGTTATGTTAGCGACTGGTTGACATTAAGATACAATTAATGTCAGCGTGTTTAAAAGTTATGTGCTTGCTAATAACAGCAAGCATATAGTATGTTAATGGTAAAGTTTATAGTATGTTAACAGCAGTAAATCTTATAGTCTGTTAACAACAGTAAAGCTTATACTCGTAGTTTGTTAACAGCAGTCATGCTTATAGTTTGTTAACATCAGTCAAGCTTATAGTTTCATAAACTCCTTAGCTGTGGGGCATTCTTAAGGGTATGATGAAAAGTTACTGCCATTTTGCTAAGATCTTCTTTTTCTTAGTTTCCCAGGGGGAAAATCCATTTGGATGCCTACATTAAGAAATCAGATGCAATTTTTTTCCTGGGAAACTAAAGAGAAGAAGATTTTAGCAAAATACAGTAACTTTTCATAGTATCCTTAAGGATACCTCTGCAGTTACGGGGTTAACATCAGTCAAGCTTATAGTTTGTTAACATCTGTCATCCCTATAGTTTGTTAACATCAGTCAAGCTTATAGTTTGTTAACATCAGTCAAGCTTATAGTTTGTTAACATCAGTCAAGCTTATAGTTTGTTAACATCAGTCAAACTTATAGTTTGTTAACATCAGTCATCCCTATAGTTTGTTAACATCAGTCAAGCTTATAGTTTGTTAACATCAGTCATCCCTATAGTTTGTTAACATCAGTCAAGCTTATAGTTTGTTAACATCAGTCATCCCTATAGTTTGTTAACATCAGTCAAGCTTATAGTTTGTTAACATCAGTCATCCCTATAGTTTATTCATGAGACCAACAGGAATTGAACCAGTCCATTCTAACGGCACCGAATCGCCTGCCAATTTATCCTCTTGCTTCCTACTTTAATTTTCTTGTATAGTTTATTCACAACAGGGAAGCATTTAGTTTTGGTCTGACTGTTAAAAAAACTAGATGACTAAATGACCATATCATTTCTGACATGTACATACATCTACAGCTTGAGAGAGATGCCTATGTGCAAGCCTTGGCGAGGTTCACACTTCTGACTTGTGCGACTCCAATCACAGACATGAAGCCCAAGAATATTGACACTATCAAGACATTAATTTCTGTAGCTCACACTGACGGAAATTACCTGGGAAAGTCATGGCTTGAGGTATGTATATTCCCATGACAAAAAAGTCAAAACAGGTGATGTACGTAGGCGCTGGTGGAGTTGTTAAAGAGAACTAAAATGTGTGTCTCATTGCAAAAAATCACACTTAATTTTGTCCATGGACATGCGGATTTGGAGGGAAAAGCCTATTAGCTTGCCACCGTAACACATGGTCATCCTATGGATAAAGCATGCATACTTATTACTTTTCGAGAGTCCGCAGGATGAGAGGATTTTGAGATGCATGAGTCTCATATTAGGTCTTCTGGGAATGAAATAAAACTCAACTACTCCATTGCACATAGGAAGTAAGAGCTAATTGCTCGTAATTTCTGTAGATAGATACAACCACCCTGACCTTAAAACTATTCCATGTGCTTCTGTAGTATTTTGATATTAATATCATTGCTTATATCCTTGTTTTTTAATCCTAGCCTCTTTTTCCATCTCTGGTGCTGCCTTTGTCTTCAGAAATATTGTGAGCTGTTATGTGAAGATTTTTAAAAATCTTGTTTTCAAAAGCACAATATGTTATGTGCATGTAGAATTTTCAACAGAATATTGTAGTTTGTGAATGTTTTTTCTATGTGTTGTTCCAAATCTGTTTCTATATCAACATTGAAACTCGGATGTTTGTAAAAGTTATAGACTTCACAATGAAAGTGTGATATGTTTGTAAAAGTTATAGACTTCACAATGAAAGTGTGATATGTTTGTAAAAGTTATAGACTTTACAATGAAAGTGTGATATGTTTGTAAAAGTTATAGACTTTACAATGAAAGTGTGATATGTTTGTAAAAGTTATAGACTTCACAATGAAAGTGTTTGTATAATACATAAAGTTGAGAATCATCAGTTTTACAAAACTGCAAGACACAAGTAAACAGTTCATCACACATAAAACTCAGTGTCCCAGGTAACCAGTCAAACCGCAGTCTAGTGTATTGTTTTCTATGAATCAACAGATCCTGCGCTGCATATCACAGTTAGAGCTTGCACAGTTGATTGGTACAGGAGTCAAAACCAAATACATCACAACTGGACCTCACAGTCACTCAAACAACCCTGTAGAAGCTCATGATCCTGAAGGTAATCGAGTTGACATTTTCTTCTTTTTTTATACAATTTTTGTAGCAGGAGATTGAAAGAAAGAGATCACAGATAATTAATGTGTCGGGCCATTGGCACAAATAAAATAGCGACACTGCGCATTTCTGTTCTCTGGACAACACTTTTCTGGAAATTCAGTAGGACCATTGTCCTTCTGCAAGAGAGAATGAGTGGGAGTTTGAGAGTGAATGCTGAAGAAGAGGAAAGCAAGAGACATCCACCAATGAGCTTCTCTAGCAATCTGTTAATACTCAGCCACTGTTGAGCTTTTCTAGCAATCTGTTAATACTCAGCCACTGTTGAGCTTTTCTAGCAATCTGTTAATACTCAGCCACCAATGAGCTTCTCTAGATATCTGCTAATACTCAGCCATCAATGAGCTTCTCTAGCAATCTGTTAATACTCAGCCACCAATGAGCTTCTCTAGATATCTGTTAATACTCAGCCATCAATGAACTTCTCTAGCAATCTGTTAATACTCAGCCATCAATGAACTTCTCTAGCAATCTGTTAATACTCAGCCCTCAATGAGCTTCTCTAGCAGTCTGTTAATACTCAGTCATCAATGAGCTTCTCTAGCAATCTGTTAATACTCAGCCACCAATGAGCTTCTCTAGCAATCTGTTAATACTCAGCCACTGTTGAGCTTTTCTAGCAATCTGTTAATACTCAGCCACCAATGAGCTTCTCTAGATATCTGTTAATACTCAGCCATCAATGAACATCTCTAGCAATCTGTTAATACTCAGCTATCAATGAACTTCTCTAGCAATCTGTTAATACTCAGCCCTCAATGAGCTTCTCTAGCAGTCTGTTAATACTCAGCCATCAATGAGCTTCTCTAGCAATCTGTTAATACTCAGCCACCAATGAGCTTCTCTAGAAATCTGTTAATACTCAGCCATCAATGAGCTTCTCTAGCAATCTGTTAATACTCAGCCATCAATGAGCTTCTCTAGCAATCTGTTAATACTCAGCCATCAATGAGCTTCTCTAGCAATCTGTTAATACTTAGCCATCAATGAGCTTCTCTAGCAATCTGTTAATACTTAGCCATCAATGAGCTTCTCTAGCAATCTGTTAATACTCAGCCATCAATGAGCTTCTCTAGCAATCTGTTAATACTCAGCCATCAATGAGCTTCTCTAGCAATCTGTTAATACTCAGCCACTGTTGAGCTTCTCTAGCAATCTGTTAATACTCAGCCATCAATGAGCTTCTCTAGCAATCTGTTAATACTCAGCCACTGTTGAGCTTCTCTAGCAATCTGCTAATACTCAGCCATCAATGAGCTTCTCTAGCAATCTGTTAATACTCAGCCACCAATGAGCTTCTCTAGATCATGGGATGACTATTCTGATGCTAACACAATTACAATTTGTTTTATCCTATACAATATTGTATTTTTAAGTCTACATTCTACCATCGTTCAATTGTTGTATTCTGTGCAGCAATTGTCAAAGGAAACATGGGGAATATGGACAGGCAGAGGTTGGCTAATTTCCATGAGACTGTCGGTGAGACAAGTTCACAGAGTGTTGTTGTTGCTGTTGACAGAATTTTCACAGGATCTGTCAAACTTGATGGAGATGCAATTGGTAAGTTTCTGTGTTAACTTTAGATAACTTGTCACATGACTGTGCTTTGTGCTATGTACTATTTAAAGCAACAGCCTTCAAACTCAAAAAAATCTAGAAAGCATCAAAGATATTTGGTTAGATTGACCATGGGAGAAAGAGAAATAGGGATTAGTAGACACTGAATCAACATGTGGGTATATAGAAGAATAGGGAGAACATCATGGAAAGAGAAGAAAACAAATAAAGAGGTGTTAAAAACACTTAATATGAAGAAATAACTACTAAGAGAAATAAAGATCAGGCAAATAAAATACTTTGGACACATTAAAAGACATGACACCTTATTGAAGACCTTACTTGAGGGTAAAGTCAAAGGGAAGTGAGCAAGAGGTAGGCAGAGATACAAGTGGGAGAGTAACATCACACGATGGACAGGTTACAGTCTAGCAGAGTGCACCACCAAGACAAGAGATAGGAGATATTGGAGATACGTTGCAGCCAACCTTCGTTGCGGAGACGGCACTTGATGATGATGATGAATCAACATCAATATTTTGTTCTGGATGTTTCAGCCCCAGCATTTTTTGGCTGTTGTAACTTTCTAGACACAATTTGTGTTCAGTAGATTGCTATTTCTTTCACAATGTTGCTGATGTAATTGTGTACCTCCCCTAAGCCTCAACACCTGATCTATCACTATCTTGTATACTCAGTGTGAACAAAGCCATGGATAGCCCATATACGATCTCTGTATTAACAACTTGTAAACTTGACAATCAGCAGATAAATTCAAATAGATAAATACATCAGGGACTGTCTACTCACTACACACTGTCTGTCACTTGACAAATAGATAAATACATCAGGGACTGTCTACTCACTACACACTGTCTGTCACTTGATAAATAGATAAATACATCAGGTACTGTCTACTCACTACACACTGTCTGTCACTTGACAAATAGATAAATACATCAGGTACTGTCTACTCACTACACACTGTCTGTCACTTGACAAATAGATAAATACATCAGGGACTGTCTACTCACTACACACTGTCTGTCACTTGACAAATAGATAAATACATCAGGGACTGTCTACTCACTACACACTGTCTGTCACTTGACAAATAGATCAATACATCAGGGACTGTCTACTCACTACACACTGTCACTTGATAAATACATCATGGACTGTCTACTCACTACACACTGTCTGTCACTTGATAAATAGATAAATACATCAGGTACTGTCTACTCACTACACACTGTCTGTCACTTGACAAATAGATAAATACATCAGGGACTGTCTACTCACTACACACTGTATGTCACTTGATATCTAGAGCTTCAAGAACAATATTCCAGAATGTTGACACCCTAACTCCCAGGCTCGTATGATATCTATCTAGTTTGTTGGGTCTCCGATAATCGGTTGTCTCTTCTTCCGTGATATATCTTCTGACTTAGACACTCTCTCAGAATAATCTCTACATCTTAGTGAATGGATGATAGCTGCACTTACTACATAGGTGGCTTTCACAGTGTTCGAACCCAAATAAAAACCAATAGTCCATCTCCATGCCAGATCCAACACCTCCCATCTGTGATAACTGCCACTGACATCTCCCCTACTAATTCGTACCCAAAATTTTGGCAGATTGTATGTGGAACAAAGAAATGGTATTAACCTAAAGACTAAGCTGAAAGTTCACAGAGTAGTTGTACTTCCAGTTTTGTTATATGCTGGTGAAACATGGACTATGTATAGACACCATGTAAGGAAGCTCAGTAATTTTCTTAAAATTTGCCTGAGAAAAGTTATGAAAAGATGGTAAGACAAGATTTTGGTGTCTTTGACAGATTTGGCATTGACACGGTTTTGGTGCAAACGCAGATTCTTTGGAGCAGATCTAACTGAATTTTAAAAGTAAAAGTATCGAATTATCATCATCACTTGTGATGGACGAACAATATAAAACAACAACCACATAATAGTACACATCAACAAGAACATATTTAAGAACAGCACTTTGTCATAAACTTGTCTGAAATCTCTTGAGGGAACAATTTGCTGTGTAAAGGCACCAGGGCAGTGGTCAAATCTCTTGAAGTAACAATTTGCTGTGTAAAGGCACCAGAGCAGTGGTCAAATCTCTTGAAGTAACAATTTGCTGTGTAAAGGCACCAGAGCAGTGGTCAAATCTCTTAAAGTAGCAATTTGCTGTGTAAAGGCACCAGGGCAGTGGTAAAATCTCTTGAAGTAACAGTTTGCTGTGTAAAGGCACCAGGGTGGTGGTAAAAACTCTTGAAGTAACAATTTGCTGCGTAAAGGCACCAGGGCAGTGGTCAAATCTCTTGAAGTAACAGTTTGCTGTGTAAAGGCACTAGGGCAGTGCTCAAATCTCTTGAAGTAACAATTTGCTGTGTAAAGGCACCAGGGCAGTGGTAAAATCTCTTGAAGTAACAGTTTGCTGTGTAAAGGCACCAGGGTGGTGGTAAAATCTCTTGAAGTAACAATTTGCTGCGTAAAGGCACCAGGGCAGTGGTCAAATCTCTTGAAGTAACAATTTGCTGCGTAAAGGCACCAGGGCAGTGGTCAAATCTCTTGAAGTAACAATTTGCTGTGTAAAGTCACCAGGGCAGTGGTCAAATCTCTTGAAGTAACAATTTGCTGTGTAAAGGCACCAGGGTGGTGGTAAAATCTCTTGAAGTAACAATTTGCTGCGTAAAGGCACCAGGGCAGTGGTCAAATTTCTTGAAGTAACAATTTGCTGTGTAAAGGCACCAGGGCAGTGGTCAAATCTCTTGAAGTAACAATTTGATGTGTAAAGACACTGGGGCGGTGGTCAAATCTCTTGAAGTAACAATTTGCTGTGTAAAGGCACCAGGGCAGTGGTCAAATCTCTTGAAGTAACAATTTGCTGTGTAAAGGCACCAGGGCGGTGGTAAAATAAATGGGATACATTGTTTTTTTTAAAAATAACACATTATAATTTGTTATTGTTTGAATTCTTGATGTTCTAGTATTTTAGATTTGATTTGCCAAATTGTGTATTTTTTAAAATCTATATGTACAAATATAGTTGTAAGAACATGTATATTTTGTTTGTGCATGTGTGCAGTTGAGTTCACACGAGCCCTGTGTCAAGTATCATTAGATGAGTTGGCCAGCACAGCTCACCCTCGCATGTTTAGCCTTCAGAAGATTGTGGAAATCTCCTACTACAACATGGGCCGTGTTCGTTTGCAATGGTCAAGAATCTGGCATTATCTTAGTGACCATTTTAACAAGGTATGTGTGTTTATAGTAATTTTGCAATGAATTGATGACTTGTTCCTTCAGCATGAGGTTAAATATAGTCAGTGAGGAAGTAAGAAAAGGTAAGTTTGTCCTTTTCCAAGCTATTATGGTGTATTTTGTAATATTGTTTTACATCCGCATTTTCCATTGACCAACAGCATACCTGAGGATGATGTAACGCCTGCCACCTTTACTTTCCCAGAATACTTGGTACCCGTTTCCATAATCTGGGTCTACCTAGGAGCCGTTCGTGATTTTATAAATATTTCAAGTTGAACTGGAAATTGAACATTGGGTCAGGAGAACAGGAATTAAGTTCACTAACAACTGACCTACAGTGGCCACTGGACTTGGCAGGTTTTGTACTGGTTGAGTGTATGGCCTTTTGTGTCTAGCAGACCGTCATTTAGCAATAAGAAGCAATCCATTGAATATTTTCTCAGGAATGTGAATTTTCAAGCGATCACGGGAACGGAAGATTTTTGTTTGTGTCTTTCTCTTTTTTCTTCAATATTTTTAAACATTATTTCTGAACAATGCTGCTCCCGCACGTAGGTTCTATCTCCAGACAGAATTGAGGATTTGCAGATATCTTTATACCTCAGCATTGGTCTGCCGCAGCCTCAATGGCCTTCAGCAGTTCCCTGAATAGTACTTGTTTTGGGATGTGACAGTGTGGCATTCTGCAGACATGACAGAGCCAACGATATCTGTTTCTATTGAGTGTTTCCATGACAGATGTTAACTGAGCGCGATGCAACACTTCCATGTTGGTTATTTTGTTGTGCCATTTGACGTTTAAGATCTTGTGGAGACATCTTAGATGAATGATGTTAAGTCTCCTCTAGTGTTTGATGTGGGCAGTCCATGTTTCAGATCCGTAGTATAGTGTAATTAGCACGCATGTTTGATAGATATGTATCTTTGTTTTCAATTTTAACTTATGGTTTTTCCAGTCTAGCTTTGGCATTCTGCCAAAAATGGTACCTCTTTCCCTATATGTGCATTTATTTCATTGTCCAGAGAAAGGGTGTATGTAATTGTGAATCCTTGGTAGCAAAAGTTATTGACTTGCTTTGTATGGGTGTTGTTTAAGGTGATGTTTGTTGGTACTGTATATCCCTGACACATTGCCACAGTTTTAGTAATGCTTATTGTCATAGAGAACAGCTTGCAGACCTTTGCCATGTTGTAAATTTGGGACTGCATGGTGAACTCACTGTGTGCCACTAGTGCAGCATCATCGGCAAAGAGAAGTTCTCAGTCCTCATCGGCAAAGAGTATTTCTGATGTTTTAGTCTTCGCTCTGAGACGCGCTAAGTTGAAGAGTGATTCATTGTAATAGGTGCAGATGAAAATGTCACCTGCTGCATCTGTAAGAGCATGTTTTAGAAACGCTGCGAAGATGATTCTGAAGTGGATGGGGGCTAGAACACATCCCTGCTTTACTCCAGTCTTTACTGCAAAGCTATCAGACGTATTGCCCTCGGATGATACATTTGTGCCCATGTCTTCATGAAAGGAAATAGTTTTGGTGGACAACCAGTACATTTTAGAATCTCATATAGAGTTTATATACTAACAGTGTTAATAGCCTTAGTTAGATCCACAAAAGCCATAAAGAATGGCTTCCTCTGTTCATGACTTTTCCTGTAGTTGACAAAGGGTAAATATTATGTCGGTAATGGATCTTTTGACTCTAAAACTACCTTGTGACTCTGGCAGGAAAAGTTTGGCAAGCAGTTGGGGTCACTTTAGAAGGATCTGTGCAAAAACCTTCCCAGTGATATCTAATTCCAGAACAGTGCGAGAGATTGAAGTTGGAATATCTCATTCCAGAACTGTGGCTTCAGAAAGTCTGAGAAGTTGAAGTTGGAATATCTCATTAATTTGTGTGCCTGGTTATTTTGGTGCTCAGGACATAGAAGAAGATAGGCTGGCTTGCTTTACTGCTGTGTCTGGTGGTAGGGCAATGAATCATCCGGACATGTTGAACTAATTACAAGAAACAGCACAGGGAAATGAAATTAACGAGGATGCTTATTCCTTTTCAATGTTCAGAATAAAGAAATGTGACATTGCTAGAAATAAGAACTCTACTGTGTGACTTCGAAGACTGGAACTGCCAGTCTTCATGTAATGGTGGGTACACGAGAATTAGAGTAAAACCCTTGGACATGTCCACAGGGCAATGATGATAACCTGACCATTAATTAGTGGGAAAGACATCCGTAGACAGCAATTCTGGATATTTAGAGAATTGCCAACTGTTGGTTTTTGTATCTTCTGCAGTTGAGAACTTTTACCCTTCGTTAACATCCAATTTACCAAGTTCAGAAATCTACATGTGAATAAACTGCCAATATGCCAAGTTTAGAAATCTGCATGTGGATAGACTGCCAATATGCCAAGTTCAGGAATCTACATGTGAATAGACTGCCAATATGCCAAGTTCAGAAATCTACATGTGAACAGACTGGAAATATTATTGCTGAAACTATCAATTCTATCATTCAGGTTGGTTGTAACCCAAAAGAAGACATTGCATTCTTTGCTGTTGACTCTCTACGACAGTTGTCAATGAAATTTATTGAGAAAGGAGAGTTTGCCAACTTCCGGTTTCAGAAAGATTTCCTCCGACCATTTGAACATATCATGAAAAGAAACAAGTAAGTGAAGATAACCCATCCTTTCATACTTCACTCTATCATTCAATCAATAATTTTATATTATTCAATGAATAAATTTTATATTATTCAATGAATAAATTTTTTCTTTCAATGGTTGGTTGATTGGTTGCTGATCCAGCAGTACATGGACTCATGCCCTTTGACCTAATGCCATTAAATGACCCAATGCCATTAAATGGCATTATATTGCTGGGAAGTTTTTCTTTCAATAAATAACATTTATCATTCAATAAATAATCTTTCAATAATTAATTTCATTCTTCAGTAAATAACTTATACAGAGTAGTTTCAAACAACTCCCAGAATTAGTGGATTAGATAGAAATAAGTAACAATAGAATTAGTGGATTAGATAGAAATAAGTAACAATAGAATTAGTGGATTAGATAGAAATAAGTAACAATAGAATTAGTGGATTAGATAGAAATTCTTTTTCAGTATTCATTCTCAAACTCCCGTTGGATCTCTCTTGTAGCAGGACCATGGTCCTATTACATTTCCAGCAGGATGTAGTCCAGAGAATGGAAAAGTGTTGTGTCGCCATTTTATTTGCGCAAATGGCCGACACATCCGTCTTCGGCTGATATAGAAAGAAGTAGCCATAGAATTAGTGGATTAGATAGAAATAAATAACAATAGAATTAGTGATTTATATAGAAATAGGTAACAATAGAATTATCTATCCCCTCTTTTCCTTCAAAAGCAGTTCCCTATGACAAGTACACATTTTTGTCAATGTGCATACAGCTGCTGGAAACATTTGTGAAACCCATTCTTTGACACCTCTCTCTCAGCTGTCCTGTCACCTTGGTGATAACGTAATCTGATCGGCATCCTTGAAGTTCTGTCCTTTCAGTGCCGATTTTAGTCAAAAGAACAAGAAAAAATCAATTGGTGTAGGGTTGGGAGAATGTGGATGCTGTTCCAGGGTCATTGACATTGTGCTGTGGCATGTACTATTGTACAAGTAGGAGTCGATGTGACTGCTCACTGTCATGCATCCTAATCCAACTGCATATTCTCCATTTTTCTGGTTATTTTCACAGTAACACTTGTGCCACACACATTTGTACATTGTTCAATCGAGAACATTTTCAACTTCGACAGTACAACTAGCATAACATACAAACAAATATCTGTATCTTCAATACAAAGTTGACTGTTCTAGGAACTTGTTGCAGCTACCTCATATTTCAATAAATATCTTCATCTTTCTATAAATGACTGTATCATTTAATAAGTAAGATTGATAAATAACAAGAAATAGCATGTTTTATAATGTGCAAGGCTGTGTAATGTACATGGTTGTGTGCTGTATACATTGTGTGTTACTTATAACAGCAACAACACACAAAAATTGATTGAATTAAATAAAGACATGATTGTTTCGCTATATAGCACACACTGATATATTCCCATTTGAATCTGATATCTTGAGCAGATCTCCTGCAATCAGGGACATGGTTGTCAGATGTGTGGCCCAGATGGTGAATTCACAAGCTGCCAATATCAAATCTGGATGGAAGAACATTTTTAGTGTTTTCCATCTTGCAGCATCAGATCATGACGAAGGTATTGTTGACCTATCATTCCAAACTACAGGAAAAATTATATGTAAGTAGAAATTTGGCCACACGTAATATATCCTCATAGATTTCAAAAATTATATGTAAGTAGAAATATGGCCACATGTAATATATCTCATAGATTTCAAACAAGCATGTGACATCATGCAAATGAAATCAATTCTAGATGATCGTGGAAGAATATGCAGTAATAAAGTTAATAAAGCTAACTGGGCTTGTGTACGGGTAGACACAATGTTAGTAAAACAATAGTTAGTGTATACAGACAACATATCATGCTTCATCACAGGACTACAATGAGATGAAAGCTCCTCTTTCTCTTCCCTCCCTCTACCCCCACTTGTAGTGAGCAAAATAGTTGATCAGATCACATGCTGTCTCAGCAACAAGGGCCGGCTGCAATGAATTTCCACTTTTTTATCTTGCCTTGGTGGTGCACTTTGATAAGCTGTAATTTGTTCATCTCTGTTTCCCTCCAACTTGCATCTTCGTCCTGTGCCAAAAATATATGTGCTGGGCTGAAAGCTGTAAATAATGCAGCTGTGCTGTGAAATATATGTGCTGGGCTGGAAGCCGTAAATAATGCAGCTGTGCTGTGAAATATATGTGCTGGGCAACAAATTAGAATTCAATTAAGAAGGTAGTACAGAGACTGTGTGCCCATGCAGAGATAGAATGTGCCCATGCAGAGATAGACTGTGCCCATGCAGAGATAGACTGTGTGCCCATGCAGAGATAGACTGTGGTACCCATGCAGAGATAGACTGTGCCCATGCAGAGATAGAGTGTGGTGTACATGCAGATAGACAATGGTGCCAGTGCAGCAATAGACTATGTTGCCCATTCTGAGATAGACTATGGTGCCAGTGCAGCAATAGACTATGTTGCCCATTCAGAGATAGACTGTGCCCATGCAGAGATAGACTGTGTCCATGCAGAGATAGACTGTGTGCCCATGCAGAGATAGACTATGGTACCCATGCAGAGATATTCTTCATGTTTAGCAATGCCTTGATTTACCTTAAATCTGTTTTATTTCTATATTTATAGTCATGTATATCTATAGTCATGTACCTGTTTCCAAAAAATAGCCTGGAATATGTTCAGAATTAGTCCACACACCAGAGATACTCCGCATTATGAAAATAAGATACCTACCCTTTGATATCTGCTGTGGGTGCCTAAACACCTATAGATCTAAGGGGGTCACAGCCTAGTGGATAAGCTGTCCGCCTTGTAATCAAGATGTCACAGGTTCAAATCCAGCTCATGTGGTCTTGTTTCCAAAGTGAATTACTTAGAAGATCTCTATGGATGATAACTTGAAGCTACAGAGTTACGTTCTATGAGTGCTACTCTTGACCTGCAACATGTCGTTTCGTTGAGGGATATAATTCATTTGAAGAAACTTGAGTACAATGAAGTTTATGCCTTGGGAGTTCATGTTTTGAAGCTATAGGTGGTTGTTTGCCTGCAGTCAAATAATGCATAATCTTGTAATGCATAAAAATATGGATGCCCACAGAAATTTATCAAAATGGTGCAGCAATTGCATGATGGAATGCAAGCTAGAGATCAGGATGATGGAGAGTTGTCTGAAACGTTCCTGTCTCAAATGGAGTAAAACAAGGATGTGTATTAGCACCTACCATATTTAGCATCATGTTCTCTGCTATGTTGGATGATGCTTTCAGAGATCTAGACTTGGGAGTACACATCATATACCGCATAGTTGGAAAATTGTTCAACCTTCGGCTCCAAGCAAAAACCAAAGTCAAATCACACACAATCAGGGATTTCTTATTTGCTGATGACTGTGCCCTAAATGCCAACTCTGAGGCTGATCTACAAATTGTTATAGACAGATTCTCCAAAGCATGTACCAACTTTGGACTTACTATAAACACAGATAAAACAGAAGCCAGCACCTGGAAATACACTCTACAGTCAAAAAGAGCACATCATCTTGTGAAAAGAAGAGAAATGCTGCAGCCCAACAGCTTAAAGTAGCTAGAGAGTCACGGATAGACCAAAATCCACCTACAGTGGTCATTCCATGCCCGAACTGTCCAAGAATATTTACAGCTCAAATAGGGCTCATTAACCATCTGCAAACTATTATGCATGGTCATAATTGGAACTGAATTTTCAAAAGTGGATGTACAAAATGGTCATCATCACATGTGATGGACGAACACACAATGTATAATTTTGTAGTGTATTCAAACATAACTTGGTTGAGTTTCACTGTGATGTATTTGTGTTCTCTCTCTCTCTCTCTACACAGTGAATGTATTTGAGAAGCATTTCTCTGCCATCATTGATTCATTCCAAGATGCTGTCAAATGCCTCTCTGAGTTTGCATGTAATGCAGCATTCCCTGATACAAGCATGGAAGCCATTCGATTAATCAGAAATTGTGCCAAATATGTTGCAGAAAAACCAAATGTAAGTATTTTAATTTTTTTTCTAGAACATGTCATGATGAGGCTTTTCTCTAAGTGAGCTTAATCTTTTATCATGGATCTCTGGAGGACATTGATGTACTATTGCATACACACTGAAGTACAGACAAGGGTTCTAGATGTCATGAGGACATTGATGTGTCTTGGAAGTAGTGCAAACACACTGAAGTACAGTCAAGAATTTCTTTGTCATTTGTTTTCTTGTGGGTGTATTTTTAGGAAATTGTTTTAACCTTACGGACCCCATAGGCTCATTGCTGCAGCCATGAATATATGTTACTAGGGGTCCGTCTGCACAATGATGCTCCCGGTTGCTGTGGTCCAAATAAAACAGTACGAAATTACACAATGTAAAGCTCACATGATGTAGAATTCTTGCCACACGAAGCTAGGAATACGTCACAGTCTAAAGGTCAAATTCTGTTACACATTAGGATTGTAAGAACTAAGATGCTGGTCCATTTTGTCAGTGGAAGTCTGGAGCGAATTTGGTTGATTTTTGACACCATATTTCAGTCGAAAGTTTTTGGATTATTTTGTGAGGATGATGATTTCTTGAGATTTACAATTGTTATCATAAAATAGTATTAAAACAGTACTTTCGGAGAATATGTTCAGACATTTCGTCGATTGAAATAGAACCTGTACATTGTATATAATGAGGATTATGTCCAATTGAAATTACTTCAACGTCAAATGGTTGACTGCGTGGAATGGTATGTGAAGCATCATGGTAAGTAATATCTACATATTTTATTTGTTTTTGTGTTTTGTGTGTTTTTATATTATAAGAATGTTTGTTTATTAATTAACACAAAAACAATATCAGGGGTGCCACAGGTCAGCATGGAAAATAATTATGTTTTATGTCAGCCTAGGTCTAGTATTGAATGGACAGACATGTTTAGTATTGTGTGTGATTTCTTAATGTTTTCTTAGTTTATTCCGTCCATATTATATTAGTTTGAATATAAAACAACATATATACAACTGGAATATGTATTTAGGAGGATTATATCATTGTTGTCACACATTGTTAACCTTTAGCACGCTGTGTTTACAAACCGGACGGTGCATACCTCCGGAATTGTGTCATGTCTTGACACGGAAGAAGGAATCCACCGCCTGATTTGGTAAACACAAAACCGAATGAAAAAATCGAAATCTGTAACTTTTTGACAGAATGTTTCGACAACATTGAGAAGAGAATTTATCTAATTTCTTGTTTCTATTGTCAAAATGGCGAAAGATGATAGTGTTTGATTATGGAATGAAAATCTGAGCAATCTTTAAGCATCAGCTTTGCCGCGAAGCAACATGACAGTGAATCGAGTTTATTATACTTTTTTATCATCGATTTATTCAGTGAAATCATTATTTATTCCCAATTCAATGTGGAAATCTTGAGATGTAAGTACTTCAATTTGTTTAGTTAAAATAAACCACGAGGTTCCACAAGGTTCTCACTATGTAAAATATATAATATTCAACAGCTTTCGATCGATCAAAAATATGGTAGGCCTCGCTGTAGATAGGTCCAAATATGTCTTTATCACTTTCTGACACGTCTCCTATCACACACAAACAAAACTTACACCAATATATGCAGAATTCAATTCTTTATTCTTCTTCTGCTTTCATTCTCAAACTCCTGCAGATTAGCAGGATGTAGTCAGGAGAACGGAATGCGTTGTGTCATGGTTTACAGCATTGCTGCGATATCTGCACCTTTTGGCCTGACACATCCGACTTCAGCATGGCTTTGGGTCACTGACCCTATATGGGATGGGACAGCCAACTCCATCCCATAACCTCCTTAGTCGCCTTTTACGACATGCATGGAAGGTAAACAGTGTTGCTATTCTTTGCTCCCCTTTCGGGCCCCGGCAACACACGGGCGAATTCTTTATTTATATGTGCAAATATTATTTAACCTCGCCCGATTCCCGAGTACGGAACTTCATGAAGTAATGATCCCATGACGTATAAAACCCGCCAAACGAAGCTAGGGATACGTCACAGTTTAAAGGTCAAATTCCTTTACTCATTACGATCGCAAGAAGAGAGAAAACCGGCTAGTTTTGTCAACGAATTTCTAGAGCGACGTTGGCCATTTTTTAGCCATATTTTATTATCAAATTGAGTACCTCGTGGCATGGCTAAGTGATTGTGACTACATGTTTTAATTGTTGTTTTTTGTGTTTAATATGTTATTTGATAAGAATGTTTGTGTAGTCGTTCAAAAACACAAAAATAATATGTATCAGGGGTGCCATGTGTGTGCATAGACAATAATTACGCTGCGTGTCAGCCTAGACCTAGTTTTTACCGGACGGACGTTATATGCGATTTCTTCACCTTTTATTAGTTTTTTTAGTTCATATTATATTAGTTTTGATATAAAATAATATATATACAATAAGTATAGATATTTATGAGGATTTTATCAATGTTTCCACGCATTGCTCAAGTATTAGGGTCGTCACAAAGTTATATGTGCGATTTGAAAATGGCGTTTTGTGATTTTCCCCCCGAATTTTCAACTTCACAACTTGCTCACAACTGTCATATCATACATACTACAACAAAAACATGACTATATTCACTATTCACTCCTTTATTTAGATATGCAAAAATTATTTGGATATCTTTTAAAACAAAAAAGTTATCACGTTTTCAAAACACCCACCATCAATAACGCAAAATTTACAAAAAAGAATTCAGGCCCAAGGGGATGTTTCTTAATTTTTAATTCAGGGCCCTAAAGGTTAAACATCTGTAATAACAAAAAAGTTATCGTGATTTCAAAACAGCCATGGACGATTGTGTAACATTTCCAAAAACCAATTCTGCGGCAGAAGAGAAATTGCACAATTGTAAACACATCGTGCCTGGGGTTAAAGTATTAGGTGCCTCCAGAAATTCTTTTTGTGATTTTTTTCCTCCAGTTTTCAACTTCACAACTAGCTCACAACTGTTATATCATACATACAACAACAACAAAATCTACAGTTGGGCTAGGTCTTTGACTGCATGCTCCCATCTCCAGTAGGACTAGGTCTTTGACTGCATGCTCCCATCTCCAATAGGACCATGACCTTGACTGCGTGCTCCCATCTCCAGTAGGAATATGACCGTGGCTGCATGCTCCATCTCCAATAGGACCATGACCTTGACTATGTGCTCACATTACTGGTATAACTAGATCCTTGGTCACTTGCTCCCATCTCCAATAGAATCATTACCTTGACTGCATTCTCCCATCTCCAGTAGGACTAGGTCTTTGATTGCATGCTCCCATCTCCAGTAGGACTAGGTCTTTGATCGCATGCTCCCATCTCATACATATTCAATGCATGCTCATACATACAGTCAGTTATCACTTGTTATTTTCAAAGTCTCATGATTTAAAATCAAAACATTTGTGGCACAAAACCAGTTCCTATTCTTAACTTCCATATATTTAAACATTGTTGATGGAATTGTAACTTTGTGTTGCAGATGTTCAGAGAGCATGCTGGTGAAGAGATCTCAGTGCCAGAAGAAGATCGAGTTTGGGTGAAGGGCTGGTTCCCAGTTCTCTTTGAGTTATCCTGTGTTATCAACAGATGCAAGCTGGATGTCAGAACAAGGTGAGGCACGGCATTGTTGGTTGGTTGCTGATCCAGTGGTCCATGGGCTCAGGCCCTTTGACCCAATGCCATTGTGTGATATATGCATGTGTTTGTGAGCTGTTGTTTTGTTCCATATAATGTGTGCTATTTATCTGGCCCTGGATGGAGAAGCTTTTTCCTGATATCATCCAGCGCTGGATATTCTAAAAAGTGGTGGTCGACAGTTTCGCTGGGATGAGTGCACAGCCAGCACCCTGGAGGGTGTTGTGGTTGTATTCTGTTCAGGTGATTGTTAAGCTGCACATGTTGTGTGAGAAGTCAGAGGATGATACTTTAGAGATAACATAGATCTCTATCCAGATCCATTGTCATGTTAGGTCTTCAAGTTTTGTTGTCAGGACCAAGTTAGTAGCAATATTTTCCAGATAACAGATTCATAAAAGCCAAACTTTTAAATCAATCTGTGAGTTGCATAGCAGAGAGGTTAGACACAATCTGTATGGTTCAGATTTTGATATCCGGTAAGGAGTGTATTTTTTCTGTCGCAGTGTAAAATAAACCTACATTGAACATGATATGGTGACAGCAAGGGTATGTGCCTTTATCACACAAGCCACTCGAAACCTTCCTGCAACTCCCTAACGGGAAAAATGCATTATTGACAGGGATTTATTTTGGATGGGAGGGGGTGGGGTTAGAATCAATTTGACAGTATTTTGCAGGTAACAGCTTCAGAAAGGTATATTTTCTCACGCATGGTTGAAGCTTATAGCAGTGACATTGTAACAACTTTTCAAATATCCATTTTTTTTTCTGCTCCTGCTCTGCTAAAGACTTCAGCAGAATTGGTTTGCCTCACATAAAATATCTGGCCAACATATCTTCCTCAATTTATTTTACCAAACATAAATCTCTTATTCATACAAATTTTATTTTGGAATCATTTCTTTTTAAACATACAGAACTGGTTTGGAATTAGTGCCTACATATTTATTTCCCTTGGCTATGTTTATCATTTATTAGTTTCAATATAATTAGGATTATGATTAGTTATGTAAAACATGTAAAATAATTTCATAACTAACCCACACACTAAAAAATGAATATTTAAATTAATTATTGATGTAATATTTAGATTAATTAACCATAAAACGTGTGTATGTAGGCACTAATTGCAAACTAGAACCAAACATACACTTTTGTCATTCTGTACTTTAAAGTTAAGGGGTCATGACAGCTGGATCACTCTTCTATTTTTGTGATGATAAAAAGCTCTGATCTAGCCCATTTGTCCACAGTTGAAATCTAGCCCATTTGTCCACGAATGAAATCTAGCCCATTTGTTAGCGTTTGAAATCTAGCCCATTTGTCCACTTTTGAAATCTATCCCATTTGTCTGCTGTTTCTTCTTCTTCTTCTTTCGTTCACTTTAAACATGTCTATATCTGTAATTCTGTCTCCTTAATAAAACTCACTGTCTTTTCTAGTTCATACAGTGTCCCATAGAGTTTTGATTCCAGTGTTGTTTCCTCTGGCCAATATGTCTGCCTCAGCGTTTCATGCTCAGAACACTCTTGAAGTATATGTTTGGCATGCTGTGCTGCCTGGCCACATGTACACATGGCCGTGTTGCCAATCTTGAACTTTGTATACATGTGACTGCGGAGTCGGTTGTGTCCTGTTCTGAGACGTAGAATTATAACTTGTTCTGATTTGTTCATAATATGATAGTCATCTTGTGTTGGCGTTTGTGGCTTTCTTATTGACTTGATCATCTGTTTTTTCTGATGGTAGGTGATTGGTATATCTGGTTGGTCTTCGGCAGCACCTTCCTTAGCCAGTTGGTCTGCTTTTTCATTTCCTGGTATTCCACAGTGAGAGGGTATCCACTGCATGGTTACCCTATACTGGTAAGACAATTCGCTAAGTAGTTTTTTCAAGTCTGTTAGTTTTCCAGACTGGAGAGCTTGAAGCACTGACCTTGCATCTGTCAGGAATACCACAGGCTGTAGGCCAGAGTTGGAGTTCAGCAGTTTTTTAGCTGCCACACTAATTGCCTGGATTTCTGCATCATAATTATTGCAGAATTTTCCCGTCTGTGTTCTGGTTGTATCTCTAGGCTTGTGTGGATATTCTATATATACACCTGCACCCCCATTCCTCACGGCATTCTGTGCTGACCCATCTGTGTATACTCTGACCCATATATCTTGTGGATATTTGTCTGCTGTTGAAATCTAGCCCATATGTCCACGGTTGAAATCTAGCCCATTTGTTAGCGGTTGAAATCTAGCCCATTTGTTCGCAGTTGAAAGAAGAGTACCTCACAATGAGAGTTACATTTTACTAAATCAAAAATGTAATTCTTACGTGTCACTTTTAAACATTAACGTAATTCTTGTGCATCACTTTCCAACACAAAGAGTTGTAATTCTTGTTTGTCACTTTTCAACATATAAAATTGATATTTCGTGTCACATTTCAACATGTAAAGTTGTAATTCTTGCATGTCATATTTCAACATGTAAAGTTGTAGTTCTTGCGTGTCACTTTTCAACATGTAAAGTTGTAATTCTTGCGTGTCACATTTCAACATGTAAAGTTGTAGTTCTTGCGTGTCACTTTTCAACATGTAAAGTTGTAATTCTTGCGTGTCACATTTCAACATGTAAAGTTGTAATTCTTGCGTGTCACTTTTCAACATGTAAAGTTGTAATTCTTGCGTGTCACATTTCAACATGTAAAGTTGTAGTTCTTGCGTGTCACTTTTCAACATGTAAAGTTGTAATTCTTGCGTGTCACTTTTCAACATGTAAAGTTGTAATTCTTGCGTGTCACATTTCAACATGTAAAGTTGTACATTGTGAACATCACTTTTGAAGTAAGGAATTCATAATTTGTTATTATTTGGGAAGTATTTCATTTGCTAGATCACAAATTTTGTATGTAAACACGAAGTTCGGCTATCTATGAACATGTGATTTCATGATTCTATTGAAGACAGATATTTAGAACTTGGAATGACAGTATATAAGAACCAAGCTGTGAATTACTAGTTACCAAATATTGAATGGTCATTGGTCATAACAAATATGTACAGTTTTTTTCTCTATATATCGATTTTGGTGCATGTGTATGTGGACAGAAAGATGAACCAAAGCAGGCATTCACAAAGATCTGAACATAGAGGAAGACCAGCTTCACAAAACTATCAAAAGATGCAAGCGAACATATAAAAAGACAATGGTTTAGAAAGATTAATCATGAAGGGAAAAGTTCCAGGAAAGAGAACGAGAGATAGACCAAGAGTGCAATGGACACATGACACTGGACAAGGTTTGACAGCTTGCACAGAACAGAGAGGCTTACAGAGTGACAGTGAGGACAAATTTCTGTAATGGACATGTCAGATAGGCAGTATGTGTACATGTACCCATTTGTATGTTTGAAACTTTAACTTGCAAGCTATTCAGTGCAACAATAGGGAAATCTATGGCCAACTTTAACTTGCAAGCTATTCAGTGCAACAATAGGGAAATCTATGACCAACTTTAACTTGCAAGCTATTCAATGCAACAATAGGGAAATCTATGACCAACTTTAACTTGCAAGCTATTCAATGCAACAATAGGGAAATCTATGACCAACTTGTAAACATATAATCTACATAACATCATCTTTCACTCATACACTAGTTGACTATTCCTGGAACTTGTTGATGCTACCTAGTAGTTAATTTGAGCAAGATACGGTCACAACATATGTTTGACATATTTGTCTTGCTTATCCAGAGGGCTGACTGTGATGTTTGAAATTATGAAAACCTATGGAGAAAGTTTCCAGTCACACTGGTGGAAAGATTTGTTCAAGATAGTTTTCCGTATCTTTGATGTCATGAAGCTGCCAGAACAGCAAAGTGAAGTTAGTATATACATTTATCATTTCATTTGAGCAAATTTGTCAGCAAATTCCTGGTATCAGATGTGTGATTGTACAAAGTGGGCATAGTTTGTGACAAGCGGGCATAGTTTGTAATAAAGTGCATAGTTTAATGACAAGAATTTATAGTTTATGACAAGTGGGCATACTGTATAAGCGGGCAAAATTTATGACAAGCAGACATAGTTTATAAGGGGGCAAAGATTATGACCATCAGACATACTTTATAAGCGGGCAAAGTTTATGGTAAGCAGACATACTTTATAAGCGGGCAAAGTTTATGAGAAACGGACATAGTTTATGACAAACGGGCATAGTTCATGACAAGTGGGCATAGTTTATGACAAGGAACATAGTTTATGGCAAACGGACATAGTTTGTGACAAGGAACATAGTTTATGACAAGCGGACATAGTTTATAAGCAGGCAGCAGAGTTTATGACAAGCGGGCAAAGTTTATGACAAGCAGACATAGTTTATGACAAGGAACATAGTTTATTATGTTGGCATAATTTATGACAAGTGACAGAACATGCTGAGACACAGATATATGTATACTTTTGCTGCCACACACACACAATTAAAAGTGCATTCTTTCATCAAGAATGCTTGCTATCATCTAAAGTGCTCTTTATCATCATGAATGCTATTTCTATCAAAAGTGCTCTCTTTCATCAAGAATGCTCTATCATCATGAGTGCTCTCATCAATAACTTCCTCATCAAGAATTCTGTAATGCTGTCTTTATTGAGAATGCTCTATCATCATGAGTGCTCTCATCAAGAATTTCCTCTTCAAGAATGCTCTCTTTCATCAATAATGCTGTAAATCATCAAAAATACTCTCTCATCAAGAATGTCCTATTTTATCAAGAATGCTTTTATGAAGAATTTCCTCATCAAGAATGCTCTGTCATCAAGAATGCTTTCTTTCATCAAGAGTGTTCTCTTTCATCAAGAATGCTCTTTTTAATCAAGAATGCTATATAAAATAAAGAATACTGTCTTTCATCAAGAGTGTTCTCTTTCATCAAGAGTGCTTTCTTTCATCAAGAATTCCCTCAGCAAGAATGCCCTTTTTCATCAAAGAATGCTCTATATCACCAAGAGTGCTTTCTTTCATCACGAATGCTCTCTTTCATCAAGAAGGATTTCATCAAGAATGCTCTCATCAAGAATGCTATCTAAAATCAAGAATGCTCTTTCATCAAAGATTTATTTTGTCCATATTCTTCCATTAAATTCCTGTTTCTCATTTGATTTTTGTGAATGGTTTGCACAATATGCTAATTATTACTTGTGTTCCTATTTATGGTCAAATTTATTGATTTCATTCACGGATACTTGATCTAGATGATGTCGATCATGTTTCCTTGTCGACAACATTGATTGATTGATTGATATATTTGACTTCTTCCAACCAGAAAGCTGAGTGGATGACGACGACCTGTAACCATGCTCTGTACGCCATCGTGGATGTATTCTCACAGTATTATGAGCAGTTGTCACCGTTACTTCTGACTGACCTGTATCAAATGTTACAGTGGTGTGTTGCCCAGGAGAATGAACAGTTGGCCAGGTATGTCTGTTTGATCTTGCTGATTCACCCATGTGTTGCCAGAATAGTCACACTGTTAGCTGAAGTCATATAAGAGGAGGCGACCAAGCTGCTTAGTTAACTAATCCTGCCTCTACACTGTGATGCTGAAGCCCCCATGTCTGGACTTCTGGGAAGTAATAAAATCTTTTATCTGCAGCGTGTCTTGTAATTGCCAAGTTTCTTTCAGAGTAGAAGATTGTTCAGCACATGACATTATGCCATACAGCCAGATTGAGTTAAACTGTCATCTGGGACTTGCTGAAGTTCTGGAAAACCTCCCCACCAATTAGAAAATGCCAGAGAAACACTCTAATCTAAATCTGAAAGTAAAACTACTGTATTATAATGAGCATACTGCCAGTTCCTCATTTACTGTGTTGATATTTTTAAAAAGTTTAACATTTTTATTTGTTACTAGATCTGGCACCAATTGCTTGGAAAATCTGGTTATTTCCAATGGAGTCAAATTTTCTCCAGATGCTTGGGACCAGACGTGCAGTTGCATGCTGGATATTTTCAAATCAACCATTCCACATAAGTAAGATTTTGTGTACAACTACTTGTTTGTGATTGCTGTTATGTGCAACTACTTGTGTGTGATTGCTGTTGTGTACAACTACTTGTTTGTGATTGCTGTTATGTACAACTACTTGTTTGTGATTGCTGTTGTGTACAACTACTTGTTTGTGATTGCTGTTGTGTACAACTACTTGTTTGTGATTGCTGTTGTGTACAACTACTTGTTTGTGATTGCTTGTGTTTGCATTGAATAACAAAATAAATGTTCAATTTATCATGGTCTGTTTACAATGCAATCTCTGACTTCATTTGGTATAATGAAGAATATAGTTGGTGAATTGCTTCATGATTTGATAGACCTGTCACATTACTGATGTATTGTTTCATCTTGTGTACTGTCACATTACTGATGTATTGTTTCATCTTGTGTACTGTCACATTACTGATGTATTGTTTCATCTTGTGTACTGTCACATTACTGATGTATTGTTTCATCTTGTGTACTGTCAAATTACTGATGTAGTATTCTCTTTGATGTGCTGTGTGTGTTTACTGATGTATTGTTCCTTTATTTATGACTGCATTTTAAAATGATGTATGAATATTGCTGTGTGTTATCCAGACTTCTGACTTGGCAGCCAGATTCTCATTCAGAAGTTACTTCTCCTGTGAGACCCGATGCACCAGGAGGAACAGACTACAGTGTAAGTCTACAGTAATCTTTTGATAACTTGTATAATTGAGTTGGTTGATTTCTGTTCCTTTCATTGCTGGCTAGCATACTTTTTTGCTGTAGGAACAAATTAAATATGATATTTGTGAATTTATATCAGTTACAAAATTATCTGAAAAGTATAGTTGAAATTAAAGACTATCTAACATCAATGTGACAAACCTGTCCAGCTTCTTCTTGTGTCATGTTCAGAACGCCATGTGTCCATCTGGTCTGCCTTCGGTTCTCTTTCCTGGAACTTTTCCCTCCATGATTTATCTTTATAAACCATTGTGTCTCTTTATATGTCCAAAATATGTTAGCTTGCATTTTTTTATAGTTTTGAGTGGCAAAGGAGATTACATTGAATTTTGATTCCAACTCGACAATTTGTTTTTATTTGTAGGATGAACCCCCACCTGAGACAGGTCGCATGGGTCGTGCTGACAGCATGCAGAGTGTACAGAGTGTCATCTCACAAGAAAGTCATGATGGTCGACCAATCAAAAGTTAGTTTCAGTTGTAGTATTTTTGTCTTCAAGAGTAATTTATGTAATTCTCTAGTTTGAATCGACCATTCAACAATCAATCAAAATGAGTGTCTGTATTTTGATTTAGAATCAATATTTAAGACAGCACAGAGTGAAATTAAGGCAATCTCGTAAGGGGGGGGGGGTGTGTTGTTGAAACTTAACTAAAATGTAGACAAAGTCCAAACTCTGTGTGCAAAGAGATGTCTGTGCTGGCGCATGGCAATGCGGCTTAGCGGGAACAGTGGATAAGATTAAATTTAGCTCTGTCTTGTGAACGTTAACATTGCCGCTCTTATTCGTCGTGTTATGTTGTGAATCTATTCTTGATAAAGACCTTTTGGTCAAAACATCCATTTGAGCGTGTTATTATGTGTTTCTACTGATTAGCAAAACTTTATTACCCTGTTCAAGTTTTGCCAGTTGGATTTCAGTTTTGCTGCAGTGAGTACATATTATCGATTTAACACTACTGTATATATAAATAAAAATTACTTAATAATTGGTAGTGCCCAGGATAATCTACACAGTAGCGAACCATGGGTGACTACCCTTGAGCAAGATGTCATAGTGTGCTGAGCCACCTAAGGAATAATTCCCTCCCAACACGTCAAACAGCAAGAGCAATAGTTGGTAGACACGTGCAAGTCTCTTGAATAACAGCCATAGAACTATTCACAGAGATAGCCCTTACTGCAAGACGACATATGTTGGGCTATTCACAAAGATAGCTCTTTTGTGACTGTTTTGGAATTGTGATAACTTTTTTGTTGTTAGAGATATTTAAATAATTTTTGCACATATAAATAAAGAATTGAATTCTGCATATATTGTAGGTTTTGTTTGTGTGTGTGTGTGTGATACAAGACATGTAAGACAGTCTCAGAGACAATTTCCACAAAAACATATCGATTTTTTTACCTTTAGAACGAAAATACAATTGCAAGTAGTTTATTACATATTCCAGAGTGGAAGCAGTATAAGATAGACCTAATTAGTATGCCATTCACGGATTAATCGTTATAATTTCACGGATTACAAGGACTACACCTTCAGGTATGTCTTAAAATCCTTTTATAAACCTAGATCTAGTCCAGAAATGTATCGTTCGAACTTGGTTGATGTTTTAATATCTAATTAGATAAAACAGCGTGGTTTAATTGATTTTCGATTGTGGAAATGACTTACCTCTCCATAAATAATCATTTGAGTCACAATTCATAATAATTTTAATGAAAATTCGATAAAATATATGTCTATAAAACAGAATTTACCATCATTGCGATGCTTTTGTTTGAAATTATCAATATGTTGCGAAAATATTGATATTTACATGACATTAGGCAAATGGTTGCCACTAAAACTGCTGGAAAATGTAGTCAATTGAATAAAATGCCAGATTTAACAAATCTGGTGAAAAAAATATTAAATATTGATTTTTAATTGATTGAAGTGTACCTAGCAACTGCGGTCTACAGCGGCAAATATACTCGCCGCTCGCTAACCAGAGAAGGGGAAATGTCAATGAATGAAGTTGCTGCACGTGTCCTAAAGGTTAAATTGTTATTAAATTCTTCCAACAAGAAAATACATTTATCAAACTCAGGTCTCATAATGGATAATAACATATGTTTGCCCACAGAAACTGCAAATGACCAGCAGCTGTTCCAAGGTCTCCTCATCCGTTGTGTTGTTCAACTGGAGCTTATCCAAACAATAGATAATATTGTGTTCTTTCCAGCTACTAGTCGCAGAGAGGATGCCGAGAATCTGGTGGTAGCCAAGGTAGGAATTATTCATATTGCAAGATAAGACATTTTATATGTTTATCCTGTTTCATCTTATCTTTCATGTTGTCTGTGCGTGCGTGTGGGGGGGAGAATATAGTCAAAGTTATTCATGAAAGTACAGCTTAAGACAAAACCAGTAAAAAAAAACAATGCCTACCAATTCTAGTTCATGTGTTCATAGGCAGTGCTATTATATACTCATGATATATTAAGTATTGTTCTTGATGGAGGCCTTCTGGTCAAAATATCAATTGTACATGTTTTACTGCATGCTTTTCATCATCATCAAATGCCATCTCAGCAAGGAAGATTGGTTGCAATAGACCTCCAACATTCTCTGTCTCTTGTTTTTATGATCCACTCTGCTAGACTGTAACCTGTCCATCTTGAGATGTTACTCTCCCACTTGTATACCCCCCTGCCTACCTCTAGCTCGTTTCCCTTCGACTTTACCCTCAAGTAAGATCTTCAACAAGGTGTCATGTCTTTTAATGTGTCCAAAATATTTTATTTGCTTTATCTTTATTTCCTTTAATAATTCTTTCTACGTGTTAAGTGTTGTTAGAGCCTCTTTGGCACATCTCAAAGTCATCCATTGTGTCTTCTAATTGTTTATTTAGTGTCCATGTTTCTGAGCCATACATTAATATAGAATAGATGTAACATTTTATAATTATCATTTTTATCTTTGTAATTTGTTTAGATGTTAATATTTTCCTCATGTCATTGAAGGTACTTTTAGCCATTCCTATTCTCCTTTTAACTTCTGTTTCACATCTGCCATCATTTGTGACTATGTGTCCAAGATATTGATACTGTTTTACTTGTTGTAGTTTCTCTCCCTGTATGTTTATGTTTATCTCCTGTTCTTCTGTGTCTTTGCTGATTATCATGGTTTTTGTTTTTTTGGGTATTTATATCCAGTCCATATTCATTACTTGATTTATCAACTTGATCTATTAGTCTTTCTAGTTCATGTTAATTTTCTACTAACAGAACAGTGTCATCTGCATATCTCAGGTTGTCTTGAGACCTGACATCCCTTCTATATGTTTAAAGATATTCTCTGTGTAGATATTAAATAGGCTTGGTGATAAAATGCATTCTTGTCTTACCCCTCTGCTTATTTCTATGTATGGTGAGCAGCTGTTTTCACACCTTATTGATGCAGTCTGTTCCCCATATATATTCACAATTTAATACTTTTAGTAATATGTAAAACTTCATTTCCCTGTGTTTTCAATGTTCAATAAATTGTTTCATAGTTTGACTGCAGTCCAACTTGTCATAGAATATTACATTCAAGTTGTCTGACACTGAACAATAAATGCTGGTTTATTATAAAGTATTGATAAAATGTGTGTACAGTCATGGTCACTATTTAGTAGGCAACTTTCCCGATGATAGTATTATTATTGTGCTGTAAGAAATATAATCTATGATCCATAGCGATGATGGATGTGACCTACAAGACCAATCTGAACCACTAGTAATGCAAAATGATGTAAAAAGGTTACTAAAACACTTACCTAGCCTATTACCTATTAATAAAAATATATTTTTAAGAAAAAAAACAAAAAACATACAATAAAACTAAACAGGACAATTCTCAACGTATCGGCTCAAATTGAACCTTTTTCAAGAGACAAACAACAGAAAACGACAAAATAAAAAAATAAATAGATGTCTATATTTCATCAAGCCCTCGTCTCCATAATAGCGCAGGGATGGCAACGCATCTAGTCAAGGTGAAAATGCGTGCATTCATTATAAACAAACCGAAAGTGGGAAATTAGAGACACTATAGATGAGTGCAAGAATAATAAAAGAAAAAGATAAGAAAAATACCCCTTTTGTCACTCTATCAGACAGGCAGGTTTTAAGAACATAGTCACAACAGGCACGACTGAAGGGAACAGAGACAGATGGGGACGTGAGAAAATATTCATGTGACAACCTAGCAAGGCTTGGAAACAACGATCCTGATAACAATACTGTGAACAGAGAACCATGGTCACCTACGCCAACAAGAATGGCATATGACAATGATAGATGAGTAATGATGAGGTTGTGGGGTGAGTGGGTTTGGGGAAGGAAGGATAGAAGAAGAATCAACATTTGAAAACGCATGGAATGAATGTGAAACCAAATATAGACATAAACATATATATAAAACCAAACCTAAACATACATAGAAATGTAAACACACACCAAGAGTCAAGAAATAAACACATAACAAGATGGACACAGATGTGTGAAGGATACCCACACAAAATGCACAGGCATGTAAATGTATCCACACACAGGAAAGGGCTCACACCAGAATAGGTATACACATTGACACAGAATGGAGATACGTGCATTAACATAAAAAAGCGCTCACATAAATATACATATATATATGTATACACAAATATGAACATTCATGCACATAAACACTTTCTCGTATAAATAATAACATGAACATTCATACACATAGAAACATATACATATATTAATGTAATTGTATACCAAAGTAATTGTGTGGATACATAGAACCATGTAAAACGAAATGCATATACAAATAACTATATATGTGTGGGCACCCATCGAAGAGACAACTGCAATAAAAACAAGGAAATCAAAATCTAAAAATGTAAATGATTCAACAATAACAAAATGGCAGAGTACAAAATAATCACATATTGACATACACAAACGAAAGAAGACATAAAGGAATTATATAGAAGAACGGCAAACACAAAAATAATAATTATTCACGAAAGTGTACAAAGACAAATAATTACAAGAATCAGTGCAATACGGGAGTAGAGGGTATAAAGAAAAGGTGGGTAACTCAAACAAAACGGTGATTAATGTTCATTCCGTTTGGTTGCAAGACTCCCATATGACAAATGAGACGATATTCCAAGGACTGACGTTGCCGGTCACCGGTATAACAACGTAACAAACCGGTTACAGAGACATCAGAGCTACCATGATGTGATGGGCTGTTAAAATGATTAGCCACTGGGGAGTCACGATGATTCGTGATATCTCTCAAATGTTCTCTAAAATTACATATTTAGATTTTGATTTCCTCGTTTTTATTGCAGTTGTCTCTTCGATGGGTGCCCACACATATATAGTTATTTGTATATGCATTTCGTTTTACATGGTTCTATGTATCCACACAATTACTTTGGGCCACACATTTGTATGTATACATATGCAGTTGTTATAGCATTATCTTTATGTGAACGAACGTTTATATTTACATTAATATATGTATATGTTTCTATGTGTATGAATGTTCATGTTATTATTTATACGAGAAAGTGTTTATGTGCATGAATGTTCATATTTGTGTATACATATATATATGTATATTTATGTGAGCGCTTTTTTATGTTATTGCACGTATCTCCATTCTGTGTCAATGTGTATACCTATTCTGGTGTGAGCCCTTTCCTGTGTGTGGATACATTTACATGCCTGTGCATTTTGTGTGGGTATCCTTCACACATCTGTGTCCATCTTGTTATGTGTTTATTTCTTGACTCTTGGTGTGTGTTTACATTTCTATGTATGTTTAGGTTTGGTTTTATATATATGTTTATGTCTATATTTGGTTTCACATTCATTCCATGCGTTTTCAAATGTTGATTCTTCTTCTATCCTTCCTTCCCCAAACCCACTCACCCCACCACCCCACAACCTCATCATTACTCATCTATCATTGTCATATGCCATTCTTGTTGGCGTAGGTGACCATGGTTCTCTGTTCACAGTATTGTTATCAGGATCGTTGTTTCCAAGCCTTGCTAGGTTGTCACATGAATATTTTCTCACGTCCCCATCTGTCTCTGTTCCCTTCAGTCGTGCCTGTTGTGACTATGTTCTTAAAACCTGCCTGTCTGATAGAGTGACAAAAGGGGTATTTTTCTTATCTTTTTCTTTTATTATTCTTGCACTCATCTATAGTGTCTCTAATTTCCCACTTTCGGTTTGTTTATAATGAATGCACGCATTTTCACCTTGACTAGATGCGTTGCCATCCCTGCGCTATTATGGAGACGAGGGCTTGATGAAATATAGACATCTATTTATTTTTTTATTTTGTCGTTTTCTGTTGTTTGTCTCTTGAAAAAGGTTCAATTTGAGCCGATACGTTGAGAATTGTCCTGTTTAGTTTTATTGTATGTTTTTTGTTTTTTTTCTTAAAAATATATTTTTATTAATAGGTAATAGGCTAGGTAAGTGTTTTAGTAACCTTTTTACATCATTTTGCATTACTATTTGTTCATTAGGTTACTGCGGCACCATCCACTTTGTCGGACACCCTCTGGCCATTTGGTTATTTATATCAATCTGAACCACGAAGGCTCTTCCACAGTATGTACATGAAATCACATACACACTTGCACCATTGTGTGTCTTCTTTGATGTGCATCCCTTGAATTAACTGCTACCACTTTCTCTTTTGTCTTTATGCCATCTGATCTTTCACTTCCATGCAACACGATACATGGATCTTGTTCCCGTGATTTCTGTATCAATGCCTGTATCATGTATATCACATTTGCAATACGTCTTTGTGCATAAGCAGAGGTTGATCCAGAGATCTTTTCCCCAGACTGTAATTCTATAAAAAGTAGATTCTTTGGTTCCTGCCATCTTCCATACTCTTGGTATGTCACAGCCATTTGAGTCTGTGTAGACTGGACATAGAAAATACTGCAATTTTACCTGTTCTTTCCAATGCATCATTGTTAGTGACTTTGTCGTGCCACCTATCTCCAGGAATTCTATGTAGGCAGCGCATGTGACAGCTTTTTATTCATCTCTTCTGGAGCATATTAGTTACCCATGTTTCATTGCCATAGAAGGAGGTTGCTGAGGACACAAGCCTCATAAACCAGGAGTTGAGTACTTATTGTTAATTTTTTGTTTTCCTAGGCCCCTCTGTTCACAATGAACAGAAAATGATTTAAACTTTCTTCATCAGTGACGATGTACTGGTAGTGTTTGTGATCATAAATTCATCACAAATATAAATCTATGACAAATGGCACACACTAGTGGGTGAATGTGGTCAGTACAAAGCTGCTGACCATTAATTTCTTCAAATGTGTTCTGGTAAGAAATTTTCTGAAACTGCATTCATGTTGGATCCTTCTGAGGTTTAAACAAGTATTTGTTCAACAGAGAATCCTACTATAAGCTACAGTTCTCAGGAGCCAGTGCTCTGCCACTGCTTCTCTCATACATGCATGCAGTGTTGGTATTTTATGTGCAAGTGTATGTGTGGGTACTTACATGGACTCCAGTGTTGGCAAGACAAGTTGTTTATGTATGTAGGTATCAGTGACCTGTCATCTTAAGTGAAAGACATCTCACATAACCAATAACTGTATATTTCCTGTGTGTGTAGGGTGCAGACACTGACTCGTTGACTGATTCCTACCATGAGCACGGGGATGAACAAGGAATGTACCAGTATCTGTCCTCTAGTCAGCTTCTCTTGTTTGTGGATTGCCTCCTGGATTCACACAGGTTTGCCAAGTCTTTCAACACCAATCAAGAACAAAGAAACATATTGTGGAAAGCCGGTAAATTTCCAAATTTTCTATAGCACTTGTTCATTTATCATACATGTATATAGAGAATTGGTTGGTCGGTTGCTGATCCAGCGGTCCATGGGCTCATGCCCTTTGACCTAATGCCATTAAATGGCATTATATTGCTGGGAAGTCTGTGGATTTTCGGTAAACCCCGGAACAGAGCCAGAGAATAACTATCACACCTCCAGGAAGGTAGGTTTAAACCTATGCACTGCTCCTAGCCACTGTAGCCAAGATAGGGTTCACTGTGCTCATTCCCCGCCACCAATTGACTACTGGTTATGTCAAATTTCTCTATTGCTCCAGGCATGCAACCAAATGTTCAAGTCAAAAGGATTGTCATGTCCTGAGTCACTGCGCCTCTATGATATTTCAGCCATAGGAAAAAACAGTGCTGTCAGTTTTCGCCTCCCCAGTGCTGCACTGTACATCTCTGGCTCCCTCCCAATCACAGAGGGTGCATACATATATATTCAGGTAAACATGAAACGTGTCAACAACAAAATAAAAGCATAATTGTATAGATGACTTGCCATGAAGCTTCTCTAAGAAGATATAACAGCATGTCATCTACTAAGGTTTTCTGTTGCATGGGTGGTATGTCTAGTGGGCCATTGGTGATACCCACAGACACAACCACATGCGTATATAGAGAATTAAGTTGGCATGTTTCTGTAGCACTTATTCATTTATCATGCATCTATGTAGAGGCTTGAGTTGACGTTTCACTAGTGTGGAACAAGTGAACCCTGTTGTGATGACAGTGTCTTGTGGTTGTAGAGCAGATAGTCCCTCACTCTAACTGATGATAGAACACTCACTCTTAACTTCTACCCCCCCCCCCTACCTATAGTGTGCAGGAAATCTCTGCCCCTTGATGATAGAACACACATTCTAACTTCTACTCCTACCTGTGGTATACATGACTCACTTGAATATAATTTATAATTTTTGCATTCAAGGTCATATATGTGTACCAGGGGCCAAAAGGGGAGCAGAGAATAGTGGCACTCTTACCTGCCATTCACATCATATGAGGCAACTAAGGAGGTTTTGGGGAGTGGAGTTGACTGTCCCATTCCAAAGAGAGTCAAGTGACCCAGAAGCCATCCTTAATTTGTATATATCAGGCTGCAAGGCACATATATTGCAGCCAAGCAACTATGACATGGTGCATTCCATTCTTCAGACTACATCCTGCTAAAACTGCAGGAGTTTGAGAATTAACACAACAGAAGAAGAAGCGTTCAAGTTAAATAAACGAATACTATATTTTAAACCCCATGTCAAATGTTTGACTAGTTCACAAACTACCATCTTAAACTCCATGTCTAATGATTGGCTAGTTCACAAACTACCATTTTAAACTCCATGTCTAATGTTTGACTAGTTCACCAACTGACATCTGATACCATATGTTTCACTAGTTCACCAACTGACATCTGATACCATATGTTTGACCAGTTCACTGACATCTGAAACCTATCAACAACACATTGCATGTTATTGTCTTTTCACTTGATTACTTCCTTAGGTTTCAAGGGTAAAGCCAAACCCAATTTGTTAAAGCAAGAAACTCAGAGTTTGGCCTGTCTTTTTAGAATACTGTTCAGATTATATGATGATACAAATAGGCAGAGCTCCTGGCCAGAAGTGGAGCAGAAACTGTTGGGGTAAGATAGATTACATATGCAAGCATGCATGTATTTATACAAGTAAAATTAAGTAGGAAGCATGAGGATAAATGAACAATTCATGAGGCTGATGGAAATTCAACCAGGTCCGTTCTAGAGGCACCAAAATGTTTTACAACTAAAGTAAACATATGTGATATTGTCAAAATGTTCACACTGTGTACTCTACACTGAGAACAGACCAATCGAGACAAGGACTATTACAACAACAACAATTGACATCCCATACAAGTATCAAAGTATCCTCATAACACAAACATACCATAACATCTGCATTCATACTGTAAGGGCCAGTAGGCATACTTGTAAACATAAAGACTGGACAGTGTTGCTTCAAATAATGGCTTATACAAGTAAATTCAAGTAGGAAGCATGAGGATAAATGAACAATTTTTGAGGCTGACAGGAATTAAACCAACAAAAAAAATGGACCTGGTTCAATTCCTATTACTCATCACATTGTTTGATCTCATTGTTTGTTTGATCTATTACTCATCATATTGTTTGATCATATATTACTCATCTCATTGTTTGTTTCATTTATTTCTCATCATATTGTTTGATCATATATTACTCATCTCATTGTTTGTTTCATTTATTTCTCATCATATTGTTTGATCATATATTACTCATCTCATTGTTTGTTTCATTTATTTCTCATCACATTGTTTGATCATATATTACTCATCTCATTGTTTGTTTGATCTATTTCTCATCACATTGTTTGATCATATATTACTCATCTCATTGTTTGATCATATATTACTCATCTCATTGTTTGATCTATTACTCATCTCATTGTTCGATCTATTACTCATTTCATTGTTTGATCTCATATTACTCATCACATTGTTTGATCTCATATTACTCATCTCATTGTTTGATCTATTACTCATCTCATTGTTTGATCTCATATTACTCATCACATTGTTTGATCTCATATTACTCATCTCATTGTTTGATCTTATATACCTCATCTCATTGTTTGATCTCATATTACTCATCTCATTGTTTGATCTCATATTACTCATCACATTGTTTGATCTCATATTACTCATCACATTGTTTGATCTCATATTACTCATCTCATTGTTTGATCTCATATTACTCATCTCATTGTTTGATCTCATATTACTCATCTCATTGTTTGATCTCATATTACTCATCACATTGTTTGATCTCATATTACTCATCACATTGTTTATTCTCATATTACTCATCTCATTGTTTGATCTCATATTACTCATCTCATTGTTTGATCTCATATTACTCATCTCATTGTTTGATCTCATATTACTCATCTCATTGTTTGATCTCATATTACTCATCTGGTTTGATATATTACTCATCTCATTGTTTGATCTCATATTACTCATCTCATTGTTTGATCTCATATTACTCATCTCATTGTTTGATCTCATATTACTCATCTCATTGTTTGATCTCATATTACTCATCTCATTGTTTGATCTCATATTACTCATCTTATTGTTTGATCTATTACTCATCTTGTTTGATATATTACTCATCTCATTGTTTGATCTCATATTACTCATCTCATTGTTTGATCTCATATTACTCATCTCATTGTTTGATCTCATATTACTCATCTCATTGTTTGATCTCATATTACTCATCTCATTGTTTGATCTCATGTTACTCACATTGTTGTTTGATCTCATGTTACTCATCTTATTGTTTGATCTATTACTCATCTTGTTTGATATATTACTCATCTCATTGTTTGATCTCATATTACTCATCTCATTGTTTGATCTCATATTACTCATCTCATTGTTTGATCTCATATTACTCATCTCATTGTTTATTCTCATATTACTCATCTCATTGTTTGTTCTCATATTACTCATCTCATTGTTTGATCTCATATTACTCATCTCATTGTTTGTTCTCATATTACTCATCTCATTGTTTGATCTCATATTACTCATCTCATTGTTTATTCTCATATTACTCATCTCATTGTTTGATCTCATTACTCATCTCATTGTTTGATCTCATATTACTCATCTCATTGTTTGATCTCATATTACTCATCTCATTGTTTGATCTCATGTTACTCACATTGTTGTTTGTTCTCATATTACTCATCTCATTGTTTGATCTCATATTACTCATCTCATTGTTTGATCTCATATTACTCATCTCATTGTTTGATCTCATGTTACTCACATTGTTGTTTGTTCTCATATTACTCATCTCATTGTTTGATCTCATATTACTCATCTCATTGTTTGATCTCATATTACTCATCTCATTGTTTATTCTCATATTACTCATCTCATTGTTTGATCTCATATTACTCATCTCATTGTTTGATCTCATATTACTCATCTCATTGTTTGATCTCATGTTACTCACATTGTTGTTTGTTCTCATATTACTCATCTCATTGTTTGATCTCATATTACTCATCTCATTGTTTGATCTCATATTACTCATCTCATTGTTTGATCTCATGTTACTCACATTGTTGTTTGTTCTCATATTACTCATCTCATTGTTTGATCTCATATTACTCATCTCATTGTTTGATCTCATATTACTCATCTCATTGTTTATTCTCATATTACTCATCTCATTGTTTGATCTCATATTACTCATCTCATTGTTTATTCTCATATTACTCATCTCATTGTTTGATCTCATATTACTCATCTCATTGTTTGATCTATTACTCATCTCATTGTTTGATCTCATATTACTCATCTCATTGTTTGATCTCATATTACTCATCACATTGTTTGATCTCATAATACTCATCTCATTGTTTGATCTCATATTACTCATCTTGTTTGATCTCATATTACTCATCACATTCTTTGATCTCATATTACTCATCTTGTTTGATCTCATATTACTCATCTCATTGTTTATTCTCATATTACTCATCACATTGTTTGATCTCATATTACTCATCTCATTGTTTGATCTCATGTTACTCACATTGTTGTTTGTTCTCATATTACTCATCTCATTGTTTGTTCTCATATTACTCATCTCATTGTTTATTCTCATATTACTCATCTCATTGTTTGATCTCATATTACTCATCTCATTGTTTGATCTATTACTCATCTCATTGTTTGATCTCATATTACTCATCTCATTGTTTGATCTCATATTACTCATCACATTGTTTGATCTCATAATACTCATCTCATTGTTTGATCTCATATTACTCATCTTGTTTGATCTCATATTACTCATCACATTCTTTGATCTCATATTACTCATCTTGTTTGATCTCATATTACTCATCACATTCTTTGATCTCATATTACTCATCTTGTTTGATCTCATATTACTCATCTCATTGTTTGATCTCATATTACTCATCACATTCTTTGATCTCATATTACTCATCTTGTTTGATCTCATATTACTCATCTCATTATTTGATCTCATATTACTCATCTCATTGTTTGATCTCATATTACTCATCTCATTGTTTGATCTCATATTACTCATCTTGTTTGATCTCATATTACTCATCTCATTGTTTGATCTCATATTACTCATCTCATTGTTTGATCTCATATTACTCATCTCATTGTTTGATCTCATATTACTCATCTTGTTTGATCTCATATTACTCATCTCATTGTTTGATCTCATATTACTCATCTCATTGTTTGATCTCATATTACTCATCACATTCTTTGATCTCATATTACTCATCTCATTGTTTGATCTCATATTACTCATCACATTGTTTGATCTCATATTACTCATCTCATTGTTTGATCTCATATTACTCATCTCATTGTTTGATCTCATATTACTCATCTTGTTTGATCTCATATTACTCATCTCATTGTTTGATCTCATATTACTCATCTCATTGTTTGATCTCATATTACTCATCTCATTGTTTGATCTCATATTACTCATCACATTCTTTGATCTCATATTACTCATCTTGTTTGATCTCATATTACTCATCACATTCTTTGATCTCATATTACTCATCTCATTGTTTGATCTATTACTCATCTCATTGTTTGATCTCATATTACTCATCACATTCTTTGATCTCATATTACTCATCTCATTGTTTGATCTATTACTCATCTCATTGTTTGATCTCATATTACTCATCACATTCTTTGATCTCATATTACTCATCTCATTGTTTGATCTCATATTACTCATCTCATTGTTTGATCTCATATTACTCATCTCATTGTTTGATCTCATATTACTCATCTTGTTTGATCTCATATTACTCATCTCATTGTTTGATCTCATATTACTCATCTCATTGTTTGATCTATTACTCATCTCATTGTTCGATCTATTACTCATTTCATTGTTTGATCTCATATTACTCATCACATTGTTTGATCTCATATTACTCATCTCATTGTTTGATCTATTACTCATCTCATTGTTTGATCTCATATTACTCATCACATTGTTTGATCTCATATTACTCATCTCATTGTTTGATCTTATATACCTCATCTCATTGTTTGATCTCATATTACTCATCTCATTGTTTGATCTCATATTACTCATCACATTGTTTGATCTCATATTACTCATCACATTGTTTGATCTCATATTACTCATCTCATTGTTTGATCTCATATTACTCATCTCATTGTTTGATCTCATATTACTCATCTCATTGTTTGATCTCATATTACTCATCTCATTGTTTGATCTCATATTACTCATCACATTGTTTGATCTCATATTACTCATCACATTGTTTATTCTCATATTACTCATCTCATTGTTTGATCTCATATTACTCATCTCATTGTTTGATCTCATATTACTCATCTCATTGTTTGATCTCATATTACTCATCTCATTGTTTGATCTCATATTACTCATCTGGTTTGATATATTACTCATCTCATTGTTTGATCTCATATTACTCATCTCATTGTTTGATCTCATATTACTCATCTCATTGTTTGATCTCATATTACTCATCTCATTGTTTGATCTCATATTACTCATCTCATTGTTTGATCTCATATTACTCATCTTATTGTTTGATCTATTACTCATCTTGTTTGATATATTACTCATCTCATTGTTTGATCTCATATTACTCATCTCATTGTTTGATCTCATATTACTCATCTCATTGTTTGATCTCATATTACTCATCTCATTGTTTGATCTCATATTACTCATCTCATTGTTTGATCTCATGTTACTCACATTGTTGTTTGATCTCATGTTACTCATCTTATTGTTTGATCTATTACTCATCTTATTTGATATATTACTCATCTCATTGTTTGATCTCATATTACTCATCTCATTGTTTGATCTCATATTACTCATCTCATTGTTTGATCTCATATTACTCATCTCATTGTTTATTCTCATATTACTCATCTCATTGTTTGTTCTCATATTACTCATCTCATTGTTTGATCTCATATTACTCATCTCATTGTTTGTTCTCATATTACTCATCTCATTGTTTGATCTCATATTACTCATCTCATTGTTTATTCTCATATTACTCATCTCATTGTTTGATCTCATTACTCATCTCATTGTTTGATCTTATATTACTCATCTCATTGTTTGATCTCATATTACTCATCTCATTGTTTGATCTCATGTTACTCACATTGTTGTTTGTTCTCATATTACTCATCTCATTGTTTGATCTCATATTACTCATCTCATTGTTTGATCTCATATTACTCATCTCATTGTTTGATCTCATGTTACTCACATTGTTGTTTGTTCTCATATTACTCATCTCATTGTTTGATCTCATATTACTCATCTCATTGTTTGATCTCATATTACTCATCTCATTGTTTATTCTCATATTACTCATCTCATTGTTTGATCTCATATTACTCATCTCATTGTTTGATCTCATATTACTCATCTCATTGTTTGATCTCATATTACTCATCTCATTGTTTGATCTCATGTTACTCACATTGTTGTTTGTTCTCATATTACTCATCTCATTGTTTGATCTCATATTACTCATCTCATTGTTTGATCTCATATTACTCATCTCATTGTTTGATCTCATGTTACTCACATTGTTGTTTGTTCTCATATTACTCATCTCATTCTTTGATCTCATATTACTCATCTCATTGTTTGATCTCATATTACTCATCTCATTGTTTATTCTCATATTACTCATCTCATTGTTTGATCTCATATTACTCATCTCATTGTTTATTCTCATATTACTCATCTCATTGTTTGATCTCATATTACTCATCTCATTGTTTGATCTATTACTCATCTCATTGTTTGATCTCATATTACTCATCTCATTGTTTGATCTCATATTACTCATCACATTGTTTGATCTCATAATACTCATCTCATTGTTTGATCTCATATTACTCATCTTGTTTGATCTCATATTACTCATCACATTCTTTGATCTCATATTACTCATCTTGTTTGATCTCATATTACTCATCTCATTGTTTGTTCTCATATTACTCATCACATTGTTTGATCTCATATTACTCATCTCATTGTTTGATCTCATGTTACTCACATTGTTGTTTGTTCTCATATTACTCATCTCATTGTTTGTTCTCATATTACTCATCTCATTGTTTATTCTCATATTACTCATCTCATTGTTTGATCTCATATTACTCATCTCATTGTTTGATCTATTACTCATCTCATTGTTTGATCTCATATTACTCATCTCATTGTTTGATCTCATATTACTCATCACATTGTTTGATCTCATAATACTCATCTCATTGTTTGATCTCATATTACTCATCTTGTTTGATCTCATATTACTCATCACATTCTTTGATCTCATATTACTCATCTTGTTTGATCTCATATTACTCATCACATTCTTTGATCTCATATTACTCATCTTGTTTGATCTCATATTACTCATCTCATTGTTTGATCTCATATTACTCATCACATTCTTTGATCTCATATTACTCATCTTGTTTGATCTCATATTACTCATCTCATTATTTGATCTCATATTACTCATCTCATTGTTTGATCTCATATTACTCATCTCATTGTTTGATCTCATATTACTCATCTTGTTTGATCTCATATTACTCATCTCATTGTTTGATCTCATATTACTCATCTCATTGTTTGATCTCATATTACTCATCTCATTGTTTGATCTCATATTACTCATCTTGTTTGATCTCATATTACTCATCTCATTGTTTGATCTCATATTACTCATCTCATTGTTTGATCTCATATTACTCATCACATTCTTTGATCTCATATTACTCATCTCATTGTTTGATCTCATATTACTCATCACATTGTTTGATCTCATATTACTCATCTCATTGTTTGATCTCATATTACTCATCTCATTGTTTGATCTCATATTACTCATCTTGTTTGATCTCATATTACTCATCTCATTGTTTGATCTCATATTACTCATCTCATTGTTTGATCTCATATTACTCATCTCATTGTTTGATCTCATATTACTCATCACATTCTTTGATCTCATATTACTCATCTTGTTTGATCTCATATTACTCATCACATTCTTTGATCTCATATTACTCATCTCATTGTTTGATCTATTACTCATCTCATTGTTTGATCTCATATTACTCATCACATTCTTTGATCTCATATTACTCATCTCATTGTTTGATCTATTACTCATCTCATTGTTTGATCTCATATTACTCATCACATTCTTTGATCTCATATTACTCATCTCATTGTTTGATCTCATATTACTCATCTCATTGTTTGATCTCATATTACTCATCTCATTGTTTGATCTCATATTACTCATCTTGTTTGATCTCATATTACTCATCTCATTGTTTGATCTCATATTACTCATCTCATTGTTTGATCTCATATTACTCATCTCATTGTTTGATCTCATATTACTCATCTTGTTTGATCTCATATTACTCATCTCATTGTTTGATCTCATATTACTCATCTCATTGTTTGATCTCATATTACTCATCACATTCTTTGATCTCATATTACTCATCTCATTGTTTGATCTCATATTACTCATCACATTGTTTGATCTCATATTACTCATCTCATTGTTTGATCTCATATTACTCATCTCATTGTTTGATCTCATATTACTCATCTCATTGTTTGATCTCATATTACTCATCTTGTTTGATCTCATATTACTCATCTCATTGTTTGATCTCATATTACTCATCTCATTGTTTGATCTCATATTACTCATCACATTGTTTGATCTCATGTTACTCATCTCATTGTTTGATCTCATATTACTCATCTTGTTTGATCTCATATTACTCATCTCATTGTTTGATCTCATATTACTCATCTCATTGTTTGATCTATTACTCATCTTGTTTGATATATTACTCATCTCATTGTTTGATCTCATGTTACTCACATCGTTGTTTGTTCTCATATTACTCATCTCGTTGTTTGATCTATTACTCATCTCATTGTTTGTTCACATATTACTCATCTCATTATTGTATCCAGAGTGTGCAAAGAAGCCCTAGATTACTATATCACTGGCATGCAGTCAGAAGGTCATCGTGAGGCATGGGGCAGCTTGCTGTTACTACTTCTGCTTCGGTTGTTGAGGATGGCTGATGATAGGGTCAGTATTTTTGTGTATTTCATTGTTAGGCTGCCTAATTAGATGTACTTGTGCCTATTATTATTGTTTTGTTATTACAAATGTTTGAGTTATTTCATGAGGGTACACTCTAATATCACTTCTTGTTACTTGTTACTTGGTCTGTTAGTTGTAGTCCCTGTTGATTGTCTGCTAAGATGGACATTTAACATCTGCATATCCTAGATTTATTGATTATTTTTCCACACATCATGAGCCCTGACATTTCTTCTCTGTTTTAAAAAAAAAGCTCTATCATCTTTTCCCAGGTGGTTTGTGATCCACTCTTGTCGTTAAGTGCAGGAGTGATTTGAGCTAGAGCTTGCGTTCTAAAGCCAAATGTGTGGCCTCGGTTGTGCTATGACTGTGTTTGTTCAGAATGTCCCTGATGTTTTCTATCCATCTTTTCCGCAGTCTTCCTCTGGCTTTGTACCCTGATCTCATTTGGTTATATGCCTGTACAGGCAACTCATTTGATACATTCTCATCCCCATCGAGACCAGCACCGTGCAGAGGTGATGGGGCTTAGTCCAGCCATCAGGGGCTGGAAACGAAGACTGGTTGGGCAGTCCCACTCGAGCAGGACCATAGTCCTGCCCTAGTAAGCAGAGTGCTGAAGACGGAGGCATCCAGCCATAAGGCGCACAGATAATCAGGATGCCACGCACAAAACACAATGGAAACATGTCTACATCTATAAATAGTTATGGTGCCTGCCCTGTGGCGGACGTTCAGGCAGGGACGGTGCAGGGCCCTATACCTCGAAAGGGCCCAACCTCAGTTACTGGAAGTCCTTCTCAATTGCCCCGAGGAGCCAGGAGGCAAGGGAATAGAGCTACTGGCCAAACAAACAAACGACCACTAAAAATAATGCACTGGAATGCTGAGGGTGTCAACAGTAAAAGAGATGGATACAGCAAAAAATTGGAACTTGAAAATGTCCTCAGTGAAGAACAAGTTAGTATATGCTGTATCCAAGAAACACACCTAAGCAGCGACATAGCCTTCAAAATCAGAGGCTACCAGTGCTACCAGAAAGGACAGGCGAAAGGGTGGAATTCTGACACTTGTTAAAAACAATATCAGCGCATGTCAGCTGGAAGTATATATGGAAGGGGCAGAATACCAGATGCTCCACCTAAAAACAGACAGTGCAGAATTCCATCTCCTGAACTACTACTGCCCAAATGATAAACCATTGGCACTAGACACAATTCCAGACAAAGAGAGACTTATGGTGTGTGGTGACTTCAACAGCCACTATTAGAGCTGGGGCTACGATCATATCGACAAGAGAGATGAGGAACTTGAGAGCTGGCAGGATGAAAATAATCTCATCCTTATTAACCAGCCAGCAGACTCACCAACCTTCTACTCGAGAGCATGGCACACCACCTCTACACCAGACCTGGCATTCCACTCACCAGGCTTGGAATGGAACATCACACGTGTCGTTGGAAAGCAGCTTGGGGGTAGTAACCACAGACCAGTATTTCTGGCAATCCACAATGAATTTACCAAGGACAGCAGCACGCTCACTAGGTGGAACTATAAGAGGGCAGACTGGAAAATGTACCAGAATTTAACCAGTGTTCTAGCTAAGGACATGAACTTGGACAAAGACATCAATAGAGCAGTGAGTGAATTTAATAGATGTATACTATATGCTGCTAGTAAAACCATACGCAGGGGGTCACGCAAAAACTACAAACCCTACTGGAATGATGAACTGGAAAAGCTGCAAAATGAGATGGAAATATCTAGACAGCAGGCTGAGAATAGACCTAGCCAAGAACATCACAACAAATATCAGCAAACAAAGGCTAAATTTCAAAGAGCACGGAGCAGCTGGAAAGAAAAAACAGAGTCGCTGAACCTAGAAAGAGATACTAGGAAATTATGGAAACTTGTAAAACAACTAAATGATGAAGGTACAGGGAGAAATACCAGGATCACACTTTATAAAGATAGAAACATTTTAACAGGTAAACATGCAACTGATTACTTTGCAGATTCCTTTGCAGAAGACAATAACGTCAAAGTCAGCCCAGACAAACAACAGGAGGTTCGAGAGAACCAGCAAAACATTGGACAAGGCGAACCTATACCTGAAGTCATGGAGGCACCAATCACAATGAGAGAACTGGAGCATGCAATATCCAAATTAAAAATGAAAAAGTCCCCTGGAGCTGATGGAGTGTCCAATGAAATGATTAGAAACCTGGGAAGTGCAGCAAGAGCAAAGCTACTGCAGATCTTTAACACAAGCTGGTCCACAGGTAATGTACCACAGGCGTGGAGAGAAGCAATAATGATACCACTCCTCAAATCAGGAAAAGATGGCAACACAGTCTCCAACTACAGGCCCATCAGCCTCACAAGCTGTCTATGTAAAACAATGGAGCGCATTATCAATCTTAGGATGCAGTGGTACCTTGAAAGTGAAAACCTTCTGGTATCACAGCAAGCAGGTTTCAGACAGTGCTACTCTACTGAAGATCAGGCAACCTACCTCTCCCAAGAGATTGAGGATGCCTTCCAAGAAAAGAAACTGGTACTAGCAGCATGGATAGACCTCAGGAAAGCATTTGATAAGGTCTGGAAAGAAGGGCTCCTAAAGAAATTGCGAGGTTAGCTCAAGAATGTACAAATGGGTAAAAGCATACCTGCATAATAGAAGAGCCAGGGTACAATTAGATGGTCGCAAGAGCAAGAAAGTTCTACTGCGTCATGGAGTCCCCCAAGGAGGAGTCCTGTCACCCACACTTTTCTTGGTTTACATCAATGACCTAGTTGCTGAACACGGGATCAAAGGGGCAATGTATGCTGACGACCTGGTGATCTGGTGCATGGAAGAACATGCAACAGTGGCCACTAAACAAATACAAAGAGCTATCGATGCCCTAACCTTATGGGCTAATAGATGGTGCATCAGCATTAACACAGATAAGTGCAGCACTACACTCTTTACCCTCTCACCAAAACAAAAAGCTGGTCATATCAAGATAGATGGAGAGCTCTTGAAAGAAGACAAACAACCCACATACCTCAGAGTTACTTTATATGATAAGCTGACATGGAAGCAGCACATAAACAAAGCAACAACAAAAGCCAGGAGGAAGTTAGCTGTCCTGAGAAAAGTAAGTGGAACCACATGGGGAGCCAGTGTAAATATACTTAGTAAAGTTTACCAGCAAGGCATAAGACCACACCTGGAATATGGTTCAGCTGCATGGTGTCCTGCATCAAACACCACATTACAATATCTAGATAAAGTGCAAAATCAGGCACTTAGAATAATGTTGGGAGCAATGAAATCAACACCCATAGCAGAGATGCAGAAAATGGGAAGAATGCAAACACTTGGCGAACGCAGAGACACAAAAGTACTAATTCAAGCAGAAAAGTTCCAGTGTATGCCAAGTCATCCAATGAAGGAAAGATTCCAAAATCTAGCAATGGGGCGACTGAAAAGAAGCAGCTTTATCCATCAAGCTAAACGACTCCGTAGACAACTTTCAGACCTACCTGAAGTTGATAGCCCCTTAAGGTCTGTACCAGAACAAACCCCGTGGAGTGAAAGCCATGGAATGCCAATATACATTCAGACCCATGTGAAAGGAATACTAAGCGAGGACGAACAGAACAGTGTGCAGCGAATGACAGTCACCCTCAGTTTCCTGGATGAGGAATATCCACAAGATATATGGGTCAGAGTGTACACAGATGGGTCAGCACAGAATGCTGTGAGGAATGGGGGTGCAGGTGTATATATAGAATATCCACACAAGCCTAGAGATACAATCAGAACACCGACGGGAAAATTCTGCAATAATTATGATGCAGAAATCCAGGCAATTAGTGTGGCAGCTAAAAAACTGCTGAACTCCAACTCTGGCCTACAGCCTGTGGTATTCCTGACAGATGCAAGGTCAGTGCTTCAAGCTCTCCAGTCTGGAAAACTAACAGACTTGAAAAAAACTACTTAGCGAATTGTCTTACCAGTATAGGGTAACCATGCAGTGGATACCCTCTCACTGTGGAATACCAGGAAATGAAAAAGCAGACCAACTGGCTAAGGAAGGTGCTTCCGAAGACCAACCAGATATACCAATCACCTACCATCAGAAAAAACAGATGATCAAGTCAATAAGAAAGCCACAAACACCAACACAAGATGACTATCACATTATGAACAGATCAGAGCAAGTTATAATTCTACGTCTCAGAACAGGACACAACCGACTCCGCAGTCACATGTATACAAAGTTCAAGATTGGCAACACGGCCATGTGTACATGTGGACAGGCAGCACAGAGTGCCAAACATATACTTCAAGAGTGTTCTGAGCATGAAACGCTGAAGCAGACATATTGGCCAGAGGAAACAACACTGGAATCAAAACTCTATGGGACACTGTATGAACTAGAAAAGACAGTGAGTTTTATTAAGGAGACAGAATTACAGATATAGACATGTTTAAAGTGAACGAAAGAAGAAGATACATTCTCATAATGTGGCCAAACCACTTGATCTGCTGGTTTTCTATGTAATCTGTACAATGTATTATACCTATTCTTTTCCTGATATCTTCATTTCGTAATCTATAGAGCCTGGTGACCCCTGCAGCTTTCCTCAAGCATTTCATCTCACATGTCACTATCTTTCTGTATTGTGAAGATGAGAGAGACCAGGGTTGGCACTGGTAGCACAGAGTTGGTAGAAATATACTGTAGATCATTTGTCTTTTAACTGCCATCACGATCTTGAGATGAAGAAGTAGTGGTGACAGTTGGTATGTTACTGCATTTGCCTTTTGACATCTCCTCTCTATCAAGGCTTCCATTTTCTGTAAAAAATATTAGAGATATTTGAACTCTGTTACTTGTTTTACTCCTATATTGTCTATCTGTATGTTTAGTGGGCTCAGTGTTCTGCATATTTTCATAATTTCCGTCTTTTGTGTATTGATCTTCATGTTGTATTTTCTACATGTTGCAGATAGTGAGTTAACACGATTTTGTAGTAGTTCTTCGTTTTCGTATATGAGGCTCTGGTTGTCTGTGAAAAGTAGTTCATTTAGTTCATTGTTTAGTTGTTCTGAGTTGGTGATGTTGCCCTCTGCACTTTTTGCCTCTTTTATTATTCTGTCTCTGTATATGTTGAAAAGCAAGGGTGAGAGCACGCAACCCTGATGGTCTCCCGTTAAATAGGCATCCATGTCTTAATAATAGAAACTATACTTGGGTTGTTTTTTTAATATTAATGCTTTATGCATTCATACATATATACACACATGCACACACGGGGCACATGCACACACGGGGCACATGCACACACAATACTATCATGAAGAGTATCATCATACACTAACAGTTATTGACTGTGTGAGATGATACCCACAACCTATGTGTAGGGACGAGAGAGTGAGGTTGACGACGGTACGCAACTCTCCCTCACTTTAATCCAATTTTCATAGCGCAAGTCATGGCTTTCATCATCGTCTCATTAATCATCCAAAAAATGTCCTGCGGCGATGGGCGAGTGGCAAAGTGGTAGGTGTGGATACACTGGCAGCCATAGTCACAAACCTGCACGTAGGCGGCATATATATTTTTTTCTTTCATCACATTTAATGTTTTTTCATGCCATGCTCATCTTCGCTTGCGAAGGAGGAACAACATCATCATCACCCACAATCCTCGCAACAAGAGAAAGGAGATCCATTGGCTGAGTTGTGATCATGTGACACTAGACATAGAATATACTTAATAGAAAAACATCACTCATTTATCAAGTTCAAATTTATTCAACATTTATGTTTGTCTTGCAAGACATCGCAATCTAAGGTTTTGCTGTATGCATCGTCCATGTGTTGCCTGGGCCAAAAGGGGATGACAGAATAGCGGCACTGTTACCCACCAGACATGTAGTGAGAGGTGACTAAGGAGGTATTGGGGGATGAAAGATTAGTGGCACTGTTACCCACCAGACATGTAGTGAGAGGTGAATAAGGAGGTATTGGGGGATGAAAGATTAGCGGCACTGTTATCCACCAGACATGTAGTGAGAGGTGAATAAGGAGGTATTGAGGGATGAAAGATTAGTGGCACTGTTACCCACCAGACATGTAGTGAGAGGTGAATAAGGTGGTATTGGGAGGATGGAGGTTGCTGCACCATCCCATAGAGGGTCAAAGTGATCCATAGGCAGTGCTGAAGTCAGATGTGTCAGGCTGAAGGCACAGGTATCACAGCTAAGCAACAAACCATATCACAATGTATTCCATTCTCTGGACTACTAATCTGCAGGAAGTTTGATAACCCATGAAGAACAAATAGATTTATATAATCATTTTATCTAACATATTAATCAGTGATACCTGACTTCTTTTCAGTTCAAAGTTCACGCCAGCGCATACTTTCCACAACTGTGTGAAATCATCATGTTTCCTTTGAAACAGGAGATCATGTCAACACTTCGTAAGTTTCTTCTCCGTCTCGGACCGGTGTACGGCATCACACAAAAATCGCCATAACTTGTTTCAATGATAATGATGACATATAGAACATAGAACAATGTTCTACTCAAGTTGTTGCAAGCCATGACCAAAATTAGCCAGCACTGATAGAAGAATGTTTCATCATCATCATCCTCGAACACTTGGAGGGAACATTTGGATAACTGTTGTCATAGATGTTATTTCAAGCCCATTGTGTCCAGATTTATGCAAGAAATGTTCACAAATTATGTGCATTTAATTTATTGTGGCTTGTCCACTTTGTGTGTATGGTTTTATAAATATACATTTGTTGGACACAAATATGAGATTACTCTTCTGGGACATATCTTAGGCTTGGGGGCCTTCTGACTCAAATATGTTTGTGTAGTTTTCACAAAATATCTTTCTGGTGTAGGTCTTTTGTGCATCTACAATTTGCTGCAAACATGCTCATCTTGTTGACGCTACACAGTGGCTTTCGTGAGTACTACAAGGTTTTTGTTGGTTAAATCTGCATTATTATCTTTGCTATTCTGAATAGCTTTCTTGATACTGTCTCTGGGATCTTCAAACAAACACTTTTGCACATATTCCAGAGAAATATCAATCATTCAACGAGAGTTGACTTCATACTTTATATTCATAGTTCGCTGGCACCAGGTTAGCTGGCTGTTTAGTTATATTCATTATGGCTGTGATTAATTGTGCCCAGTATTTGGTGCTCATTATGTTTTGCTCATATGTGCATTGATTTTGTTTTTGTTGTTCAGTAGGGGTAACCTTCTGTGATGGGACATAACTTGGATAACCTTCTGTTTTGGGACATAACTTATACTTGCTAGTAGGGTAACCTGCGATGGGACATAACTTGTGCAAGTTGGTAGGGCAACCTGTGATATAAATGAATAACAAATAAAGAGATGATTCGATAGAGTGACAGACAGAATCATGATAACGAATGATTAACAGACTTGTCTAGTTGTCCCTCTGAAGTCACAGACAGAATCATGATAATGAATGATTAACAGACTTGTCTAGTTGTCCCTCTGAAGTCTCATCCTTTCTTCATAAAAATCGTTATAGCTGCCAAAATATTTCAGTTATCAAGAGAAAGAAATGTACTTTCACTGTGACTGTATTTTGCTGTGAATGAAAGTCTTTGTAAGTAAAATAAGAAACCTAAAGCAACCTTTGTAAGTAATTTCAGAAAAATAAGGCAACCTTTGTAAGTAATTTTAGAATAGTAAGGTAACCTTTGTAAGTAATTTCAGAATAGTAAGGTAACCTTTGCAAGTAATTTCAGAATAGTACGGTAACCTTTGTAAGTAATTTCAGAATAGTAAGGTAACCTTTGTAAGTAATTTCAGAATAGTACGGTAACCTTTGTAAGTAATTTCAGAATAGTAAGGTAACCTTTGTAAATAATTTAATCCTTAGAACCCGAGATCTGGGATTTACACAAAATGTCGCTGTCCTGGCTATTCGGTATTTCAGCTTCACAAAACAGTACCTCGTATTAATTATTAATAATAAATTGATGACCGCATTTTACCAACATCATGATGTGTACACATTGCATTGTTGGATAGCTGCTTTGCAAAATGGCATACATGTGTTTACAATGTGACATTCGTAGTGTTGGTATTTTGAAACAGAAATCACTTGTTAAAACATCAATTTTTTTTTGTATGTTCAAAAACAGCAAACACGTTGTTTGATGATTGAGATAATGATGAATTAGATTTCGATAGTGATTGTTCTGAGAATGATATCGTAATAGACTCCGATGGATTACTAGAGCAAATATTGTTCATAGCAGGACTATAAATTATGACAGTTTTAGTAATGTTGGTTCATCAGTAGGTCAAGCTACAATCAGTGGGAGTAGAAGGGGAAGTACTCTACATAGTCTAAAACAAGTACATTTGATTCAGATTTGTCTCCTGCTAGTATGTTTGTTCCGAGTATATTTGACAGAATAAGGTCAGCCAAAATGATATAGTAGAACATAATTTTGTGTCTAATTTCTGTTAAAACAACAAACATCTGTAGACTTTCCCTAAACAATGGCGTAGAAAATGAATGTTTTATTTGTGTGCTTTTTGATCAACGAATTTCTTCCTGAAAGCCATGTCAAACTACAGAAGTAATGTTCGTAGTAAATCTATTATGGATATTCTAGAGGGCTGGCTCTTTAACCTTATGGGCTCAATATGTGCCTTTAGTCACTGACACCATTACATAACGAGCGCATATAGGCATCTCAATTCATCCCAGTTACTATGCCCTGATTCAGCCCCGACTCATATGATGTAGAATTCCTGCTACACAAAGCTAAGAATACATCACAGCCTAAAGGTCAAATTCCTTTACACATTGCGATTGTAAGAAGGGAGAAAGCCCGCTGATTTTGTCAACAAACTTCTTGAACGACTTTGTCCATTTTTGACACCATATTTTACTATCAAATGTAGAACTGGTGGCATGGTAAGTGATTGTCATGTTTCATATCTACATGTTTTAATTGTTGTTTTTGTGTTTCATTTGTTGTTATATTATAAGAATGTTTCTTTATTCATTGAAAAACACAAAAACAATATGTATCAGTGGTGCCACGTAGCAGCATGGAATATTATTATGTTGTATGTAGTTCTATTCTTAGTGTTGGACGTACAGACATTGTATATGTGATTTCTTTGCGTTTTATTAGTTTGTGCAGTCCATATTATATTAGTTTGGATATGAAACAACATATATATAACATGAATATTTATTTCGGAGGATTTTATCAATGTTGACACACATTGCTCAAGTATTAGGGTCCTCAAGAAATTATATTTGCAATTTGTCCCCCCAATTTTCAATTTTACAACTTGCTCACAATCGTCATATCACACGTACAACAACAAGAAAAACACATTTTATTCATTATTCACATGTGCAAAAATTATTTTGATATCTTTACAAACAAAAAAGTGATCGCGTTTACCAGACATTCACCATATATAACGCACATTTTTGAAAAGGAATCCAGGAGCAGGAGGAAAATTGCATAATTTTAATCCAGAGCCCTAAAGGAGGTATAATAACATCATAACAAGAAAGCTGAGTTTTTTTTGGTCATATAAAGAGACATTACAGCATGGAAAGATTAATAGCTGAAGGCAGAGTTAACGGCAACTGGGGAAGATGGCGCCGTGAAATATCAGAGTGTTTAAACATGTCTCTAGCTGCGGCAGATTAACTTGCCCAGAATTGCAGTGTTCAGAGAATCCATAAGGAAGACCACATTTTGGAAAGAATATGTCACATGATGATGAACATCTGTTGGTACTTTTTGTGTATTTTTTGTTCAGGAGCCCAAGAGAAGGGTACAAGTTGGCCATGGCTCAAAGGGGAGGGGGACAAGTACCTAATTCCCAGGGTCCAAAGGGTTAAGTCTTTATTAGCAATTTTAGAAAAGTAAGGCAGTTATTATAATTTTAGAAAAGTAAGGCAGTCTTTGTAAGAAACATATGACAGTTTGTGTAAGTAATTTCGAGAGAGCGTTATGAATTTTACTCACTCATTGTTCATTTTTAACGTATATCATGTGATGCACATATGACCAGAGATGTTTTGAAACAATTAACCAAGGGAAGGATACATCATAAATATATTGTTTAGAATATGAAAAAAAATGACTGTTGTTATTGTTATATTTTGCTGGTGTTTCTGTTTTGGTTATATAGCACCGTGCGTTATGGTTGTTTACACATTCAGAATTTAACCAGTGTCATCAATAAACAAATATTCCTTTTTATAATCATATTTTTATGTTTTGAAGATATTGTTAAAGCATATTTGAAGTGGCCACTACTACCGGAGGTTTAGTTGTTTTCATGCCAGGAAACTGATACAAATGACTGAATGCATGAGGAGAAATTGTTTGACATCCATGTCCAACTAAATCTTATATTGGGAGTAAATCATCTATTTCTTTTTATTTCTTTACTTTGTTCTGCAATGTTTTTTTTTAAATGTTCTCAAACTCCCACTGGATCTCTCTTGTAGAAGGACAGTGGTCATACAAGATTTCCAGCAGGATATAGTAATTGAGATGTGTTGTATCAAAGTTTTTATTTTGTGCCAATGGTCCAGCACATCCAATTTTGACAGTGGTGTGTATAAGTTAGTGTTTTATCTATTCCATTGATATCACTGGTAGGTTAACCTGCTGGACCAGCATGTTATCAGCCTGTTCGACCAGCATGTTATCAGCCTGTTCAACCAGCATGTTATCAGCCTGCTCAACCAGCATGTTATAGCCTGCTCGACCAGCATGTTATCAGTCTGCTCGACCAGCATGTTATCAGCCTGTTCAACCAGCATGTTATCAGCCTGCTCAACCAGCATGTTATAGCCTGCTCGACCAGCATGTTATCAGTCTGCTCGACCAGCATGTTATCAGCCTGCTCGACCAGCATGTTATCAGCCTGCTCGACCAGCATGTTATCAGCCTGCTCGACCAGCATGTTATCAGCCTGCTCGACCAGCATGTTATCAGCCTGCTCAACCAGCATGTTATCAGCCTGCTCGACCAGCATGTTATCAGCCTGCTCGACCAGCATGCTGAGATCTTTTTGTCACCCAACTGAATTGGCAATGGTCATCATTGCTTAATTTTTGTTTGCCACTGTCTGGTTGCTATTGATTATAGACAGTCACTATGATTATTTTATACAATAACTGACATCCTCTAATACACTGTTCCAAGCATCATAATCTCTTGAGTTCATTCATGATTCCACTTGTGGCATACCAGGAAATAAAGAGGCAGATAGATTGGCAAAGGATGGAGCAACACAGGAACAAAAAAACCAAGAAATCACCTACCAAGAAAAGAGGACCCTCATCACAGGCATCAGGAAAGTCGATCACCCAAAAGACAATTACCACTATCTTGAGAGAGCAGAGCAGGTTATTATCTTTCGTCTCAGAACAGGACATAACAGATTAAACAGCCACTTAAATAGACTAAGACTGGTCCTATCACCTCTGTGCCCTTGTGGGCAAACAGCACATACCGCTGAACATGTCCTGCACTACACTAAACCAGTTAAGGGAAGAACACTGGCCCACAGAGATGGATATCCACAGAAAGATGTATGGGAGCACTGAGGAGCTTTCAAATACAGCAGCATTTATTAAGAAAACAGGACTTGTTGTGTACACATGTCAAACCGCGAGAAGAAGAAGTTCACTCATACATGCTCAAATATGAATAAAATCTGTCCTTAATATTCATTTCTTGGTTTTCAATATAAATCAATATCAACATTTCCAGGTGAACATTTCTGTATGTTGGGTTAACATTTCTTCACAAATGTTTTATCTGCTTGGGGGCTAACATTTTTTCAAAGATGTTTTCTCTGCCTGAAAATGGTGACTATGAATCTGACTTTTTTACGTCACATGTGCAACAATAGAAATTCAGAGTTAGCCAACTTTATCAAATGTGACAGCCCAGCAACACCCACTGACCATATTGTTTATTCTGAACTCCTTTATTTGTTCATCCCTGACTTCATTTGTTCATTCTGGACATCATTCATCTCTAACTCCTATTGTTCATCTGTGACCCCATGTGTTCATCTTTGATTCCTTCTGTCCATCTATCATCCCATATGTTCCTCTCTCTGACTCCATTTATCTTCATCTCTGACTCCTGCTCATCTCTGACTCCTGCTCATCTCTGACTCCATGTCTTCATCTCTGACTCTTGCTCATCTCTGACTCTATGTCTTCATCTCTGACTCCATGTCTTCATCTCTGACACTATATCTCCCACTCATCATTATCTCTGACTGCTTTTGTCTATTCTTGATTCCCTGTTGGTTTTTTCACTATGTATCATAAAATGTTCACACATGAAATTTATCATTAAAGTGGATTGTGTGGTGTGTATGTGTGCGTGTCCTCACTCTTCAAGAACCTTGCAATAAGGTGTTCTGTCTGCTATTGCAAGAGACATGCCATTTGTGAGACCAGCATTTATTCTTATACTGACTAAGGAAACAGAACTGTCATGCTGAATAAAAATGTAGGGAAATATCGGAAACAGTCAGCTTAATATATGGAAGCACAATTTTCGTGTGTGAAACTTCTTGAATGCAAATTATATTTTGTAAATAAATACAGTTATATGTTGTTAAAACCTTAGCCTTTCTTTGTGTCCAGTTCAAATTTATACTTTTTACAATCATATATTTGTATATTGAGATCTAGGAGTTGAGCCATACACATCCTAGTGGTTTCTTTTTTCAAGGTTTAGGGCAGGCATGTGCAATAGTCAAATCCTGCCCATCTGGTGATTTGATCAAGTCCTGGTCAGACTCGACTAGTTTTTTCCTAATCATTATGTGACCTCCCATGTATTGTGTTCTTATATTGAGACAGTGCATCATCTAACAACAGAGGCTGCTAGATCTCTAGGTATGCTCTTTTGGTATGTTCATGTTAACTCTGCTGACACATTTCATGAACCAAAATGTAGCGTAACCAAGGGGAAAGGAACTCTAAACACAAAATACAAGAGGAGGCAATCAATTCACAATAGGATGTTTATGGAAATTGAAAAGTACAATATGAAAAGAAAATGATTTATGTATTCTTGGGACCAGAATTCCATAATGGATCATTAAAAGTGGTGTCATGTGGACTCTTCTTGGGTGCTAGCCATGACCCCCACATTACTTCCGCTCAGATCTTGGACGATTTGCAATATTTGTTTCAGTAACATAAAAAGAAGTTATTATTTTGTCAGTGAAAAATGGTGTCATATTTACAAAGCCAGGTTGATCCAAACAGTATGATTTTGTAAACATAAAAAATAGGATTCCATAAGGCAGAGTTAATAGGAAAGTGCCACACTTTCTTCCACAGACGGAAAGTATGTTCATATAGACATCATCATCATGAGATGAGTAACAGGCTGTCATGCTTAGCACTACTGAGATGACTAATCCAATTGTTACTTCTTGTGCAAACATGATCCACATACAAACATGATCCACATACAAACATGATCCACATACAAACATGCTCCATACAAACAGGATCCACATACAAACATGATCCATATACAAACATGATCCACATACAAACATGCTCCATACAAACATGATCCACATACAAACATGCTCCACATACAAACATGCTTCACATACAAACATGATCCACATACAAACATGATCCACATACAAACATGCTCCATACAAACATGCTCCACATACAAACATGATCCACATACAAACAGGATCCACATACAAACATGCTCCACATACAAACATGCTCCACACAAACATGCTCCACATACAAACATGCTCCACATACAAACATGCTCCACATACAAACATGCTTCACATACAAACATGCTTCACATACAAACATGCTCCACATACAAACATGATCCACATACAAACAGGCTCCATACACAAACATGCTCCATACAAACATGCTCCACATACAAACATGCTCCACATACAAACATGCTTCACATACAAACATGCTCCACATACAAACATGCTTCACATACAAACATGCTTCACATACAAACATGATCCACATACAAACATGATCCATACAAACATGCTCCACATACAAACATGATCCACATACAAACATGCTCCATACAAACATGCTCCACATACAAACATGATCCACATACAAACATGATCCACATACAAACATGCTCTTTATATAAGACTAGTCAATGTTGGCTTCAGATAGTCAGATGTACATGCAAACATTTCATTCTGGTCCTAACTGACAGTCTCTAGCATTAATCTGAAACCTTTTCTTTCCCATAGTCTACATCTCGGCCATGCACTGCAATTTGTTGTTATTGAGCAGCTGCAAGCATAATATGTGTGATGAAGGTACTTGTATGTGGGATTTTTTTGTTTTATTTTTTAAGATAAAATGTCTTCACTCTAAAACTTGAACATTTTCTCAGGAAGACATTTTGGGGTTTTCTTAGGTATTGCATGAACAAAACACATAATTTCATTGTTCTTCTTCTTTATGGGGGCAAATGTGAACCATTATATTTGATGAGTTGTGCATATGATTGTTTACAATTATGATGATATTATGAGGATGCCAGGTTTGTTGTATGCCATGTATACTTGATGTACACCAGGTTTCTTGTATGCCATGTATACTTGATGTACACCAGGTTTCTTGTATGCCATGTATACTTGATGTACACCAGGTTTGTTGTATGCCATGTATACTTGATGTACACCAGGTTTGTTGTATGCCATGTATACTTGATGTACACCAGGTTTGTTGTATGCCATGTATACTTGATGTACACCAGGTTTGTTGTATGCCATGTATACTTGATACGTAATATCTTCTGCCTGTTGGTTGTCATCTCATACAATAAATTGTCTCAGTCATGAAATGACACTTCCTGTTTGTTCAGACATAGCAAACGCATGAAACAATTTTATTTGTGATCCTCAGAAAATCCAAATCCATCAAGACTTTATGCCTGATTAATAATTATTTGCTAAAGTAATCTTGTGCATGGTTAATATCAAGCCTTTTGTTATATATTTTATGATTTACGTTGTGTTTGTGGGTGTTTTACATAATTTCACTATGGACTTCCTTCACAAACACAACTCAAACAAAAATCAGACGCCACAGGTCAATTGTTATCTTGATGACTTAAACTGAAATAAATATCAATAAAAAAATCGATATAACAATATATAACCAATAATAGGAAGACAAGTTTGTAATATAATTGAGTGAATTAACACTTCCCATGTTTTGTACCGGCAGGTAACTGCCATATCAAGGTTGTACAACAACTGTATTCTCCTATTTTGTTTAGAGATTACATTTTTTATATATAAAAAAAATATTTATTGATAACAATGACTACCAAAAAAAAACCGATGTACTAAATCACAATTTTATACAAAACTTCAACGTGGAATTCTTTTGTGGACAAAACGCCGCTTTGGTTACACTTCTGTCTGCGTAATCTATCGGAAAATTCGGTACAAAAATGGAATCTAGTAGTGATTATGATCCATCCAGTGGTAATGATTCAAGTGAATCGGATGTTTCTGATACCTGCAACTTGTCGTATGAAGATATGGAATATTGTGTGGCGCATGGCCGAGAGGTTAGAACGCTAGTCTCACACGAGTGAGGTCTAGAGTTCGATCCCCGGTAAGGACTGGGTGTTTTTTTTGTCGGAGGGTAAATTAAAAAGCTCTCCCTGTACATGACGTGGCGATAGCAAGAGCATGCTGCCTTTATCCCACAACTCTTCAATCCCCTCCCTGCAACACCTGAACTGGTAAAATGCAGTATTGACAGTTTTTTTGTGTTTTTTTTAATGAGATATATTCTTTCCATAACATAATCTTCCTTTAAAATTTCCTGAAATCCCCGCTATCTCTGTCAAGTTGTTCCCCTTCCTCTAGTGACATGTACATGCATTCCTGAATATCTCTTGTTCAACAAAGTCTTGGTCGACCTTTGCCTCTTCTGTCTTCTATTGGACCCTCCAACAAAGTCTTGGTCGACCTTTGCCTCTTCTGTCTTCTATTGGACCCTCCAACAAAGTCTTGGTCGACCTTTGCCTCTTCTGTCTTCTATTGGACCCTCCAACAAAGTCTTGGTCGACCTTTGCCTCTTCTGTCTTCTATTGGACCCTCCAACAAAGTCTTGGTCGACCTTTGCCTCTTCTGTCTTCTATTGGACCCTCCAACAAAGTCTTGGTCGACCTTTGCCTCTTCTGTCTTCTATTGGACCCTCCAACAACACTCTTTCCATGCCATCGTGTCTCTTCACATGGCCGGAAAAAAACCAAACTTCCTTCTTAATCTGGTGTTTAAAAGCCAACCTTCTTGAACATTGATTTTCCTTAGCACGTCTTGGTTGGTCTTTCACGATGTCCATGGTATGCTCTTGACTATTCTGTGTTGTTTGTACTACTTATAATTTGTAATTATAGTAATTAAAATATTATTCTATATTCATAATTTTAAGACTTTCTTGTATAAATAACTATAAATAGGTCTAACTATAAATGGGCATCGTGAATTCTGTGACAATGATCCACTGTTTTCTTTACATTGTTTACATTGTAGTTGTGAGGTGTACTTACTGGATAGAGTATGTTCTTTTATCTTTCGGGAGGAAAATGCGTTGATTTTATGCCGTAAGGAAGAGACAATTCATGTTCATCTGCCATTTCTCATTGATAGAGATAGTGTAAATGACTATATGTTGTTCCAAGATTGTCCAAGAAAGCAACCAAATGTAGAGGCTTTAAAAAGACCAATTAGATGTAGTCAGTTACAATTTTATAGAAGAATTAGTTAGGAAATATAGGTGAATATGATGATGTTCCAGTGAATGGAAAGGCAGCTGCTTGCTCACGGCACTCAATGAAACCCCAGAATTTACTCAATTCAAGCGAAATTGTAAGCTCTTCTATAATTAACTCAATTCAAGCGAAATTGTAAGCTCTTCAATAATAAATCAAAAGTTGAGAGAAAGAGTAGAGTGAGATGTAAAGTGTGTAATACATATTTATGTTTCCATGGTGGCAGAAACTGGCTGTAAGAATATCAATAACAAGAGTGTCCGAGGAAGTCAGACAAAATGAAGAGTTGCAGTAACCAAACCAGTAACTGATAAATACTACATAACAAAGGAAGGTTTACTATTAAAGGCCTAACTGATAAATACTATATAACAAAGGAAGGTTTACTATTAAAGGCCTAATTGATAAATACTACATAACAAACAAAGGAAGATTACTATTAAAGGCCTAACTGATAAATACTACATAACAAACAAAGGAAGGTTTACTATTAAAGGCCTAACTGATAAATACTACATAACAAACAAAGGAAGGTTTACTATTAAAGGCCTAATTGATAAATACTACATAACAAACAAAGGAAGGTTTACTATTAAAGGCCTAACAGATAAATACTACATAACAAACAACGGAAGGTTACTATTAAAGGCCTAACTAATAAATACTACATAACAAACAAAGGAAGGTTTACTATTAAAGGCCTAACTAATAAATACTACATAACAAACAAAGGAAGGTTTACTATTAAAGGCCTAACTAATAAATACTACATAACAAACAAAGGAAGGTTTACTATTAAAGACCTAACTAATAAATACTACATAAACAAAGGAAGGTTTACTATTAAAGGCCTAACTGATAAATACTACATAACAAACAAAGGAAGGTTTACTATTAAAGGCCTAACTGATAAATACTACATAACAATCAAAGGAAGGTTTACTATTAAAGGCCTAACTAATAAATACTACATAACAAACAAAGGAAGGTTTACTATTAAAGGCCTAACTGATAAATACTACATAACAAACAAAGGAAGGTTTACTATTAAAGGCCTAACTGATAAATACTACATAACAAACAAAGGAAGGTTTACTATTAAAGGCCTAACTATCAATGATAAAATTAAATAACTAGCAATCATTTTGAATGCACATAATTCAACAATTATTTGAGTGTGTCTCTCATTACATGGAGCATCCTACTGTAAGAAGGACGTCTCCAAGTGGTCATTTGCAATTTAATGTATCTTGTTCAGTGTTTTTTTGTTTCTAGAGAAAGGTCCCAGTTGGACCGGAACATGAAAAAAAGTCATTGTTCTTTTGTTTATTGCTATTTATTTTTTACATTGATAATTAGGCTTGAATAGTAACCTTTGTATTTTTTGTAGTATTTATCACCTATCAGAACATCACAAGGCATAAAAACTTACAATGAAATCCAATTATCTCATAATTTTAAAAAAATGTATCTGAGTTCAAACAATTCACAATAACATCTTGCAGTGATATTATAGGCAGCAATGCTTGAATGAATTCGATAAGTCATTTTATGTGCATAATTTAAAATATAGGTCCTATATAGTTTTAAAGTCTTGTGGCTTTGGGAGCATGATATTTCTGCTACAATTTGTAAACATGCCATCATTAGGACATTCTTCCAAAAAAAATCTTCATCAAGCGCAAAATTGACATATGCTATCAAAAAATCTATAGTTATGTGCAGCTCGATCATCAGCCAAATTTGCTGCTTCATTTGAAATCTCTTGACTTCGACGCATTTGTAACAATGAGTAAGCCTCTGCACCTGCAGCTCGATGTCTCTGCGTTGGTTCAACAGTTTCACGCTGTCTGTAACAATGTTGGTTCAACAGTTTCACGCTGTCTGTAACAATGTTGGTTCAACAGTTTCACGCAGTCTGTAACAATGTTGGTTCAACAGTTTCACGCAGTCTGTAACAATGTTGGTTCAACAGTTTCATGCAGTCTGTAACAATGTTGGTTCAACAGTTTCACGCAGTCTGTAACAATGTTGGTTCAACAGTTTCACGCAGTCTGTAACAATGTTGGTTCAACAGTTTCACGCAGTCTGTAACAATGTTGGTTCAACAGTTTTACGCAGTCTGTAACAATGTTGGTTCAACAGTTTCACGCAGTCTGTAACAATGTTGGTTCAACAGTTTCACACAGTCTGTAACAATGTTGGTTCAACAGTTTCTCACAGTCTGTAACAATGTTGGTTCAACAGTTTCACGCAGTCTGTAACAATGTTGGTTCAACAGTTTCACGCTGTCTGTAACAATGTTGGTTCAACAGTTTCACGCTGTCTGTAACAATGTTGGTTCAACAGTTTCACGCAGTCTGTAACAATGTTGGTTCAACAGTTTCACGCAGTCTGTAACAATGTTGGTTCAACAGTTTCATGCAGTCTGTAACAATGTTGGTTCAACAGTTTCACGCAGTCTGTAACAATGTTGGTTCAACAGTTTCACGCAGTCTGTAACAATGTTGGTTCAACAGTTTCACGCAGTCTGTAACAATGTTGGTTCAACAGTTTTACGCAGTCTGTAACAATGTTGGTTCAACAGTTTCACGCAGTCTGTAACAATGTTGGTTCAACAGTTTCACACAGTCTGTAACAATGTTGGTTCAACAGTTTCTCAGTCTGTAACAATGTTGGTTCAACAGTTTCACGCAGTCTGTAACAATGTTGGTATTCTCTAATCATAGCTTGTTGATTTTCTCGACGCTGATACAAATCAACATCCTTAGCAAGTCGAGTTTGTCTTTTTTTTTGAAGGGTTTCTTGGTCAATTCTATGCATCACTCTTTCAATTATGTCTATGTATTTGCGGCACAAATCCAAGCGAGTGACTCTTGACTTTGATCCATCTAGCTTTTCCTTCTTTTTTTTTTTTTTTACTCTTGCGATTGAATCATCTTCTATGTATCTATTCGCTACACCCTTTATTGCCTTTCAGCGTCAGGGGTAGAAGAGTTCCATGGAAATGGCCCTAGTGTGTGCTGAGTATATTGTGAAATTTGTCACCTCTTTTATTTCCGTGATCCATAATTTTCATAGTTGACCTCTAGGTCTGCCTTCACTGTATCTGTGTAGCATAGCTTGCTGTGGTATGCTGTCTGGTGGTAGTCTGCTGATGTGTGCAAACCATTTGATGTTGTCTCTGAATATATTCCCAGATTGCATGTTCTTTGTCTAATGTCTTCATTTCTCACTCTGTCATGGCAAAGCTATACATGCGAACGTCAATAGTGCATTTCTTATTTGCATTTACTCCTGCAGGTCAACAAATAACATCGCAAACCTGTGCGGTTTGACCACGTGATGAGCTTGACCTAGAAACTATAAACAGCTACACATCATCAGCAATCAATGCTTACCCTGATGAATCAGCTATCATAGCTACACATCAGCAATCAATGCTTACACTGATGAATCGGCTTTCAAGGCAAACTGTTTTCCAGGATATGGCATCCATATACGATACCCTGATGGATTTGCCTGCGAGTTCAATCAGGAAAAAGTGCATGTAGTCGACAATTATGACTTACCTTGGAAGCACTCTCTCTCGGGATGTCAACATCGATGTCGAAATTAACAATAGACTGGCAAAAGCTAGTGCTGTATTTGGCGGATTACGCAGCAATGTATGGGACAGAAGTATAAGAACAACCACCAAACTACAAGTATATCATGCTGCTGTTATACCAACCCTACTATACGCTTGTGACTTGTGAAACGTGGACAGTGTATGCTAGACATGCAAAAAAACGAAATCATTTCCATCTTAACTGCCTACTTAAATTACTAAACATTCATTGATTGGACAAAGTACCAGACTACGAGGTCTTGGAAAAATCAACCTCACCAAATATCTACACATTATATTAAAAGCGCAAGCACGCTGGACAGGCTGGGCCGGACTTAGACTTTATAGGGCCCTAAGCTATTTGAGATATGGGTCCTCTGATTCCGGCCGGAATATTTTTAGCGTTTAAACGTAATTAAATTTTGTTATATTTTTGTGTGTGCACATGCATCACGGAAACAAGAAATAGTACTTCTAAATATATTTACATTATAATGTAATATATATATTTCGAAACAGAAATGGACAGAGAATGTGATTATCACAAGATCATTTTGAAGGAAAACAAATTATGTTTATATATAAAAATTATTTTAGACAGAAAAGAAAATATGTAAATGACAAATAAATATTATTTTAGATATGATATTTGACCGTACCGCATTTTTGAATCAATTAATTCCACTCAAATTGTATCATTTATGTAGATAATTCAATTACGAACACAATAATGTATAATATATATGGATAGTGCGTCAAAAATTTATTATTTAGAAAGAATTTCGACATTTATCAAAAACAGTAGACTTAACTTTACACGAAACTCAAATGAAAATATGGCTAATTTTAATACAAAGTGGCGTAAATTTTCAAACACGATGCTAGAAGCACTTGCCAGATTGGATTTCATAATAAATGAGACCAAAGCAAATAAAATAGTTATTATTTTACGAAAATAAGTAAATTGGAAAATATATATAAAACATAAGGAAAAATGACGTCACAGACCCCCATTATTAAAACTTATCAATAACTTAACAAAATTGATATCAATACACATAAAAATATTGCAAGAAGTAATGTGGACATATTACACTTTCGATTGGAAACATTCTTATGTTGATATAAATACCGAAAACAACAACATGAATGTCATTGGAGTATGACTTATAGAAGTATTTCCGGCCAGAAGACATAAGGTTTACTGACTTGTATAAGTCTCCCCGGCTGGAATCAGTTAACGATTAGATATATAGATAATGAAATAAAAAAATTGGAGCCCCCAATATAGTGGGGGCCCTAAGCTATAGCTTGTTTAGCTTATAGGTAAATCCAGCACTGCGGGCAGGTTATCTTGTGCGCATGGAGGACTCAAGGCAGGAATTCTAAAAGCTGGTGGACAGAAAAAGCACTTCAAAGACACGTTCAAGTCATCACTGAAACATCTTAACATTGACATATGCTCTTGTGAGAGTCTCGTTCAGGATAGAACAGCATGGCGTTACATCATTAGAACGGAAGCACTAGCGGCGGAAGAGACCAGGCAAGATACTGTAAGGCAGAAGCGAACACATAGAAAAGAAAATATATCTCAACGTCCCATAGACACCCTCTACAGTTGTCAATTTTGTAGAACTTTTTGTGCTGGCATTGGACTTGCTAGTCATTTAAAAACGCACTATTAACTTTATTATTCTTTATTACTTATTGTTATATTATGGTTGAGGTTTTGGTCATCGTCGATTACGACGGACGAACAACAAGATGTCAGTTTTGGATGTACTTAAACTTACCCCATATGAAAATCAAGATATTCTCCACATAGCAAGAGCAGCGAACAGTCTTATCTCTACATAATCAATCAGTGTGATCATGCAATGGGTCCCTGGGCATAGCGATATGGCAGGAAACGAAGTAGCTAACATATTTGCAAAACAAGGCGCATCAAAACAAAAAGAACAGACATTCTTAAAAACAACACCAGGGAAATATGACTGAACAAATGGGTTGACTGGTCGAAATGTATTTAGTGAAATAACACGGCCGCCAATGGGCAATGACAACATAAATAAACTCTGCATGAGATACCAATCCGTTATCTGCCAGTTTTGAACAGGACACGCAAGGATAAATAGCCATTTAGACCATATCAAACCCATAACTTCCCACATGTAGACACTGCTCTCATTCCATTGGAACACCTTCTTATTGACTGCCCTTGCCTTTCAACTGCCAGGAAAAAAACGTTTACAGACACCATTAACAGTCACTAACTTACTGTATGGATCACTAAGTCAACTTAGAAGGCATGCACGGTTTTAAGAATGTCAATGTGCATGGAGAACAAAAGGAGAACATCAACATACAGATAAATAATAAACAAGTAGATGAATTCAAATATCTGGGCAGCACATTGAGATATGACAACAAACAAGAAGCAGAAATAAACGCAAGATGTAATAAGGCCTGTCAGATCATTGGTCAATTAACACCTTTACTAAGAAACAAAGATATTACACTAGAAACAAAGAAAGCGCTTTTCAACACCATTTTCTTACCAACATTGTGTTATCAGTGTCAAACTTGGACATTAGATTCTAGAACAATACATAAGATTAACACCACTGAAATGAAATGTGTGAGACGTATGATTGGAGTTAGCTTGAGAGACAAAATCAGGAATGAAGCACTAAGGAAACAATTAGGGATCAAACCAACAATAGAATACATACAGAAACAACAAGTTAAATGGTACGGCCACCTAACCAGACAGAAAGAGCAAAGTATTATCAACAAAAAAAATTAACTAACGATACGAAAACAGGAGACCTATTGGACGCCCCAATGCCGTCTTAACGCATAGGCCCGTTGGGCATTTGCCCGGGGGCCCACGAGCATAGGGGCCCCATGCGAATGTTTGTAGGGTTTCGGAAAACACGTATAAAATTTAGTATTATTTTATAAAAATAACATAATTTTTTTTATTTATATGCGAATGGGCCCTTCAAGTTTATCAATCATTCCAACCTTGAACCATGACTATAAAACATGTAAATAAAATCTCTTTTATGTTTTTCATGTTTACTGTTGATTATAGTTGCATTTGTACAGCATGTTTTAACAACAATTTTGTTGAAATTAGTATAGTGACAATAAAATAAATAATACATTATTTTTAATATTATCAAACATTTTTTATTCCTGAGGGGAGGGGGGCACTCATTCTTTGCCCAGGGGCCCAACACTTATTTCTTTGCCCAGGGGCCCAAAATGGTGCAAAGACGGCTCTGGGACGCCCTCGTAAAAGGTGGATAGATAGTGTATTAGAGACACTCGGAAATATAACAGCAGAGGAGGCAAATAGAAGGGCAAAAGACCGTACACTCACTTTCCCCTCAACACCGAAAGGTACATGAGGACAGAAAGAAGAAGAAGAAGAATGTGCTGACAAGAGCAGCATTACTCATCAGCAGTTGGATATTTACAACATCCACGCGATGAGACAAGATTTCGTTTCCATAACATTCCTGGAGGGACCGGTTGAAGTTGGAAGAAGAAGAAGAGAACAAAATATAGCTGGGGATTGATAATATTAAAGACTGGCCAGGATTCATGTTCTCCACACTTAAACAAGCAACTCAGAACAATGGTGGAATTTGTTTGTTGATGGTTCAAGAGTTACGACCCTGAAAAGTGATGGGTTTGATGATGATTAATTGTCCAACTGTCACATCTGTACTCACGACTTGTAATCACGTGAGAATTCACCACTAAAAAAATATGATGTTCAGCTTCGTACAATCAAAGATGATCATCGCCGGCGTGTTTATAAGTGTCCTACTTCAACATGTTGGACATAAGCTAAAGATTGAGAGTCTCGATGTTTGAGCTAAAGATTGAGAGTCTGATGTGTGAGACTTCATTTCCTGTACTCTAAAATAAGCATACTTGAAACAATATATGCGCACTCTCGAGATAAATTTTTATGTTGTAACTAACAGGAACCGATGAGATAGAACCGATAGTGCACTCTTATGTCTTAGTCATTCTAATTGACGACATGTTTTCATTGTAGTGGCAACTATCTGACAATTAGAAGTGTTGCAGTAAGTGGGTGACGAGTGGCTTAGTAAATAAATTGTCTATCCCAAAGTGGATGATCGTCAGAATATCCACACTTGCCGTTAAGTGTAGGGGTAGTGACTGGGAGGTTTAGTTGTCTATACAAGGCCAGGTGTATCGCCTTGTTTGCGTCGAATCTGTATTTGTTCAGTGTTGTCTTGATGTTATTTATCCATCTTGTTCAAACTCTCCCCCTGGCCTTCATATCCGTAGCTTCTTCTGTTATATGTTCTTGTCAGTGGTGGTTATGGTTCATTCTCATAAGGTGTCCAAACCATTTTATTTGTTGTTTCTCGGTGTATTATGTACATAGTCTTATACCGATTCTTCTTTTGATTTTATCTATATATACGCTGTATCCCTTGTTTGCATTGCGGCGTCAGGGGTAGAAGAGTTCTCTGGAGATTGCCTTCCTGTGTGTTGTTTGTAAGCTTGTTCCTGTGATTTCTTTGATTTCTGTGATCCATCATTTACATGGTCTCCTCTGGCTTTATATCCGTTATGTCTATGTGTCATGGCCATCTGTTGATAATCAGGAAGTGTGTGAAAACCAATTGATCTGTTGTCTTTTGATGTGTTCCAATACTGGTATAGTTTCGGTTATCTGTATGATGTTATCGTTTCTTATTCTATCTCTTAATGACACTCTAAGTATTATTCGTAGACATGTCATTTCTGCTGTCACTATTTTTATTTTGTCTTGTGCTGTCATTGTCCAGGTTTGGCACTGGTAGCATAGTGATGGAATAATAATAGTCTTGTATAATGCAACTTTAGTGTCTATGTTTACATTTTTGTTCTTGAAAATACGTGTCATCTGTCCTAGAATCTGGTATGTTTTGTAGTATCTGTTGTGTATCTATCTACTGTTTTCCCATTGACTCGATATAATGATTCCTAAGTAAGTGAACTCACTTTGTTTAAGGTGTTTATTATCGATGAATATACTGATATTTCTTTCTTTTTTTAGCTATTGCCATTATTTCATTTTTTCAATATTAATCTTCATGTTGTATTTTTCGCATGTTGTATGGAGCCTGTTCATATGTTCTTGCAATTGTTCTTCTGATGTCGCTATTAGTACTTGGTCTTCTGCAAAGAGTAGTTCGTTCAATTTGTCTTTCATGTTATCTTCTTCGTTGATACTTGTTAGTTTACAGATGTGGTCGATGTATGTTATAAAACTAACAAGTATCAACGAAGAAGATAACATGAAAGACAAATTGAACGAACTACTCTTTGATCTATCATTTTGTCTAGTTTGATCACTCTTGCGGCTTTTCTCGAGCATTTTATCTCACATTTTGTAAGTTTTCTCTGCTGGACGTGTCACCGCCCATGTCTAGCATTGATATCAGAGTGTTGGCGTAAAAATGCTGTTCATCATCTGTCTCGACTTGCATCTTGATGTTTGGGTTGAGCAGTAATGGTGTGATATGTCACTATGTTTGCTGTCAAATATCACGTGATGTTTGGGTTGAGCAGTAATGGTGTGATATGTCACTATGTTTGCTCTCAAATATCACGTGATGAGAGATGTTAGAACATGGTATTGTGGAATATACTAAGTTGTCATTCTGTGCCTCAGAACAGGACACAACCAACTCCACAGACATGTATACAAAGTTCAGATTGGCAACACAGCCATGTGGACAGGCAACCAGCCCCACTTCCTGCCAATACATTTTCAACAACCCTCCTACTCTGCATAATTATGTAGAGAAAAATATTTCCCTTCTCTTCCCCCTACCTCACCCAAAAAATGTGAACAAACGATATATTTTTTCAGAAAAAAAATACCAACATCGCATAATTTAATGTGTGTTGTTACCGTCAACTTTTGTGTCGCACAATTTAATTTGCGTTGTTACCGTCAACTTTTGTGTCGCACAATTTAATTTGCGATGTTTCCGTCAACTTTTGTGTCAAACCTATCCTTTCCACATCTGTGCAAACGTTTCCAAAACTTCCCCCCCCCCCTTCCCACTTATTGACGTCAATTTGTGTCAAACTTATCCTTTTCTCTGTCAACATCTGTCAAACATTTTCCAGATCTCCCCCTTCTTCCCAATTATTGACGAAATTTTTAGACGGCCCTATAGAAGAAGATCAACTATTTATTTTTTTTAAACCGACATCTTTCGTACATATAAAAAGTCTTAGAAAGATCAATCATGGAGAGAAAAACGTTCAAGTAAAGAGAACAAGAGGCAGACCAAGTGTACGATGGACACATGACACTGGAAGAGGCTGGGCACCGTGTACAGAAGTGAGAGGCTTACATGATGGCAGTGAGGACAATCTTCTGTGAAGGACACTTCACATAGACTAATGTACGTTTTGATGTGAACATTGAACATTTTTAACTCCATCTTGTTGTTCATAGTAAAAAGTCGTTAAATATTCAGATCACGTACATGTTAACATTAACATGTATAATTTCGACATAAATTTAACCAATTAAACTACTCTTATCTCGGCATAAATTTAACCAATTAAACTACTCTTATCTCGACATAAATTTAACCAATTAAACTACTCTTATCTCGACATAAATTTAACCAATTGAACTACTCTTATCGCGGCATAAATTTAACCAATTAAACTACTCTTATCTAGGCATAAATTTAACCAATTAAACTACTCTTATCTCGACATAAATTTAACCAATTAAACTACTCTTATCTCGACATACTTTTAACCAATTAAACTACTCACATTTTGCCAAATGTATTGAATTTTAAAAACTAGGACATTTTTGTTTCCCAATAAATATAATTTCTGGGCATTGGGATAAAGTACTCGAAACCGGTATTGTCCCTGTAAAAAAGAGACTTTTGGTCACCATGATCGTAAGACATATGAAACCTTGCTTGAGTAAATTCCATGTGGCCGGGGCAAATATAGAATGTGTATAACTACAGACATTGAGAAAGTGTCGTCTGATTGGAATTTTGCAGATCCCATAATTAATTATATTGCGACATCTTGTAACATAAAAAAGTGTATTGATTTTCCAAAACTTGAATGCCTTCTCTTTCTTGACACAAGAAGAGTTTAAATTAAGTTGGCAACACTAGCCACATAATTGTATGGTGGTACATTTCGCTAGTGGACACCATGTATAACTAATTGAACGCGAGTAAAGATTTGTCTCACTTGTGACCATATCATTCAGATTGGCCTATAACTAGTGTTTACAAATAAATACATGGACAGACAACATCAAGGAATGGACAGGGCTAGATATTTCCACACTCATCCGCATCGCTGAGGATAGAATTCGCTGGAGGACTCTGTGTGCTGAAGCTTCCAATGTGGTACCCCTACGACCCTGAAGGGTTATGGGTTTTATTGATTGATTGATTGATTGATTGATTGATTGATTGATAACTAGTGTTTCTGCAGCAACACTAAAATCAAAAGTAGAAAACGCAATTAAAATTTAAAAAATGTGGAAAGGCTGCAGGCTCCAACAACACAACAGCAGACATATTAAAAACTATAAATGAATGTGGTGTGGATATTATCACAGAACTTTGCAATGACATATATGAAACAGGTCACATAACTAAAGACCTACAATAATCAATATTAATACCACTACTTAAGAAGCCCAGGGGCTGTCCATTGTACCGAATATAGAACAATAAGTTGATAAGCCACATAACCAAAATACTACTAAAAAATAATACATGAAAGAAGTAACAGAAAAGAATAGACATTGAAGTCAGTGAAAAGCATTTCTGATTTAGGTAAAACAAAGGAACCGGAGAAGCTATACTTAGAATCCGACTAGTGATAGATAAATATATAGAAGTCCACAAGAGTATCTATATTTGCTTCATAGACTACAGTAAGGCCTTCGACAGAGTCCAACATGAAAAATTGATGGAATGTCTTCAAGAAATAGGAAAAGATGACAGAATGATTAGAAATATATAAGGGGCGTATTGGGAACAAACTGCATCGATGTAGCTGCTCATCATAGGCTACATAGAAATAATAAGAGTGGTAAGATAAAGATGCATTTTATTAGCCAGCCTATTTTAATATCTCATCATCATATCCTGAACATGGTGTAGCTGTCATCACAGACTTTCCTAACTTCTGTCCCTGTCTTCCTGAACATGGTGTAGCTGTCATCACAGACTTTCCTAACTTCTGTCCCTGTCAGGTTCAGGTGGTCTTTGATGTCTTGCGGCCACCTTCTTAGTCTGCCTCTTGTTGGTCTCCCTGGCATTATCCCTCCATAATGGTTTTCTCTAGGCTGTCATGGTGTTTGATATGGCCAAAATATTGTAATTTCATGAAAGAACCATGCTGTTTAGCTAGTTTTCTTTTGATTTCTTTCAGGATGGCTACATTGATGATCTTATTGGTCTATGGTATTCTGATGATTTTTCTGTAACATATTGTGGCAAATGCTGCCTTTTTTATTTTTACTTTGTTTGTCACTGTCCATGATTCACATCCATATATTGCCCCTTGGAACATGCACGCTCTTAGGAATGTTAGATTTATTGTTTTGCAACAGCTCAGCCATAGGGGGCCTATGTTTTTCATTTGTATCAGCTTCTTTGACGCGATAGTCAACCTTCTTCTGACTTCTTCAGCAATCACCATTACTATTGATAAGAGAACCAAGTTATTGAAAACTGGTGACTCTAATTCGCTGTTGTTGATACTGATTGTGAACTTGCTTGTGGTTTTGTCCCTTGTCATTTAATATTCTTGAGACTAATAGGAATTTTAATTTATCCTCTTACTTCCAACTTGAATTTACTTGTATCTCATTTAATATCTACACAGAAAATATCTGTAAACATATACAAGGAATGCCAGGACTCAAGATCAGTAGTAAAATAATAAACAATCTGAGATGTGCAGATGACATTGTCTTGTTAGCAGAAAGTGAACAGGAACTACAAAGACTAATAGATCACGACTAAGAATATGGATTAGATATAAGCATCCAAAAAAAACAAAAACCATGATAATCAACAAAGTCACTGAATAAAAGGTGATAAACATAAAAATACATGGAGAGAAACTACAACAAGTAGAACATTATCAAAATTACAGATGATGGCAGATGTGAAACAGAAGTTAAAAGGAGAATACGAATGGCTAAAAGTACTTTCAATGACATGGGGAAAATATTAACATCTAAACAAATTACAAACAAGTTAAAATGAGAATTATAAAATGCTACATCTATTCTATATTAATGTATGGCTCAGAAACATGGACAATAAACAAACAATTAGAAGGCAGAATTGATGCCTTTGAGATGTATATATATATATATATATATATATATATATATATATGCAGAAGAATAGGGAGAACATCATGGAAAGAGAAGAAAACAAAAGTTCTAACAACACTTGTTTGTTTGTTTGTTTTGCGTTCGCTCCATTGTAACCAGCATGGATATCCGTGCAATTTCCGCCGGGAGCGTGTTTACGTTGTGCTACCGTTATGCGCCTTGTAGGCCTAGCACATACGATTTCGGCTCACGTCTGTCTCGCACGAGGTGTTCCACTGTATTCTTCTTCTTCTTCGTTCAGCGTTCGCTCTCATGTAACCAAAACGAATATATCTGTGATTTCCGCCGGGGAGCGTGAAGTACGTTGTACTGCAAGTTCCACAGTAGAACTGTGTTATTTTCACCTCGGTTGGCCACTCTATGACTTGGACTTCCGAGGTCCAGCACATCCGTTTTCGTCATTCCTTTATTTCGGGTTTGGTCCCTAGTCCGTGACAGCCTCTATCTGTCGCCGGGCACGCTGGTGTGTAGTGCCTCTTCGCCAAGACGTTTGTCGAGAGCGTCTATCTGGCACGAGGTGTTCCACCGTCTATGAACCCATCTCGTTGGACGCACAGTTGGACGTACTGTGCCTGTGCCCATCGGGTACTGAACCGTTTCTCATCCGCGAGCCTGGTTCCGTTTGAGGAAGAACTCGCCAGAAGAGACCCTGACGCGTTCGCCCTCCTACCCGAGGCGTCGTTCACCAACGTCGTGAACCCCTCGTCCAAGTTCGAGTCTCACATCACGCGTTTGATAGCAAGGCGTTCTCGAGCTGAGCGACCTTGTCCCATTAGCTCCTGATGCCATTAGGTACTGAACCCTTTCTCTCTGCAAGTGTGTTTCCGGTATAGGAAAACTTGACAGTAGAGTTGGGCCAGGGCTAAAATCGTTGTCCCTTTTGTGCCTGAGCCCATCAGGTACTGAACCCTTTCTCTCTGCAAGTGTATTTCCGGTAAAGGAAATCTTGACAGTAGAGTTGGGCCAGGACTGCCATCGTTGTCCCTTTTTGCCTAAGCCCATCGGGTACGACACCCTTTCTCTTCGCGAACATATTTCCGGTTTGGGAATGCTCGACATTAGAGTTGGGTTAGGTCTTCTTGCTTTTCCGAACGCCCATGATTGGGTCTGGGTCTCTGCCTATAAGGAGTACAGGTAACTAGAAGCTCGTCTCGAGCTAACAGAGCTTGTAGTTCCCCTTTCTCAGGAACTTTTCAATTTCTATTTGCAGTTCGCGCTGCCCTCTGGCGCTGTTCTGCCCTATCATTGTGTCATTGTACTCATTATGACATATTTGTTTCTCGCCATGCATCCACCTTTACGTGCCTTTTATATTGGCCGCCCCTCCAATGTTCTGACTGGACTAACTGGCGTCACTGTATGTCGACAGTGTCGCTGTATGTGGTGATGCTGGTGGTGTCGGAGATATTATCTGTCTCTTTTGCAGTCAAATCTCTTTCCATCTGCTACCTCCATATTCTCGGACACGATCCCCAAATGATTTGGCCAGAATCAGCTCGAGCTGCTGTTTTTCTGTTACCAGGGTGCACCGCGAGGAGGTACATTTGGGATCTTGGTTATCTGCTAACCCTGGGTCCGCCTAGAGCAATGCGTTCCCTTTGCACCCCTAACAACACTTATTAATATAAATAAAGAATTATTAAAAAGGAAATAAAGATCGAGCAAATAGAATATTTTGGACATATTTAAAAGACGTTGAGAAACGTTTAAAAGACGTAAGACCTTGTTGAAGACCTTAGAGACGTTTCAAAGACGTAAGACCTTGTTGAAGACCTTAGTTATACCTCTAGGGCAAGGAGACGGCACATAGGGCGGATGTCATAGATTTCCATGTCTCTCGTTTCATTGCAATTTGCTTCAGATCTTCATTGTTTCTGATACCGATGGTGAAACGTTCTCTTGTAATAGTTCTACGTAAAGTTTCTTTTGGTCCTTCTCGTTTTCTCTTGCCCTTTGGTGACCACATCAAAGCTTGACAGTGAATCTTTCAGTATCCATTCGCAGTGCGTGTCCGATGTAATTCCAGCGACGCTTTCTAATATAGGTGGATACATATTCTTGTTTTGATTCTTGTCTGACAACTGTGTTTGATTTGAAGTCTGACCAACGTATGTTCAGTAGCCTTCTAAGATATTTTCAAAGGTGTTTAGTCTCTGTTCTAAGTTTGATGCTGTTTTCCAACTTTCGCATCCATATGTTGAAGACCTTACTTGAGGGTAAAGTCGAAGAGGTAGGCAGAGATACAAGAGAGAGAGAGAGAGTAATATCACAAGATGGACATGTTACAGTATAGCAGAGTGCACCACCAAGACAAGAAACAAGGGTTGTTGGAGGTATGTTGCAGCCAGCTTTCGTTGCGGAGTAATGATGATGAGTGTCTCTTCCAAGAAAAAACGGGAAACAAAAGAATTGCTCACAAGTGTCACTTATTTCAATGAGAAATTAGGAAATATTTTCTTGTGCTGTATCAACTAGTTTTAGTTTCGGTTGTTACTTCATAATAAATATGCGTGTCTTGTTGCGTTCAGAACATTCGTGTTTATTTGTGTATTTCATTCGCTGTGTTTGTGTGTGTTTTTTTTTGTTGGTATTTTTATTCAGTGTTTGTGGGCTTTTTGTATGTTTTATTCAGTGTTTGTGGGGTTTTTTGTATGTTTTATTCAGTGTTTGTCGGTCTTTTATATGTTTTATTCAGTGTTTGTGAGTTTTTTTTAATGTTTTATTCAAGATTGTTTGTGTTTATTTGTGCGTTTTACTGAACAGTGTATGTGTTTGTTTATTTGTATGTCTCGTTCAGAGTGATTGTGTTTGTTTAATTTGTGAGTTTCATTCAGTGTGTTTGTGATTAGTTGTTTTTCATTCAGAGTATTTGTTTATTTTATTCAAGTTTGTTCGTGTTTATTTCTGTTTTATACAGTGTTTGTATTTATTTGTGTTTCATTCAGAGTGTGTTTGTTTATTGGTGCATTTCATTCCCAGTGTTTGTATTCATTTGTGTTCCAGAGTGGTTGTGTTTATTTCATTCAGGGCGTTTGTATTTGTGTTTTATTCAGGATGTTTGCATTTTTGTTTAATTTAGAGTGTTTGTGTTTGTTTATTTCTGCATTTCATTAAGAGGGCTTGTGTTTATTTGTATTTCATTCAGATTGTTTATGTTTTTTGTTTCATTCAGAGTGTTTGCTTATTTGTGCGTTTCATTCAAAGTGTTTGCATTTTGTGTGTGTTTCATTTATAGTGTTTTTCATTTAGGTTGATTATGTTTATTTGTGTTTCATTCAGGGTGTTTTTATTAGGTTTTTTTATGTATAATGATTCATAAATTCAATTTAGAAGTGCATATGCATATATCGTGTCTGCTTTCATGAGCAACATTATAGCACTGCTGTCAACCTGGAGTTGACCACTGCTGTCAACCTGGAGGTGACCACTGCTGTCAGCCTGGAGTTGACCACTGCTGTCAGCCTAGAGTTGACCACTGCCGTTGTCAGAGTCACTAATGTGGAAGTCTTTAGTTGACTGTAAACTTTGTCAGAATTCTCAATATGGTTGTCGGAAATCTAAGGAAAACCACACTGTAGTGTAACAATAAGACAAAATATATAACATTAAAGTACAAATAAGATATGGTCTGTTAACTTTAGTAATAGTATGACCTTCGTTGTTAACTTTAGTAATAGTATGACCTGCGTTGTTAACTTTAGTAATAGTATGACCTGCGTTGTTAACTTTAGTAATAGTATGACCTGCGTTGTTAACTTTAGTAATAGTATGACCTGCGTTGTTAACAGTAATAGCCCCTCCACCTCTCCCCCTCCCACTTTGAGTCCACGTGCACTCGAATGGCTGCTGGAACGGAGAGTGAACTTATTGGAATGTCCCGTGTGATATGACGCTAGTGTCTAATCAAGAACAGTAAAACCTGAACTTTAGTAACAGTAAAGCCTGACTTTAGTAACAACAAAACCTGACTTTAGTAACCGTAAAATCTGACTTTAGTAACAGTAAAACCTGACTATAGTAACAGTAAAATCTGACACTAGTAACAGCAAAACCTGACTTTAGTAACAGTAAAACCTGACTTTAGTAACAGTAAAACCTGACTTTAGTAACAGTAAAATCTGATTTCTTAATTTTAGCTACTGTAAGAACTGATTTGCTAATTTTAGCTACAGTAAGATCTTACTTGTTAACTTGAGCTATAGTAAGACGTGATTTGTTAATTTTAGCTACAGTAAGACTTGGCTTGTTAATTTTAGCTACAGTAAGACCTGATTTGTTAACTTTTGCTACAGTAAGACTTGACTTATTAACTTTAGTAACAGTAAGACCTGATTTGTTAACTTTAGTAACAGTAAGATTTGATTTGTTAACGTTTGTTTAACAGAAGCATATACTTATTAACTTGAATGTAACAATGATATATAATTATTAACTTGAATGTAACAATGATATATAATTATTAACTTTAGTGTTGCCTTAAGATATATTGATTGTTAACTATACTGTATATACTATCTTCTTGCAGTGTTAACTTGTTGCATTCTACCAGATTGCCTGATATCGTGATGGCAAATCTAGCATCTGTCTTCCTGGTCTGGACCTCTGTATTCGGCATCGCTATAAATGTGGCAGTGTGTGTGATTGAGCTGGACTTCAGAGCAATGCCATCAGTTGTCAAACCACTAGAGACAAAAAATGTGTCTCTACAATGCCTGGTCACTGAAAGGATTCCGTATTCTAACCAGCAGAGTTTTTCCCACAACAACCCTAATATAATGGGAAGAAATGCTTTGAGAATACCTGCAACCCCAAGTGCTGGTCATAAAAGTGGTCTTGCAATGATTCGAATTCTGAAAAACTCTCTTGTAAGTCAATCTTTTACAATTGTTCACGAGCTGACATAATATTTAATTATATATTATATACATATCTCATATGCCATTTTGATTCTCAAGTTTTGATTATATCACAATTCTATATGTATTTGTAAACACTTTACTAGGCATCTATATGTGCGTATTTGTACACACTTTACTAGGCATCTATATGTGAGTATTTGTACACACTTTACTAGGCATCTATATGTGAGTATTTGTACACACTTTACTAGGCATCTATATGTGAGTATTTGTACACACTTTACTAGGCATCTATATGTGAGTATTTTCACATATTTTGTTAAATCTATATCTCAATGTGATAATGATTACCTTCGCATGTTTTTTATGATAAGTTTACTTTTACACGGGCACTCAATGCAATCAAGGAAAGAATGATTCAAGCTTTTGAAAACAAGTGCTACAGACGTTTGTTAAGAATTGGCTATATAGAACACAAGACAAATATACTGTTCACACACACACACACAAAAGAAACTTTCAGACTTTATCTAAACCAAACCCGTCTCCAATCATTGCCAAAGGTTCATAGAGGGTGCTGGTTCTCCCACTGCAGTAGGTTCTGGCGATGCCGGTCCGTAAGAACAGGGCCTATGTACGGTCTTTTAGTCCAAAGACCAGCGTCTTGCAGTCGGTTCCTGGCAGTTTAATCTGAAATTCGACGAGCTGGTGGCATTAACTGGACTTTGGTGGACGCAGAGGCAAATCAGTTCCTGGGGTGACGCAGCCATATGAATCGGTCTTCGGCAGGAGTTGTGACTCTGTGCCTTCCACTGCGCGGCAGGTCTGTACTGATCCAGTTTGTTGAAATTGCCTCCAGGGGCGACTATTTGTGTTTCTAACCACATTAAATTGTCTGGTCGCTACACTTTGTGATTGTCCAGTCTGTAACGTCAATTATACTGTATCATTGTTCTGTAGTGAGATGAGCCATACTTGCGCATTGAATTTTCAACTGAATTTATTCCAGGGCCGTCAATTTTTATGTAGACATTCAACAATATGGTCAGAAAGTTTTGTATTCAATAAGTTTCACGTGTTTCTCATGAACATGTCACGTGATTCTCATGATCCTGTCACGTGATTTTCATGATCCTGTCACGATTTATTGCCAAAAATGTTGTTTTGATCTTGATCTTGCTAATAAGATGAGAGAGTTTAACATCACAACATCTTGTTAATAAAACGAGAAAGACTGACATCATAAGACATCGCTAACACGATGAGAGATATTGACATCACGACATCTTGTTAATAATATTAGAGAAACTGACATCATAAGACATCGCTAACACGATGAGAGAGATTGACATCACAAATACACAAAAAGCAGATTGCTGAAATAACTATCAAGAAACAAGTTTATATTTCACATACAACCATGTCAGAAAACATACAGAGAACTCATTAGATCAGGTATAAAACAATGAAGTTGTAGAAAAGAAGAAGGAATTACAGGCACATACACTCAGATACCATATAGATAACATACTACCATAAAACATATCATATAGATAGCTTACTATATAGATATTATATATATATATATATATATACAACTTTATAGATAACATATAGATAACTTACTAGATCAATTATAAAACATGTTAGATAATCCTGTTAGATATACGAGTGATATATCTATCCAACTATTGTATTTTCTCTGATTATGCTGTGAGGCGTCACAGGATTGAATGACGATCGAATTTCGAGCTATTGCACGCTTGGTCGCTTGGTATACAATAATACTGTGTCGTGTCAGAATGTTGGGAATGCCTTCAATCCACCCTGTTCTTGGTCTTCCTCTGTATCTCGCTGTTTCCATATACATGTTGCATGCTCTTGTCGCTGGTCAATAAGAGTTTATTCTCATTTAGTGGCCGAACCATTTCAGTTTCGGTTTTCATATATATTTGACCACTGATGTTGTCCCAACAGTTCTTGTAATCTCTTTATTCCTCACATGATCTCTTCTTGTTCCAACAGTTCTTGTAATCTCTTCATTCCTCACATGATCTCTTCTTGTTCCAACAGTTCTTGTAATCTCTTCATTCCTCACATGATCTCTTCTTGTTCCAACAGTTCTTGTAATCTCTTCATTCCTCACATGATCTCTTCTTGTTCCAACAGTTCTTGTAATCTCTTCATTCCTCACATGATCTCTTCTTGTTCCAACAGTTCTTGTAATCTCTTCATTCCTCAAATGATCTCTTCTTGTTCCAACAGTTCTTGTAATCTCTTCATTCCTCACATGATCTCTTCTTGTTCCAACAGTTCTTGTAATCTCTTCATTCCTCACATGATCTCTTCTTGTTCCAACAGTTCTTGTAATCTCTTCATTCCTCACATGATCTCTTCTTGTTCCAACAGTTCTTGTAATCTTTTCATTCCTCACATGATCTCTTCTTGTAATCTCTTCATTCCTCACATGATCTCTTCTTGTTCCAACAGTTCTTGTAATCTCTTCATTTCTCACATGATCTTGTTCCAACAGTTCTTGTAATCTCTTCATTTCTCACATGATCTCTTCTTGTTCCAACAGTTCTTGTAATCTCTTCATTCCTCACATGATCTCTTCTTGTTCCAACAGTTCTTGTAATCTCTTCATTTCTCACATGATCTTGTTCCAACAGTTCTTGTAATCTCTTCATTTCTCACATGATCTCTTCTTGTTCCAACAGTTCTTGTAATCTCTTCATTCCTCACATGATCTCTTCTTGTTCCAACAGTTCTTGTAATCTCTTCATTTCTCACATGATCTTGTTCCAACAGTTCTTGTAATCTCTTCATTCCTCACATGATCTTGTTCCAACAGTTCTTGTAATCTCTTCATTCCTCACATGATCGCTTCTTGTTCCAACAGTTCTTGTAATCTCTTCATTTCTCACATGATCTTGTTCCAACAGTTCTTGTAATCTCTTCATTTCTCACATGATCTTGTTCCAACAGTTCTTGTAATCTCTTCATTTCTCACATGATCGCTTCTTGTTCCAACAGTTCTTGTAATCTCTTCATTCCTCACATGATCTCTTCTTGTTCCAACAGTTCTTGTAATCTCTTCATTTCTCACATGATCTTGTTCCAACAGTTCTTGTAATCTCTTCATTTCTCACATGATCGCTTCTTGTTCCAACAGTTCTTGTAATCTCTTCATTTCTGGCAGATGTAGCACAGGGGCTGGTTTTATATCTGGCAAATGTAGCACAGGGGCTGGTTTTATATCTGGCAGATGTTGCACAGGGGCTGGTTTTATATCTGGCAGATGTAGCACAGGGGCTGATTTTATATCTGGCAGATCTAGCACAGGGGCTGGTTTTATATCTGGCTGATGTATCACAGGGGCTGGTTTTATATCTGGCAGATCTAGCACAGGGGCTGGTTTTATATATGGCAGATGTAGCACAGGGGCTGGTTTTATATCTGGCAGATGTAGCACAGATATGTAGCACATGGGTTGGTTTTATATCTAGCAGCTGTAGCACAAGGATGTAGCACATGGACGTAGTACAGTGGGCTGGTCTTATATCTAGCAGATGTAGCACAGAGATGTAGCACAGAGATGTAGCACAGAGATGTAGCACAGTGGGCTGGTTTTATATCTGGAAGATGTAGCACAAAGATGTAGCACAAATATGTAGCATAGTGGTCTGGTTTTATATCTGGAAGATGTAGCACAGAGATGTATCACAGAGATGTAGCACAGAGATGTAGCACAGAGATGTAGCACAGTGGGCTGGTTTTAGATTTGACAGAGGTACCAGAGATGCCATTTTTAATATGAGAATTATTATAGAAAAATGTTGGGATTCATTGTCTGTTTACATGCTTGTTTCATTGGCTAGACCAAAGCTATCGCTTGTGTACAGCATCACCGACTGTGTACAACATCACCAACAGTGTAGGCCTCTACAACATCACCGACTGTGTACATCACCAAGTGTGGGCGATTATTGAAAGCCTGGGATTCCCCAAGAACACCTCACACCTCTAATATAGAAATTTTGCATCACGAACAACAAGCAGCTATAAAAGTGGATGGTGAAACATCGGATTTGTTCAATGTGCAGAAACGAGTAAGACCAGGAAGATCCCATATTTGTTTAACATCTTCGCAGAAAACATAATGAGAAATTAATATATAACCAGGCCCACACAGAGTTTCATCACCTTGACATTGGATTTAGCACAGAGATGTAGCACAGTGGGCTGGTTTTATATATGGCAGATGTAGCACAGTGGGCTGGTTTTATATTTAATTAGATGTGTAGATGACACATTGGAGGACAGCAGATCCCAGACATTAGATGTGTAGATGACACAGTTTTGCTGGTATGAACTTTCCATGAGTTAATGACATTGATTTTTCGGTACAGTACAAGTAGACGCCACCACATAGTGAAGTAATTTCCCTTTTCTATGTTTGTAAATTTCATGTCCATCAATTAATAATTTAAATAATTTAAATATGCATTTATTTTATTGTTTAGGCTAGGGTTAGGGTAGTTGTGTTTTATATAACTAACCCCAACCCTAAATAAATAAATATTTGTCAATTATTAAAGGATGAACATGAAATTTACAAACATAGACAAGGGAAATAATTCAACATGTGGTGGCGACTACTTGTACTGTAGCGATTTTCCCGATCGCTTCATAGATTTGTTGACATTGATTTTACCGATTTCATGATAGTAAAAGTAATTATGATATACGTTATTTCCTGATTTGCTAGACGATCGATGTTAGTTAAATAATTAATATTTAAATCATATGATTGTATCAGTATTTATACTATTTACAGAACACATGGGAGCCTATTGTCCAGATAAGTAACGCTGCTCCTGGGACCGTCCAAAAGCTAGATGCTAGCATCACTACTATCAGTGGTATTATTACCGATAATCTAACTCTACGATCCTTCATTCAAGCAACCTGGGAGATAGCAACTTCTGATGTTTTTGGGACGTATCGATGTGACGCAATCAGCTTTGACAGTTTGCAGGTAAGTTACAGAAGAGCATTGTCGATGTAATCTGTGATTTACCAGTAATAAAACATATTCATGAAAACTAGGAAAATAAGTACGTGAGCTATTACTGGCCTTTGAGAGTGGCAACCTTGCACTAGGCGCAGCAGTATAGGTCTAACAGTGGCAACCTTGTACTAGGAGTAGCAGTATCGGTCTTTGACCAAAGATAGAATATAACGAACAATTTATATTGTTAATATGTGAAATATTCATTTGTCATAGACTTCCTAATTTTCAATAATGAAACCACAAAAACTAGCATGGTTTGTACATGTATGCAGACATGATTCTTTGTCAAAAGCAATAGTAAAAGGAAATGCCGATGGTGGTAGAATCAGAGGAGAACAAATAAAAACATAAACAGACAGCATCAAGGAATGGACAGGACAAGATTTGTTGGACGGGAATGGGCAGGACACTCATCCGTATCGCTGAAGATAGAAATCACTGGAGGACTCTGTGTGCTGAAGCGTCCAATGTGGTACTCCTTCAACCCTAACTCTGTGCTGAAGCATCCAGTGTGGTACCCTTACAGCCCTGACTATGTGTGCTGACCCCTACAACCCTGACTCTGTGTGCTGACCCCTACAACCTTGACTCTGTGTGCTGACCCCTACACCCTGACTCTGTGCTGACCCCTACAACCCTAACTCTGTGTGCTGACCCCTACAACTCTGACTCTGTGTGCTGACTCCTACAACCCTGACTCTGTGTGCTGACCCCTACAACACTGACTCTGTGTGCTGATCCCTACAACCCTGACTCTGTGTGCTGATCCCTACAACCCTGACTGTGTGCTGATCCCTGCAACTCTGACTCTGTGTGCTGACCCCTATAACCGTGACTATGTGTGCTTACTCCTACAACCCTGACTCTGTGTGCTGACCCCTACAACCCTGACTCTGTGTGCTGACCCCCTGACGGGTTACGAGTTTATGGATATGGATATAGAGAGACAGAACGAATGAGTTGCCCGCTAATAGCAGGGATGTGTGGTGTCTCTGGTGGTCTCAGTGATGTGTGGTGTCTCTGGTGGTCTCGTTCTTGGCGATCCAGTCTAGCAATCTGTGTTTGGTGTGTCCCGTTTGGCGATCCAGTCTAGCAATCTGTGTTTGATGTGTATCTTTTGGCGATCCAGTCTAGCAATCTGTGTTTGGTGTGTCCCGTTTGGCGATCCAGTCTAGCAATCTGTGTTTGGTGTGTATCTTTTGGCGATCCAGTCTAGCAATCTGTGTTTGGTGTGTATCTTTTGGCGATCCAGTCTAGCAATCTGTGTTTGGTGTGTCCCGTTTGGCGATTCAGTCTAGTAATCTGTGTGTGGTGTGTCCCGTTTGGCTATCCAGTCTAGCAATCTGTGTGTGGTGTGTCCCGTTTAATAATTCATGAAAGTGGATTATCAATATCATTTTAATTATTGTTTCAACAAGCCACAAATTGTCATTTGTTAACATTTATCATACGACCAATTCAATTCATCAATCTTGTTCCACATTGAATTGACCCCATGGAAGTTCTATTTTGTCCCTCTTGGTCCCTGTAATATGATCCTATGGGTGTCCCATTTTTCCCTCTTGGTCCCTATGAAAAGTACTCGAGCGTTACTTCCAATTCCAGAGTGGTGTTTCTCGGGCATTCGTTTTGATAGGGAAGTTTGTCCAAATTTTTCCAAGACTCAGATAACTGCTATACCCAATGTGTTTGTAGGGTACAATTGCATGAGTCATGGACAGCCTTGTGCTCTGAAGAGGGATAACACCAATGATATTATTGTCAATGATTACTAGTATAACGCATAAATAGTACACATTAGAAAATGTACAATAAGTGGTCTCATTTTATTGATTTTACTGAATCACTCACTCACTTTGTGGGATATCCTCTGACAGTTTGATTATCATGTGTACATGTTTTATTGTCGGATATCCTCTGACAGTTTGATTATCATGTGTACATGTGTTGTTGTCGGATATCCTCTGACAGTTTGGTTATCATGTGTACATGTGCTCTGAAAGTGACATAACTGAATATGGTTGTAGAGTACGCTGTCAAGAGTCAGAAACAGTCAGTCGTGTGCTCTGATAATGATTGTTTTGATCAATTTGACCAGGTGGATGTTCCCCGCAAGCTGTTAACTGTTTACTATTCAACTCCATCTTGGTTGCATTGTATGTATATATTTCTGTTCAGCTACTGTTCAGACACATCTACAATCACACACAACATTGCGAGCTACTGTTCAGACACATCTACAATCACACACAACACAGCAAGCTACTGTTCAGACACATCTACAATCACACACAACACAACAAAAATGAAAATTAATTTGACGTTTCTCAAGTTGAGCAAATGCGCGAACATTTCTCGACACCACCCCCAGTGTTAAAAGAACATTTCTCGACACCACCCCCAGTGTTAAAAGAACATTTCTCGACACCACCCCCAGTGTTAAAAGAACATTTCTCGACACCACCGCCAGTGTTAAAAGAACATTTCTCGACACCACCCCCAGTGTTAAAAGAACATTTCTCGACACCACCCCCAGTGTTAAAAACACAGAGAGAATTATTTGTTTGTCTATTACTGGATTTGCCTTTCTATATATAATTTCTTGAGAAAGTCACGCGCTTTTCAACCGTGAAATAATTTTCTCTGGTTATATCGGGGCGTATCTTGTGGTCGAATTACCTGGGTGGTGTCCTGTTAGGGACTGAGGGAATGACCTGGGTTCTGGTCTGTCCTGAAAAGGACATTAAATAGCAGGGGAATGGGGGGGGGGATTAAAGGTTAGCCCTAAAAAGGACTGTTTTTGAAAAATCGTTGAAAGGTGTTTTTGGATCCTTGTTTGCTGTTACTTGCTTTCTTGGTTATTCTGGATACTTTTGATCTGGTGTCTTGATAATCCTGGAAGCTATTGATTGGATATTTTTCATTGACTGGTTCTTTCTTGACTACTGATCCGTTTTTGACTTCCTGGTAGGACTCCTGTTGTTAATTTTCAATGATTCGCTCGATTTTGACGTCGCTGGTGTTGAGGTACCTGTTCAGAATTTTTAAATTTAATTTGGTGTTGTTTTTTTTTTGACAGAGAGAAGAACTACGCTTGTCGCTAGAGAATCAACAAGAGAACCTGCTAGAGAACCAACACGTTATAATGTCTCGCGACATCGCTGCCTTGAGTTATCTGTACAGGGTGCAGCAGACATGGTTAGGGTGTTACATACTTTCACACATGCTGTATCTGTAAGCTCCTCAGAAAATAGTTCCTGATACTGAAGTCTTCACTAGAATCAACATTCCAAACATTCACACAATACTCAAGTCTTCACTAGAACATTCACACAATACTAAAGTCTTCACTAGAACATTCACACAATACTCAAGTCTTCACTAGAACATTCACACAATACTAAAGTCTTCACTAGAACATTCGCACAATACTCAAGTCTTCACTAGAACATTCACACAATACTCAAGTCTTCACTAGAACATTCACACAATACTAAAGTCTTCACTAGAACATTCACACAATACTAAAGTCTTCACTAGAACATTCACACAATACTAAAGTCTTCACTAGAACATTCACACAATACTAAAGTCTTCACTAGAACATTCGCACAATACTCAAGTCTTCACTAGAACATTCACACAATACTCAAGTCTTCACTAGAACATTCACACAATACTAAAGTCTTCACTGGAACATTCGCACAATACTCAAGTCTTCACTAGAACATTCACACAATACTCAAGTCTTCACTAGAACATTCACACAATACTAAAGTCTTCACTAGAACATTCACACAATACTAAAGAAAGCCCAACTGAGATGGGCCAGGCATGTTGTGTGCACGCAAACGCATCCAAAAATACCTGATGTATGGTGAGCTCATTAAGGCAAAACGACTAGTCAGTGGACAGAAGAAGCTACTGGCCGGTGACTCTTTTAAAGTGCCTCTAAAGAGTATCAACATGGACGCCACATCTTGAGAGTTTGTCGCTCAAGTCGCACAGGCAGCAACACCAGGAACGGAGAGGCATCAAATCTCAGAGGCATGGAGAAAACGTGATGCAACAACAAACGTCGAATCCTGATCATACCATCTCGTAAATGTGGCAGGGAGTTCTATGCCAGGAATTGACTTTCATCTCCGCACACACCAGAGAGATACAATAATACATGACTGAAAGTGTTGTCGTCATCGCCTGCAATGTACGGGTTTTGTGACGGTGTTTCAACGGCGAATATGAATTGCTAATGTGTAAATATGAATTTCTCATGTGTACATACTAATTACCAATGTGTAATATGAACTGCTAATGTGTAAATATGAATTATTAATGTGTAAATAAGAATTGCGTATGTGTAAATATGAATTTATTATGTGTAAATATGAATTGCTAATGTGTAAATATGAATGTATAATCAATGATATTTTTGGTTTCAATCACCAGAATGGAATTCTGACCACATCGGCTCAGCTTTCACTTGGTACCACGATCAACGCCCTTGATATCTTACGTTTACTTACACATGACAAGAAAGATATTTTATACAGGTTGGATGAACAAGATAGCATTCAAAGAACAAGTCACAATCTTACAGAACAAATGAAGGCTGATCTTCTAACACTGGAAGAAGACACTGAAAGCAAACATAATTATTTAGTAGGAAAGGTCAAACAACAGGGTGCCCTGTTACAATCGGAAGTTAGTCAATTAGAAAATAAGATTAGTCATATGGAAAGAGAGATTACAGAAAAAATACGAGTAATGGATATTACACTTAACGTTCTATTTGAGAGTGGCTTTCTCATGCTTTGGCCTAGTGGAACGTACGGCCTTCTGAGTCCACAAACTGGATGTCCAGTTGAAGGCTTGACAAATTGGAAGTCTGGGTGGAGAAGACATCACACTGAATCCACAGATCGAAACCAGGATGCAGTGTCCACAGAGAATCATTTCAACCAGAACATTCTAGAAAGACGAAATGGCAACAACTTCGTAACTCAGCATTTCTGTATCAAAACTGATGCACAATCGGCAGGACCTGCCTGGCCTAAAGGTACATATTGTATTAACAAGAAAGGGTCGTGTCCTAGTCTGTTTAGCACAGGATACGTTAGGTGGACCGAAGAGGGCGATGCTGAACTCCAGACATGGGAAGGGGAACTACCTGATGGAGACTTTGCTAACAATTTCACTACAACCATTATCTACTGTTGTCGTAAAGATGGTTCAGCAGAAGTCTCAGTCTATCTACCTAATTCATACCCTTTCTACCTGTACCGATACAAGGGTAAATGCCAACAGGTATATGGCATGCAGGTAACACAAGAGTTTATCATATTTGACACAGAAAACACGGGTAACATCGACATGTTTGGTGATGTACACCCAGACGGTAACATCAACAACATTCGTCTTGAGCTGTGTTACTACAAGCCAAAATAATTCTCTGCAACAATCAAACGTGTATGGTTGGACAATAATGTGTACAATTTCTTCAGAGAAACATTTTCCCTAGACACTAAAATATAATCTCGTATTTAGTTTAGTCTTCTATGTGCACCATTATCTGGCTATGATAACCTTTGACACGTTTATACCAGAGCCACCTAAATCTGATTCAATTACTGGGTGGCCTCTGGTAGAATACACAAACATAATAATAACACCAATTTTATGATCAACAGTTATTAAAAAGTTCATTTCACAAAGAATGTATGTATTAACAATATTAATTACCGTCTCACTCGATGACGCAGTTTTCTCAGACTGACTCACTGACTTTTATTTTTTTTTTAAACCCTGTCCTTTCCGGGAGTGAAACCTTGAATATCTAGACAGTGAGAGCAACGCCCTGTCATCTCGTCCATGCGCCACACACAATTAATGATCAAGTCAGAACTATCATGAGCTTCTTGGAGACTTCTTCCTGGATGCTATGTTTCGTCCTGAAGTTATCTAGTACTTTACCACGTATTAGTTGGTTGGTTGGTTGATATGTTGGTTGGTTGGTTAAACTGTTGGTTGGTTAGTCTGTCTGTTGGTTGGTTGATCTGTTGGTTGGTTAGTCTGTCGGTTGGTTGATCTGTTTGTTGATCGGTTATTGGTTGGTTATTCTGTTGGTTGGTTAGTCTGTCGGTTGGTTGATCTGTTTGTTGATCGGTTGTTGGTTGGTTATTCTGTTGGTTGGTTAGTCTGTCGGTTGGTTGGTTGATCTGTTGGTTTATTGTTGGTTGGTTGATCTGTTGGTTGGTTGTTGGTTGGTTGATCTGTTGGTTGGTTGATCTGTTGGTTGGTTAGTCTGTCGGTTGGTTTGTTGATCTGTTGGTTGGTTGTTGGTTGGTTGTTGGTTGGTTGATCTGTTGGTTAGTTTGTTGGATGTGTGCTATCGTTCATGTCTCCTGGATGTTTCACCCTGAAGTTATCTAGTACTTTACAGCACATTGGTTGGTTGGTTGATCTGTTGGTTCAGCTATTGGTTGGTTGGTTGGTCTGTTGACTGGTTGGTTGGTCTGTTGGTTGGTTGATCTGTTGGCTTTTAGATCTGCTCATTTGTTGGTTTATCTGTTGTTTGGTTGGTTGATCTGTTGGTTGATCTGTTGGTTGGTTGGTTAATCTATTGGCTGGTAGGTTAATCTGTTGGTTGGGTGGTTCGTTGGTTTATCTGTTCGTTGGTTGGTTGGTTGATCTGTTGATTGGTTGATCTGTTGGTTATTTTATTGGTTGGCGAGCTGTTGGTTTGTTGATCGTTGTTTGGTCGGTTAGTTAGTTGATCTGTTGGTTGGTTGATCTGTTGATTGATCTGTTGGTTGGTTGGTTGGTTGGTTGATCTGTTGGTTGGTTGGATGAATGGTTAGTTGGTTGATTGGTTGGTTGGTTGGATTAATGGTTAGTTGGTTGGTTGATCGGTTGGTTGGTTGGTTGGTTTGTCTGTTGGTTGGTTAGATGAATGGTTAGTTGGTTGGTCTGTTGGTTGGTTGGTTGGTTGGCTGATCTGTTGATTTGTTAGTTGGTTGGATTAATGGTTAGTTGGTTGGTTGGTTTATTAGATGAATGGTTAGTTGGTTGGTTGGTCTGTTGGTTGGTTGGTTGATCTGTGGATCGTTGGTTGGTTGGATTAATGGTTAGTTGGTTGGTTGATCGGTTGGTTGGTTGGTTGGATGGTTGTTTGGTTTGCTGGTTGATCTGTTGGTTTATTGGTTGGATTGTTGGTTGGTTGGTTGGTAGGTTGGATGGTTGATTGGTTGGTAGGTTGGATGGTTGATTGGTTGGTTGGTTGATTGGTTGGTAAGTTGGATGGTTGATTGGTTTATTGGTTGATAGGTTGGATAGTTGATTGGTTTGTAGGTTGGATGGTTGATTGGTTGGTTGATCTGTTGGTTGATTGGTTGGTATGTTGGATGGTTGATTGGTTGGTAGGTTGGATGGTTGATTGGTTGGTTGATCTGTTGGTCTGTTTGTTGGTTGGATAGTTGGTTGTTGGATGGTTGGTTGGTTGTTTGGATGGTAGGTTTGTTGGTTATTTGGTTTGTTGGTTGGTTGTTTGGTATGATGGTTGGTTTGTTGGTTAGTTGGTTGGATGGTTGAGTGGTTGGTTGATCTGTTGGTCTGTTTGTTGGTTGGATAGTTGGTTGTTTGGATGGTTGGTTGGTTGTTTGGTTGGTTGGATGGTTGGTTGATTGATTGATTGATTCATTCATTCATTCATTCATTCATTCATTCATTCATTGGTTGGTTGGTTGGTTGATTGGTTGATTGATTGATTTGTTGTTTGGTTGAAAGGTTGATTCATTGATTAATCTGCTGGTTTATTGGTTGGTTGATCTGCTGGTATTTTGGTTGGTTGGTTGATTGGATGGGTGCTATCCCGGATATCTCCTTGATGTTTCACCCCGAAGTTATCTAGTACTTAACTACTCATTGGTTGGTTGATTTGTCGGTTGATTGATTGGTTGGTTAGTTGATTGGTTAATTGGTTGGTTGTTTGGATGGTTAGAAGGTTGATTGGTTGGTTGATCTGTTGGTTGGTTGATTAGATGGTTGGTTAAATTTGTTGGATGGTTACTTGGTTGGTTGGTTGGTTGGTTGGTTGATTAGGTGGATGGTTAAATTTGTTGGATTGTTGGTTGGTTGATTAGATGGTTGGTTAAATTTGTTGGATGGTTGGTTTCTTGATTAGATGATTGGTTAAATTTGTTGGATGGTTGGTTGGTTGGTTGGTTGGGTGCTATCCCGGATATCCCCTGGATATTTCACCCCGAAGTTATCTAGTACTTTACTACACATTGGTTGGTTGCTATCCTCAGAAATTGCGAGCGATTAGCTCTTACTTCCTATGTGCAGTGGGGTGGATGCACGGAGTTTTCTTTTATACTCAGAGAATTTTGATATTCAGCATTTGGCGTAAAGCAATTAATATTGAAGAAGACTTTTACACTGGTGGTAGGGGGCCTATGTCACAAGTCGAGCTGATAGTTTGCCTTTGTCACCCCTTGTATCCATCACTTTTTGATAGAAGTCTATATTTTGCAAAACATGTGGACAATGTCATTCAGAAAGCCAAGAAGGGTGTCAGTACAGTGAAAATCATGGCATCTGCAGAAATGCTGCAACGAACCATTTTTCAGATGATGCAAGCAGTGGTATTATCTGTGTTAGACTATGATTTAGGTTTACTTAGACTGTCGCAAACACAGGTGGATAGACTGGAGAGAGTTCAAAACGAGGCCATGAGAGCTGTCCTAGGATGCACAGGAGATACACCTATCGCGACCATGAGGCTTCTCCTAGACCTACCAAGCATCAAATCAAGACATACACTAGCTCAGGTTAAAGAATAAATATTGTCATATTATTCAAGGGCGGCAATAATTATCATCACCTCTTACACCAATCTCTAGACAACACAAAAGGAAGGCGTATCAAGAGAGAAAGGTCCTGGATGGCAGAAGCAGAAGATACCCTACTCAGAGTTTGTGGGCTGGAAGAAGTGGGAAGAGGCTGTGAATTTGTGGCATTTAACAAAGATAGAACGTTATTGACAACAGTTGTGATACAGCTGAGAAGAGAGTGCGCGACTGGGCTGCCAACAGAACAGTGGGAATGATCCAAGAACTCATCTCGAAGGCACACGATACAGTAATTTACACATACGGCTCAGTAACACAAGAAACAACCAGTTGGCAAGAAATTAGCTGAGAAGTCAGTTGCTGACCCCACTACAACATCAAGTGTGAGAATGGAAATAGAGGCGTGGACAGTAACTCTCACGTGGCTAGTGACGCAATCACCAACAGACTCGGTGATTCTATCTGATTCTCAAAGTATGCTGCGCAAGATAGAAAAGTGTATGATCAGAACTGAGTGGGTCACTTCTTAACAACGCGCAGAGTATTCATTCATTCATTGCTACGCCTTCCGGCGTAGGCGATCATGTCTTTCCATGGTCCTCGGTTTGTTATACATTTAAATATAGTTTCTGATGATTCTGCATCATTTCAGGCTTTCAAGACATCCAACATTTTCTCACGTTGTCTTCCTCTGTCTCTCTTACCCTCGATCTTTCCAGTTGTTACGATGTTCTCCAGCCCACCTCTGCTCATGACATGCCCCAGAAACTGTGATTGTCGTCTTCTAATACAGTTAATAAGTTTTCTATTTGAGTTGACGAGTTGTAGAATTATAGCATTACTCTTTTTAGCTGTCAGTGATATTTTCAACATTCTTCTATAAAACCACATCTCTGTGGCCTCCATCTGTATTCTTGCAATATTGTCACTGCAGAGTATTACATTGATTTAATGTCCAGGTCATGCTGGAGCTAGGGGAAACGAAATAGCCGATGTTTTGGCTGGTAAGCCTTGGTAAGAATGGCACTGAGATACAAAGAAGAAACAGGATGTAATTAATTAGAGCAGTCCATGGATCAGTCACCTACACACAAAAAACTAAGTCGAACGAGACAATGTACATATTCAGAGAATGGTAGAAATGGGAGTGACTAGAGGCGATGGGAGAAGGTGCTCCCTCTCTGGAAAGATCAGAAAAACGCGTAATCAGCAACTGACTGGGACACTGAGCTTATACACTTTTAGATGGCTGATGGAACGACAAGCAGAGCATATATGGGAATGTCCACAGTGCTGTGACGCTTGTTCCTAATCAAGAATCAATCACATGTATGTCATTCCTACGACGGGGCGCTTCGCAGCTATTCCTCGTGTAGTAAGACCATTCCATTATCTGCCTTCGTGTCCCTAGGTCCCAGACATAATTTCTTATTTGTCGGGCAACGGCGACAACCAAATTAGACCTAGGGTTGATACACCTTCCTAGACGAGGTGCTGATTTGCCAAACACGTCGGGGGTCTGGGATTTGACCTTTGTATTTCTCATGCACTTGCCTCGTCCGTCTGTGATGACCTTCCATTACATCGCCAGACGGGGCCTGTGTTTTGATTGGCCGCCATTGTGTTTATCATCCAAAGACGTAGGTAGATTGCGCCTATCCCGGACGAGGAGCTTCGCAGTCGGCGAACAAATCTCGTGTAAGAAAGGCATCATTCCCCTCTATGCCCGTGGGTATTGAACCCAATTGTCTCTGTTGGGCAATGGCGACAGTCGAGATAGACGGTTTGCGATGTTTTTGAAGACAAGGACTTGCTTCCCATTACGTTGCCCACAGCATCCAGATTCCGAGTCTCAACACTGCTTTGGACATACGTTTGAACAATGCGCTCCCCGACATCTGTAAAATGCTTTTCCTGTGTGCAATGGAATCTGTCTTCAAAACGTTTGTCCATACCCAGGTGCACATGTTAAATTTGGCGTATCCAATACTTGTGTCATGACTCCTACTTCGAATGGGGTCACTTGTGGTGGAACATCTGGGCTTCTGTGTATTCTAGAGCATGAACAGCACTTCCGCCAGTCGGTCTCGTGCTGGACAATAGTAGTATCGTTGCCGCTATAGAAAGAAGCATAGATGGACAAGACATTAGACTAATTAGAAATATATATTCGGAACAAACTGCATCAATAAGGTGTGAAAACAGCTACTCTCCATACATAGAAATAAGAGGGTAACACAAGCATGCATTTTATCACCAAGCCTATTTAATATCTACACAGAGAATATCTTTACAAATATAGAAGAAATGCCATGATTCAAGATCAATGGGAAAATAATAAACAACATTAGATATGCAGATGACACTGTTCTTTTAGCAGAAATTGAACATGAACTACAAACACTAATAGATCAAGTCAATAAATCAAGTAATGAATATGGACTGGATATAAATATTCGAAAAACAAAAACATGATAATCAGCAACGACACAGAAGAACAAGAGCTAAACACAAACATACATGGAGAGAAACTACAACAAGTAAAACAGTATCAATATCTTGGACACATAGTCACAAATGATGGCAGATGTGAAACAGAAGTTAAAAGCAGAATAGGAATGGCTAAAAGTACATTCAATGACATGGGGAAAATATTAACATCTAAACAAATCACAAACAAGTTAAAAATGAGAATTATAAAATGTTACCTCTATTCTATATTAATGTATGGCTCAGAAACATGGACACTAAATAAACAATTAGAAGGCAGAATTGATGCCTTTGAGATGTGGGTATATTGGAGCCGCGTTAGCGCAGTGGTTAGCGCACTGGCTTCGCATATGAGTGGTCCTGGGTTCATTCCCCAGTTGAGGCGGAAATGTTTTCAGATCGCAACGGCTCCCAGGTCGACCCAGCCTTAAATGGGTACCGGATTAATCCGGGAAGTAAAGACTGCGAGGGAGAGGAGATGGCTACCGCCCTCATTTGCAGAGCCTGTGAAATGTGAGATCGCTAACATCTCACACCCCTACGGCATTAATAAATGCTATGGGTTACTTTACTTTTTTTTACTTTATATAGGAGATTATGGAGAACATCATGGAAAGACGAAAACAAACAAAGAGGTGCTAAAGACACTTAATATGAAGAAAGAACTACTTATAGACAGTGCAATTGTATCTCCATTATGTCTTGTTTTGTTCTTGATAAAGGTGTTTTAATTAAAACATCGACTAAATGATAGTTTTACTGCCCTTCAACCTGCTACCGATTTACACTTTGTGGGCATGACATGTTCCCTTCACTATGTTTGTTACAACACGTCTCCTTTGTACAGACAATCCTTACAGTCTCATACTTTATGGCATCCTAGCAAATAAATGACATTTAATTCGATATGAAGTCGTTTCTCTCAATGTAGCACTGTTTACAGTGTAGAACCGAACAGATGATTACCTCAATCGGGGGGGGGGGGGGTTTTGCTTAAAAACAACTCATTCGTCAGTTTTCTTGTGTAAATTTCACTATTTGACGGGAATATTGAAGATTTTTTATTGTGGTGAAAAAACGATAAGTGGGGTGTTTTTACCGACTTTTAGTTATTCTCCTAGTACTAAGCCATGTTGAGAATTGCTAATTTTAACAGCCCAATTCTCCACCCCGTTTATCATTGAGCCTGTTTAGAGTGAAAGACATGCATTGATGTTTTCTAAGGATCTTTAAGATGTCCATAAATCACGTCAACACTGTGGGGTTTTATGGGGGGGGGGCAATTGTTGACGCCCGCTCTCCCCCTTGTCAACAACTTGCGAAAATCAAGGAGGGGGGGGGGGATCACCCTGCTTAATTATGCCAAAAAATCCCCCACTGATCCACAAAATGTTTGAAAGCAGAAACAGTGCGGACACCACCCAATTTTGCAGATATTTATATATATATTTTTGGGGTCAAATCCACACAATTTAATTCGTAAATAAAAATACGTTATGTTGTAGTGAACTTATGTCAACCCCAACCTCCATTGTCAACGAGTGACACCCCCACCTCCGGTCCCTGTTTGTTGACGTAATGTATGGACAGTCCTTCTTATGACGTTTTTTTTCTGTCTACATTGAGAAAGTTTAACATTGTTGATTTTAAGCACACCCTTCTTTCTAAATAGTCCTGCACGCAGATCTAAATCAACGTCACATATCTTCGCTAATCTGATTTTCCGCGATTTTCATTGGCTGGCGGCACATAGGAAATGCAGTGAGCAATGGTCAGTTGCATCAGTCAGGAAAAGTGATGCTGTTTGGGATCTTCGCTTAGGACAATTTGTAGAAGGACGTGGTAAAATTTGGGGAAGGAATGTAAATCTGAAATGTGTAAGGGAGGATTTTCTTTTAAAAAAACTTTCCACTTCGCTTTCCAGTAGTTTGTTTTTGGGGGAGATGGGGGCTCTTAAAGGGATGTGGGGGTGATGGTACTCTCCATTTACGTGTTTCCTTTGAACCTTAGGGGTGAGTCTGAACCGTAGATTTTGGGATTACCTTTAGTGGTATTTTTTTTACCTACAGATTTCATGTTTTCGTATTTCAGGTGACCTTTTTTTTTGGGGGGGGGGAGGGTGATAACCCTAAAGGAGTAGGGGATTGAGGGGGGTATTAATGATTGTCTAGTCTTTATCTCTCTCTTACCGAGTATGTGACGTATTATCACTATGTACTCTATACCACCCCTCCTCAGTGGTGAACTAGAGCTCCTACATTTAAGGGAACATCGGCCAGGTAAGAAATGGTACAGAGAACACGAAATATAATTATACGTTAAAATGAAAGGGCACTGCAGGCTCTGTATCTAAGTCCGATCCTGTCTGTCCTCATATGTACGAACAGCGATTTCAGGTTCTTTCAGGTAAGTTTCACATGTGTGTGAGTTCAAATCAGGTTCTTTCTGGTAGCTTTCACATGTGTGTGAATTTAAAAATTTCAAAAGGGCTTTAAGTCGCAAAGGGTTGACCTCAATATACACTTTTATTTAACATCTGGGCCACTCCGAGACTCAATGGCAATCACTCATTTTGTCCGTCTATTTATTGTCTAGTTCAGATCAAATTCCGATCTTTGCGAAACACACTGAGAACTCCCCCCCCCCAGAGTGTTCCAGAGGAGGGGAAGGGGGCTCTCAGTATGTTATGTGCAGATCGATGGATGCTGTGTTGTGTGCGCCTTTAGCGGAAGTTCGTTTCGTTAAATAATGTATGAGATATGTTCCGTAAAAAATAGGCAGCATCTGCTTAACATGAACCCAATAATTATTCGATACTTCGGTATACATATATGGGATACTTTCTTGAAATATGTGCCCCGGAAATCATACTTTTAAATAATAGAATGACAATGTTAACATTAATAACTTTCTCCAATACGCAACAATTATGACTATTAGTGCAATGTAGTACTAGATGGGAATTACTCCTTACAAATGTAGTACTATATGGGAATTACTCCTTACAAAAGATTACAAGGCAAGTAAATCACCACGCCCCCTCCTTCGCTTCTCCTTAACGATTTACTAAACAGAAAAAGTTACCAGAAATCTTGAGAAAGTGGAGGAAATGCCCACAGAAATCTTGAGAAAGTGGAGGAAATGCCCACACAGAAATAGCCAATGACCTTATTCTGTGTAACTCTCGTCTCCGACCTGGCTCACCATATATGATTTATCTAAGACCACGTCCGTATAAAGGGAGGGGGTGGATTCGAGGGTTCACAAACACCACGCTCTTTAGACAAGTATAACATGGCTTGCAGTTATAGGAACTTAGTTAAAATGCAAGTAATCCCATCCCTAGCACCCTAGTAACTATTGTGATAAAAAAATGTAACGTAAATCAGCGAATAGTCTATTTTATGTAATATCCCCCCCCCCACTGAAATCATATTTCATATCTGCTAGCTGGCTGCCCTGCCCCCTTTGATAGAGCTCAGTTTTCCAAATAATATCAGCACACTTCGTCACTGATCATCAGAGCGAGAAACACATCACACAAGCACATCACACAAGCACATCACACAAGCACATCACACTAGCACATCACACAAGCACATCACACAACAGACAACGTACGACTGAAAGACACTTGTTGAACACGTGAAATATACTTCTTCAATAAATGAAAGACACCTACTTCTTCAACAGCTGAAATATACTTCTTCCATAAATGCAATAAATGAAAGATACTTATTCAACACGTGGGATACACTTCTTCAACACGTGAAAGACACTTCTTGAATAAGTGAAATATACGTATTCAACCAGGGAAAAAATACTTCTTCAATTCAATAATCTGATAGTCTGTATATTCATTGTAAAGCTCATGTACCATGTCTTTTACTAAGTCCATTAGTTATACATCAGTCTCACATATCGGCAGATATAGGCCGGATCAAAGCCATAGTTATCTAAGCTAAAACTACGAGTAGAACGTTTGGATCAACGCCGGCTTTTTATGTGCGAGATACGGGGATCGATATTTGTAATTTTCAGCTTCTAATTTTGTTAATTATTTTGTGTGTGTGTTCAAATTAATCGTTCTTGTTAGTTCCTTAGAGTGTAACAGATTGAAAAGTCGAGTGTGAATTAAGAACGAATATTCATAACCAATATAAGGTGTGATCGGAATAGATCACACAAGCAGGTGAGCAGTTTTTGTCGGTCTATCTATTATCAAGGCTATGTCACACAAGCAGGTGAGTAAATAGGGTTAATTTTGTTTTGATTTTCTATGATATGACAGGCAGTCTTTCTTTTAACATCCAGCCCTTTCTTTTAACATCGAGCCCTTTATTTTAACATCCAGCCCTTTCTTTTAACATCCAGCCCTTTATTTTAACCTTCACCCGTGAGAGAGTAAATATGGTAGAGTGGCTGGTGTGGTCAATTGTCAGATACTTAGCACCCACAGAAATAGGTGGGTTTGTTCTACACACTCTGCTAGACTTTGACCTGTCCATCTCGTGATGTTACTCTCCCACTTGTATCTCTGCTTCCCTCTTGATCGCACTCCCCTCCCCCACACTTGACATTACCCTCAAGTAAGGTCTTCAACAAGGTGATCCAATGTATCCAAGGTGATCCAATTTAATGTGTCCAAAATAATTTAATCTGTTTCAACTTTATTTCCTTTAATAATTCTTTCTCATACGAAGTCTTGTTTTCTTTGTTTGACTTCTTCTCTTTCCATGATTGTTCTTCATATTCTTCTACATATCCACTTCTCAATTCTATTAATTCTCTCTTCTAATTGTTTGTTAATTGTCCATGATTCTGAGCCATATATTAACAGTTAACCTTATAGGCCTACTGCACCAAATCTACCATGAGGTTTCATCTGTCAAAGTACACTCATTGCAAGTGACCCGAGAGTTGACCTCAATTTTCATCTTTCATTTGTCAATTACCTCACCCTCACTCACAAGGTGTCACTACCTGTTTGTTTTATAATAGCGTTGACGTGTTCTGTTCAACAGTTAATATTTATGTAACAGTCATTATTTTTTCAACACTATCGGCACGCAGACATTCATTCCCTGAATTCAATTTGGTTTACGGGCAATGAAAGTCATTTTTTCAAAGGACAACAAATATTACCAATTCAGTATCTGCATTCAATGTTCAGTATATGACAGTTTTTAATGACAGTTTATTCAAGTCGCATTCAATGTTCAGTATATGACAGTTTTTAATGACAGTTTATTCAAGTCGCATTCAATGTTCAGTATATGACAGTTTTTAATGACAGTTTATTCAAGTCGCATTCAATGTTCAGTATATGACAGTTTTTAATGACAGTTTATTCAAGTCGCATTCAATGTTCAGTATATGACAGTTTTTAATGACAGTTTATTCAAGTCGCATAAAGAATTATCACCGAAACTTCATCATCATATCCCAGTTGAGCTGAATGGTCATTGTCGTCTTCGACGGACGAACAGCAGGTGAGAAAACATTAGGTTAAGTATTGAATGAATGATATGATAAATATTGATTGAATGATAGGATAAGTATTGATTGAATGATAGGATAAGTATTGATTGAATGATAGGATAAGTATTGATTGAATGATAGGATAAGTATTGATTGAATGATAGGATAAGTATTGATTGAATGATAGGATAAGTATTGATTGAATGATAGGATAAGTATTATTTCATTTATTGAAGCACATAAAATGGTTTGTTTGAGTTTCAGCATCAAGTGATGTAATTCAGCATCAAGTTAGGTAATTCAGCATCAAGTGAGGTAATTCAGCATCAAGTGAGGTAATTCAGCATCAAGTGAGGTGATTTCAATAGCTAAATATTGACATTCTGTTATTGTTACTGTGGTCTGTATTTGACAAAGTGTGTGGATGCATTGTTACTGAATCATCATCATCATCGAGTGTCATGCCGGCTGGCGTAGGTGATCATGGCTCTCCACCGCTCTCTATCTCCAGCATTATGTATCAAGATCGTTGTTGTTTCCTTGCTCTTCCATTTTGCCGGTCTATCTCTCTATTCGCTAAACCTTTTGTTGCCTTTCGGCGTCAGGGGAATAAAAGTATTCTGGAGACGGCCCTATCGTGTGCTGAGTATATTGTGGAATTTGTCGCCCATTTTATTTCAGTGGTCCATCGTTGTTGTGGTCGGCCTCTAGGTCTGCCTTCACTGTATCTGTGTAGCACAGCTTGCTGTGGTACTCTGTCTGATGGTAGTCTGCTGATGTGTGCGAACCATTTGATCTGTTGTCTCTTAATATATTCCAAGATTGGGGTGGTACCGGTTCTTTGTCTAATGTTTTCATTTCTTACTGTCTCTTAGCAATATTCATAGTATTCTGCGTAAGCATGTCATTTCAGCTTTCACTAGTTTACGTTTGTCTTGTGCTGTCGTTGTCCATGTTTGGCATTGGTAGCATTTCGTTTGTATAATAATCGTTGTGAGTAGTGTTATTTTGGTGTTTAAATCTATATTTTTGTTTCTAGAAATTTGTGTCATTTGCCCCTAGGACTTGGTATGCTTTACTACATCTGTTGTGTATTTCTTTGCTGCTCTTGCTGTCTATTATATTGCTTCCCAGGTATGTGAATTATGTTACTTGTCACTTGCTTAAGTCTGTTGTTTCCAATATATATATATATATATATATATATATATATATATATATATATATATATATATATATATATATATATATTGATGTTTCTTTCTGTTCTTCCTATCTTCATTACGTCTGTATTTTCTATAGTTATCTTCATGTTAAAGGTATGGCATGTTTGATGTTATCTATCGATTTATCAGGTTGTCCAACTGTCTAATATTGTCTCACTGTGTTGCCCTCTGTTTCTGTTGCCTTCAATCTTGCCTGTTGTGACTATGTTCTTCAAACCTCCCTGTTTCATGAAGTGGCCAAAATATGAAGATTATCTTTTTCTTATATTATTGATTAGGGTCCGTTTCACATTTGACTCTTTCAGCATAAGTTTTTTTCTGGTATTCTCAGCATTCTTCTGTAGAATCACATCTCTAATGCCTCTGTTACTGAGTAGATGTTTGTAAAAAGTTTCTGAGTAGATATTGGCTGGATTACATGTCAGAATAATATTTCCTTTAGAATGATACAACCAGAATCAGTAACGCGTATAGCGCAGCTGGTGGCGATGATAGAAAACATAATCCGAACAATAGATGTAACAAGACATTCTGACCCGGTTAGTATAAGACATTCTGACACGGTTAGTATAAGACATTCTGACCCGGTTAGTATAAGACATTCTGACCCGGTTAGTATAAGACATTCTGACCCGGTTAGTATAAGATATTCTGACCCGGTTAGTATAAGACATTATGACCCGGTTAGTATAAGACATTATGACCCGGTTAGTATAAGACATTCTGACCCGGTTAGTATAAGACATTCTGATCCGGTTAGTATTAGACATTCTGACCCGGTTAGTATAAGACATTCTTACCCGGTTAGTATAAGACATTCTGACCCGGTTAGTATTAGACATTCTGACCCGGTTAGTATGTCGCTATACAACCAGAGCCATATTTTATAGAAGAATATATGTCGCCATACAACCAGAGCCATATTTTATAGAAGAATATATGTCGCCATACAACCGGAGCCATATTTTATAGAAGAATATATGTCGCCATACAACCGGAGCCATATTTTATAGAAGAATATATGTCGCCATACAACCAGAGCCATATTTTATAGAAGAATATATGTCGCTATTCAGAAATATACCCAGATATATTGAATTTCAGACGAATAACGATAAAGTGGTTGACCCGTCCTCCCTCCTCCACCCCCCACATCCCCCTCCCCCCACCCCCCTATGATATCGCCGGGGCCGCTGTGATCCGATAAAGAGTCTGTAGCAGTCAGAAAGACGTGTTATTTATCAACTTCTTTGGCGCAATAGCCAACCTCCTTCTGACTTCTTCATGGCAATCACCATTACTATTGATAAGAGAACCAAGTTATTGAAAACTGGTGACTCAATTCGCTGTTGTTGATACTGATTGTGAACTTGCTTGTGGTTTTGTCGCTTGTCATTTAATATTCTTGAGACTAATAGGAATTTTTAATTTATCCTCTTACTTCCAACTTGAATTTACTTGTATCTCATTTAATATCTACACAGAAAATATCTTTAAACATATAGATGGAATACCAGGACTCAAGATCAGTGGAAAAATAATAAACAACCTGAGATATCCAGATGAGATTGTCCTGTTAGCAGAAAGTGAACATGAACTACAAAGACTAATAGATCAAGTCAATAAATCAAGTATAAAATATGGAATAGGTATAAACATTAAAAAAACACAAACCATATTAATCAGCAAAGTCACAGAATAGCTGTTGCTAAACATAAAATACATGGAGAGAAACTACAACAAGTAGAACATTATCAATTTCTCGGACACATAGTCACAAATGATGGCAGATGTGAAGCAGAAGTTAAAAGGAGAATAGGAATGGCAAAATGCACTTTCAATGACCTGAGGAAAATATTAATATCTAAACAATTTATAAACAATTTATAAACAAACTAAAAATGAGAATTATAAAATTCTACATCTATTCCATATTAATGTATGGCTCAGAAACATGGACACTAAATAAACAATTAGAAGACATAATTGATGCCTTTGAGATGTCGGTATATAGGAGAATAGGGAGAACATCATGAAAAGAGAAGAAAACAAATAAAGAGGTGCTAAAAACACTCAATATGAAGAAAGAATTATTTAAGGAAAGAAAGATCAAGCAAATGAAATATTTTGGACATATTAAAAGACATGACACCTTGTTGAAGAACTTACTTTAGAGTAAAGTCAAAGGGAAGTGAGCAAGAGGTAGGCAGAGATACAAGTGGGAGAGTAACATCAGAAGATGGACAGGTTACAGTCTAGTAGAGTGCACCACCAAGACAAGAGACAGGGGATGTTGAAGATATGTTTACAGCCAACCTTCGTTATGGAGGTGACACTTAATGATGATGAGTGTCTCTTCCAAGAAAAAACGGGAAACAAAAGAATTGCTCACAAGTGTCACTTATTTCAATGAGAAGTTAGGAAATATTTTCTTGTGCTGTATCAACTAGTTTTAGTTTCGGTTGTTACTTCATAATAAATATGCGTGTCTTGTTGCGTTCAGAACATTCGTGTTTATTTGTGTATTTCATTCGCTGTGTTTGGTATGTTTTATTCAGTGTTTATTGGGGGGGAGGTATGTTTTATTCAGTGTTTATTGGGGGGGGGAGGTATGTTTTATTAAGTGTTTATTGGGGGGGGAGGTATGTTTTATTCAGTGTTTATTGGGGGGGGAGGTATGTTTTATTCAGTGTTTATTGGGTGGGGGGAGATATGTTTTATTCAGTGTTTATTGGGGAGGTATGTTTTATTCAGTGTTTATTGGTGGGGTATGTTTTATTCAGTGTTTATTGGGGGGTATGTTTTATTCAGTGTTTATTGGTGGGGGGAGGTATGTTTTATTCAGTGTTTATTGGTGGGGTATGTTTTATTCAGTGTTTATTGGGGGTGGTATGTTTTATTCAGTGTTTATTGGTGGGGTATGTTTTATTCAGTGTTTATTGGTGGGGTATGTTTTATTCAGTGTTTATTGGGGGGGGGGGTATGTTTTATTCAGTGTTTATTGGTGGGGTATGTTTTATTCAGTGTTTATTGGTGGGGTATGTTTTATTCAGTGTTTATTGGGGGGGGGGTATGTTTTATTCAGTGTTTATTGGGGGGGGGGTATGTTTTATTCAGTGTTTATTGGTGGGTGGTTGTATAGTTTATTCAGTGTTTATTGGGGGGGTATGTTTTATTCAGTGTTTATTGGTGGGGTATGTTTTATTCAGTGTTTATTGGTGGGGTATGTTTTATTCAGTGTTTATTGGGGGGGGTATGTTTTATTCAGTGTTTATTGGGGGGGGGTATGTTTTATTCAGTGTTTATTGGTGGGTGGTTGTATAGTTTATTCAGTGTTTATTGGGGGGGTATGTTTTATTCAGTGTTTATTGGTGGGTGGTTGTATAGTTTATTCAGTGTTTATTGGGGTGGGGTGGTTGTATAGTTTATTCAGTGTTTATTGGGGTGGGGTGGTTGTATAGTTTATACAGTGTTTATTGGGGTGGGGTGGTTGTATAGTTTATACAGTGTTTATTGGGGTGGGGTGGTTGTATAGTTTATACAGTGTTTATTGGGGTGGGGTGGTTGTATAGTTTATACAGTGTTTATTGGGGTGGGGTGGTTGTATAGTTTATACAGTGTTTGTATTTATCTTTGTCAGAGTCATCAATGTGGAAGTCTGTTTTAAGCTGACATATATCAGTCATCAATTGGGAAGTCTGTTTTAAGCTGACATATATCAGTCATCAATTGGGAAGTCTGTTTTAAGCTGACATATATCAGTCATCAATGTGGAAGTCTGTTTTAAGCTGACATATATCAGTCATCAATGTGGAAGTCTGTTTTAAGCTGACATATATCAGTCATCAATTGGGAAGTCTGTTTTAAGCTGACATATATCAGTCATCAATGTGGAAGTCTGTTTTAAGCTGACATATATCAGTCATCAATGTGGAAGTCTGTTTTAAGCTGACATATATCAGTCATCAATTGGGAAGTCTGTTTTAAGCTGACATATATCAGTCATCAATGTGGAAGTCTGTTTTAAGCTGACATATATCAGTCATCAATGTGGAAGTCTGTTTTAAGCTGACATATATCAGTCATCAATTGGGAAGTCTGTTTTAAGCTGACATATATCAGTCATCAATTGGGAGGTTTGTTTTAAGCTGACACATATCAGTCATCAATTGGGAGGTTTGTTTTAAGCTGACATATATCAGTCATCAATTGGGAGGTTTGTTTTAAGCTGACATATATCAGTCATCAATTGGGAAGTCTGTTTTAAGCTGACATATATCAGTCATCAATTGGGAGGTTTGTTTTAAGCTGACATATATCAGTCATCAATTGGGAGGTTTGTTTTAAGCTGACATATATCAGTCATCAATTGGGAGGTTTGTTTTAAGCTGACATATATCAGTCATCAATTGGGAAGTCTGTTTTAAGCTGACATATATCAGTCATCAATTGGGAGGTTTGTTTTAAGCTGACATATATCAGTCATCAATTGGGAGGTTTGTTTTAAGCTGACATATATCAGTCATCAATTGGGAGGTTTGTTTTAAGCTGACATATATCAGTCATCAATTGGGAGGTTTGTTTTAAGCTGACATATATCAGTCATCAATTGGGAAGTCTGTTTTAAGCTGACATATATCAGTCATCAATTGGGAAGTCTGTTTTAAGCTGACATATATCAGTCATCAATTGGGAAGTCTGTTTTAAGCTGACATATATCAGTCATCAATTGGGAGGTTTGTTTTAAGCTGACATATATCAGTCATCAATTGGGAAGTCTGTTTTAAGCTGAGATATATCAGTCATCAATTGGGAAGTCTGTTTTAAGCTGACATATATCAGTCATCAATTGGGAGGTTTGTTTTAAGCTGACATATATCAGTCATCAATTGGGAAGTATGTGGTTTACTGTAACCTATGATCAGAGCCATCAATGTGGGTGGTTGTAACCTATGTCAGAGTCATTAATGTTGAAGTCTGTGGTTTACCCTGACATATATTATACATCAATGTGGTTGTCTGAAATCGAACGAATATAAATTGTAGTATAACAATAAGACAAACGTATAACTTTAGAGTACAAATAAGATATAACCTGTTAACTTTAGTAATAGTATGACCTTTCTTGTTAATTTTAATAATAGTATGACATGTTTTGTTAACTTTAGTAATAGTGTGACCTGTTTTGTTAACTTTAGTAATAGTATGACCTGCCTTGTTAGCTTTAGTAATAGTGTGACCTGTTTTGTTAACTTTAGTAATAGTATGACCTGCCTTGTTAACTTTAGTAATAGTGTGACCTGTTTTGTTAACTTTAGTAACAGTACGTCTTGACTTGTTAACTTTAGCAATAGTAAAACTTGCCTTGTTAACGTTTATACTACAGAAAGATATAATTATTAACTTAAGTGCGGCGGTTATATCTAATTATTAACTTTAGTGTTCCTGTAAGAGAATTAGCAACGTTATAGTAACTGGGAGATATAACTATTAATTTCAGTGTAGCAGGAAGATATTATTAACTTTAGTGTAACGATGATATATAATTGTTAACTTTAATGTGGCGGTAATATATAATTATTAACATTAGTTAATAATATGAAATATTATGCCATTGATTGTTAACTTTAGTATAACCGTAAGCATAAATATAACATTTTGATAACAGTAAGATATAATTGTTAACTTTAGTGAAGTCTTTTTAAGATATATTTATCGTTAGCTTTACTGTAGACAATTACTTCTTTCATTGTTATCGTGTTGTCTTCTGCCAGATATTGCATGATCTCGTCATGGCAAACCTAGCATCTGTCTTCCTGGTCTGGATCTCTGTTTTCGGCATCGCCATAAATGTGGTAGTGTGTACGATCGAGCTGGACTTCAGAGCAATACCATCAGTTGTCAAACCACTAGAAACAACCAATTTTTCTCTACAATGCCTGGTCACTGAAAGGAGTCCGTATTATAACCAGCAGAGTAATTCCTACTTCTACAATCAACAAGTAACATCTGCACCCCCGAGTGCTGGTCATAAAACTGGTCTTGCAATGATTCGTATTCTGAAAAATTCTCTTGTAAGTCCATCTTTCACCATTGTTCACAATCTGACATAATATTTAATTATATCTTACATACATATGTCATATGCCATTTAGCTATATCTTGCATACATATGTCATATGTCATGTAACTATATCTTACATACATATGCTTATGTCATTTTGAGTATTTCGCATGTTTTACTATATCACACAATGTGATAATGAGTATTTTCACATGTTTTTAGACCTATATCACAATGTAATAATGAGTATTTTCACATATGTTGTTATGCCTCTTTATCACTAAATTCAACATGAAGATTAATATTGAAAAGACCGAAATAATGGCAATGGCTAAGAAAGAAAGAAATATCACTATCTCCGTTGATAATAAACACCTTAAACAGGTACATGAGTTCACTTATTGAGTTAGGAAGCATTATATCGAGTCAAGGGAAAAACATTAAAGAGATACAAAATAGATGCAACAAAACATACCAGATCCTAGGACAGACGACACATATATTAAAGAACACAAATGAAAACATAGACACTAAAGTTGCATTATATAAGACTATTATTATTCCATCACTATGCTACCAGTGCCAAACCTGGACAATGACAGCTCAAGACAAAAGAAAAATAGTGACAGCAGAAATGACAGGTCTACGAAGAATACTTAGAGTGTCATTAAGAGATATAATTAGAAACGATAACATCAGACAGATAACTAAAGTAGTACGAGTGTTTGAACACATCAAAAGACAAATGGGCAAGTGGTTTTCACACACTTCCAGACTACAAACAGATAGGGATAAATCAACCAGTGTAGGGTAACAGTGTAGGGTATTGGCGGAATTAATTTCTCAACCTTGACATGAAGAAACTTTCAGACTTTATCTAAACGAAACACGTTTTCAGTCATTCCCAAAGGTCCATTGAGGATGCTGGTTCGCCCACTGCAATCGGTTCTGGCGATGCCGGTCCGTAAAAACAGAACCTCTGTAGGGTCTTTTAGTCCAAATACCAGCTTCGTGCAGTCGGTTTCTGACAGTTTAATCTGAAATTCGACGAGTTGGTGGCATTGACTGAACTATGGAGGACGCAGATGCAGATCGATTCCTGAAGTGACGCAGCCGTACGAATCGGTCTTCGGCAGGAGTTATGACACTGGGTCTTCCACTACACGGCCGTTCTGTACTGGAGTTATGACACTGGGTCTTCCACTACACGGCCGTTCTGTACTGGAGTTATGACACCGGGTCTTCCACTACACGGCCGTTCTGTACTGATCCAGTTTGTTGAAATCGCCTCCAGGGGCGACTATTTGTGCTTCTAACCACATTAAATTGTCTGGTCGCTACACTTTGTGATTGTCCAGTCTGTAACGTCAATTTGTGCTTCTAACCACATTAAATTTTCTGGCCACTTCACTGTGTGATTGCTCAGTTATTCTGTAGTGAGATGAGCCATACTTGCACAGTGAATTTTCAACTGAATTTATTCGAGGACCTTAATCTTTTATAGACATTCAACAATATGGTCAGAGAGTTGTGTGTTCAATAAGTTTCACGTGTTTCTCATGAACATGTCACGAGTTATTGCCAAATATGCTATCTTGACCTCGCTAACACGATGAGAGAGATTGACATCACAAATACACAAAAAGCAGATTGCTGAAAGAACTATCAAGAAACAAGTTTATACTTCACGTACAACCATGTCAGAAAACATACAGAGAACTCATTAGATCAGGTACAGCACAATGCAGTTGGTAGAAGACAGAAGGAAATACAAGAATAGACACAGACACATACAGCCAGATAACATACAGATAACTTACTAGATCAGTTATAAAATATGTCAGATAAGATACAGATAACTTACTAATTCAATTATAAAACATATCAGGTAACGTACAGAGAACTTACTAGAGCAGTTATAAAGTAGGCCAGATAACATACAGTTAATATACTAAATAAATTATAAAACAGGCTATATAACATACAGAGAACTCAGATCAGTTATAAAACATGTCAGATAATTAGATGAATTATAATCATGTCAGATAATTATTATCATGTCAGATAATATATAGATAACTTACTAAATAAGGTATAAAACATGTCAGATAGCATATAGATAACTTACTAGATCAATTACAAAACATTTCAGATAACATACCCCGCCGAAGACGGATGTGTCGGGTCATTGGCGCAAATAAAACGGCGACACAACGCATTTCCATTCTCTGGACTGCATATTGCTGGAGATCTAGCTACAGGATCCAGCAGGAGTTTGAAAATGAACGCTGAAGAAGAAGAAGAAGATAACATACAGATAACTTACGTGATCAATTATAAAACATGTCAGATAACATATAACTTACGTGATCAATTATAAAACAAGTTGGGCAAGATTTAAAAAGCAATATATAATCAACAATTTTAAGGAAATAGAACAACTACAAAAACAAGGAAAACGTAACGAAATGTTGTCCGCAGAGAGAATAACGCAGAACACAATTTTCTAATCATCATTACCAGTGATATATCTATCCAACTATTGTATTTTCTCTGATTATGCTGTAAGGCGTCACAGGATTGAATGACGATCGAATTTCGAATTATTGCACGTTTGGTCGCTTGATATACAATAATACTGTGTCGTGTCAGAATGTTGGTAACTCCTTCAATCCACCTTCTTCTTGGTCTTCCTCTGTATCTTGTTGTTTCCATTTTTCATGTTATATGCTCTTGCCGCTGGTCAATAAGGCTTCACGCTCATTAAGTGGTCGAACCATTTCAGTTTCGGTTTTCAATATATTTGACCACTGATGTTGTTCTTGTAATCTCTTCATTTCTCACATGATCTCTTCTTGTTCTGCTTGCTGTTTTTCTTAGACAACTCATTTCACACGTAGTAAACTTTCTCTCTTGTTCTTCAGTTAGTATTCATTTCTGACATTGAAAACACAATGTTAGGATGAATATTGAATTTATTATTTGCATTTTGGTTTCCATCGGGTTAGATGTGTGTTTCAAAATTTATTAAGTTCATAATTTGTGCAGTTCGCTTTTTTGAAATAGTGGAGATGCGGTTAGTCAAGTACTGAAAAACGCGTGTGCAATTGTTGCTAGGCGATTTGGTGCCGTAGAACGGACTGGTTCAATTCCCGTTAGTCTCAAGAATTTTTTGAAATATTGTCTCGAGCACTTTGTCTATTCTTCCGTCGGTTGTAAAAATTATCCCTAGATATTTAAATTTCTGTACTTGTTTCAGTAAGTGATCAGTATCTGTATGTTGACTGTGTTGGGTTTTCTGCCTATGGGCATTCATTCTGATTTTTTTCTGTGTTGATCTTCGTGTCGTGAGTGATGAAAGACACAAAAAGAAACACTCTAATTGAATGAAATATATTCTTCAAAGATGAAACAAGTATTGTCAAGAAATGAACACATGAACAATATGTGCTAGTATAGCAAACAGTAACAACCCCAGTAATGAAGAAGTATAGCAAACAGTAACACATTCAGTAATGAAGAAGTATAGCAAACAGTAACGGTCCTAGTAATGACGAAGTATAACAAACAGTAACAGTCTCAATAATGAAGAAGTATAATAAACAGTAACAGTCTCAGTAATGAATAAGTATAGCAAACCGCAACAGTCTCAGTAATGAAGAACAACAACCTGAGCTCACAATGAAAGTGATCTGGAACACAATACACAATTTAAAAAGAGAAGCAACTCCTCAGGTTGTGATTAGATAACAACAGAAAAATGGATCAAGGAGGAGACCAGTGTCCTTGTATTTCATAGTTTGTGTTGCAAGATCTGAACAACAGGCCTGTGCTACAGAGACTGGAACAGATTGGTATAAATTCCGCTACCAAAAAATGGCAACCTACAAATATGCACCAACTATTGAATTATCGCTTAAAATGACTAAAATGCGGGAAAGATGTTACTCTAGCCATAGCTACAGGCAAGCTCTCAACCAATTTTAAAGCAGAAATGGAAGCTCTCAAGAAAGCAGCAGAAACTATCTTACAACACAAAGAACAAGTGCACAGGAATATTGTACTACTAACAGATGCACTCTCTGTCATAACAGCACTGAAGCTACACAAGAACACCGAACTGAATGAATTGAGGGCAGTGCTAGTTCAGTTGTACAATAATTTCCAAAGAGTAGTGATCCAGTGGATACCGGCACACTGTAACATTGAAGGGAATGAAGTTGCAGATAGACTGGCCAAAGAAGGAGGGAAGTTACCTCAAGAAGACTATCTGGTCAGTTATGAAGAAGTGAAGACCATCATTAAAGGCAACTATAACAAAAAGTGGAAAGAAGACCACCCCAAATATAATGCAGATGACGGGTATTACCAACTGTCCAGAAGAGACCAGGTTATCCTGCTGCGCCTCAGAACTGGTCACAACAAAATGAGACATCATTTGTACACCAAATTCAAAATAGGTACAACTGGGCTCTGCCATTGCAGCCTTGCAAATATGACAGCAGAACATATCCTACAAGAATGTCCCCAGTATGCAGACCTGAGAAACAAGACATGGCCCACCCCAATCAGTGTTGAAGAGAAACTGTATGGCACAGTGGACACTTTAAAACAGACAGCAGCCTATATCATAGAATCCGAAGTCCCAACCTGACTGAGTAATGATCGCCGAAGAAGAAGAAGAAGAAGAAGAATTATCGCTTGAATATAAGTCATTCTAACAAAATATGATAACATATTATAATGAGATACAACATTATTTGGACACATTTATAATTGGGGTTTTTGTTACCTCTAATATTTTACGGTAGTGCGTCCTGATATAACCAAATTGGACTTTGTTGTCCGCCTGGTGGAAACTTCAAACAGAAGGTAAACTCGTACATATTATAACAATAGACTAGCACAAGCTAGTGCTGTATTTGGTAGATTACGCAACAATGTATGGGACAGAAGAGATATAAGAACAACCACCAAACTTCAAGTATGCCATGCGGCTGTTATACCAAACCTACTATACGCTTGTGAAACGTGGACAGTGTATGCTAGACATGCAAGAAAACTAAATCATTTCCATCTTACCTGCCTACGTAAATTACTAAACATCCATTGGTGGGACAAAGTACCAGACTATGAGGTCTTGGAAAAATCAACCTCAGTAAGCATCTACACACTACTTATGAAGGGGCAAGCGCGCTGGGCAGGTCATCTTGTGCGTATAGAGGACTCGCGTCTGCCAAAACAAATATATTATGGAGCACTCAAGACAGGAATTCGAAAATCTGGTGGACAGAAAAAGCGCTTCAAAGACACGCTCAAGTCATCTCTGAAACATTTTAAAATTCACGTAGGCTTTTGTGAGAGACTTGCTCAGGATAGAACAGCATGGCGGTACAGCCTTACAACGGGAGCACTAGCGGCGGAAGAGACCAGGCAAGATACTGTAAGACAGAAGTGGGCACGTAAAAAAGAAAAAAATCAATGTCCTATAGACACCCTCTACAGTTGTCAATTTTGTAGAAATTTTTTTGCTCACATTGGACTTGTTAGTCATTTAAAAACACACTATTAACTTTATTATTCTTTATTACTTATTGTTATTATTATTATGGTTGAGTTTTTTGGTCATCATCGATTACAACGGACGAACAACATCAATGAGAAGATTGCAGAATAAATTCGAAAGAGAAATCCATGCAGCACAGGGGGCTGGTTTTATATCTGGCACAGGTAGCAGAGATACAGCATAGGGGGCTGGTTTTATATCTGGCAGATGTAGTACAGAGATACAGCACAGAGATTGGTTTTAGATCTGGCAGAGATAGCAGAGATGACATGTTAAATATAAGAATTATTATATAAAATGTTGGAGGTTCAATGCCAATTTAAATGCTTGTTTTATTAATGACACCAAAATTTTCGACTATGCACAACAAAAAATAACTGTGTACAACATAGCCAGCAGTGGGCGATTATAGAAAGTGTGAGAGTCCCAAAACACCTCACACCTCTAATATAGAGATGTTGCATCACGAACAACAAGCAGCTATAAAAGTGGATGGTGAAACATCGGATTTGTTCAATGTGCAGAAACGAGTAAGACAAGGAAGATCCCATGTTTGTTTAACATCTTCGCAGAAAACATAATGAGAAATTAAGATATAACCAGGCCCACACAGAGTTTCATCACCTTGACATTGGAGGACAGCAGATCCCAGAAATTAGATGTGTAGATGACACATTGGATGACAGCAGATCCCAGAAATTAGATGTGTAGATGACACATTGGATGACAGCAGATCCCAGAAATTAGATGTGTAGATGACACAGTTTTGCTGGTATGAACTTTCCATGTGTTAATTACATTGATTTTTCGGTACAGTACAAGTAGACGCCACCACATAGTGAAGTAATTTCCCTTTTCTATGTTTGTAAATTTCATGTCCATCAATTAATAATTTAAATAATTTAAATATGCATTTATTTTAGGGTTTAGGCTAGGGTTAGGGTAGTTGTGTTTTATATAACTAACCCCAACCCTAAATAAATAAATATTTGTCAATTATTAAAGGATGAACATGAAATTTACAAACATAGACAAGGGAAATAATTCAACATGTGGTGGCGACTACTTGTACTGTAGCGATTTTTCCGATCGCTTCATAGATTTGTTGACATTGATTTTACCGATTTCATGATAGTAAAAGTAATTATGATATACGTTATTTCCTGGTTTGCTAGACGATCGATGTTAGTTAACTAATTAATATTTAAATCATATGATTGTATCAGTATTTATACTATTTACAGAACACATGGGAACCTATTGTCCAGATAAGTAACGTTGCTCCTGGGACCGTCCAAAAGCTAGATGCTAGCATCACTACCATCAGTGGTATTATCACCGGTAATCCAACTCTACGATCCTTCATTCAAGCAACCTGGGAGATAGCAACTTCTGATGTTTTTGGGACGTATCGATGTGACGCAATCAGCTTTGACAGTTTGCAGGTAAGTTACAGAAGAGCATTGTCGATGTAATCTGTGATTTACCAGTAATAAAACATATTCATGAAAACTAGGAAAATAAGAACATGCACTATTACTGTCTTTGAAGGTGGCAACTTTAAACTAGGAGCAGCAGTATAGGTCTGACAGTGGCAACCTTGTACTAGGAGCAGCAGTATAGGTCTGACAGTGGCGACCTTGTACTAGGAGCAGCAGTATATGTCTTTGATCAGCGACATCAGAATGTTACGAATAGTTTGTATTGTTACTATGTGATCTATCCATTGATCGTATACTTCTTCTTCTTCTGCGATCAGTTTCCTATGCTCATAAGTCTTTACAGGAAGGTGGGCCGCCTCCATGAATTCAGTCGTCAGCAGGGGGTCCTCACGGTTGCCCCACAGCTTCACCTTCAGATCTGTCTCTTGAGGCCATATTTTGGTTCTCACGTCATCAAAGAGTGGGCATGTCTGCAGAATATGTTCTGGAGTCTGGGGACCCTTTTGACATGGGCATTGGTCAGTTTGGGCAGCCTTAATTTTGTGGAGATGTGCTTGTAGTCTGCAGTGTCCTGTGCGAAGTCTAAAAATTGTGGTTTGTTGTGACCTGTTTAGCTTTAGAATAGGGTCCTTTGGAAAGTTACTGCCTGTTCTCTGACTCCATGTATGTTTGTATATTCCTTTGATGAGGGTTTTTGCTTCAGTCAGTGATATTCTGTGGTGGAATTGTTCCTTTTTTGCACCTGCTTTTGCCAGTCTGTCAGCTCCTTCATTTCCTGCTATTCCACAGTGTGCAGGGATCCACTGCAGCACAACTTTATTGTTGGCAGATAGTTGATTTAGAAGTTCTACAGTTGTTTTTGTTAGGAGATATTTAGGTTCCTTTTGGATGGTTTGGAGTACTGACATGCAGTCACACAAGAAGACTATGTTAGCTCCTTTGAACCTCCGTTCCTCTAGAGCCTTTGATGCTTCCAAGATTGCTTGTAGCTCTGCCCTGTAATTTGTTGATAATTTGCCAGCAGCAATTGAGAGTTCTAGTTTTGGGGTGTTTGGTATGAGTATTAGTATCCCAGCTCCTCCTTTCTTTACTGCACCCTCTGATGATCCATCTGTGAAGACATGAATCCACTGTGAGGTAGGGTATTGGGTGTCTAGGTGACCAAGTAAGTCTTTTGTCAAATTTTAGCCCCAGGTAGACTGGGGTGTTTTCTTTTGGGAGTGGGGTATTGTCTAGAGTGAGAGTATAATTTTCAGGCTTTGTGGAGAGGGTGAAAAGTGTAGTGACGGTCTTACTTTTGTTTATTTGAACACCCCAGGTTTTTGCCCACTCTTCAACTTTGTTTATTGCCTCCTGCATTCTAACTTTTGCAACTCCAATGTATTCTGATTGGGTCCAGATAGCAAGATCGTCTGCATGGAGAGCTCTATGTACATATGGTGTGAATAGTTTTGGCAGATCGTCTATAAAAACTATAAAGAGTGTGGGGGACAGAATTCCTCCCTGTGGGACACCTTCTGTTATGTTGACCCTTTTACTTTTCATTCCCTGGAGTTTGACTCTTGCATGTCTGCCTCGTAGGAAGCTTTTTATCCACTGAAACATTTTGCCTCTGATTCCTTTCTGGGCAAGTTTTAGCAATAGCCCAGACTTTGACAAAGGCCTTTGTGAGGTCAAAGAAGGTGGCTAGGAGTTTTGATTTTTTCTGGAAAGCATCTTCTATTTCCTGGGCAAGGTATGTTGTTTGGTCCTCAGTGCATCTGTGTTTTCTGAAGCCTGATTGGCAGTCATCTAGAAGATTGTTTTCCTCCAAGTAGTTTAAGAGTCTGTTATTCACCATTTTTTCCATGACCTTTCCTAAGCAACTAAGTAGACTGATAGGGCGGTAACTTGTTTTGTTGGTTTTTGGTTTTCCTTTCTTGGCAATTGGAATTATTTCTGCCTCTTTCCATTCTTCTGGGAAGATCCCTTGCGCCCATGATACATTAAAAAGGTCTAGGATTCTGCTTCTACCCACAGGACCGTTGTGTGATGCATTTCATTTGTGATTCCATCGGGTCCAGGGGCTTTCTTCTTTTTTAGATTTTGAATTGCCATGTTAAGTTCTGATTTGTGAAAAGGTGAGGTCATTGTGCCTGGCAAGGTTGATGTTTATTTACAAGGTTTTTTGTCTCTCGTCTTACTTCAGCAGTTCTTGTTCTAGTTATCTTAATTTTGCTTTCTTCAGCATAGGAGTCTGCTAGAATATTTGCAGCTTGTGTGCCAGTGTAGGACTTCCCCTTGTCTTCTATGATGATACTACTTTGGGGGTTGTTTTCTTCATTGAGACACTTGATAAGTTTCCCCATTTTTGTTGAGTCTTTTTCCATGTTGAGTGTTGCTGTTTTTTCTTTCCAGCTGGATCTAATGCTGTTTAGCTTTTCTCTCCTGAAAATTGCTTGCAGTCTATTGTGTTCAGTGATATTGGTTTCTGTTGGTCTAGTTTCCATCTTGGATCTTGCAGCAGAGGCTTCATCATGCATAGCCTGGAGTTTTTTGTTACAGAAGGGTTTGTAGTTTTGTCTTCTTCCTCTAGGTATACTGTTGTTGGCAGCTTCCAGGATTATTCCTGTTATTAATTTTGCATCTTTCCGTATATTTCTTGCTGTAAGATGTGTTAGTAGTTTTTCCTCTGTAAGGCGTTGGTAAGTGTCCCAGTTAGCCTTTTTGTAGTTCCAGCTAGCGATTTTGTGTTGTTGCTTTTCTGTCTTGTGGTTCCCTTTTATTGTTAATATTACGGGCTTGTGGTCACTCCCACCAAGCTGTTGTGCCACTACTCTTTCTGTCACACGTTGGATGTCCTGTTGCAATGGCCAGATCTGGAGTGCTCTGAGATTTCCATCGTCTGGAGTAAAAGGTTGGCTCTGATAGATGTTCATTTATAAGGATTAGCCTATTTTCTATCATCCAGTCTTCTATTTCTTCTCCTCTCAAGTCCATAGTTGGGTAACCCCAGCTTGGGGAATGACTGTTGAAATCTCCAACTATAATATGATTTGATGATGTGAGAGGTATTGTCCTGAGGTGTAATTTTTTGTTGTTTGGGCAGTAGAAATTTGTGATAATCAGTGGTTCTGGGGTTGTATGTAATTTGATGGTGAGATGTTCTGAGTACTCTGGGTTACGTGCGATTTCTGTAGTAGGTATGTTATTTCGTACCATTGTGATGATCCCTCCTTTGTGGCCTAATCTATCTAATCTGAAGCATTCAAAGCCTCTGATGGAGAACTGTTGCTGTATTAAGATGTGTCTCCTGAATGCACAAGACATCAATCTTTTGCTTTTGAAGGAAATTCTGCAGTTCTAGTTTCTTCTTAGCCACACCCTCACTGTTCCACTGCATAATTTTGATTGTGTTTTTGTTGTCATGATTGGTTTGGCCGGTTGCTCTACTCTGTTTAATCCCGGGTCCCCGATACACAGAGTCATCATCGGTAGCTTTTGGTGGACCCATTCGAGGCTGGGGGTCCGGAGCTCCTCCTGCCTGGCGATGAACCACAGGGGCAGCCCCACTTCGTGTAACAAATCCGAGCATAGTCATTAACTGTATAATGCGTACATGTCCCATTTCCATTGCTGGGTACCCACGCCTATTCAGGCTGACATGTTCCGTCTTCGGTGAGGGAAGTTATGGAGTCTTCCTATCCATGTTCTTGGACATCCTAGCACTGCCCGCAAGACATCGGAGGTTTGTGGAGTGGCCTTCTCCTATTTTACTGTCAGGGTTGTCTCCCATAGCCTTTCCATCTCCCGATGGTGACTGCAAGGCAGCAATTTTTTGAAAAAAAAAAAAAATCCCCCCCCTTCCCCAACGCGCTCCTGGCATGGAGTTGATTACTCCACGCCAGCAGCGTGAGCTTATAGCGGCTCATACTCGCTTGCAGCTGCCCGTCACTGGACACATGGGGTATTTCAGTGGGGATATCAGCACCGACTGATATCCCGCCCCATCCTGGTAGGCAACAGCACCGGTTTGGTCCGCGGCTGCTTAATTGCAGCAAACACTCCATATATGGACATTTATGGAGTGCCCTCCACCATCCGCCACCTGTGGACGCGCCTGGTAGGGTACCCCCCCCCCCCCCCCAGGTGATCGTATACAAAGACTTCATAGTTTTCAATAGTGAAACCACGAAAACTAACATGGTTTGTACACAGTGAAACCACGAAAACTAACATGGTTTGTACACAGTGAAACCACGAAAACTAATATGGTTTGTACACATTGAAACCACGAAAACTAACATGGTTTGTACACAGTGAAACCACGAAAACTAACATGGTTTGTACACAGTGAAACCACGAAAACTAACATGGTTTGTACACAGTGAAACCACGAAAACTAATATGGTTTGTACACAGTGAAACCACGAAAACTAACATGGTTTGTACACAGTGAAACCACGAAAACTAACATGGTTTGTACACATTGAAACCACGAAAACTAGCATGGTTTTTACACAGTGAAACCACGAAAACTAACATTGTTTGGTCATGTAGCCTATGCAACATGATTCCTTGTCAAAAACAATACTACAGGGAACTGCCGAACGTGAAAAAAATAGAGGAGGACAAATAAAAGCATGGACAGACAACACCCATTTTATTCTTCATGGTCTCTATGATATGATCCCATGAGTGTCCCAATTTATCCATCTTCTTCCCTGTGATATGATCCCATTGATGTCCCAATTTATCCATCTTCGTCCCTGTGATATAATCCCATGAGTATCGCATTTTGTCCCTCTTGATCCCTGTGATATAATCCCATGGGTGTCCCATTTTGTCCCTCTTGGTCCCTATGAAAAGTATTCGAGTGTTACTTCCAATTCCAGAGTGGTGTTTCTCGGGCATTCGTTTTGATAGGGAAGTTTGTCCAAATTTTTCCAAGACTCAGATGACTGCTATACCCAATGTGTATGTAGGGTACAATTGCATGAGTCATGGACAGCCTTGTGCTCTGAAGAGGGATAACACCAATGATATTATTGTCAATGATTACTAGTATACCACATAAATAGTACACATTAGAAAATGTACAATAAGTGGTCTCATTTTATTGATTTTACTGAATCACTCACTCACTTTGTGGGATATCCTCTGACAGTTTGATTATCATGTGTTTATGTGTTATTGTCGGATATCCTCTGACAGTTTGGTTATCATGTGTATATGTGTTATTGTCGGATATCCTCTGACAGTTTGGTTATCATGTGTACATGTATTATTGTCGGATATCCTCTGACAGTTTGGTTATCATGTGTATATGTGTTATTGTCGGATATCCTCTGACAGTTTGGTTATCATGTGTACATGTGTACAATGGTTTCATGAAAAATGTAAACAAATAGAAACATCTTATAATAAAAACACAAAAACCATACACAAAAAGATTAGCGAACTTACTGGTAGAAAAAAAATAACACAGGATGCCTGAAATCTAATGGCAAAATGCTTCTGAAGAAAGAAGACATTGTAAAAATATGTACAGAATACGTAGAACAGTTTTATGGAGAAGGAAGACCAGAACTAATAGAAAATACAGTAAATTGTGAGGGACCACCAAAACTAGACGAGGAAATTATAGATGCCATAAAGCATATGAAAAAAAGGGAAAATAACAGGCCCTGATAATATTTCCATGGAAGAACTAGAGGCGCTAGAAGAAACCGGAATAAAAGTAATAACAAAATTATTGAATGATGTTTATGACAGTGGTCACTTACCTGATGACTTTCTAAAATCAACATTTATAGCGTTACCAAAGAAACAGGGAGTAATAGAATGTGAAGAATATAGAACAATTAATCTTTCCTGTCACAAAACAAAAATTTTGTTAAGGATTATTATGAGAACAACAAGACATAAAATTAAAGAGGAAATAGCGGATGAACAGTTTGGATTTGTTCAAGGGAAATGAACATAAAACGCCATATATACATTAAGAACTTTACATGAAAGATCTATTAATTGAAAGAAATATATATACATTTGCTTTATTGATTACACCAAAGTATTCGACAAAGTAAAACACGACCAGATTATCAAAATGCTAGAAAATATTAATATGGACAGGAAATATCTTAGAATTGTGCGCAATATACACTGGCAACAAGAAGCAGCCATGACAGTGGGTAATATAACTGGGAAGTATACACAAATAAAACAAGGTGTACGCCAGGGATGTGTATTGTCATCAGACTTATTTTCTCTTTACAACGAGAATATCTTGAGATCAATTAAGAATATGCCAGGCATTAAAATAGGAGGACACAATATCAATAATCTACGATATGTAGATGATACTGTGTTGGTAGCAGAAAGCCAGGAACATCTCCAAGATCTGTTAAACAGGACGGTGATAGAAAGTGAACAAAAAGGTCTTAGTTTAAACATAAAAAAGACAAAGACAATGATAATATCAAGAAATAGTATCCCACCAAATAGTAAAATAATATTAAATGAGAAAAACTTAAAGCAGGTGAATAGTTTCAAATATTTAGGAACATTAATAACTTCAGATGGTAAATGCAAGACCGAAATTATAAGCAGATTAGGACAAGCAAAAGCAGTATTCCATAAAATGAAAAATATCCTATGCAACAAGTCCATATCGATGGATACTAGAAAATGGGTCCTCAAATTCTATATTGAACCAGTGCTACTCTATTGGAGTGAAGCATAGACAATAAATAAGAAATCACAGAAAACATTGGAGACAGCTGAAATGTGGTTTATTAGAAGAATGTTACGCATTCCTTGGACGCATTCCTTGTGCCCCACTAGATGGTACAACGAGTACAGAGACAGCTATCACTGGAGCGGTGTGAGCCGCACTAAGAACGCCCTTGTCATCCATTGCATCCCGAACTATTTTCTAGTCGTCTTTACTGTCTACTGTCTCTACTCTCAAATTGGTCAGGACGAGAGAGAGAAAGAGAGAGAGAGAGAGGTGAATAACGCAGCTTTTTCTCACGTTAATCAAAATACAGCGAAACTTTGTAAGCTACGGTTTCAACACCTTAATAATCACACGCAACTTTGCAAGCTACTTTTCAAGACACATCTACAATCACACGCAACCTTTGCAAGCTACTTTTCAAGACACATCTACAATCACACACAACACAGCATGAATGAAAACTAAGTTTACGTGTCTCCAGTTTAGCACATACAACATATCATTTCTCGACACCACGAGTCAACCTACCAATCATTCATACAATACTGAAGTGTTCACTATTAAAGACATTGGAATCAGTCAACATACCCAGGATTGATACTAAATAAAAGCCCAACTCAGATGGACTGGACATGTTATATACATGCATACGCAACTTTAAAAAAACAGCCGATGTGTGGTGAGCTCTTCAAGGGAAAACGACTAGCCGGTGGACAGAAGAAACTACTAGCCGGTGGACAGAAGAAACTACTAGCCTGTGGACAGAAGAAACGACTAACCGGTGGACAGAAGAAACCACTAGCCGGTGGACAGAAGAAACGACTAACCGGTGGACAGAAGAAAAGCTTCAGTGACTTTCTTAAAGTGCCTCTAAAGAGCATCCACATCGACGCCACATCTTGGGAGTTTGTCGCTCATAATTGCTCAGTGTCTCGCAGCAACACTAGGAACGGTTGTGACAACGGTGAGGGGCATACAATCCTAGAGACATGGAGAAAACCTGGTATCCTAAATGAAATGTCCTGCAACAAAAACCACCGAATCCTGATCATACATCTCGTAAATGTGGCAGGGAGGTCTATGCCAGGATTGAACTTTCATCTCCGCACACACCAGAGAGATGCAATAAAATACTCGTCTGAAAGTGTTGTCGCCATCGCCTGCAATGGACGGGTTTTGTGGCGGTATTTTAACAGAGAATATGAATTGCTAGTGTGTAAATTTGAATTGCTAATATGTAAATATGAACTGCTAATGTGTAAATATATATTACTAGTGTGTAAATATGAATTGCTTTTGTGTAAAAATGAATTGTTTATGTGTAAATATGAAGTTATGATGTGTAAATAGGAATTGTTAATGTGTAAATATGAATTGCTAATGTGTAAATATGAATGTATAATCAATGATATTTTTGGTTTCAATCACCAGAATGGAATTCTGACCACATCGGCTCAGCTTTCACTTGGTACCACGATCAACGCCCTTGATATCTTACGTTTACTTACACATGACAAGAAAGATATTTTATACAGGTTGGATGAACAAGATAGCATTCAAAGAACAAGTCACAATCTTACAGAACAAATGAAGGCTGATCTTCTAACACTGGAAGAAGACACTGAAAGCAAACATATTTATTTAGTAGGAAAGGTCAAACAACAGGGTGCCCTGTTACAATCGGAAGTTAGTCAATTAGAAAATAAGATTAGTCATATGGAAAGAGAGATTACTGAAAAAATACGAGTAATGGATATTACACTTAACGTTCTATTTGAGAGTGGCTTTCTCATGCTTTGGCCTAGTGGAACGTACGGCCTTCTGAGTCCACAAACTGGATGTCCAGTTGAAGGCTTGACAAATTGGAAGTCTGGGTGGAGAAGACATCACACTGAATCCACAGATCGAAACCAGGATGCAGTATCCACAGAGAATCATTTCAACCAGAACATTCTAGAAAGACGAAATGGCAACAACTTTGTAACTCAGCATTTCTGTATCAAAACTGATGCACAATCGGCAGGACCTGCCTGGCCTAAAGGTACATATTGCATTAACAAGAAAGGACAATGTCCTAGTCTGTTTAGCACAGGATATGTTATGTGGACTGAAGAGGAAGATGCTATACTCCAGACATGGGAAGGGGAACTACCTGATGGAGACTTTGCTAACAATATCACTACAACCATTAATTACTGTTGTCGTAAAGATGGTTCAACGGACGTCTCAGTCTATCTACCTAATTCATACCCTTTCTACCTGTACCGGTATAACGGTAAATGCCAACAGGTATATGGCATGCAGGTAACACAAGAGTTTATCATATTTGACACAGAAAACACGGGTAACATCGACATGTTTGGTGATGTACACCCAGACGGTAACATCAACAACATTCGTCTTGAGCTGTGTTACTACAAGCCAAAATAATTCTCTTCAACAATCAGACGTGTATGGTTGGACAACGTGTACAATTTCCTTCAGAGAAACATTTTCCCTAGATACTAAAATATAATCTCGTATTTAGTTTTAGTCTTCTATGTGCACCATTATCTGGCTATAATAACCTTTGACACGTTTATACCAGAGCCACCCAAATCTGATTCAATTACTGGGTGGCCTCTGGTAGAATACACAAACATAATAATAACACCAATTTTATGATCAACAATTATTAAAAAATTCATTTCACAAAGAATGTATGTATTAACAATATTAATTACCGTCTCACTCGATCACACAGTCTTCTCAGGCTGATTCACTGAATTTAAAAAATGAACCCAGTCCTTTCCGGGAGTGAGACCTTGAACCTCAAGACAGTGAGAGCAACGTCATCTGATCCATGCGCCACAAACAATTAATGATCACGTCAGAATAACCGTGAGCATCTTGGAGACTTCTTTTTCGATGTTATGTTTCACCCCGATGTTACCTAGTACTTTACAACACATTCGTTGGTTGGTTGGTCTGTTGGTTGGATGGTTGATTTTGTGCTATCCCGGATGTCTCCAGGATGTTTCACCCTGAAGGTATTTAGTAATTTACTACACATTCGTTGTTTGGTTGTTTGGTCTTTTGGATGGTTGGTTTTGTGCTATCCCAGGTATCTCCTGGATGCTTCACTCCGAAGTTATCTAGTGCTTTACTACACATTTGTTGGTTGGTTAGTCTGTTGGTTGGATGGTTGGTTTTGTGCTATCCAAGGTATCTCCTGGATGCTTCACTCCGAAGTTATCTAGTGCTTTACTACACATTTGTTGGTTGGTTAGTTCGTTGGATGATTGGTTTGTTTGATGGTTGGTTGGTTGGTTGGTTGGTTGGTTGGTTGGTTGGTTGGTTGGTTGCTATCCAGGAAATCTCCTCGATGTTTCACCCCGAATTTATCTAGTACATTACTACACATTGGTTGGTTGGTCTGTTGGTTGGTTGCTTTTGTAAAAAAAGGCTATCGGTTGTCAATAGCTACCTGCACACAACTAAAGGGATTTCTGCATCATTATCTAAAATAGGAATGAACTGTATTTATACCACGTGGCTTTAAGCTGCCATACTGCAATATATAACTATGCTCATTGGCATATATAGCCGCATCGTTAGTTGAACACGATTTTACTGCATTGATTCGCATGTCGTGGACAGTACGATGGTCAGTGTCATTGAAGCACTGAAGTCTGTATATGACTTCATTTCATCCCTGCTACAGAAAATCGTATATTCATGTTGTGAACTATCTCCTGATCTTCTCCCGTTATCAATCTGTTTCAGTCTGCTTAACATTATATCACTGCGTCTGGCTCTATTTTTTTTTCTCTGGGACTGCCATGGTACTTTATTATTTATTATTGCAAAAATAGATATATTTAAATGTCATTAAGATGTTGAGATTGAGTCATGGACAGTAGTAGCTGGTGAATCATCGCTGTCCGAATCATGACCAGTCAGTGAATCAGAACTGTCTGAATGAGGGCCACTCAATGAATCATCGCTGTCTGAATCATGACCAAACAGTCAATAAGAACTGTCTGAATCAGAGCTATTCAGCGAATCATCGCTGTCTGAATCTGTTGTCATGTCTTGGCATGTCATGGCATGCCATGCATAATTATTATTATAACTCATGTCGCTATTATTTCCTGGTTGCTTGTTACAAGTCAGATATTCAAGCACATTCTTGCAGGTCTGTCTGTAGAGATGACAATGAGATACTACCAGGAAAAAATATTACGCCCTATGGAAGGATAATATGAAATACCAGTATAATTTAGTCAACGTTTTTCAAATAATATGTGGGTCAGTGCATAATCAGACACATCCCACGAGTACGGTCTGGTGATCTTGTCTTGGCTTAGAATGTATTCCTCCTATGATTATTCGATTCGATGTATATAAATCTACAAACATTTAGTCATTTTTCATTATGTTCAATTTATGATTTCTCATGAATTCTTGGTAACTGATATTTCTTCTGGCCGAAAACACGATTTCGTTATGTCACAATGAGAATGTTTCCTCTTCTATTCCATTCTGTTCTGTGTACGTATACGAAATGTCTTCTCTCGACATTCCTATCATTATTTCATGCCTAGCATTGGAAATTTCATGATGTTTAGATTATTTTCTTATTGACAGTTTGCCGGTAGAACACGGTTGAACAATTTTGTTGACGTAACATCTTACCACTGAAAATTATTGTTCGGTTCAGCGATCCTATAAATTATGTTTAGGCGGCATTTTTCTACAGCGGTCTATTTCCACTTACAGTTACCCGAGCTTATCTATCAACTGTAGTTTGTGAAATAAGAAAAGGATTTTTTTACATACGTATTATTAAAGGGTTCGTTTTACTAGACTCTCACTGAATCTTTATGATAGCATGACATTGGTCCAGTATTTCCACTTGTTTCGTAAAAAAAAAGCATCAGTCTCGTTTCTAAACTTCACTACAAAGTACTATTTTTTAGCACTAAAGAAGCACTAACCCTTTTTATTAAAATGTTTCAAGACATCACATTGTCAATTAGTAATAACTGTTACTTTTATAATTAATCAGAAATCCAGACAATTAGGGTGCAACTAAAAATCTGTCGAACTCCATCCCTGCCCCACAACCCGTGGTATTCCTGACAGATGCAAGGTCAGTGCTTCAAGCTCTCCAGTCTGGCAAACTAACAGACTAACAAAAACGACTTGATGAACTGTCTTACCAATATATGGTAACCATGCAGTGGATACCCTCTCACGGTGGAATACCAGGAAATGAAAAAGCAGATCAACTGGCTAAAGAAGGTGCTGCTGAAGACCAACCAGATATACCAATCAGCTACCATCAGAAAAAACAGATGATCAAATCAATAAGAAAGCCACAAACACCAACACAAGATGACTATCACATTATGAACAGATCAGAACAAGTTATAATTCTACTCCTCAGAACGAGACACAGTCGATTCTGTAGTCACATGTACACAAAATTCAAGATTGGCAACAAGGCCATGTGGACAGGCAGCACAGAGTGCCAAACATATACTTCAAGAGTGTTCTGAGTATGAAACGCAGAGGCAGACATATTGGCCAGAGGAAACAACACTGGAATCAAAACTCTAGGTGCCACTGAGTGAACTACAAAAGACAGTGAGTTTTATTTAGAAGACAGAATTACAGATATAGACATGTTTCAAGTTAACGATTAAAAAAAAGAATTAATGCTATTCCGTATATGCGAAATCACTGTCAGACAACAATTCCTCACTTTCTGCAGTTGAATATAAAAGTTCATGCTGTGTGGAAGTGGCTCGTTCATCCTTCTGGCTAGAATAACATTGTTGTGAGTTGTAAGCTTAATATGTTCTGACAATGACAGTTTCAAGACATCCATCGTGTCAGACTGGCTTGAATAAACTTCGATGTTCTGACAATGACAGTTTCAAGACATCCATCGTGTCAGACTGGCTTGAATAAACTTCGATGTTCTGACAATGACAGTTTCAAGACAGCCATCGTGTCAGACTGGCTTGAATAAACTTCGATGTTCTGACAATGACAGTTTCAAGACAGCCATCGTGTCAGACTGGCTTGAATAAACTTCGATGTTCTGACAATGGCAGTTTCAATAGACACACATCGTGTTTGGTGATCTTTAGTGTAGACTGTCCATCATTTATAAATACAAAAAAAACTCACGTCTGCTGCCTGAACTCCAAAGGGCAGCAAAGAATAACACGACCGTCAGCCTTCCACGTATGTCGTAAGAGACGACTAAGGAGAAATTTTTGGGTGGAGTTGCCTGTATCATCCCATATAGAATCAGTGATCCAGAGTCATGCTGAAGTCGGATGTGCCATGCCGAAAGGCGCATATATGGCAGCAACGCAGTAAACCAGGATACAAATTATTCCGTTTTTGTTCGAACTATGTCCTGATACTCTACTCGAGTTTGCAACGAAGAAGCTGCTCATTGCTTGATACAATAATGCGGTGAGAAAACCATCAATCAGTATATTCATCTAATCATCAACTCTGGGTTCCTCGGAAGACAGTCGGCTGCATCATGTGACACAGTTAATTGAAGAGAATGGCATACATATCGAACTAGGATCAGATGAAGAACGTCAGACTTTCATTTGTGTACAGGCCATTGTTTACGCGCGTCGTAACTAGTGCTTTATGGAATACTGTCCAGCTAGGAACAAAGATATACCTACTTCTATTACTTTATGGAACACTGTCCAGCTACGAACAAAGATATACCTACTTGTTACTTTATGGAACACTGTCCAGCTACGAACAAAGATATACCTACTTGTTACTTTATGGAATACTGTCCAGCTACGAACAAAGATATACCTACTTGTTACTTTATGGAATACTGTCCAGCTACGAACAAAGATATACCTACTTGTTACTTTATGGAACACTGTCCAGCTACGAACAAAGATATACCTACTTGTTACTTTATGGAATACTGTCCAGCTACGAACAAAGATATACCTACTTCTGTTACTTTTACTTCATTGCTAAGTGTATCAAATCAAATTCGTGTTCGTATTTTTTCACTGAATGGTTATTTAGCGAAATGCAAGAGATTTTTGTTTGTTTTGCGTTAGCTCCATTGTAATCATCATGGATATTCGTGTGATCTCCGCCGCGAGCGTAGTTACGTTGTGCCACCGTTTGCACCTTCTAGGCCCAGCACATCCGACATCGGCATGATGCAAGAGAGACTATTTAGTCTCGTTCTTTTTCTTCTTCTTCGTCTTCTTCTTTTGAAATCTCTATTGCAACAGGATAATGGTCCTACTAGATTTCCAGCAGAATGTAGTCCAGCCAATATAATTGCGTTGTATCCTAGTTTTATTTGTACCAATTGCCTGACATATCCGTCTTGGACAGAGTTCTCGTTCAACACCAAGGGCTAGCAGGCATCCGAGCCTGAAAGACACATTATCGTGAGACAGCCTGGAAACACGTAGTTTTAAAGCTCGTGAGAAACACCTGGTCAACATCTTCGTAATTGTGTCGTGACAGTTTAGATCGTGATGGAATGAGAGCGAACAAAACAAACGATATCTCCTAATGGTACCTGACTGTTCCTACCGTCAAAAACTCTGTCGTAGTACAGGCAACGGCTGGTGCGGACGGTCGTGCGGTCATATCCCAACACTAATGAAACTGAGTGTAGTGAGCAAAGAAAGTCTAGTCTAGTGAGTATACTACGAAGGTAAAACAGCGCTAAAGTAAGTCTAGTCTATTGAGTACACTACGAAGGTAAAACAGCGCTAAAGTAAGTTTAGTCTATTGAGTACACTACGAAGGTAAAACAGCGCTAAAGTAAGTCTAATCTATTGAGTACACTACGAAGGTAAAACAGCGCTAAAGTCAGTCTAGTCTATTGAGTACACTACGAAGGTAAAACAGCGCTAAAGTAAGTTTAGTCTATTGAGTACACTACGAAGGTAAAACAGCGCTAAAGTAAGTCTAATCTATTGAGTACACTACGAAGGTAAAACAGCGCTAAAGTAAGTCTAGTTTATTGAGTACACTGCGAAAGTAAAACAGCGCTAAAGTAAGTTTAGTCTATTGAGTACACTACGAAGGTAAAACAGCGCTAAAGTAAGTCTAATCTATTGAGTACACTACGAAGGTAAAACAGCGCTAAAGTAAGTCTAGTTTATTGAGTACACTGCGAAGGTAAAACAGCGCTAAAGTAAGTCTAATCTATTGAGTACACTACGAAGGTAAAACAGCGCTAAAGTAAGTCTAGTTTATTGAGTACACTGCGAAGGTAAAACAGCGCTAAAGTAAGCCTAGTCTATTGAGTACACTGCGAAGGTAAAACAGCGCTAAAGTAAGTCTAGTTTATTGAGTACACTGCGAAGGTAAAACAGCGCTAAAGTAAGTCTAATCTATTGAGTACACTACGAAGGTAAAACAGCGCTAAAGTAAGTCTAGTTTATTGAGTACACTGCGAAGGTAAAACAGCGCTAAAGGGCAGAGCCCTAGTGCTGGTGATGATACAGTTGAAAATGCAGCGGTGTTACTGTTTGAGAAAAAGCTTGTAGCTTTCTTCGTGCATATTTGGTGTGAAATAGCGACAGCTAGGATTTCATATCGTCATATCTTCGCAGAAAATCTGTGCAGTCACTCGGACATGGACGAGATGTTCACGACATCGGTGAGCGAACCTCGACTAAGAGTTGAACCAACCCTAGCTCAACTCTACTGGGGAGAGTTTCCTATGCAGGAACCAGGTTCACAGATCAACTGGGGAGAGTTTCCTATGCAGGAACCAGGTTCACAGATGAAAAGGATTAAGTATGCAAGGACAAAAGGGACAATGAATCTGCAAATTATAAGACCAGTTCATGACAGCAGAACACCTGACCGTAGACGTAGTCGACTCAAGTCCAGGTCCCTGCCTAATGTTTCTCACCCTGGAAACTGTCACCTAAGGATATGAAGCTCAAGGGCACAGTGAGTGATTGGTCGTCACGGATAAGACCGACCTACACACTCGCTAAAAGACAAACACGGCAAAACACTGATCTCAGAAGCAGAACAAAAATTAAGGCGGGCTGAACACTTTAACGAACTTTTGAACAGACCAATAATCACAAAAATTCCCACCAAAACGGAGGATAACCAAATGCGACTATTAAATACATCATGTGAGAATATAATACTCGAGGAGATTAAATCAACTATAAAAAATAGGAAAAACCATAAAGCCACTGGAAATGACGACATTTCGGGAGAAATGTTAAAAGCAGCTGACGATACTTCCCTAAATCATCTATTTTATCTATTCATCCAAATATTCCAGAATGAATCACCACTACAACAATGGAAAAATGAAATAATTGTTAAATTACCAAAGAAAAAATATCTGTCTGATTGCAACAATTGGCGAGGTATCACACTACTATCCATCCCTGGTAAAGTCTTTCTCAGTATATTTCTACAAAGACTAAGAAATTGTATCGATGAGGCTCTCAGATAAGAACAAGCGGACTTCAGACCTAACCGCTCAACAATAGATCACATCTACACTTTAAGAACAATAATAGAAGAATCCACGGAAAGACAATCAAAACTCATGATCAATTTTGTAGATTTCCAGAAAGCTTCGATAGTCTTCACAGACCATCTCTCTGGAAAATTCTTATCTTTTACGGCATCCCGATGAAATAAATCAATATCATAAAAGCTTTTTACTCTAATACGATTTGCTGTGTACGAACAGAAAGTGGCTTTTCCAGCTGGTTCCCAGTAACAACGGGAGTAAAACAAGGATGTGTTTTGTCCCCAGTACTGTTTTGCGATTGACTGGGTGATGAGGAAATGCACAGACCAAAAAAATAGCTATGAATGAAATGGGTAAACAACAAGACCCTGGAAGATCTCACCTTCGCAGATGATATTGCTCTCCTGAGTTCAACACACCAAGATCTCCGAGAAAAAAACAGAAAGACTCAAATTATTGCACAACAGATTGCACTTCAAATAAACACACATAAAACGAAAATTATGAACTTTACTGGCCTGACAGAATCAATTAAACTAGATGATAATATACTAGACAACGTTTCAAATTTTGTATATTTGGGAAGCAAGATAACAGCAGACGGGGATACCAACTCAGAAATCAAGACTCGAATCGCTCTCGTCTACAACTCCTTTAACAAACTCTCAAACAACTGGAGATCGAAGATCGCAAGTAAACACATCAAACTGCGACTTTTCAATGAAAATGTGATTCTTCTTCTTCTTCTTCAGCGTACATTCTCAAACTCCTACTTAATTTCTCTTGTAGCGGGACCATGGTGCTATTAGATTTCCAGCAGGATGTAGTCCAGAGAATGGAAATGCATTGTGTCGCCATTTTATTTGCGCCAATGGCCCAACACATCCGTCTTAAGTGTGATTCAATCATTGACATATGGATGTGAAAGCTGGAAATCTACCGCAATAATAGATAAGAAGCTAGTTGCCTTCGAGAAATGATGCCTCAGAAAAATCACAAATACTAATTGGAAAGGCTTCACATCAAACGACATACTAAGAGAGGAGACAAAACACGACTTTTTAGTATTCCTGACAGATGCAAAGTCAGTGCTTCAAGCTCTCCAGTCTGGAAAACGAACAGACATGCAAAAACTACTTAGTGAATTGTCTTACCAGTATAGGGTAACCATGCAGTGGATACCTTCTCACTGTGGAATACCAGGAAATGAAAAGGCAGACCAACTGGCTAAGGAAGGTGCTGCCGAAGACCAACCAGATATACCAATAACCTACCATCAGAAAAAAAACAGATGATAAAGTCAATAAGAAAGCCACAAACACGAACACAAGATGACTATCACATTATGAACAGATCAGAACAGGTTATAATTCTACGCCTCAGAACACAATACAACCGACTCCGCAGTCACATGAATACAAAGTTCAAGATTGGCAACACGGCCATGTGTCCATGTGGACAGGCAGCACAGAGTGCCAAACATATACTTCAAGAGTGTTCTGAGCATGAAACGCGGAGGCAGACATATTGGCCAGAGGAAACAACACTGGAATCAAAGCTCTATGGGACACTGTATGAACTACAAAAGACAGTGAGTTTTATTCAGGGGACAGAATTACAAATATAGACATGATTCAAGTGAATAGAAGAAGAAGATTCTTCCAGACAGAAATCTCCAGTAAATAATGGATTCTTAAGCGTGGACGCAAAAGAAGAAGAAGAAGAATACAAGTGTTCAACTTGCTCATGTTTTGTTGTATTAACATGTCTCTCACTATCTTTCAAGCTCGTCGCTTTATCGAATATTTATAATAACATTTGGTGTCATCTCTTACAGCTCTCATTTCCATGTTTAAAATCTTCAATCATCGAGTCACCGTGTTCTAATCTTCAATCATTGAGTCACCGTGTTCTAATCTTCAATCATCGAGTCACCGTGTTCTAATCTTCAATCATCGAGTCACCGTGTTCTAATCTTCAATCATCGAGTCACCGTGTTCTAATCTTCAATCATCGAGTCACCGTGTTCTAATCTTCAATCGAGTCACCGTGTTCTAATCTTCAATCATCGAGTCACCGTGTTCTAATCTTCAATCATCGAGTCACCGTGTTCTAATCTTCAATCATCGAGTCACCGTGTTCTAATCTTCAATCATCGAGTCACCGTGTTCTAATCTCCAATCATTGAGTCACAATGTTCTAATCTCCAATCATCGAGTCACAGTGTTCTAATCTCCAATCATTGAGTCACCGTGTTCTAATCTCCAATCATTGAGTCACAATGTTCTAATCTTCAATCATCGAGTCACCGTGTTCTAATCTCAAATCATTGAGTCACAATGTTCTTAAATGCTGAGGATAATTATTGCTCGTATTGAAACCAAAATAAAGCTAAATTAAAAGTTGGTGAAGTCACAACGACGGCGTTGGATGGTAGTCACATTTGTACACTACTGTTAGTACAATTTATTGAAGAACACAAGAGTATAGTAATACTTGAAAGGTTTTTAAATGTAGTGAAGTACTGACCAGAAAAATACTGAGAGTGATGGCAATTTATTGTTTTTGTTATTCCCAGTTCGACTTTTTAGTGTTCCCAAAAACTAAAACATACTTTCTGACAAATTAAACGCACTTAAAAGCAACAAATAGTAAATAAAAACACTAAAAAGCACCAAAATTTACTTGAAATCACCACAAATTACAAGTATTTTTTTTAACACGCACTGATCTCGTCCACTTGTACTATTTCCAAAATTGTGTCACTATATTACTGGAAGGGGAAAACACCTGATCTGTTACGAAAAGTTATCATAAAATGGCAACACTGTATTGACACTGCATCGTACATTAACCTTGGAAGGCAACAATGTCGTGAAGACATTTCTTGGAAGTGATGAAATAACCGAACTAAATTTGCATAGTAAAAGAAAATTACAGGCTCATAAGATATTTGTTTGTAAAAGAATATTTTTTAGACAGTTCTAAAAAAAAAAAAAGTACCAATTGCTTGAAGGAAGAAATGCGCCGAGAATGTATGAATGAGAATTGTGTAATAATAAAACGTTGAGGATGACATCGACCATGAAGCTATAATAGATGAAAATAGATGTCACATAAATTACTTCAGCCATTATGTGGGGTCTGAACAAGTTTGACCGATGTTGTTGACAAGGGGAATGGTAGTTTGAAAAATTTGACACTCATTAAATTAGTTCTAATGTGAAATTGTTTCTAAAAATGTAAAACAAATGATCCAGTTTTCTTCTGTAGGGGAAGGGAGCTTAAACAAGGATGGGGGTCCATGAATTCTTGACAGTTGTTCACATGGTTGGGGGGGGGGGGTGCTAAATGTTGGTGCAAAATTGTTGCCGTGGTGGTGGGGTACATGGCGCGTCTTAGCAGGCCAAGATACTGAGTTCGAATCGTACCACAGACAACTCTGCATCCGGACCGTTCAGAAAACAATGGCAAACTACTGAACGTAAATACTACCAAGAAAACAACTACACCTACACAATGCTGGGTTTGTGGTTACATCTTGGATAGGATATTTTATGTTTACTACCCACATATAGATTTGTATGTTTACTACCCACATATAGATTTTTGTGTTTACTACCCACATATAGATTTGTATGTTTACTACCCACATATAGATTTTTGTGTTTACTACCCACATATAGATTTTAGTGTTTACTACCCACATATAGATTTTTTTGTGTACTACCCACATATAGATTTTTGTGTTTACTACCCACATATAGATTTTTGTGTGTACTACCCACATATAGATTTTTGTGTGTACTACCCACATATGGATTTTTGTTTTTACTACCCACATGTGGATTTTTTACTACTCACATGTACATTTTTGTGTTTACTTCCCATATATAGATTTCCTGACAGACCTAGAGATTGACACTTATCCCTCTCTACCAATAGAACTTCTGAAATCCGATGGTGCCCGGTTTAAAGCCTAGATCTCTCTGTATCAACAATAGTAGGCATAGTTACCACTCAAGATTTTGAAAAGTCGCCAGCACCGAAGACACAAAAGCCCAGAAAAGCCAAGGTCCTGTATATATGTAGTTCTATTAACAGATCCACAGATAAGGGGGTTTGGGGGTCCAAAAATCCCTATTCCCTTAGCAAATTGAAATATGACTTTTAGTACCAGAAGCACGTGTTTATTTATACCGACCTTTTGGTTGATACAAATCCCTCCCGTAGCGATTTTTCACAGAAATGTCTTCAATTTTGTGTACAAGGGAAAATGTAAACAGGAGAACTGACGAATGACATTTTTTTTTAATGTCCAGGGAAAACTACCTCCTTAATGCAATGACATCTACGGCTCTGTGCCTCTATATATATAGGATATACATACACGGTCACAAATATAGTTGAAATGTTTCAAATGAAATACGAACAACCGATATGCTAAAATAAACACTGTACTTGTATTTCAACTAGGCTTGTAGACTAAGAAATAACTTCAGAACAAAAGTTACATCAGTTTAAACATCAACAATTGAATTATAGTCATCCACATCGTCATCTTTCAGTAGTAATGATGGTGGTGGTTGTAGTAATAATGATATGGTAGTAGCAATTATGATGATAATGAGGTTTACCAAAGATTTTTCAAGTCACAGAAAACTGGTTATTTGTTTGAGTTGTGTCGTGTAATGACATGTGCTTAACAGCCTTCTATTCAGTGAATAACGTTTCCATGAGTTACAATCTCGAGGTATAATGTAGACAGAAAGATTGTTTCCCTCCCAGCAAGTTAAAACACGGGTCATCAGCATACTACATCACAGCGAACACTGCCGAAACTAGTTAGGGAATACTGGTACGACAGCCCAAATCGAAGCGCCAAAAGCAATACATAAGGGCTCCACAATTGAACATTCGAAATCTAGTTTATATGAAAGGAGGGCGGAGTTTACCCAATGCCGCAACAACCCTAGCTGCAGCGCGCTAACCGTGGAGATCTGTTATAACCCCCATGTTCAATGGGCCATGTTAATTTATTCCGCAGTTTCAATTTAAGTTTAGAATTCTTGGTAACGTTCATATTTCAGTTATATAAACAGTTTGATACAGACTACAGCTTTCTGTATCCACAGTCTAGAAGTCTATCTTTACACTGCACGCAGATCTTGCAGGTAAGTGACAGTCCGTGTAGCTCATGTAAATGACAATCAGTAAAACTGTAGCTAATGTAATGACTTTCGTTTACTTCCAATATTGACTAACTAATTGACCGCGTGAGAAATTGTGTGACTGAGGCAAGTGGTCACTTTATCTTTAGACCTAACAGTAATTTCTCTCTCTAGAAAACAATTTGTAAGAACACGTTTCTGGACGTAACTCCTGGCAGCAGACGGATATATTGGGCCATAGTCGCAAATAAAACGGCGACACGCCAATTCTCTTAACTATATTTTGCTGGAAATCTAGTCCTACTACAAGAAAAAGTCAGAGAGCGTTTGAGAATGCACGCTAAAGACGAAGGGCATAATTCTATTAATTTCATTCCAAAATAACTTTCAAATTCATCACTTCTTCTGATGTGAAGGAATCCAATGGTGCATTCACCACTTCTGATGTGAAGGTATCCAATGGTGCATTCGCCACTTCTAATGTGATGGTATCCAATAGTGCATTCGCCACTTCTGATGTGAAGGTATCCAATAGTGCATTCACCACATCTGATGTGAATGTATCCAATGGTGCATTCACTACTACTTCAGATGTGAAGGTATCAGATGGTGCATTCACCACTTCTGATGTGAATGTATCCAATGGTGCATTCACCACTTCTGATGTGAATGTATCCAATGGTGCATTCACTACTACTTCTGATGTGATGTAATACAATGGTGCATTCCAATGGTGGAGAAAAATGTCCACCCACCCCTTTACGCCTTAAGCAGCTGTCCCCAATAGCGTTTCATTCACAGGGCATCCGTGTCATAGTACTAACTTGTTGTAGCTTTGATGTATGAGGTGACAGGGCTACTAAATGATGATACTATGACGTCACAACGATGGGCTTCATTTCCTAACCTTAGTGGTAAAACATATTTATTGCTAACTTTAGTATAGTAGTAAATGTATTTATTGTTAACTTTAGTATAGTGGTAAATGTATGTAAGGTTGTGATGAATCCGGGTTATGATTTCTCGTTTGACATGACCACTCCTCCAGTCGACTCAACTGTAAATGAGTATCTGACGCATTAGTTAGGGGAGGTAAAGACAGCAAGGAAGGGAACTGGCCACCCCACCCAATAGTTGCTGCGGCTTAGTACATGAAGAGTTATCTTCATCCCTAACGACAGGTTGCTGCCATGGGACATACCTTTACCTTTTTTTTAATGTATTATTGTTAACTTTAATATAGCGTTCAAATATGAATAATTGTAAATTTAGTTTTGTGGTAAAACAATAACTTTAATGGTGAAACGTATATATTGTTATCTTTAGTAACGCGCTAAAACGTGCTTAATGTTTAACTTTAGTGATAAAATATGTTTACTATTAACTTTAGTTTAATGGTAACATGTGTTTATTGTTAACTTTAGTGATTACACAGGGCAATTGTTAACTTTAATATAGTAGTAGCCTATAATATTTGTATGTATATTAAATAGAACTTTTGTTTAGTTGTAAAACATACATATTATTATTTTTAGTTTTATGAGAAAACACTTATTGTTAACTTTATTGTATTGTAATAAAACATGCGTATTGGTAACTTTAACTTAGTGGTAAAATAAACATTCTGTTAACTTTATTTTAGTGATAAAACATGTTCATTGGTAACTTTAGTTTAGTTGTAAAACATGTTCGTTGTGAAATATTTTGAAATAGTAAGACATTATTGTTATGTTATTGCCTTCTACCAGATTGCCCGATCTCGTGATGGCAAACCTAGCATCTGTCTTCATGATCTGGATCTCCGTATTCGGCATTGCCATAAATGTGGTAGTGTGCACGACCAATCTGGACTTCAGAGCAATACCATCAGTTGTTAAACCACTAGAGACAACCAATTTTTCTCTACAATGTCAGGTCACAGAAAATACTCCGTATTATAACCAGCAGAGTAATTCCTACTACTACTACAACAACTATTGGCAATATGGCTACGAGACGACTCCAGCTCCTACCAGTCAAAAAGCCAACCTTGCCATGATTAGGATTCTTAAAAACACTTTGGTAAGTTACTTCTTGCAACTAATTTATTACATGTTTACATATAATGCAATCATATCTTACATACGAGTACAGCTTACATATAATGCAACTATGTCTTACATTAAATACAGCTAATATATATGGTGCAACTATATATGTATGTGTGCGTGTGCGCACGATTCTAGGAAGACATGAACACAATCTGTAATAAAGCACAGAACATACACAATCTGTAATACTACACAGATACATAATCTGTAATACAACACAGAACATACACAATCTGTAATACAACACCGAACATACACAAAATGTTAACGTTGAAGCCATATCTCCAAGTGGAGAAGTAATGTTTATCTGTAATATTTGCTGTTATCATGATTACTGATATTAGCTCCCAGTGTATCCATATCATTGATTTTATTGGTTTCATGAGACTTAACTCTTAGTATACCTATGCCTACTAGTTAGGCCTGTATGTGTAATTTGTTATACCATAAGCTTACTGAATAACAACGTTTCTCTCCTTCTATCATATTAACTCGTAAAAATGTGATATTAAATTGCATATACTTAGAATTAAAAGCTTTATGATACACGTTAGTGCCAGTTACTAGTTGCATTTGCTAGGCGGTCGCTTTTATTAAATTAATAAATATTTAAATCATATGATTGTATCAGTATTTATACTATTTACAGAACAGATGGGAACCTATTGTCCAGATAAGTAACGTTGCTCCTGGGACCGTCCACAAACTAGATGCTAGCATCTCTACCATCAGTGGTATTATCAACGATGACCCTACTGTCCAATCCTTCATTCAAGCAACATGGGAAGTAGCAACTTCTGATGTTTTTGGGACGTACCGGTGTGACGCAATCACTTTCGATAGTTACCAGGTAAGTTTATGAGTAAAGTCATACAATCAGTCTCAACAGTTACCAGGTAAGTTTATGAGTAAAGTCATACAATCAATCTCAACAGTTACCAGGTAAGTTCAATACTAAAAAGTCATCATCATCATCATCAAGTACCGTCTCCGCAATGAAGGTTGGCTGCAACGTATCTCCAACATCTCCTGTCTCTTGTCTTGGTGGTGCACTCTGCTAGACTGTAACCTGTCCATCGTGTAATGTTACTCTCCCACTTGTATCTCTGCCTACCTCTTGCTCGCTTCCCTTTGACTTTACCCTCAAGTAAGGTCTTCAATAGGGTGTCATGTCTTTTAATGTGTCCAAAGTGTTTATTTGCCTGATCTTTATTTCTCTTAGTACCGGTAGTTCTTACTTCATATTAAGTGACTTTAGCACCTCTTTATTTGTTTTCTTCTCTTTCCATGATGTTCTCCCTATTCTTCTATATACCCACATCTCAAAGGCATCAATTTTGTCTTCTAATTGTTTATTTAGTGTCCATGTTTCTGAGCCATACATTAATATGGAATAGATGTAGCATTTTATAATTCTCATTTTTAACTTGTTTGTAATTTGTTTAGATGTTAATATTTTCCTCATGTCATTGAAGGTACTTTTAGCCATTCCTATTCTCCTTTTAACTTCTGTTTCACATCTGCCATCATTTGTGACTATGTGTCCAAGATATTGATACTGTTTTACTTGTTGTAGTTTCTCTCCCTGTATGTTTATGTTTACCTCCTGTTCTTCTGTGTCTTTGCTGATTATCATGGTTTTTGTTTTTTGAATGTTTATATCCAGTCCATATTCATTACTTGATTTATTGACTTGATCTATTAGTCTTTGTAGTTCATGTTCACAAAAAAGTCATACAATCAGTCTAAACAGTTACCAGGTAAGTTCAATACTAAAAAGTCATGCAATCAGTTATGAATGATCTCTAGAACTGAGAATATCGCATTGTATGATGTGATGTTTTCATTTTCAGAATTTCATAATCAATCAATCAAGTGTCATGCAGAGTGGCGTAGGTGATCATGTCGCTCCACAACTCTGTCTCGTGTATTGTTAATAAGTTCAATTGATGACATTTTTTGTATCTTAGTGACAGTCCATGCAAACATTTTTCTCTTTGTCTTCCTCTATCTCTTCTGCACTTGATCTTTCAGTGGTTACTAAATGTTCAAGTTTTGCTTATCTCATCACGTCCTAAAATTCTTGATTGTCGGCAACTAATTTTTGCTATAATTCGTCGTTTTACTACAGTTTCTCTGATCACTTTTAAATTTGTATTCTTGGCTGTCCATGGAATTTTCATCATTCTTCTCAAAAACAACACCTAAGTTGTCTCCAGCTTATCTTAAGCTCTTTTGTTTACCGTCCATGCTTCGCATCCATAAAGAAGGATTGGCTCAATATAACATCCTAGCACTCAAACTCGCGTATGCATTAATATTATTTCATTGCATAGAATGTTTTTAATATTTTGAAATGTTGATGTGAACTGTGTTATCCAGCTCTTAATCTTATTGGAGCACCGGCCATCTGATGTTAAAATGGTGCCAAGATACTATAATCTCATTGGAGCACCGGCCATCTGATGTTAAAATGGTGCCAAGATACTATAATCTCATTGGAGCACCGGCCATCTGATGTTAAAATGCTGCCAAGATACTATAATCTCATTGGAGCACCGGCCATCTAATGTTAAAATGGTGCTAAGATACTAGACTTTATCTGTTTGATTCAATTTAACATCATTGGTATTAATACTATTTTGATGGTGTGTATTTTTTGAAGCAACCATTAATTGCTTTGTTCTTGTTTAGACTTAGGCTTTTGTTTTCACTTTCTTGTACTAGCATGTTTAACAGGGCTTGAAGTTCTTGTTCTCTGCCTTCAATCACAACTGTATCGTCAGCATATCAGAATGTCATATCCCGACAGTTACTTTTCAGATGTCATAAATACCACTAGAATACTAAATGAATGAGAAATTATAACAGATATATATTTATATAAACATCATTTTACTTGATGTTTATATAACAGATAGATATATATATTTGTTGAAACATAATTTTACTTGATGTTTATAGTAAATCTAGAGAGTAGTCCCTTGTCACACACATTATGGAGGCGGCCAGAAAACGTCTAATTTATATCCCTAGTCTAGTCAACTTGCAATAACAATATGCATTAGTATTTCTTGTTCTTCTATATTTTTTTACAAAGACCTTTTGGTTGAAACATCCATTTCGTATGTTTTGTAAACTGAACTATATTTTCTATTGTAATGTATTCAGTGTTTTTGTTATCTGTAAAACATCACAGCAAGAAGTGAGAAGTAGTTTAAATATCGAAGTTGACTGGTTTCTTAACAACGTTATAATAAGAAAGCGGAGATGCTATGTATCAAGAGACATAATGGTATGGAAAGACTAGTAATGGAGGGCACGGTCGAAAGTAATAGAGGCAGTAGGTCGACCAAAAAGAAGATGGACAAATTGCATATCGGAGTGTTTCTTCTTCTTCTTCATCGTTCATTCTCAAACTCCCGCTGGATCTCCCTTGTAGCAAGACATTGTCCTACTAGATTCTAGCAGGATGTAGTCCAGAGAATGGAAATGCGTTGTGTCGCCGTTTTATTTGCGCCAATATCCCGACACATCGGTCTTCGGCGGGATATCGGAGAGTTTAAAGATGACAATGGGAGAGGCAGGTCAGCTAGCCCATGTTCGTGAGTAGTTCAGAACAGTCATAAGAAAGACTACATTCTGGAAAGAATATGGCACATGATGTATGTAATGTGATTAATGTTTTAATGGGTGTGGTACCCATTTCTCTATAATTTTAGTTTGGAGGGGAAGGCGTTTACATGATCAAAAACGTAATGCATAATTAAGCGAAATCTGCCAACATACTAGAGATGTTCATATGTTCTCTAATCTCCATTTGAGTATATCCACCATTACATGGTGACCAACTGAATATATTTCACTTTACAAACTAACTAAAGTGAAACTAAATAAGAAAGATATACATTGTAACAAAATTTTTAAACAAATTTATATACATGCAGAATATCACACACACACACAGTTTCAGAGATCGATTGAAAAAAAATATGGCTTTACAGGGAAACAACTCGTAAAATTGTTAATACAAAAATGATGAAGATATGTGAGTACAAAATGTTTGTTGTACACACTACACCGTATACCATTTATCTATCTATCCATCTAGTTATCCATCTATCTATGTTCCTTCAGCACCGACCATACATTTATAGGGCAGAAACCAGAGCTCTCCAGTATATTATAGATACATTAATTCTAATCCAATATATGTTTTGTCAAAACTACACTATAGGGATATGCATGAATTCTAATCCAACAAATGTTTTATTTCAATCAACAGAACGGGATTCTGACCACATCGTCTCAGATTTCACTTGGCGACAGTCTAAATGCTCTTGATATATTGCGTGTTATAGCCTATGACAAGAAAGCCATTGTCAACAGATTAGACAAACAAGATGAAGTCATAAAGACAAGTAAGAATCTTACAGAACAACTAAAGACTGGCCTTTCAACGCTGAAAGAAGAAACCGCCCGCAAGTATATATATTTCGAAGATAAGATCAAACAACAAGGTGTCCAGTTACAGTCGGATATTAATAAATTAGGAAAACAAATTACTGATTCCGTAAAAGAGATAACTGCAAAAATACTAGAAATTGATTCGAAACTAAAAGTTGTTCTCGAGAGTGGTTTTCTAATGCTATGGCCACATGGGACTTTCGGCCTTTTTATGCCTCAAAGTGGATGTCCGTTAAGTGGAATAACAGATTGGAAGTTAGGATGGAGAAGGCATCACACAGAGTCCACAGATCGAAACCAGGATGCAGTATCCACAGAGAATCATTTCAACCAGAACATTCTAGAAAGACGAAATGGCAACAACTTTGTAACTCAGCATTTCTGTATCAAAACTGATGCACAATCGGCAGGACCTGCCTGGCCTAAAGGTACATATTGTATTAACAAGAAAGGGTCGTGTCCTAGTCTGTTTAGCACAGGATACGTTAGGTGGACCGAAGAGGGCGATGCTGAACTCCAGACATGGGAAGGGGAACTACCTGATGGAGACTTTGCTAACAATATCACTACAACCATTAATTACTGTTGTCGTAAAGATGGTTCAACGGACGTCTCAGTCTATCTACCTAATTCATACCCTTTCTACCTGTACCGGTATAACGGTAAATGTCAACAGGTATATGGCATGCAGGTAACACAAGAGTTTATCATATTTGACACAGAAAACACGGGTAACATCGACATGTTTGGTGATGTACACCCAGACGGTAACATCAACAACATTCGTCTTGAGCTGTGTTACTACAAGCCAAAATAATTATCTGCAACAATCAGACGTGTATGGTTGGACAACGTGTACAATTTCCTTCAGAGAAACATTTTCCCTAGACACTAAAATATAATCTCGTATTTAGTTTTAGTCTTCTATGTGCACCATTATCTGGCTATGATAACCTTTGACACGTTTATACCAGAGCCACCTAAATCTGATTCAATTATTGGGTTACTCTGGTATGATACACAAATAAGTTCACTTGACACTAAAATATATTATGTTATTTAGTATTGATCATAGAGGTTCCAATCTGTTATTTAGTATTGATCATAGAGGTTCCAATCTGTTATTTAGTATTGATCATAGAGGTTCCAATCTGTTATTTAGTATTGATCATAGAGGTTCCAATCTGTTATTTAGTATTGATCATAGAGGTTCCAATCTGTTATTTAGTATTGATCATAGAGGTTCCAATCTGTTATTTAGTATTGATCATAGAGGTTCCAATCTGTTATTTAGTATTGATCATAGAGGTTCCAATCTGTTATTTAGTATTGAAAATATGTACTCACTGCGCAAAACTGAAATCCAACAGGTAAAGTGTGAAACGGGGTAATGTAGTTTTGCTAATAACATGTAACCCATATGGGCACACACACAAATCGGCGTTTCGACCGAAAGACCTTTATCGAGGATTACATATATGTTATACATCAAAAACGACAAGTAAAGACGACACATTTGTGAAAACATTTGAGTTTGTTTTTGTATATTTCCTTTTTCTGCACATTTCCTATTTGTGTCACCTCTGACCTAATTTATATCCTTCCGGCCATTTAACTAGACATGTGAACGCCTGTTGTGTCGTCCTTCTTGTCGTTAATGATGTGTACGTGCATGTTATCCATGATAAAGGCCTTCCAATGAAAACGTCAATGTGTGTGATATGTGTGTTTCTTGTTATCCGCCTACTTATGCTTGCCTTTCATGGAACATTTTAAACATCAAGTTTGAGAGCCATGTGACGGTCCTTTTCCATTTCATTTTCTTAGAAAGATTAATGACGATATAGTTATTACTGACATGCCTGTGCTAGAATTGTCTAATTTCATCAACTTTTTTAATTTTCAACGATTTTAACACTTCTATTCAATTCACACAACTGGCTGTTGATCGACAGCATGGAGAGCTATGACATCTGCCCCATGTGCCAAGCTTGACATACGAGGAAAATTATGATGATGATGCTTCATTTCACATCTAACATCTCTACTATTTTTGTCAACTCTCTTGACATAATTGTCACAATTCATCCCTCTTACCTTAGCATATCTCTGTCTACTACAAGCCTACTGATGCCCGTCATTGTTATGCTTTCCACTTCTTCTCATCCACCTGCTTGTCGTAACTCTTTGCCATTCTCTCAACTTCTTCACGTTTATGTAGTGATGACAATTTTTTCTGCATAAATCCTACGAGATGATTTATTTATTTTGTAGACGCTCATACCCTTTACGTTATGATTTGTATACGTTGTGACAAGCAGCATATTGGTGGAACTAGCAAATGACTGGGTGACCGTTTCTGCCGACATCTGCATGCCATTCAGCATGGTTTCTCAGTCACTTTGACCCTCTATGCCAGTGCTACGTAACCATTTCTCACCCACAACATGCTTCCTAGAATTCCACATCACACCAAAAATAAATATCAAAATTGGGTGCACACATTTTACAAGACTGTTTTTATTTGATAAATATACATATGCGTACAAAATTTAAGAACTATACTCATATATTCACTTTTATATAGATCTTGTGTAATCTACTTCTTTTTCAGTATTGATTCTCAAACTCCCATTAGATCTCTCTTGTAGCAGGAGACATTCTCAAACTCCCACTAGATCTCTCTTGTAGCAGGAGACATTCTCATACTCCCACTAGATCTGTCTTGTAGCAGGACAATGATCCTGCTAGATTTACAGCAGGATGTGGTCCAGATAATGGAAATATTTTGTGTCGTCGTTTTATTTGTATCAATGGCCCGACACACTAATATTTGGCGATGTGTGTAATCAATATAATATAACATATAATATTAGCAGTTAATAACAATATGCAACAATATTTTTCACCACTGCGACACACTTAGCATCGGTTCGTGACCATACTAGGTGTGCCACGGCACACTGTAAGGGAGCACTGTTCTTAAGGATGGGAAAGTCAATAACACCCCTAAGACCTCCCTAGTTGCATGTTATGAGATGCATGGCAGGTTATAGTGCTGCTATTCTTTGCTTGGCAACAGGGTCACAAAAAAGACAAATAATACAAAGTGATGGGGGGAATGGAATGAATAGCTAAATATTAGGACAAAATGGAAGAAGTTTGTGTAGGTCTTGTACTACACAGAAATGAGTACATAGTCCGGTTGGATGCGTTACATAATTTGTGTGATGTTTCCAGAGGGGCACTCCTACAATCCGGAATGGTTATGGGTTTGATGATGACATGAGATAATCCTAGTTCTAATTTATCTTTTTTCTATGGAATATAAAGTAATTTTCATGACAAAATATGCCTATGTCGATGATTTGTGAAGTAATAAATATTGGATTTAAAATAACTGCAATGGCTTAGCTTATCTTTATGTTTGAATTGTCAGCCAAATGACATGTGTATTGTTTATGTTCGAATTGTTAGTCAAATGAATGGCATGTGTATTGTTTATGTTAGAGCTGCTAACCAAATGGCATGTGTATTGTTTATGTTAGATCTGCTAACCAAATGACATGTGTATTATTTATGTTAGAGCTGCTAACCAAATGACATGTGTATTGTTTATGTTAGAGCTGCTAACCAAATGACATGTGTATTGTTTATGTTAGAGCTGTTAGCCAAATGACGTGTATTTTTATGCTAGAGCTGTTAGCCAAATGACATGTGTATTGTTTATGTTAGAGCTGTTAGCCAAATGGCGTGTATTTTTATGCTAGAGCTGTTAGCCAAATGACATGTGTATTTTTTATGCTAGAGCTGTTAGCCAAATGATATGTGCATTGTTTATGTTATAATTGTTAGTCAAATGACATGTATTGTCTATGTTTGAATTGTTAGCGAAATGACATGTGTATTGCGGAGAATAATGTGAATCTTGAACAATCAGCAGACTGATAAAAAAATATATTGAGGCAGCAGAGATGGGGTTTTATAGAAGAAGGTTAAGAACACCATGGACAGATAAATAAAGATATCTTGAAAGAAGTTATCCGTCGATGACGGATGTGTCGAGCCATTTGCGCAAATAAAACGGCGACACAACGCATTTCCATTCTCTGGATTACATCCTGCTGGAAATGTAATAGGACCATGACCCTGCTACAAGAAATATCCAGTGGGAGTTTGAGAATGAACGATGAAGAAGAAGAAGAAGAAAGAAGTTACTTCAAAAAGAGAGCTGCTTATCCGCATCAGAAAGAGACAGTTCACATTTTTGGACACATGAGAAGAGAAAAGGAAAGATAGAACACATTTTAACAACAGGCAAGTTGAAGAGCAAGAGAGGCAAGGGAAGACCAAGAGAGAAGATTGGAGAACAAAAAGTATGAATACTGTAACCTTGCAAGCGTATCATAAAATATGATGAAATAGGATTAAACGTGAAACTAACTACCCAGGCTCTAAGAAACTCAAACACATAACTATCCATATGTTGTGGGGGCACGAATCTGAAACTAACTACCCAGGCTCTAAGAAACTCAAACACATAACTATCCATATGTTGTGGGGGCACGAATCTGAAACTGACTGTTCATGTGTTGTCGGGGCACGAAAGGGGAGGTACGAGCAGTAACATTGTAATGCATGTCATAGGAAGCGAGTAAGCAGTGTTAAGGTGGAAGTGCATGTGCCATCCCAAGTCAAAGTGACTCAACGAATCATTTACTCTAACTGACCAGGACAAAATTACCACGTAGGTACTTAGAGGTGTGACACCCCGATAATCCATCAATTCATGGATTGATAGTCCGGCACAATAACGGTCCTGACGGTGTTTCTGAGATACATTTTAGCACCTCTGTAACTGCCTAGATCCCAATTTTCATGCTATAGGTTGTTGTACTATATTTTTCGACAATAACTTTACCGCCTAGAATTGCAGAAAACCCAAACTAGATCTTGACCATCTCCAAATAAACCTACCTGTGCTTATGACCACATCATTCTCTTTCGAAAGAATGCCAGAATATTGGTTGCTAAATACAATAGCAAAAAGGAAATGAAACCTGTTTGGTCATATAAAGATCCACAACTGTTTAGAAAGACAAATAATGGAGGGCAGAGCACCTGTGATGAGGAGAAAGGGCAGACCATGAAGACGATGGACTGACAACATTAAAGATAACATGAATACGTCGTTGGAAAATTCAGGACGCATGGCCCAAGACAGAGAAGGGTTCAGGTAGTTCATTGGAAAGACAACGATGTGGATAGAATACGTCACATGACACATTCTCTTCGGTGTTGTGGTTTATCAGTTGTTTAATTTCTGGGACACTTTTTCCATTGCACCAATCTGTGTTCTTCCTGTGGAGTGTAATCATAACCTTTCTCACCCAGAGAACTATTACTTCCTACTTTCTCACCCAGAGAACTATTACTTCCTACTTTCTCACCCAGAGAACTATTAGCTCCTACTTTCTCACCCAAAGAACTATTACTTCCTACTTTCTCACCCAGAGAACTATTACTTCCTACTTTCTCACCCAGAGAACTATTACTTCCTACTTTCTCACCCAGAGAACTATTACTTCCTACTTTCTCACCCAGAGAACTATTACTTCCTACTTAAAACTCCTTGTCATTTCCCTCAATGTGCCATCTATCCATTACTGGGTCATCTTTCAGGTTCTACCAATTAATGTCATGATCAGAACAAGATTTTCGGTGATTGTCCCATTGTTCTATGTTGATGGAATTTTGAGTTTTACAGACGGTCAGTTAGAAATCCCGTATAAATTACCAAGACACACAGTCCCTACATTTCACACACAACTGCGTGTCTACGTTTCACATATAACTTCTTGTCTACGTTTCACATATAACTTCTTGTCTACGGTTCACATATAACTTCTTGTCTACGTTTAACATATAATTTCTTGTCTGCGTTTCGTATATGACTATTTGTCCAAGCTTGTTTCATGGAGAATGTGTCTTGCCCTTCGTACTAACCCCCATCCGGCTCTATTGATTAGTTCCAAGAAATACGTTTGGAATCAAGCAGAATTTCAGGAGATGCCAGTAGAAGGCTTAGCACACCATCGAACACTTTAATGTTTCCCCTCCGGATTTTCTGTAAAGACTTACTCCCCTGAGCTGAGGGACTCATGTGCTAACCCAATATGCAGTAGGTATTTTCTGTAAAGACTTACTCCCCTGAGCTGAGGAACTCATGTCCTAACCCAATATGCAGTAGGTATTTTCTGTAAAGGCTTACTCCCCTGAGCTGAGGAACTCATGTGCTAACCCAATATGCAGTAGGTATTTTCTGTAAAGGCTTACTCCCCTGAGCTGAGGGACTCATGTGCTAACCCAATATGCAGTAGGTATTTTCTGTAAAGACTTACTCCCCTGAGCTGAGGAACTCATGTGCTAACCCAATATGCAGTAGGTATTTTATGTAAAGACTTACTCCCCTGAGCTGAGAACTCATGTCCTAACCCAATATGCAGTAGGTATTTTCTGTAAAGGCTTACTCCCCTGAGCTGAGGAACTCATGTGCTAACCCAATATGCAGAAGGTATTTTCTTTAAAGACTTACTCCCCTGAGCTGAGAACTCATGTCCTAACCCAATATGCAGTAGGTATTTTCTGTAAAGGCTTACTCCCCTGAGCTGAGGGACTCATGTCCTAACCCAATATGCAGTAGGTATTTTCCGTATTGATTGACATTCTATTTACTTTATCCAATCTCTCCATTTTCATCAGCTGATTAATTTCAAAGTATATGTTTCTATTATCCAGTAATTATATATAGAGAGTGTACCCAAATAATTTTAGGGATACAATTAAAGTGCCAATAGGAAATTTTGTCATAATTACGATGCCAAAATTCAGGCAATGAAGTTGACAGCTGAAAAACTACTGAGCGACAATTTTGATTCACAGACTATAGTATTCCTGACAGATACAAGATTAGCACTCCAAGCGCACCAGTCCAGAAAACTGTCAAACCTGCAACTAAGCAATCATCGTAAAGTAGCTATGCAGTTGATACTATCGCATTGTGAAATACCTGGAAACTAGAAAGCAGAACGTTTGGCTAAGGATTGTGTTGCTTGTGATCAATAAGATGAGTCAATGTACCATTAAAAAGAAACATGATCAAGGCAATTAGAAAACTAACTCCAGCATAAGATGACCACCAAATTATGAACAAATCATAACAAGTTGTCATTCTGCGCCTTAGAACAGGACACAAACGATTCGCAGACACATGTATACAAAGTTCAAGATTGGCAACACGACCATGTGTACATGTGGACAGGCACCTTAGACAACAGAGCGTATTCTTCAGGAATCAATCAATCAATAAACCCATAACCCTTCGGGGTCGTAGGGGTACCACATTGGATGCTTCAGCACACAGAGTCCTCCAGCGAATTCTATCCTCAGCGATGCGGATGAGTGTGGAAATATCTTGCCCTGTCCATTCCTTGATGTTGTCTGTCCATGTCTTTATTTGTCCTCCTCTGCTTCTTCCACCCTCGACAGTTCCCTGCAGTATATCTGTGTGTGATTATCCATTGTAGTATTTCAGTGGGCAAAATGTTTAGCTAGTGGTGCCCATCTCCTCTCCAGCTGTCCTTTTGATGTGGTTACATGGATGTGTTTTCTCTCTCCATCTCCATTGCACTTTTCTGATGTTGACACTACATCACATTTGAACTTCGCGCTGAGCGCATCGCTACCATTTCACTAGGTCACAAGCTTACTTCGTACGCATCCACATTAAGACTTCTAAACTTGATAATACCTTCACTATGTTGTTATCTTTTAATCCATTAACGAAGTAACCTTCAGGATATTATCCCGAACATTGACATATTTTCCACTGCACACCAGTTCACTGAATATAATACATAACATAGATCCCTGCTTCACAGAATGAAAACACAACGCCATATTGTCTTGATGACGTCACACCCTTTCACATTCTTCAGGAATATGAAATGCTGAAGCAAATATACTGACCCAGAGAAACAACAGTGGAAGACAAACTACGGACTTCTGTACGAGTTACAAAACACAGTCAAGTTCATAGAAGAAATAAAACTTCAGATTTAAGCACATTCCAAACTAAGGAAAGATGAAAATAAATATTATCCAATCTCTACATGATTTCATCAGTTGATGAATTTCAAATTATTATTTTTTACTTTATCCAGTATGTGGTTTGCACCCCCCCCCTCCCGTTCGTTTTCGAACTCCCACTGGATCTCTCTGGTAGCAGGACAATGGTTCTACATGATTTCCAGCAGGCCGTAATCCAGAGATCGGTAATGTGCTGTGGAAATGTAATGACCCGACACATCCGCCTTCAGTATGTCTTGGTATTTGGGGAGTCGTGAGGTATACACCAAGGATACACTCTCTGACGATAAGATTTCTCATTGACATCCCGATCGCAGCTGACAGAAGAATCGAGGTATGATGAACTTGGGCATATATTAAAATCAGTGCCAATACACTTCACCCACTATATCCAGATCTCAATAGGGTGAAAGGCTCCAAAGGAATGAATCATGATTGAGACAGGCAGAAGGTATGATCGGACAAGTATACTTTCATACTTGTAATGATCCTGGGGAGGAGTGGAGTACTCACTCGCCTGCATTACGTGGTACCTTCTCTGTAGTCTCGACAGAAGTTGCAAAGGGAATAATCCGGTGGCGGTGGATGCAGAAGTAAGGTTACTCATTGATATAATATAACACTACAGAAAATGATGTCATCATTTATACTTATAGGGGCAGATAATTTGCCATTAACGCTGTACTTGGAATTTTTATGTATGCACGATCCAGTGGCAAAATTGACAAAGAAATCAGATGTGCCTTCACCACAACCACCAGAAGCCTTAATTCGGAGTTAATAACTGTATGGCAGACACTCTCATGACAAAGAATTCAGATGTGCCTTTACCACAACCACGAACAGTTTATAAGGGAGTTAATAACTGTGATGCAGACACTCTAATTGTGGATGTATCAGAACTATTCCTCATGTATACATACTTAGTGATTCTGTGAACATGCTGCGCAAAGTTGAAGCATGAGTCTCCCGTCCTAGTGTTACTTATTGAGATGGGGATAGCAGCACCTATTTGATTATGTGTTGTTGTTTTTTTATTGCTATCTATTAATGTCTTAAATAACCGATTCTATCAACACAGGAATACAAGACCCAGAATTTGTACTTAAACATAATGAAAAGAAAAATCCATGTAAAACGTGGGCAGGAAACTGAATAAAGCAATGGCAAAGTAAAGTACGAATTCCTTATGAGATGTTCCAGAAGGATATTGACAGCACCATTAGCAATAAAAAAAATATGAATCAAGAAACGTTAATAGCATTCAAATAAAAAAGAGCTGACTCCTAAACAACATCATAACAAATATGAAAAGAATGGGGGGGGGAGAACAGAGGACGTCAAAGAGAGAAGATAATGGATAGTATGACATGATACAGAGCCAGAATGGGGGGGGGGTGAACAGAGGACGTCAAAGAGAGAAGATAATGGATAGTATGACATGATACAGAGCCAGAATGGGGGAGGGGGACAGAGGACGTCAAAGAGAGAAGATAATGGATAGTATGACATGATACAGAGCCAGAATGGGGGGGGGGGGGGGAGAACAGAGGACGTCAAAGAGAGAAGATAATGGATAGTATGACATGATACAGAGCCAGAATGGGGGGGAGAACAGAGGACGTCAAAGAGAGAAGATAATGGATAGTATGACATGATACAGAGCCAGAATGGGGGAGGGGGACAGAGGACGTAAAAGAGAGAAGATAATGGATAGTATGACATGATACAGAGCCAGAATGGGGGAGGGGGACAGAGGACGTCAAAGAGAGAAGATAATGGATAGTATGACATGATACAGAGGCAGAATGGGGGGGGGGGAGAACAGAGGACGTCAAAGAGAGAAGATAATGGATAGTATGACATGATACAGAGCCAGAATGGGGGGGGGGGAGAACAGAGGACGTCAAAGAGAGAAGATAATGGATAGTATGACATGATACAGAGCCAGAATGGGGGGGGAGAACAGAGGACGTCAAAGAGAGAAGATAATGGATAGTATGACATGATACAGAGCCAGAATGGGGGAGGGGGACAGAGGACGTCAAAGAGAGAAGATAATGGATAGTATGACATGATACAGAGCCAGAATGGGGGGGGGAGAACAGAGGACGTCAAAGAGAGAAGATAATGGATAGTATGACATGATACAGAGCCAGAATGGGGGAGGGGGACAGAGGACGTCAAAGAGAGAAGATAATGGATAGTATGACATGATACAGAGGCAGAATGGGGGGGGGGGGACAGAGGACGTCAAAGAGAGAAGATAATGGATAGTATGACATGATACAGAGCCAGAATGGGGGAGGGGGACAGAGGACGTCAAAGAGAGAAGATAATGGATAGTATGACATGATCCAGAGGCAGAATGGGGGGGGGTGAACAGAGGACGTCAAAGAGAGAAGATAATGGATAGTATGACATGATACAGAGCCAGAATGGGGGGGGGGGAGAACAGAGGACGTCAAAGAGAGAAGATAATGGATAGTATGACATGATACAGAGCCAGAATGGGGGAGGGGGACAGAGGACGTCAAAGAGAGAAGATAATGGATAGTATGACATGATCCAGAGGCAGAATGGGGGGGGGGTGAACAGAGGACGTCAAAGAGAGAAGATAATGGATAGTATGACATGATACAGAGCCAGAATGGGGGGGGACAGAGGACGTCAAAGAGAGAAGATAATGGATAGTATGACATGATACAGAGGCAGAATGGGGGGGGACAGAGGACGTCAAAGAGAGAAGATAATGGATAGTATGACATGATACAGAGCCAGAATGGGGGAGGGGACAGAGGACGTCAAAGAGAGAAGATAATGGATAGTATGACATGATACAGAGCCAACAGTGGAGACATATCACTGCTAATAGAGTGTTGTAGAGATTATCAATGATTGCGTATTACACCTGGCATGGCACATGGTGATGATGGTGAAAGAGACGACAACATGGAAAGATTAATCATGGAAGGAATTATTGCTGGTTAACAACTGATCACCCAAGATGACGATGAACAAGAAGCATATCAAAGTCCTTGGGCGCGGTACATAGCTCCCATTGAGTCATGTTGAGATAAGATTATTTTTAAAGAAGTCACAAGAGCTCAAAACCTGTAGAAGATTGACATTCTTGTACCTGTAGCTTCCTCATGTACTGATTCAGCCTAGTAGCTCCACGCCTGACAAGAGTGCCAGTAATTAGTATGAGGAACGACATTCTTGTACTTGTGTTTTCCTCATGTACCCACTCAGCCTAGTAGTCCCCCGCCTGACTAGATTACCAGTCATAGTACGTAACTAAGCAATGTACAGTGATAACCCCCACGAAACTTCGGAAAGTACACTTGTAAACGAGACGACACAGTCCAGCATCGAAACTGCAACTTCCCGAAACTATGACAAATGGTTTGTTTTCTTTAATTTTGTGACAAAAAGACTGAGCTATAAAGAATACGTCACATGAAAAATAATAGTGATCTGTAAAACTTGTTTTAAACTTTCTGCGTTTGAAAAATGTGTGCAACGTTTGTCTGTCAGTGTAGCCCCAATGTCGGACTATGTAAAAGCTGTTTAGTTTGTGAGTGTAGCCGCAATGTCGGATTATGTAAAAGCTGTTTAGTTTGTGAGTGTAGTCCCAATGTCGGACTATGTAAAAGCTGTTTAGTTTGTCTGTGAGTGTAGCCCCAATGTCGGACTATGTAAAAGTTGTTTAGTTTGTCTGTGAGTGTAGTCCCAATGTCGGACTATGTAAAAGCTGTTTAGTTTATCTGTGAGTGTAGTCCTAATGTCGGATTATGTAAAAGCTGTTTAAGTTTGTTTTCGTCCCGAAGCCTGTATCTAAAAATGATGTTTGAAAATGTTTTGCTTGCAGTAAATATCTATTATATTTTCTCTGCTTTTGATGTAAGTCGTCACAGGAATGGTTTTCGGGCTGTATGTCGACGATCGGTGTTCAGGCTATCAAAACTTCATTATCCTGTTCTTAGCTTTGCCTTTGGGGCTACGGCACGTTTGATCTCTTGATATGCAATATTCTGCAGAAATAGTGTGACATCTCAGAATGTTGGTAACGCCTTCAAACTATCTTCTTTTTGGTCTTCCTCTGCATCATGCTGTTTCAATTTTCCTGTTGTATGCTCTTACCGCTGGTTAATACGGGTTCATTCTCAATAAGTATCAATGCATAATATACGGACTTTATTAGGGACTTTAACATGAAGATAAACAGAAAAAACTGAGGTAATGTCAATAGCAAAAACAGAAATACCACTATTCTAATCGATGACCAACAACTTAAACAAATGAAAGAATTCACTTATATTGGAAGCATCATATCATCGAATGGGAAAACACCACATAAATCCAACACAGCATACCAGATCTTGGGGCAGATGGTCCCTATCTTTAAAAACAAATATGTGAGCATGAACACCAAAAACTGCACTATATAAAACAATCATCATGCCATCACTATGCTACCAAAGTCAAACGTAGACACTAACAACATTTGTTACAACAGAAATGACTTGTCTACATAGAATCCTTTGAGTAACAATAAGAGACATAATTAGAAACGGAAAAATATGAAGACTAACAAACACAATGCCAATCCTGGATTACATCAGAAGACAGCAGAATTAAGTGGTTTTTGCATGCTCCTAGATTACCATCAGATAGTGCCCCTCAAAAAAGCATTACTATACAGACACGATGTATACAAAGCCAGGGGCAGACCTAGCAAACGATGGATTACAGAAATAAAAGAGTCAACGAAAATATATAGCACACAAAAAAGCATCCCCAGAGATATCTTCTGCACATGACGTTGCAAGGCATAAAGAGTTACACCGTTGACTATACAAAAAGAAAAGCATATTATATGTAAAATGGCTAGCACTAAGAACTAATATCTGGCACTGACGTATTTCTCGTTGCCATATTGGTCAATTAATGGTGGTGTTCTACTTGTGTTCGAATTTTACGTCAACTTAATTCATTCTTTCTACCTCTTAGTAATTACGGTGTTCTCAGTTTAATAGTGATTGGTTGTGTCTTAGCACTGATCTGAAATTTTACAAGAAATATGGTTCGTCTTACCGCACAGCTAATTAATATGTCGGCACAAAAACATAATCCAGTTAGAGATTGGGAACTTGATCTGAGAGGTATGATCCAATGTGAAGAAAATATGAAGACATTTCATTACCAGTTATCGAGCGTTAAGTTACACACAGTGAATTATTAGCGAGAATTAAGCGCATTGTTATCATTGTATTGTAAGTTAATAATTTCTCGTTTATTATTGCAACAAAAAAATTGGACTAGTAAGGTAGTCCAGTTAACTGTTATGACAATTTATGGTGACGACTTTGAAATAGTTGATTGTATCGATTGATTTTGATGTCCCTCGCAACTTGTAAATTTGTTGTTGCAAATTTTGTTCATTCATAATTACATAATTGATGTATTAATTATTGTATTATACTATTCAAATCATTATGTATTCAATAATTCATTGTATTATTTGTTGTATTTGCACTTGGTCAATCCAAGTCTTTTTATGTTTGGTGTTCTTCTGCGTTCATTCTCAAACTCCTACTGGATCTAGCAGGACCATGATCCTACTAGATTTCCAGCAGGATGTAGTCTAGAAAATGGAAATGCGTTGTGTTGCCGTTTTATTTGCGCCTATGGCCCGACGCATCCGTCTTCGACGGGGTTTGGTGTTCAATAGTATACTTTAATATACTACTGTACTACTCACTGTGAGTATGCTCGCTGTTCTTGTTTTTTTCCCTGAAAATATGCTGATTTGATTATTAAGAGAAATAAAGATCAGGCAAATAAAATATTTTATTAAATTGTCAGTAAAAGACATGGCACCTTGTTAAGACTAAGACATTACTTGAGGGTAAAGTCGAAGGGAAGCGAGCAAGAGGTAGGCAGAGATACAAGTGAGAGAATAACATCACAAGATGGTTACAGTCTAGCAGAGTGTACCACCAAAACAAGACACAGGGAATGTTGGTCTGTTGCAGCCAACCTTTGTTGTCAAGATGGCACTTAATGATGATGATGCTGATTAGCAGGATTAGATCCTGGCTGTAGTCGAGAGAAAGTATGCAATGCAGTGGCATCAGTGTGCCTTCTATTTATAATTTATTTATGTTTAGACCTTCAAGCAATGCTAGATAACTTTGTTTTGGAGGTTTAAATTATGTTATTCTCCAAGCAAGTTAGCAACACTCTGTAGCCTGCAAGCATTGTGCAGTTTTGTTGAGACAGATAAATTTAGAAAAATTGTAGTAAAATGAAGGAGCTACTTTTGGGAAAGTTGAGCTCTTCACTTGTATATGATTGACTGCGAGTGTGATACCTGGTACATTTTTTTTACACAGAGACACACCCAACAACATAAAATGATTACACACAAATATTATCCTAAAATATGCACACAGATGGATCGACAGAGGGACTTTAAAAACGGAGGAAGAGTCGTCTTTATAAGATATAACAACGGAGAAAGAGGCAAACAGGAAAGACATGCTCAAACTTCAGAGCAGAAACCAAGACACTCCTGCATGCACTGAGAGCTCTCGCTTCCACAGATCATTCAGTACCATCCAATGTAGTGATATTCATGGACTGCAGATCCTTATTGGAAGCATTACAAAGTAACAAAAATTAAAACACATTACACAAAATTAGACTAAGCTGACAAACATAAAAAAAAGATCACTCTTGTATGGCTACCTGCCCATTGTGGTATCACTGAAAATGAGAGAGCTGATGCCCTGGCAAAAGCTGGAGGTAAAATTGAACAATTTAGCTATCCTCTGCCATACAGTGAGGCCAAAACACTAATCCACAACCATTATACATCACAATGGAAGAAAGATATGGATATTGACCAGACACCAACTTCATAGGCAACAACAGACCATCATCTTTCTGCTTAGAACATTCACATAAGTGAATGTGCATAAGTGAATTCACATAAGGAATAGGCATATACCCCTGAACAAATACTCCAAGACTGTCCAGAATACAAAGAACTGCGAGGCAAGACACGGACTGAACTGAGGCAAAAACTTTGGGGCAGCCACTCTGATTTGAAAACTGTGAACTTTGTCCTGGTGGCTGGCCTGAAGAAGAAGAAGCAAAAGTACGCAGACCTGTCTCATTTACTTTTGTGGAGGAGAGAAAACATTACAATGGTTTTATTGAGCAAATAATTCAAAATTTCTGTTTTATTTTTTAAACAGGATACAGAATACCTGTCATAGAGAACTTGGGAGCAACCTTGGTAAGTGGTTATGTTCTTGTCTATCCAGTAGGGATATTTCAATTGGACACAATCCTAATTATATCCAGTGTCCTGGGCCCATATAAAAGCGATAAAAGTGTTGAATCTATTCTCCAAAAGTAAGGTGTTAATAATATTTTCTTTGAAAACAACCCCAAGTCCCTTGAAATCATCGGAACAGAATCCATAAAACATGCATGGAATACAGCATCGAAATTCATCAGAATTTGTTGCAGTGAAGCAGCAGCTAAATATTGAGCATAACTTCTCTGTTTTACAACATAATCGGTAATGAACATGGAGGTTGTGACGTAGTCCTAGCTTAGTATGGCACGGATCATTCATAACAGTGAACCTAACATGATCCTTGAATTTTTTTATTGTGTATTTTGTATTATTTTCTTGATGAAGACCTATTGGCCTATATACATCAATTCAGCCAGTTTTATGGAATGTAAAATTTATTAGTTCAATACAGGGAGACATGACTATATTTTTAATGAAACGATCCTACATAATTTAACAAAAAGAAATATTGATAAAGACAAAACGCATTTTACCGTTGCTAAGTCTGCTGCCAGATTCATTGATCTGTGCGCTACACACTGAGAGTACCCCCTTGGATGACCCGGATGGGGGGGGGCTCGCTTAGCACGCAGATCAACGCAACAGACCTAGCGAATGTTTAATCTCCTATTCAATTAACCATTTTATTGTTCTGTGCCGTCTCGAAAGCTGAATAAAACTGCATAATATTAAAAAGTTGGAATGAAGGCACTTCTCCCCATATTGAACCAACTTATTTGTTCCATGTGATTAAATTAGTTTTGTGAAATGTGATCTTTATATTCCATGTGATTTGTTAAATGTAAAATTATGTGTTTCAGGTGATTTTCTCCATCTTGTAAATTATAGCACATAATATTTTGTGTTCTGTTTCTAGCCATAATTCTGTTCTCTCTAGTTGCCTTGCCAGTGTGTAATTATACTGTCAGAAGATTTGCCTTTTATTTCACATCCATAAAAAAAAAATATGGTTGTGTATCCTGTTCAGGACATATCCATCAACCCAGAATTGTTTGGATGAGTTGATTTTCTAGGCAATATAAATATGTTCTGTAGTCATATGCATAATTCTATTTTATTCCTTTGTTTATTTAATGACAGGATCAGTTTGACACAATTGACTTCACGGATAATGATATTCGGAAAATAGACAAGTTTCCACTTTTGAAACGATTAAAGCACATATTTCTCAGCAACAACAGAATTGTGTAAGTACTCTGTGTTTCTTCTTCTTCTTCTGCGTTCATTCGGGCCCAGGGAACACACGGGCGGTACTCTGTGTTTAAAAAAATGACCTTAATGTCCTAGTATCAATAGTCAAATTGTGTGATCCATTCCAGGCATTTTCTTGTGTTTTTACACCAAAAGTGAGACACATAAGAAGATTGATTTTCTATACTGAACACATGAGAAGGTTGATCTATATAAAGAAGCTTGTCCTGAGAGATAGTGTACTCTGCAAAAAAATGTCCCCAACACTTTAAGATACATCTTGCATGACAAGGGCTGATGATTGTCAAATAGAACAGGCAGCTACAGTCCATCTTTATTTATAACATCTACTCTGTAGGTTGTTCACACAGTAGCGCCAATGAATGTTAAAAAAATTAAGTAAAAATGTACTGTTATGGAATAACAAAATCAATTAAATATTCCTCCTCCGAAGATGAATGTGTTGGGCCATTGGCATAAATAAAACGGTGACAACACATTTCCATTCTCTGTACTACATCCAACAGGAAATCTTGTACGTCCTGTTACAAGAGAAATACAGCGGGAGTTTGAGAATGAACAATGAAGAAGAAATAAATATTCCAATAACTATTTGCACAGTGAGTTGTGCATTTGTGTCCTCTTCTTAGGCTAAGTATTCTTCTTCAGCATTCATTCACAACCCCCCCCCCCCCCCCCCCCCCCCCCGATCTCTCTTGTAGCTAGACAATGGCCATACTATATTTCCAGCAGGATATAGTCCAGAGAATGGAGATGTGTCACCATTTTATTTGCTCCAATGTCCCGACATCCGTCTTCAGCAGAGACTGAGTATATTATTGTTATAGAATGTATGGAGGTTCCAAAACACATTCTTATTCCTAGAAATCCTTAACACAAGTGAGCATATTTTAACTCATAGTAGACCAAGCGACAACCTATTTGTCATTTGTCCCTATATATCCCTATTGTCCCTGGTCCACTAGGAGTTAATCTAAAAACATAATAGGACAAATCTATCTTCATCCGCTTTTTTCTTTTAAAAAAAAAGTTTGTGGAATTTCCCACGCAAGCAAGGTGATTAGTTGTTTTAAAAGATGATATAACTTCTGTGTACCAAAGTCATATCTATGACCCAATTATTGTTTAAATGATGAAATAACTTCTCCTGTGTACCAAAGTCGTATCTATGACCCAATTATTGTTTCTTGTGTTACAGCAGTATATGATGTTCTTGTTTCTTGTGTTTCCATGATTAGAACCAATGATAGCCATTTTGGTGGTCATCCTACATCCCTTTTCTTCTGCAATCACTCTCTGATAACTACACAAAAGTTTGTGTGATGCATACCTGGGAGCGTGAAGTACGCTGTGCTGCTGGTTTCAGAGTGCAGCTGTTATTTTGTACCTTCCAGCCTAGCAAATCTGATTTTGACATATATTCCTATTGTATTGCTATAAAAAATGTTTTTAATGGTTACTATGAACACTACTGGAAACTGCATTCTGAAATCTGCATAATAATGACTTTCATACATATTTTATACAATCTTTATTGTTGCTACTAAAATGTTTCAGCCGAATATCAGAAGACCTTCAGGAGACTCTTCCCAGTTTGGAGACATTGATTCTGACAAACAACAGCATTAAAGAACTGTCAGACATTGACCCTCTGGGAACTATCAGCACACTCAAATATCTCAGGTTTGTTGTATGATATTTCATGTGTTTCTAATGTGCATAAAACATGTTATCATGTTCTGCATAATGTGATCTTGTGAGAAGTATAAGTGCGAACATGGCTACAATATAGCACACATTTAGTCATGAGATACTTTTCTGTTTAAGATTGCATTCTGTGTGTATGTTGTGAGGTTTATTGCTACACAACATTCTACATTATTATCCGATTTCCACTAGTCATTTTCCAGTATAAGAGCAAGCTGCGGATGTGTAGCCAATGTTACAAAAATACAACTAGTTCTCAACTATGCTCATCTCATGATTGACAGAGGCAGCCTCATAAAGTAGATGGTGGATGGTCTGTCCAGTTCATGATTGATAGAGGCAGCCTCATAAAGTAGATGGTGGATGGTCTGTCCAGTTCATGATTGACAGAGGCAGCCTCATAGAGAAGATGGTGGATGTTCTGTCCAGCTCATGATTGACAGAGGCGGCCTCATAGAGAAGATGGTGGATGTTCTGTCCAGCTCATGATTGACAGAGGCGGCCTCATAAAGTAGATGGTGGATGGTCTGTCCAGCTCATGATTGATACAGGCAGCCTCATAAAGTAGATGGTGGATGGCCTGTCCAGCTCATGACTGACAGAGGCAGCCTCATAAAGTAGATGGTGGATGGTCTGTCAAGCTCATGACTGACAGAGGCAGCCTCATAAAATAGATGGTGGGTGGTCTGTCCTGCTCATGATTGACAGAGGCAGTGTCATAAAGTAGATGGTCCATTAAACTAGACTCTATCAACTCCTGCCCCAAGGAGTGGATCCAAGCATACATAGATGTGTCAGCCTTCAAAGTCACCATCAATGCAGGATATGGCTCTCTAATAGTCCCCCCTGACAAAGCATCTATAGAGTTATCTGCTGCTTGTGGAGAGTTATGCAGCAACTATTATGTAGAGGTGAAATCAATATCAGAAACACTCTCATACATCACCACCAAAATACAAAAATGATGCAACACGTCCAAAGAACCTGGTAAATATTCAGACTCCCTATCTCCTCTACGAGCCCTTGAAAACTGGAATCTAGCAGCAGAGAAAACCATAAGCAACATACTACAAACATACTTACATCCTATGTCATCAATACTACAAACATACATCCGATGTCATCAATACTACAAACATACTTACATCCGATGTCATCAATACTACAAACATACTTACATCCTATGTCATCAATACTACAAACATACTTACATCCTATGTATCAATACTACAAACATACTTACATCCGATGTCATCAATACTACAAACATACTTACATCCTATGTCATCAATACTACAAACATACTTACATCCTATGTCATCAATACTACACTACAGTGGATACCAGGCCACACAGGTATCAGCGGGAATGAAAGTGTTGATAAATTGGCACAAAACGAGTATGCCACCAACCAGGAATATCCGCCAACCTCAGAAGAGCTAAACACATCGTAAACAACAATGGATGGGCCACTTGCTCAAAAAGAAGAGTGCTATATGCAGACATGTCCAACTAAATAGACTACACTGCAAAGATCGAACCACAATATTTAGGCTGCGAACAACACATGTATAACCTAATAAACATCTACAAAGGATTACCACAGACCATACACCATACTGCAGCATTAAACAGTAAAACACCACCTAATTGAATTCTCTGTACTAAAAGATCTACAAAAACAACTGTTACCACCAAACCCCTCCAACATCAACACCCTTTATGCAGACAAAACATAGCTGAAGAAGACATGCACCTACCACCACCCGGCACAGGGAAGAAAGAGTCAAAGCTCACAACCCCTGGGATCAGATCAGTAAAGTAGATCTGTCCAGCTCATGAGTGACAGAGGCAGCCATCTAGAAAAAAAACTTTGGAGAGTTACACATAAAATTGGTACAACTATTTCCATTACAACGAAAGAATATAAATCGATGGCTGTGTCCATCCACATCCTCATGATTGGGAAAGTCTGGATATTAACAGCTTCGACATGACTTTTAATCCTCATATTTTATATTTCAGCTTTCTTGGAAATCCAGTTGTGACAAAGAAAAATTACAGATATTATGTCATCCACAAAGTGCCCAGTCTCAGGGTTTTGGACTTTAACAGAATCCGACAGAAGGTAACCCTGTCTTGTCATTGATATGAACTTGTTTAACCTTTTTAGATAAGTGGGTTCATTACATAGACAGCTTCCATCTACAATGGTCAAGGGGATGTACTTGATGTGAACACTGCAATTGATGACACATCATGGCTGAAATATTTGGTGAATTATGCATTAAATGTGACATGAGAGAGACTGATTTTCTAGTAATGCAATTTTTTAAAAATCTGTTTGAATTAATTTGTTGATTACTTCCCCCGTTCTTATTTATTGTGTCCAGTCTGTGTTTAACTTTCTTATTGTTAGTTACAGGTGCTAGTGGACATTAATGGGAGTCCATTTGTTTCTCATTCTATAACTGATGTTTGTGTGTTTCCTTAGATAAGACAAGAACAAGTCCTTAGATATGTGCTTTCTGCTGTTTACTTTGAGACTGCATCATTTCTGTTCTTCGTTCATTCTCAAAATCCTGCAGATCAGCAGGATTAGTCAGAACAGAATGTGCTGCGTCAAGGTTTAAATATCCCATATAGGGTCAGTGACCAAAAGCCATGCTGAAGTCGGATGTGTCAGGCCGATAGGTGCAGATATCGCAGCAATGCTGTAAACCATGACACAACGCATTCCTTTCTCCTGACTACATCCTGCTAATCTGCAGGAGTTTGAGAACGAACGCAGAAGAAATATTTGCTGTAATATCTGCACCTTTTCAGTCTCACACATCTGACTTTAGCATGGCTTCTGGGTCACTTTGACCTACTCCTTCCCCAAAACCTCCTTAGGCTCCTCATACGACATACATGGTGTCGCTATTCTTTGCTCCCCTTTCACATTTCCCCATACAACATACATGGTACTGCTTTTCTTTGCTCCCCCCTTTTTTTGTCACCACAAGACACAGCATTAAAGACTGCTGACTTTCAATTTGTGTGTTAATCTCAATAGTTTTAGTTAAATGTGCATGTTTTGTGCAAAGCTTGCTCAATCACGAATCTCTGTGTGTTGCCAAAGTTCAAAATGTAGCTACATTGTGACTTGTCATGTACTATGAGGCAACTAAGGAATGTTTTTAGGGGCAGTGTCAGTTGTCCTGTCCCATAGAGCAGGCATTCTGAACCCGGTGCTCACGAGAGTCATGGTGCTGTAGTAATGATATGTAGTGCTCTTGCCATACAAGTTAAAAGTGCTTGTATGTAATAAGTCACGAGCTTATGTTTACAATTAAAATTTTTATGTCCAATGTATTATCCACAATATTTTTAGGAAAATGATTGGGGGGATGTATACAGTTCAATATAGATGGTTATATAGCTAGTATTTACTTTCAAATCTCCTTTTATCCAAGTATATTCTATATGTGTGCTATGATGCTCATAACTCAGTATTACATGTGGCCAATCTTTGACATTCAAAAATGGTTGTGGACAACTGCCATAAAGGGTGACAGTGATCCACAGCTTAGCTCTAAACCATGTTGCACAATGCATTACAGTGTGTATAAAATCCTGCTAATCTGCAGGAGTTTGAGAACAAACACAGAATAGTTGATGCTGCTAAATCTGACTTGTAACACTATATAATACTGTATAAATCTGACTTGTAACACTATATAATAATGTATAACTAGTGCGTTCAGGATTCTTTTGGTCATGCTAGATCTTCAAGCCAGTCATCTAAAGCTCTTAGCTGTCTCCAGGTCAGAGCAGCTGCCCCAAAGTTTTTACCTCAGTTTGGTCTAGTGTGACACATAGCCACATAACTTAGCCTCACAGTTCTTTATACAGGGTGACACACAAAAAACGGTAGTCACCGGAAGTTATTCGTTTTTTGTGTCACCCTGTAAGCTGGGCAGTCTTGGAGTATGTGTTCATGTTGCACATGGACATTCATTGGTGTAAGCTACCCTGATCTGGTATAGGTGGCCCTGTAGTCTGCAGTGGCCAGTTCTATGTCGGAAAATGATACTGTTGTTACCTATATAACATTTCACAGTCAGTGCATGCACTGTTTTTTTTTTTTGTTCTCCTAATGTAAACATACATTTTACCTATGAAGTTGGTGTGGCTATATAACAATTCACAATGCATACGCTGTTTTTTGTTCTCTGTTCACATTCTGCTCTTTCTGATAGGAGAGAGAAGCAGCATCAAAACTGTTCAAAAAGAAGAAGAGTCAGCAGCAACAGCCTGTGGTAGCAGGGAAAGTTGAAAAACCAAAGACATTCACTCCAGGTGAAAAGCTAACACCCTCCAGACCTGTTTCTACCTTACCTCCAAAGCAAGACATTGCAGCCATAAGGGTGAGGACATGTTTGTTATTTATGTATGTTAGAAATACACAAACCATGTGAAGAATTCTGATCTTTCAAACAAGTCACAATAAACAGCACTCAACCAATAATTCATTGCTAGTTCACACAAGAAATTTTGTAACCTAACACTGGGAACAGAATCCATTTCGATACCATTTGAAATTTGGTGCTGTATTTTTTTTAGTTGACAGCTGCATGCTAAGGGTGATGTGCTTTACATCTTTCCCAGATTTTTTTCCAGTGCCCAGAAGCTGCATTAACCCTTTCACCCTTATGAGATGAGATTTACCAATTGTCAATCCCTGATCCCTAACGCAAGGGGCACAACTCCTCCAAAATATGGATATGATGATGACAAAATTACATTTTCTTTCAAACTATTCATCATATCACACTCAGACTTGGCAGATCAACAGAAAAATGAATAGTCTTGTATAAACCTATATTAAAGATAATTTAATACATATATGTTTTAAATAATAAACTGTCAAACTCGACATAATGTGGGGAAAATTATTTTTTTACCTATGGGGTGTTGAGTAGAGGAGTCATATTGAGACGAAAATATTGAGATATATTCTCAAATTCCCTTTTTTCAAACCGTGTGAAATGCCCAAAACGTTGAACCTGTATCTCGTAGATTAAACATTAAACAGGAAGCTAAACCACGGATCTACGCAATGGCCATGGTTTTTAATAGTCCCGGCGCAAACTAAAAATGTAATGTCGATCGCAACGAAACAAGTAACAAAAATTGAGCGGCGGCGGCTCGAAAATCGGTTACAACTCCGCTAATTTAAAAAAAATCGTAATAAATAATTTTTATGTCCGATTGCTCCGGTTAAAACATAAGCTAAACCACGGACCTGCGCAATGGTCGTGGTTTTTTATAGATCCGGCACACACAAAAAATGTACTATCGATCGCAACAGTACACGTAAAAAAAGCAACTCCGCGCCGCTCTAAGGGGAATCGGTTAAGAAGCAACATAAATCCTTCCTCTCAAATGGAAATCAGTCCTGGACCACTGAATTAGGAGGCCCGTGCTCTTCTTCTGCATGTATATTCCTCTGCATTGGTTGCCATCAGGATAGATGTGTTTCAAAATTATTATAAGTTCATAATTTTTCCCTTGTTGTTTTCCCCTTGGACACTTATTTTCATGTCATACAAGTGTTTCATGTTAAAATTAAACAATTTCACAACGGATCATTTTTACCCTTGGATGGCCTTATTTTCATAAGATACTAATTCATCTAATTCTACAGAAAGCAATTGCTAATGCTAAAACCTTGGAAGAAATTGATAGATTGAATCAGCTTTTGAAGATGGGGCACATCCCAGGACAAGATACCAAAACAAACAGACAGACATCAGGTAGAGGTGAGTGATGTTTCATTGTACCACATTCTGATTTTTAGTTACATAATCTGTGGCATCATAAATCATTGTGTAACATCAATGTTTTTTTCCTTATTTTTATTTAACCTTTAGCAAGCCAGATTAAAAAATACGAAACGTCTCCCTGCCACCGGATTCTTTTTTGAAAATTTTCATTATTGATGGTGACTGTTTTGAAAATGTGATAATTTTTTGGTTGTTAGAGATATTTAAATAATATTTGCACATATAAATAAAGAATTGAATTATGCATATATTGGTGTAATTTATGTACGTGTGTGTGTGATACCAGACGTATGAGAAAGTGGTAAAGACGTTTTTCACAAAAAACATATATTTTATAACAAATAAAGAGGGAAAAAATAAGGGAAAAAAATAACTTACCTTACATATCGAATTCCTTGGCAACACTGTCAACTAAATCACGTAAATCTGTTGTATTTATGTTCTTTCACTGCGAAATTATCAAAATATAGCCGGGGGAACTGTATAAAACATGTAGATTTGCAGTAAAATCGTTCTTTGAGCTTAGGCCTAGAGTTATTTTTTCTGCCACTTCAAAATATTCGATATCAAACGTACAAGTCCCCAAACCAGCACGGCATTCTGTATATTCACTGCTGTGAAACTAAATAACCTAATAATCCATGATTCAATCCACGATTCAATGTTATTTTATTCGAAATACGATGAAATAAAGGTCAGTAAAACCGATCCATCATCATGGCATCGTACCGGTGTACAGATGTGGTCAGATTAATTGCTCTTAAACTTTTACGAATAGCCAGCCATTTTCAAAAACGATCATGTCGGAAGTGGAGGATGTACCGGCTTCGATTGCGCATGTCCCCAGCTATGTGTACGGACTGTGGTACGTGTAAATCTCACGATAATCTCGCTGGGAGGGACGGCCCGCCATCAGCGCGCGTAACCATTTTGTTTTTCGGCGGCTGGATATCATATCGGCTCGGTGAAGGTTAAAACATGTAGCTATCTTCTCCTCCTTCCTACTTATTTAATATTAAATGTGCATTTATATATTATTTGTCTGCTGTCTTGTGTCCTGAGAAAGACTTTTTTGGTCGAAACATCATGCCTTTGTTTTAACACTTTAGCTTATGTCTGTTTCTCCCAGTGCTAAAACTGCTGGAGCATAGGAAAGAAGAAATTGTTAGTTGTGTAAATATGTCATTATTCCTGTGTAAGTTTGTGATTATTCTTGTGACAAACGTACTATTTTTAATCACTTTTACCACTCTGTCCAGTTTTGTGGTTGAAAAGTACATAGCTCGTCATGGGTGACCAAAGTGCCAGGTTTAAACCTTGCCATTGACACTCATGCTGCCCAGGTGTTGCCGTGGCTCAAAAAGCAAGTAATGAATAGTGGCACTGCTAATTGCCAAGCATATCGTAAAAGGAAACTAAGGAGGTTTTTGAGTTGAATTGGCTATCCCATATAGGGTCAAATGGACCTAGAATATATGCTAAAGTTTGATGTTCCCAGGCGGTATGCACAGATATTGCAGCGCAGCTGTAAGCCATTCTCCGGACTACATCTGTGTCAAGCAGTAGGCACAGATATCGCAGTAGAGCTGTAAATCATTCTCCGGACTACATCCTACTGATCTGCAGGAGTTTGAGAATGAATACAGAAGGCATTTGGACCATAAAGCAATGGCAACTTGTTGAACTTATTTATATTTCCTACAAAATCAATGCAGCCCAAAATAATACTGGATTGAACGCTACGTCCTTGATAGAATATGCTATACACAAATAATGCTTGGTTGAACATACGTCCTAGATAAGATATGCTACCCAATTTCATTTCTGCAGGCCCACTTTTTGCCCATCAGGCCAAGTATGCAACAGTAAAGTCTCGAAAGATGACATGACAATATAGCGAGGTTTTCTTCTTGTGAAAACCACACAGTATTTAATCTGTTCAATTACATTTCCCTTTGTGGTGCAACATTCAGATAATCCAGATGCACATTACCCTTGGGAAACAAGATGAGCTCCAGCCCTGACCCAATGTATAACTGTACACAGTGGCACATAGGCTGTGGTGAAAAGAAACTGCTGGACGTGGCAATTGATTTAGAGAGCCCTAATCAGGCTATAAGTTGGTCCTGCACAATTGGACTGTCCCCTTTGGTGATGTAAAACTCACAGCTAGTTGCCCCCACCCATCCTAGCAGAAGATATCAGACAGCTGGCAACATCTTTTATTTGGTGTCATTTTATTTCTAAATTTGCCATAACATCTAAAACTAAACATTTATATTTCTTAGACTTTTAAAACAAATATAATTCATTGAGTTTTCTAGAAAATTTTCCAGATGGGGAAAGTTACTCAACAGGTACTCTCACAAGACCTGTTATTTATGTGGGTTTCCTGTTAATGCTAATTGCACCAGTTTCTGGATTTCTTAATTGGAACAATGAATTGCTGTGACTTGAACCCTCATCTCTAATCACATCCATATCATGCTACTAGGCTTTGGTCATTTCAAAGATATCAGAGTGTGTGTGAGTGAGATTCTCTGGAAGAATACACTTGTCCAGAAATAACAAATGAAATATTTCTACTGACATACATAGTACTTGTTCAAATGTAAACAGTGAGTTACATCTGAAGTAATTGTCAAGCATATTTTTAGAAGAAAGAGTGTCACTGGAAGTAAGCACACGATTATTTTAGTTTCGTGCATGACGGTTGTCAGGCTGCCTGATTCTGGTAAGTTTGAAGTTGTTGTGAAATGTCTTAACGTTTTAAAGAAAACAGAAATAGTTTTGAAAAAAGTCCTTGATGTCGACTAGACAGATCACATAATCCGTGTGATGTTGACTGAACTTGACAGAGCACATAATGCTTGTGTTATAGACTAGACTTGACCAAGCACATAATCCTTGTAATGTTGACCGGACTTGGCTGATCACATCATTTTGTGTTGTTTACTACACTTGACAGATCACATAATTTTGTGGTGTTGACTAGACTTGACAGATCACATAATTTTGTGGTGTTGACTAGACTTGACAGATCACATAATTTTGTGGTGTTGACCACACTTGACAGATCACATAATTTTGTGGTGTTGACCACACTTGACAGATCACATAATTTTGTGGTGTTGACTAGACTTGACAGATCACATAATTTTGTGGTGTTGACTAGACTTGACAGATCACATAATTTTGTGGTGTTGACCACACTTGACAGATCACATAATTTTGTGGTGTTGACCACACTTGACAGATCACATAATTTTGTGGTGTTGACCACACTTGACAGATCACATAATTTTGTGGTGTTGACCACACTTGACAGATCACATAATTTTGTGGTGTTGACTAGACTTGACAGATCACATAATTTTGTGGTGTTGACCACACTTGACAGATCACATAATTTTGTGGTGTTGACTAGACTTGACAACACATAATCCATGTGATGTTGACGTAAAAATATTGGTGAGAAAAGTTGGTAATGCTATAGTATGAAATATCTGAAGAGAACACAAACAGTCAAGTATATACTTCTGTGTTTGCTCTCCAATAATCCAGCAAGGAATTTCACAGCTGTTGCATTATATGCATCTTTCAGTCCAGCGCATACGATTTCGAAATATAGTCGAGTAGGAATAGTACATCAACAAGAAAAGTCACATTCTGTCAAAAAATATTAATTAGTCATATAATTATTAAGTAGTAAGACAAAAATATTGAGGAAACTAGACCCTTGGTACAATCCAAGTTTCACTTGTGCAACATTATTAGACATTCACAGTAAGATCAGTATCTGCAGCCATGTCAGAAGGACAGCAGCTAACAGATTTATATAACATTCTCTGTAAGACCAAGAGCTGGAGTCATGTTAGAAGAAAAACAGTCAACAAATTTGTATGGCATTCACCTGACACACAATAGTAGAAGTGAGTGACTATGTTAAACACACCCTTATTTTTTTAGAAATGTTGTCATACCAGCAGCAGCTCATACTGTGCAGACACTTGATCTTGTTATAATAATCATAGCCAACAATATCACAGTCCCATCCGCTGAATGTTATGTCATCCTCTTGTAGTCATGCACAATATAATAACTGTGTACTTATATTTTTTTCTTTCATCTTCAGCGGAGACAAATAGGCAGAAGGACAATTTTGAGGAGGAAGAGGAAGACGAGGAGATGGAAGAGAATGAATATAAAAAGCAGGCTTCAGGCTACAAAAGAAGGGCAGCTCATGATGTTGACATGGACGATGATTGAGCCATTGTTGTGTTGTTGAATATTGATGTTTGGCTTGTTATTTCAGACTGTGACGATAGAGGGGAAAAAATGAGTTGTTTCTGTGTGGCAAAGAATGTCATAAACTTAAGTTTAACAAACTTGATTGTTTGGTTTCCTGCAGGTTTGTGCTGTTATCTGAAATCAGCTTGCAATGTACTACTTTAGTGTTGAATTTGGGTTGAGTTCTTGTACTTGTTGGAGTGTTCATGGTTATTCAAACATTCTTCCAATTAGAAGGATGTATTCTGAAGAACGGTATGTGTTGTATCCCCTGATTTACATAGTTGCTTCAATATTGTGATACGCTGTCCTGTATCATTCATCGACATAGATCTCTGAGACAAGGAAGATGACTGACATAGAGCTGTGTCTGAGACAAGGAACATTCTGAAAGAGGTGAAATATAATTTCTTCAAATTTTTTCCCAGTCATTAGAAGTTTTCAAATTTAGGAACCGGTTACAATTTATATAGCATGCCTTGCATTGGGTTTTTCGACATCGTGTTCTGCTAATATTTATTTTCATATTCTGATAATATGGACCTGGTTAGTGATTGTGTTTTCTCTTTACCTGCTTCAATGTTTCCATTCCGAGTTCTCGTAATCACCACTGTTGGTTGTATACCTTCTGTATCTCAATTTAGTTTCTCATAGTGTGTTCAATTATTGGCTCATCCTTCTTCTCTCTGTGTTGCCTGTATCAGGCCAGCAGGCCTGCCTGATAGCATACTCTGCAGTTTGATGATACAGAAACATGTCATTTGTTAATGTACTAAAGGTTCTGATACTCTGTTTAAATTCAGAGGCTGGGTTGTCTTCTCAAAGATATGAATAGGTAAGTATTTCATATAATTCAAACAACTATTGCGAAACTAGATATTTAGTCAGAAATTAAAACCACCATCAAAGTTGGTCATGGTGTCTATTTAGAATATCCGGACGACATCCGATGAGTTGGTTGGGGGGGGGGGGGTATGCTCCAACTATTTAGCTGAGTAACAGCTGTAGAAGTTGTCTTGTACAACCTGAAGATCATATTTTATGCATTTTTCATGTGATATATTCTTTCCAGAACGTGGCCTTCCTTATTCATTCTAAACATTCCGCAATTCTGGATAAGTTGACTTGTCGCAGCTAGAGACATATTTAAGTAGTCTGATATATCACTGCACCATCGTCGTCTTGAGCATCCTCTTCCCCTGTTGCCGTTAACCTCTGTCTTCAGCTTTTAATCTTTCCATGCTGTTATGTCTCTTTATATGACCCAAAAATACACATTTTTCTTGTTAGGATATGTTGTCTGGTAAAGCCTTGGTGAATAGCACTGACATAAGAAGAGAAAGGATTGAATTAATTAGAGCAGTCATGGATACCCTACGAAAAGATGAGGTTGAACGAGACAGTGTACATATTCAGAGAATGGGAGTGACTAGAGGCGATGGGAGAAAGTGCTCCCTTGCCAGAAACATCAGAAGAACATGTAATCAGCAACTGACTGGGACAAAGTGATGGGAGAAAGATACCCTACGAAAATATGAGGTTGAACGAGACAGTGTACATATTCAGAGAATGGGAGTGACTAGAGGCGATGGGAGAAAGTGCTCCCTTGCCAGAAACATCAGAAGAACATGTAATCAGCAACTGACTGGGACACTGAGCGTATATACTTTTATATGGCTGACGGAATGGCAAGCAGGGCGTATATGGGAATGTTCCCACTTTTATATGGCTGACGGAATGGCAAGCAGGGCGTATATGGGAATGTTCCCACTTTTATATGGCTGACGGAACGGCAAGCAGGGCGTATATGGGAATGTTCCCAGTGCTGTGTTGCTTATTCCTAATCAAGAATCACAGGTTATTCTCCGTTGTGCACCTGAGGCGACACCCAGGATATTATAGGTCTCAAAGGCATGGATCTTCTTCTCATTCGCAGTTTGACATGTCCACACAGCCAGTCCTGTTTTCTTAATAAATGCTGCTGTATTTGAAAGCTCCTCAGTGCTCCCATATGTCTTTCTGTGGATATCCATCTCTGTGGGCCAGTGTTCTTCCGTTAACTGATTTAGTGTAAAGACATGGATGTGTAAAGGGAGTTTATAGATGCATGTTTAGTCCCCAAAAGAAGGCATTCCAGTGTACCACGATCTCAGAGTTACCAAGTCCTGCCAGAGGCACAGTACACACATCTGGGTCAACTATCTCATCATTCTTGTGTACGATTTATTGATCCATCCACAGTTATGGCAAATCTAGCATTCCCCAGTCACCTAGGAGGAGTCTACCAGAAAAGGACAAAGGTGCAATTTGCGTTGGCATGCATCTCTTCGTCATCCATTGGGATTATTTGATAGAAGACAAAAGTCAGAGATTGAGACAAGATGTAACAATGATGATTTTTCCACAGATGAGGGGTTGTCAGCCTACACAACTTTCCTTAGTCGCCTCCTACGACATGCCTGGAAAGAAGATAGTGGTCCTATTCTTTGCTCCCTGAACTAGAATTCCATGCCATGGTTGCCTTTGCTGAAAATATATCACTGTCAACCAGCTGCTTAAAACTCATAAAGTCAATATAATTATGCAATGGATCTCTGACCATTCTAACACACCTGGCAATTGTAATGTTGACAAACTGACAAAAAAAGAAGCATGACAAGAACAGTCGTGCACATTAACAACCATGTACAGATAAACATGTTGAAATATATTAGCAAAGAGACCAAATGAGAGACACTGCAAGAGAAATATATAACCTACCCACATCCACACAAAAAACATGTTAACATTTTTCTACAACCCATGTACCATCTTTCAAATTTGTACCCAACATATACAGCTTAACAATCACTGAACAGAACACACTTCAGGGCGCAGGCTATATAGTCATCTTTACGAAACTGTTGACCAGCACTTTTTAAAATGTCTAACACTGGCCGAAATTAGAAAAATGCTTCTCCCTCCAAGAGCAGATAGTTATGTGGAACAAAACGGTTCACAAACACACGAATATGTCACACAGTGGTACTGGTACAAATAACATGAATATGTCACACAGTGGTACTGATATAAATAACATGAGCCCATGGATCACTTATCTGATCAGCCACAGATAAGTCTAAAGACTCTGAACTTGGTCAACTCTAGCTGGAAGACATGAGTTATTCATGTATTTGTTGGAGAACATTATATTTATACACTCAAGCTATCTTGTATTTTTTCAGCTTTCACATGAATCTTCAACATTGGTCATCTCGGGACTGCAATCTCCTCAGTAAATGGGGAAAATAAAATTTCATATTTTGGTTGATGTGACAAGACTATGCTCTTCAGTGGCAATGAAGTTAGTGATGATGTGTACCATTCTGCTACATATTTTTGTGGATACTGTGTCAGATACTACACTGTATTTTAATCACTGATATGACATCAGATACTACACTTTATCTTAATCACTGATAATGTGTCAGATACTACACTTTATCTTAATCACTGATATGACGTCAGATACTACACTTCATCTTAATCATTGAGACGATGTCAGATACTACACTGTATTTTAACCTTTAGCAAGCCAGATTAAAAAATACGAAACGTCTCCCTGCCACTGGATTCTTTTTTAAAAATTTGCGTTATTGATGGTGACTGTTTTGAAAATGTGATAATTTTTTGGTTGTTAGAGATATTTAAATAATATTTGCACATATAAATAAAGAATTGAATTGTGCATATATTGGTGTAATTTATGTACGTGTGTGTGTGATACTAGACGTATGAGAAAGTGGTAAAGACGTTTTTCACAAAAAAACATATATTTTATAACAAATAAAGAGGAAAAAAATAACTTACCTTACATATCGAATTCCTTGGCAACACTGTCAACTAAATCACACAAATCTGTTGTATTTATGTTCTTTCACTGCGAAATTATCAAAATATAGCCGGGGGAACTATAAAACATGTAGATTTGCAGTAAAATCGTTCTTTGAGCTTAGGCCTAGAGTTATTTTTTCTGCCACTTCAAAATATTCGATATCAAACGTACAAGTCCCCAAACCAGCACGGCATTCTGTATATTCACTGCTGTGAAACTAAATAACCTAATAATCCATGATTCAAGCCACGATTCAATGTTATTTTATTCGAAATACGATGAAATAAAGGTCTGTAAAACCGATCCATCATCATGGCATCGTACCGGTGTACAGATGTGGTCAGATTAATTGCTCTTAAACTTTTACGAATAGCTAGCCATTCTTAAAAACGATCATGTCGGAAGTGGTGGATGTACCGGCTTCGATTGCGCATGTCCCCAGCTATGTGCACGGACTGTGGTACGTGTAAATCTCACGATATTATCGTTGGGTGGGCCGGACCGCCAAAAGCGTGCGCGGCCATTTTGTTTTTCGGCGGCTGGATATATCGGCTCGGTGAAGGTTAATCACTGATAATGTCAGATACTACACTTTATCTTAATCACTGATAATGTGTCAGATACTACACTTTATCTTAATCACTGATAATGTGTCAGATACCACACTTTATCTTAATCACTGATATTGTTCCAGATACTACACTTTATCTTAATCACTGATACAATTCAAAGCTCTATATACCACTGTATGAACTACAAAAGACAGTGAGTTTTATTCAGGAGACAAATTACAGATATAGGCATGTTTCAAGTGAACAAAAGAAGAACTGATACAATGTCAGATACTTCACTGATACGATGTCAGATACTACACTTTATTTTAATCGCTGATACTGTCAGATATTACACTCGTCTGTGTTCATTTTCAAACTCCTGCAAATTAGCAGGATGTAGTCCAGAGATGGAATACGCTGTGCTATGGTTTATAGCTTAGCTCCGATATCTGCGCCTTTTGGCCTATCCAATTTCATCATCGCTTCTGGGGTCATTGATCCTCTATGGAGAAGTGAGCAACCTTCATATGTCAGCTGACCGGATTGAGCTTTTGGTGTTGCACCAAAAAGTTTGTTATTATTTTTGTGACCTGGGTACCAACACATATCCCTTTTTAAAGGGAAATCCCTTTTTACAGCTGATAAGTTTATAACAAAATTCCCTATTTAACATTTCAAAATCCCCCCGATGTATATAGGGAATGTTTGGTTATTACATAAAATATTTTGTTGTTTCTGGGCTAATTTTTCATATAGGGATTCCACTGTGTCTAGTGTGACTGCAGTCAATTATTACGTTTTGTTGACATATGTCTGAACTTGTAACAATAACACATTAAAAGAATTTATCACCCATGACATACATCTTGCTTATTACCAACCAACAAATATTGAGTTTCATGTGACAATTGCCACCAGCAGGAGTATTTATGCAGTTCACATGATGTAGACATGTTTCCTAAATACACATTAACACATCTATGTGCTATTGTAGAGAATGAATGACACACTAGTTTGGAATAGTGTCCACCATACAGGTAAACAATACCTGCAGTTTGTCTAAGAAGAGATACACTGACCACAACAGCTAGAGTTGAAGAGAAGTGTGACCATATGATTCAGTCAGTTTTTACAATACCTAATTCTTCTTCATCATTCATACTCCTACAGGATCTCTCTAGTAGCAGGACCATGATCCATTCTAGATTTTCAAAGAATGGAAATGCGATGTGTCACCATTTTATTTGTGCCAAATGACCCGACACCTCCATCTTCAGCGGAATACCTATTTAAAATCTACATTGTTACAGCTAGTGAAACAAAGATGCTTTGCATTGGCAAATTGATTTAATCATATGGTCACACTTCTCTTCAACTTTCAGTGCATCATCGAAATCTTAACCCGGAGAATTGGTGCTAAAATCAAAGGACAGGTTGCAGTACATAAAATCTCATTTATAAAATGTTTGATGTCAAAGTTCTGACATGATGATGTCCTAGTGAAGATAAGATGTTGAGTTCTGACATGATGATGTCCTTGTGAAGATAAGATGTTGAGTTCTGACATGATGATGTCCTAGTGAAGACCGATTTTGAGTTCTGGACAAATATTTGGATCATATGCTCCAAGAAGAAAATGAATGTCGATGTGATGGATTATAATTTATCCAGCCAGTAACAGTTTGTTAATTTAATTGTCTGATACAAACTGGAGTAAATCTAACTTTATTTTGAGATTAAACAATTTTTAAAAAAATTTAAAACATGAATAAATAGCTGAGTTCTGCGTTTGCTGTCTGATAACAGCACAAAGTGTGTTGTGCTGCTGGTTTCCATCAGAACTGTGTTATGTTGTGTCTTCCAGCCCAGCACATTAAACTATGGCATGCTTTTATTTTAGGTAAGCTTCTCTAGGCAAATGAATATCTACTCTACGCCTTGATGATTTATCACCCATAGTGTCATTGGACTTTACAGGCCAAAATGTGTCCCTGGGTAGCAGTTTCTAGAGAGACATGATCACGGATTTGGGTCAACTATGTCTATCTTATACGAGGTGTTCTGCCACATCGAATTTCTCTCGTGGAATTAGACTCCAATGCCCTGGGGGGGCTACCGACCCCTACCAGGCGCGTCCACAGGTGGCGGATGGTGGAGGGCACTCCATAAATGTCCATATATGGAGTGTTTGCTGCAATTAAGCAGCCGCGGACCATACCGGGGCGGGATATCAGTCGGTGCTGATATCCCCACTGAAATACCCCATGTGTCCAGTGACGGGCAGCTTCAAGCGAGTATGAGCCGCTATAAGCTCACGCTGCTGGCGTGGAGTAATCAACTCCATGTCAGGAGCGCGTTGGGGAAGGGGTTTTTTTTTTTTTTTTTCCCAAAAAATTGCTGCCTTGCAGTCACCATCGGGAGATGGAAAGGCTATGGGAGACAACCCTGACAGTAAAATAGGAGAAGGCCACTCCACAAACCTCCGATGTCTTGCGGGCAGTGCTAGGATGTCCAAGAACATGGATAGGAAGACTCCATAACTTCCCTCACCGAAGACGGAACATGTCAGCCTGAATAGGCGTGGGTACCCAGCAATGGAAATGGGACATGTACGCAATATACAGTTAATGACTATGCTCGGATTTATTACACGAAGTGGGGCTGCCCCTGTGGTTCATCGCCAGGCAGGAGGAGCTCCGGACCCCCAGCCTCGAATGGGTCCACCAAAAGCTACTGATGATGACTCTGTGTATCGGGGACCCGGGATTAAACAGAGTAGAGCAACCGGCCAAACCAATCATGACAACAAAAACACAATCAAAATTATGCAGTGGAACAGTGAGGGTGTGGCTAAGAAGAAATTCGAACTGCAGAATTTCCTTCAAAAGCAAAAGATTGATGTCTTGTGCATTCAGGAGACACATCTTAATGACAGCAACAGATTCTCCATCAGAGGCTTTGAATGCTTCAGATTAGATAGATTAGGCCACAAAGGAGGGATCATCACAATGGTACGAAATAACATACCTACTACAGAAATCGCACGTAACCCAGAGGACTCAGAACATCTCACCATCAAATTACATACAACCCCAGAACCACTGATTATCACAAATTTCTACTGCCCAAACAACAAAAAATTACACCTCAGGACAATACCTCTCACATCATCAAATCATATTATAGTTGGAGATTTCAACAGTCATTCCCCAAGCTGGGGTTACCCAACTATGGACTTGAGAGGAGAAGAAATAGAAGACTGGATGATAGAAAATAGACTAATCCTTATAAATGAACATCTATCAGAGCCAACCTTTTACTCCAGACGATGGAAATCTCAGAGCACTCCAGATCTGGCCATTGCAACAGAGGACATCCAACGTGTGACAGAAAGAGTAGTGGCACAACAGCTTGGTGGGAGTGACCACAAGCCCGTAATATTAACAATAAAAGGGAACCACAAGACAGAAAAGCAACAACACAAAATCGCTAGCTGGAACTACAAAAAGGCTAACTGGGACACTTACCAACGCCTTACAGAGGAAAAACTACTAACACATCTTACAGCAAGAAATATACGGAAAGATGCAAAATTAATAACAGGAATAATCCTGGAAGCTGCCAACAACAGTATACCTAGAGGAAGAAGACAAAACTACAAACCCTTCTGGAACAAAAAACTCCAGGCTATGCATGATGAAGCCTCTGCTGCAAGATCCAAGATGGAAACTAGACCAACAGAAATCAATATCATTGAACACAATAGACTGCAAGCAATCTTCAGGAGAGAAAAGCTAAACAGCATTAGATCCAGCTGGAAAGAAAAAACAGCAACACTCAACATGGAAAAAGACTCAACAAAAATGTGGAAACTTATCAAGTGTCTCAATGAAGAAAACAACCCACAAAGTAGTATCATCATAGAAGACAAGGGGAAGTCCTACACTGGCACACAAGCTGCAAATATTCTAGCAGACTCCTATGCTGAAGAAAGCAAAATTAAGATAACTAGAACAAGAACTGCTGAAGTAAGACGAGAGACAAAAAACCTTGTAAATAAACATCAACCTTGCCCAGGCACAATGACCTCACCTTTTCACAAATCAGAACTTAACATGGCAATTCAAAATCTAAAAAAGAAGAAAGCCCCTGGACCCGATGGAATCACAAATGAAATGCTCCAACACCTAGGTCCTGTGGGTAGAAGCAGAATCCTAGACCTTTTTAATGAATCATGGGCGCAAGGGATCTTCCCAGAAGAATGGAAAGAGGCAGAAATAATTCCAATTGCCAAGAAAGGAAAACCAAAAACCAACAAAACAAGTTACCGCCCTATCAGTCTACTTAGTTGCTTAGGAAAGGTCATGGAAAAAATGGTGAATAACAGACTCTTAAACTACCTGGAGGAAAACAATCTTCTAGATGACTGCCAATCAGGCTTCAGAAAACACAGATGCACTGAGGACCAAACAACATACCTTGCCCAGGAAATAGAAGATGCTTTCCAGAAAAAATCAAAACTCCTAGCCACCTTCTTTGACCTCACAAAGGCCTTTGACAAAGTCTGGAAAGAGGGGCTATTGCTAAAACTTGCCCAGAAAGAAATCAGAGGCAAAATGTTTCAGTGGATAAAAAGCTTCCTACGAGGCAGACATGCAAGAGTCAAACTCCAGGGAATGAAAAGTAAAATGGTCAACATAACAGAAGGTGTCCCACAGGGAGGAATTCTGTCCCCCACGCTCTTTATAGTTTTTATAGACGATCTGCCAAAACTATTCACATCATATGTACATAGAGCTCTCCATGCAGACGATCTTGCTATCTGGACCCAATCAGAATACATTGGAGTTGCAAAAGTTAGAATGCAGGAGGCAATAAACAAAGTTGAAGAGTGGGCAAAAACCTGGGGTGTTCAAATAAACAAAAGTAAGACCGTCACTACACTTTTCACCCTCTCCACAAAGCCTGAAAATTATACTCTCACTCTAGACAATACCCCACTCCCAAAAGAAAACACCCCAGTCTACCTGGGGCTAAAATTTGACAAAAGACTTACTTGGGGATCACACATTGAAGAGACAGAAAATAAAGCCACACGCAGACTACAAATAATGAAAAAACTATCTGGGACAGATTGGGGAGCCAACATAAAAACCATAAGACAAGTCTATGTAGGTCACATTCGTCCAACTCTGGAATATGGATTGACCACATATGCAACAGCAGCAAACACCAATCTTCAAAAGCTGGACAAAATTCAAAATGCAGGTCTCCGAATCATAACAGGAGGACTAAGGAGCACACCTATAACATCAATGGAAGCAACAGCAGGATTACAAAACCTAACAGACCGCAGGGATGAGAAAATCACAATAATGACATAACAATTTAGACGCCTGAAACATCACCCTATGCAAAAAAAACAAAAGAACTAACAAAAAACAGACTGAAAAGACCAAGCTTCAATCACCTATCAAAAAAACTTATGAAAGCCAATAAAGAAGTAACCAGCAACAATCCGGATGAATGGGAACAGCTAGAAGCATATTGCAACATCACAAACACTTCACCCATATATACTGCAAAACTTACAATACCAGGCATTGAGAGCAAAACTATGGAAACCCCTACTGCCCTTAAGGCAAAAACACTTGATCACCTAGACACCCAATACCCTACCTCACAGTGGATTCATGTCTTCACAGATGGATCATCAGAGGGTGCAGTAAAGAAAGGAGGAGCTGGGATACTAATACTCATACCAAACACCCCAAAACTAGAACTCTCAATTGCTACTGGCAAATTATCAACAAATTACAGGGCAGAGCTACAAGCAATCTTGGAAGCATCAAAGGCTCTAGAGGAACGGAGGCTCAAAGGAGCTAACATAGTCTTCTTGTGTGACTGCATGTCAGTACTCCAAACCATCCAAAAGGAACCTAAAGATCTCCTAACAAAAACAACTGTAGAACTTCTAAATCAACTATCTGCCAACAATAAAGTTGTGCTGCAGTGGATCCCTGCACACTGTGGAATAGCAGGAAATGAAGGAGCTGACAGACTGGCAAAAGCAGGTGCAAAAAAGGAACAATTCCACCACAGAATATCACTGACTGAAGCAAAAACCCTCATCAAAGGAATATACAAACATACATGGAGTCAGAGAACAGGCAGTAACTTTCCACAGGACCCTATTCTAAAGCTAAACAGGTCACAACAAACCACAATTTTTAGACTTCGCACAGGACACTGCAGACTACAAGCACATCTCCACAAAATTAAGGCTGCCCAAACTGACCAATGCCCATGTCAAAAGGGTCCCCAGACTCCAGAACATATTCTGCAGACATGCCCACTCTTTGATGACGTGAGAACCAAAATATGGCCTCAAGAGACAGATCTGAAGGTGAAGCTGTGGGGCAACCGTGAGGACCTCCTGCTGACGACTGAATTCATGGAGGCGGCCCACCTTCCTGTATAGACTTATGAGCATAGGAAACTGATCGCAGAAGAAGAAGAAGAAGACTCCAATGCCTTGTGCCATGTCCCTTATCTTGACTGCGAGCTTGGTTCTTGGTATAGGAAATTGCTCAAACACTAAAGTTGGGCGAGGTTTGGTATATTTACATCCTCACCACAATTCCACATAACGGACTGCTGGAAGACTTATTCTCAAGCATGAACACTGCTTTCGTTATGGTTTCCATTTTCTCACTTATTCTTGTACATGGCTCTGCCCTTGAATGCTGTTGCTACCTTCACATCTACTCAATAGACTTGCTTTTTTTTAACAGACTTATTCGATATTTTTACAATCATGAGCTTTTGTACTTGACAGCTGCCAGCAATCCAGGTCGGTCTTTATACTGCAACAGCGTTTTGGCTAGGAGGTTCTATTCTAAGATATTATTCTAGAGCAAACAGTTCTCATTCATTACAATCCATAAAGCCTTTGCCAAATTGCTTTGCATGAACTTCGAAGCAATCTGTTTCCAGGGTGCTCCACAAGGTGGTGCTTTTAGGATTTTGTTTATCTTCTGTTGGATTGCATATCCCTTTACACCCCAGAGTTAAGGTATAGATGTTTGCGAGTAATTTAGTGTTGCTTACGGGGTGTGCAGGTATAGATGTTTGCGAGTCATTGAGTGTTGCTTACGGGGTGTGCAGGTATAGATGTTTGCGAGTCATTGAGTGTTGCTTACGGGGTGTGCAGGTATAGATGTTTGCTTGTCATTGAGTGTTGCTTACGGGGTGTGCAGGTATAGATGTTTGCGAGTCATTGAGTGTTGCTTACGGGGTGTGCAGGTATAGATGTTTGCGAGTAATTTAGTGTTGCTTACGGGGTGTGCAGGTATAGATGTTTGTGAGTCATTTAGTGTTGCTTACGGGGTGTGCAGGTATAGATGTTTGCGAGTAATTTAGTGTTGCTTACGGGGTGTGCAGGTATAGATGTTTGCGAGTTATTTAGTGTTGCTTACGGGGTGTGCAGGTATAGATGTTTGCGAGTAATTTAGTGTTGCTTACGGGGTGTGCAGGTATAGATGTTTGCGAGTAATTTAGTGTTGCTTACGGGGTGTGCAGGTATAGATGTTTGCGAGTCATTTAGTGTTGCTTACGGGGTGTGCAGGTATAGATGTTTGCGAGTCATGTAGTGTTGCTTACGGGGTATGCAGGTATAGAGTTGCCTTCGTACCAAACTAACAGTTTTAAGCTATTATGCTATAAAATGTCATTCGTGTTTCTTGTAGTTTGTTGAAAAAATAAAAATAATGAACTATTGTTGTGAAGAATAGATAATTGATAGAGAATTAAGAACATGTTAATAAGGTCATGGATAATATAAGACGACATACAAACAACCAGATCATTGAAGTCATTTTGATTTAGAAAAATTGCCAATCATATTCTCCATTAGAATGTGAATTGACTATACCAAATACATTTTTCTCATTTTCAACAATTGTCAGATTATATAGATATTTAACCTTTCAGAAGCTCGTTAACATCAGTCACTGATCCTATATGGAATGGGACAGCCAACTCTGCCCAACCTCCTTAATCGCTTTTTACAACATGCATGGAAAGTAAACTCTTCTTCTTCAGCATTCATTCTCAAACTCCCACTGGATCTCTCTTGTAGCAGGACAATGGTCCAACTAGATTTCCAGCGGGATGTAGTCCAGAAAATAGAAATGCGTTGTGTCGCCATTATATTTGCGCCAATGGCCCAACACATCCGTCTTGATTTCGCCACGTCATCAGAGAGGAACTCACACAACCAGTCCTCTGTGCATACGACAGCAGAATATCGGGTTACAAGGAAGACACAGAACTAGATGTGTGCAGTCAATTAAAGAAACCTTAACGAAACACAGGCTGACCGCGACCAAAGACAGACAACTCCACGACGCTTAACGGCACAAGTGGTAACAGGTAACCACGAACCTAAAATTATCTCCTCGTGGTGCACTTTAGAAACAAATAAGCGGCTCGTGCTGTGTTTATGGGCAACGCTTTTTAGGGACAGTGGATGTGGAGGCTGTAGATGAAATAAGAACTTCCTGCAAAGAGACAAGCAATATCGCCAACACATCCAGCGGCACTTTTGACACACACTGATGTAAGATATCTGTTCATTTCGTCTTGGTCAACCGCAGTGCAGAAACATTGGAAGGGGGGGGGGGCCGATTTCACGATAGGGCCTATGAGCAGATTCCGTTATTATATGGCGATGGTAGAAAAGGCAACACGCTAGAAGGCAGCAGCGTTCTCTATGTGAAACGATATAGTGACAACGAAGTCACAATTGTTCAGCATGAGGCCGGCCAGCGAAAGTGTTGTTTATGCTCAATAACACACACAAGCCCACATGTCCTACCACAATCGACCGAATTCAAAGTAGAAGTCATGACTCAGGTTTTGGATGCGCCAATTTGAAAATGCACCCCTGAGTATGGACAATACAGCTCCCCATTGATCAATTGAAAACCATTATGTTGTCGTATTTAACTATACAAGGACATTTGCCGCCAGAAACATTTCGCAACAGAGCTTTACACCATGACACACCGCAATCATATCTCTGGATTACATCCTGCTAATCTGCAGGAATTTAACACACGCAGAAGAAGAAAAATTAATATTTCGTTGAATCTATTGTGCCTGCAACATAATAACTGACTAAAGAACGACGTAGAAGATGAAAGTCAACGGGAGTTGAGAAAGAACGATAAAAGAAAATCACCGTAGAAGCCTGTTTAGTCTTTACCACCGTCCCTTTACTCACCAACGTAGTCTGTTTAGTCTTTATCACAGTCGATGTACTTACCAACGGAGAATTCTAAAAACTTTTTTTTATGCTTATACTGCTTATAGATAATATTACTAAGAAGCATAACCCGCTAGGGTCGCAGGAGTGCCACACTGGAGACAATCATCACATAAATCCCTCAAACATCTCTCTCATCGACCAGTCGGAGAAGGGTAGGAAAATTATGACCAGACAATTCCTTGATGTTATCAATCCAGGATTTTCTTTTCCCCGCATCTTGATTCTGGATTAGAAACTAGCATCACATCACATGGGGCACTCCCATAAATGCTCCGTTCCAGCAGCCATCCCAGTGTATGTAGTCTCATGAGTCCCGGTCAATGTGTTGATTGCGTGATCTTCAGGACTTTCACACACACACACACACACACAAATGTCCTTCCCTCCCATCTAAGAATTCCGATTTCTGACATTCGCTGTATGTGTACGCTCTCAGCCTCATTGAGAAAATTTTCATCTTGAAATGAATTTATTACTGCCTTGATTATCTGCTTTATCTTGATCTCTAATCAGCATTCTGAAATCTATCGCCGCGTTGTCTGCCAGTAAGTCGGCTCTCTTGTTTCTTCTGACGAGGGCAGAATATCCATGTACTGCTCTGGACAATTGAGTTATTCTTAAATCACACCATTCATATCTGGGCATGCATTTTTTTATCTTGCGCAGAATGATTTGAGATGCAAATATTTTAGATACACATTGAGGAAAAATTATTTATCATAATATTCACGAACCTACGTAATGATAACCATATTGTTATTCAACTGCTATCAACTGTACGCTCACACTTAACACAAGAAACAACGTGTAGCTGCAGCAGGCGATATTAATCTATTAGTATTATCTAGCAAGTATGGATGGAAAGAAAATCACAGAGTTGGGCGTCTCTATAGAAGATTACAAAGTCGATAAACCCAAAACGAAAGCCAAGTGTTTTAATTCCAAATTGAAGATCTTCAGGTAATCCAGTGGTGTTAAGCTGTATTACATTGAATTGTCAATTTTGTTGCGATGTAACATAACAACTCAACACTGATGATGGATGAAGTTTGTTGTTATATTACTTTATGTTACATCACAACAAATTGATAAGTCAGAGATAAGTCAACGGCAGGATGATAGTGGAGTAGGTGACAGTAGTCTTCTTCTGCATTCAGCATCTGCGGTCATGTAACAATTATATCGCCAGACCTGTCGTCAGGACGAAGTCCACTGTCTTCTCCAGGTCAGATCAGCTGTCCCATGCCTTTGCCTAAAATCTGTATCCTCTGGCCAGGTCTGCTGTCTCTGCTTTTTGTGTATTGGGCAATCTTGAAGTCTGAACTATGTGTTCAGGAGTCTGGGCTCCAGATCCACATGGACATTCATCTGTGTATGAGATCCTCAATCTGTAAAGGTGACCAAACAGTCTACAGTGGCCTTTTCTAAAGCGAAATATTGTGGTCTGTTGATATCTTTGGATGTCATATATATTGCATTATGTTTGTCTTCAACTTCCATTTGTTTCTTCCACTTTGATGTGTATGTGTTCTGGATCTTTCTTTTGCTTCCCTGTAGGACAGTGGGAGTGGCAGTAGTGAAAATGAAATAGACCTATCTGAGTTACAGATATTACCTTTAATAAAGGCTTTTACATTATCGGTTAGTTACCTGTGTTTGGTAACCGTGGCCTTGTTGTTTAGTTCAGGGAGCAAATAATAGGACCACTAACTTATTTCCAGGCATGTCATAGGAGATGACTAAGGAATGTTGGTGCATAAGCTGACAACCTTGCGCCTGTGAAAAAAATCATTGTCCCTGCATGTCTTGTCTTGATTTCTGACTTTTATCTTCTGTCAAATGGTTCCCATGAATGACGAGAGATGCAGGCCAGTGAACATTTCACCTTTACCCTTTTGTGGCAGACTCCTAAGTGACAGGGAATGCTAGATGTGCCATCACTGCAAATGGGTAAGCACATCTGACAGAAGAATGATGAACTAGATGGCCCAGATGTGTATAGTGTGCTCCTGGCAGGATGTAACGATCCTGGGATACTGTTGTACTGGAATGCCTCCCTTAGGAACTAAAACAGCATGCCTTATGAGTTTGGTGTCACCTCGGTTTCTCACCTGAGGAATATCTTTACTTTTGTCAGAAAGGATGGGCTGTCAAGAGCTGCCTACTCACAACTAAAGGGATTACTTGATCATCATCATGTGTTACTGTTGTAGTGAAAAGGAAACACAAATGCAGTAAGAAGTTAGAAGGAAATGGACACAAGATATCAAAGATCACGCACCTGAACATGACACTCAAGAATGAGAAAGATTAGCTCACAAACAGCAGGGGTTTCAAAAGTCCCTGATGACTGCTACATCCTGCTCTGGATATAATATGCTACATGATGATAATGCAGATGATTGGAAAAGGAAATAAAATGGCTACAAAACTCATTTACATTTCCTGGACTATATACTGCTGGAAATATTTTATTACCATTGTCCTGCTACGAGAGATCCAAAGGGAGTGAGAATTAATGCTGAAGATAAAACTAAAATCATGAAGCCACTTTGATGAAGTCTATTGATTTATCATCATCCCTATTCTATCATATGGATGCGAAAGTTGGAAAGCCACAAAAGCCACAGATAAGAGACTCGACTCCTTTGAAAACAAATGCCTACGTACCATTCTGAATGTTAAGTGGAGTGACTTTAAATCTAACACTACTATAAGAGAGGAAATCAAACAAACCTATATATCCTCCTTCATTAGACAAAGGCGTTGGACCTACATCGGCCATGTTCTTAGAATGAACAGCCTAAGAATTCCCCAGCAGTCACTATATTGGGTGCCACCTGGAGTAAGAAGAAGAGGGAGACCTAGAGAAACTCTACGAAGAACCATTAATAGAGAAGGTATGTCAATGAACCTAAACAACACACAACAATTGAAAGACCTGGCAACACAAAGACAGAAATGGAAAGCTATGGTTTCTGCCCTATGCGCCGCCTATGGCCCTGGAGGAACATAACATAACATTGATTTATGCTTGTTCTTGTCATACCAGTGTATTTAATCATTCACATTTCTGTTTCCCAGGGAGTTCACACTGGCTACACTTTCAGTATTAGCTGAAACAAAATCAAAGCAGGTTTTGACAAGTAAGAGCAGAGAAGGTCATGTACATTCCCAAGTGTATGCACTTGATGCTCTAGCATGTACTGGTAAGATCATTGCTACAAGGAAATGTAATTTTTTACAAATAGATCAGCATGTTTGAGTGATATAGTTATTAACATTTTGAGCCCAAGGTACTGAATATTGAGCAGTGTTCAACTAGAAAAAAACATACAAAAAACAAAGAAAGTCAAGAGAATGGTGCTAATAGTGCACAATTTATTAGAATAAAACATGTAAGGTAGGAAATAAATCATATAAATATAGAAAAACCATCACATTCACACACAAATGAATTTGATAAAACAGTAACACAAATGAATTTAACAAAACAGAAAAATTAATTAACTTAACAAAACAGCAACACAAACTAGGCACAACAGTAACACAAATGAACATGATAAAACAGTAACACAAATAAACTTTACATTATTAATACAAATTAATTTGACAAAACAGTAACATGAATGAAGCGCAGAACACCCACTCCTATGGCCACACACTTCAACGGCGATGGTCATCATGGTGCTTTTGATATTCAGGTCACCGCCATCAGATCTTGCACCACCGATGATAGATCTAGGTATGCTCTAGAAAATCGTCTCATTTGTTAATTGGGTACTCCGCTGAAGATGGATGTGTTGGGCCATTGGTGCAAATAAAACGGCAACATAACACATTTCCATTCTCTGGACTACATCCAACTGGAAATCTTGTAGGACCATTGTCCTGTTACAAGAGAAATCCAGTGGGAATTTGAGAATGAACGCTGAAGAAGAAGAATTGGGTACACTCAAGCCTTTTGGACTCAATTCCGACCACTCGTATGTCTAGTACTGGGTTGGTGCGGTCTTTGTCTTTATTCTTTTTGTTCCATCATTTACTCATCTTTTTGTTTGTTTTGTTTCCACATATATTTACATTTTTTATGTACTTTCTGACCTTCCTGCATCCCATTTCCATATTTCCGTTGGATGTTGTGATAATTTTTCCATTTGTCATCTTTTGATGTTTTGTTTGGGTCTTGATAGAGACCTTTTGGTTGAAACGTTGACTGTGATTTGTGTATTGTAATTGTTATGATTTCTTGTGTGCTCATCATTGCCCATCATTACCTACTAGTTTTAGCTATAGTCTGTCGTGTCCCACTGAAGCGATATATAAACCTGTGTTTTACTAAGTCTAATTGTTGTTACGTTTCACGCAGTTACCTTGTATTGATTGTCATAAGAATATCATGGACAGGAAGACAAACCAATGCAGACGTCTGCAAAAACCTGAACATAGAAGAAGACTGGCTCCTCAAAACTATTAAAATAAAGCAAGCTAACATATGGCATATAAAGCAAGCTAACATATGACATATAAAGCAAGCTAACATATGACATATAAAGCAAGCTAACATATGACATATAAAGCAAGCTAACATATGACATATAAAGCAAGCTAACATATGACATATAAAGCAAGCTAACATATGGCATATAAAGCAAGCTAACATATGACATATAAAGCAAGCTAACATATGACATATAAAGCAAGCTAACATATGGCATATAAAGCAAGCTAACATATGACATATAAAGCAAGCTAACATATGGCATATAAAGCAAGCTAACATATGACATATAAAGCAAGCTAACATATGGCATATAAAGCAAGCTAACATATGGCATATAAAGCAAGCTAACATATGGCATATAAAGCAAGCTAACATATGACATATAAAGCAAGCTAACATATGACATATAAAGCAAGCTAACATATGGCATATAAAGCAAGCTAACATATGACATATAAAGCAAGCTAACATATGGCATATAAAGCAAGCTAACATATGACATATAAAGCAAGCTAACATATGGCATATAAAGCAAGCTAACATATGGCATATAAAGCAAGCTAACATATGACATATAAAGCAAGCTAACATATGGCATATAAAGCAAGCTAACATATGACATATAAAGCAAGCTAACATATGGCATATAAAGCAAGCTAACATATGGCATATAAAGCAAGCTAACATATGGCATATAAAGCAAGCTAACATATGGCATATAAAGCAAGCTAACATATGGCATATAAAGCAAGCTAACATATGGCATATAAAGCAAGCTAACATATGGCATATAAAGCAAGCTAACATATGGCATATAAAGCAAGCTAACATATGGCATATAAAGCAAGCTAACATATGGCATATAAAGCAAGCTAACATATGGCATATAAAGCAAGCTAACATATGGCATATAAAGCAAGCTAACATATGGCATATAAAGCAAGCTAACATATGGCATATAAAGCAAGCTAACATATGGCATATAAAGCAAGCTAACATATGACATATAAAGCAAGCTAACATATGGCATATAAAGCAAGCTAACATATGGCATATAAAGCAAGCTAACATATGGCATATAAAGCAAGCTAACATATGGCATATAAAGCAAGCTAACATATTTTGCAAAGCAAGCTAACATATGGCATATAAAGCAAGCTAACATGACACTAGAAAGACACAATGGTTCCGAAAGATTGGATAGAAAAGTTCCAGGAAAAGAACAAGAGGAAGACCAAGACTACAATGGACAAAGGATATTGAAGACCTTCTGAACATGACACTGGACAGCTTGCACAGGCTTACAGATTGGCATTGAGGACAACATTCTGTAAAGGACACATCACATAGACAGACTAAATATAGATTTGAATTATAAATTATTTTGTCAGATTATTGAAATCATGAACATAGTAATCAAATCTATCAGGGGTGCCACATTGGAAATATCAACACAAAAACTCACCATTTCTCTGTATAACTGAACATCATCATCAAGTGCCGTCTCCGCAACGAAGGTTGGCTGCAACGTATCTCCAACATCTCCTGTCTCTTGTCTTGGTGGTGCACTCTGCTAGACTGTAACCTGTCCATCGTGTAATGTTACTCTCCCACTTGTATCTCTGCCTACCTCTTGCTCGCTTCCCTTTGACTTTACCCTCAAGTAAGGTCTTCAATAGGGTGTCATGTCTTTTAATGTGTCCAAAGCATTTTATTTGCCTGATATTTATTTCTCTTAGTAGTTCTTTCTTCATATTAAGTGTCTTTAGCACCTCTTTATTTGTTTTCTTCTCTTTCCATGATGTTCTCCCTATTCTTCTATATACCCACATCTCAAAGGCATCAATTTTGTCTTCTAATTGTTTATTTAGTGTCCATGTTTCTGAGCCATACATTAATATGGAATAGATGTAGCATTTTATAATTCTCATTTTTAACTTGTTTGTAATTTGTTTAGATATTAATATTTTCCTCATGTCATTGAAGGTACTTTTAGCCATTCCTATTCTCCTTTTAACTTCTGTTTCACATCTGCCATCATTTGTGACTATGTGTCCAAGATATGGATACTGTTTTACTTGTTGTAATTTCTCTCCCTGTATAACTGAACATAAATTGTGAATATTAAAATATAATTTTATTTGTTATTATTCTAGGCATCGCTGGCATTCAGTGGAAAGTGCACCATAGCAACCGTGTGCATGTAACAATGGCTGAACACGATGATATAAGCAAGATTGTAGAAAATGTCCAAGCCAACTCACTTAATTACTCAGAACTGAAGTTGAACCCTGTTAGAGTTTCTGGTGATCTCCTAGACCAACAGGGTGAGAAGGAAGTACATATCTGCCAGGCGGAGGCAAAGACAGTAATGATGATGGAAGCTTTCAACTTCATGTTAGTATAAGAATGCTAAATGATGATGATGATTGTTGTTCTTTGTCCATCGTAAGTGATGATGACCATTTGTTACATCTACTTTTTAAATTCAGCTAGAGTTGTGTCCTGGATGGCTAATAAGCTCTATTCTGGCAGCAAATCTCCTTGGGCAGTTCGGGCATGAGATGACCACTGTAGATAGCTTTTGGTCTACCCGTGACTATCTAGTTGTTACTCTCCGCTGTTGAGCTGCTGCATTTCTCCTTTTTTCACAAGATGCTGCACCTTTTTTGACTGTAGAGCTCCATGTAGATCTATTTTGTGCACGTTCTTCCCATGCATCTTGGCCTAGTTCAAAGGCTTACAGTGTGGACTAACTTGTAGAAGCCTTGTAGTATTTCTTTTGGCCACCGTGAGAGCATATGCATTTCACCATAGAGAAGTATCTTTGGCAGGCGATGATCTGACATACATACCACATGACCTGCCCAATTAATCTGCGTCAGCATCAGAATAGTGTCAATGGTATGGATACCAGATCTGTCAAAGACAGTGGTATCTGGAGACAAGTTGTGGGAAAGTGATTGAGCTTCCTCACATGTCATCTATACACATTCCATGTTACACTAGCATATAATAATACTGGGAGTACACTGCTTTGTAAATTTTTAGCTTCATCTGTAGGTTAATAAATGATAGAACCCTGAGAATGTACACATTTGACACTATTTTTCCCTATGTTCCTTCAAGAGAGACAGAATACATATGGAGTAACCCAGAGTATAAGAGGGACAGAGTACATATGGGGTAACCCTGGGTGCAATGAAGTCAATCCTATATGCCTTATTTACAAATTTAAAAAAAAATTAATATTTTCCTCAAATATATAAGATGTTCTGAAATCTCATCCATGTTTTCTGTTTGCCACCAGATATATTAATCCAGAGAAATCTCATCCATACTTTCTAATATATAAATTAACTTTGGGGTCTTTGTTACCTCTAATATTTTATGGTAGTGTGTCCTGATATAGCCTAATTGGACTTTGTTGTCTGCTGGTTGAAAGAGGCACGCCTCTCCAAAAGAGAGGCAAACTCATTAACCTATCCGTGCTTTCTGTTTGTCACTAGATATACGAGTGCAGATAAATCTCATCCATGTTTTCTGTTTGTCACTAGATATATGAGTCCAGATAAAAACTGTTCCTCCTATTTTGAACCAGCCATGCAGAGTGTTACCTCGAATGGAGTTCTATGTGTTGTGGTTCCTGATATTTCTTTGTTTGCAAGGTCACCCCATGTGGTGCAACGATTTTATGGTGCAGACATTGTCAAGACTGAGTATCTTAAAGAGTTGACTGCAAGAATTATCTTGGCTAGTTTAGCAAGGTTAGTTTTACTTATTACTTCAGCGAAGTATTTTCCATGAGGTAAATGTTATGTTTTTGTTTTAGTTATTACTTCAGCAAAGTATTTTTCATAAGATGAATGCTATGTTTTTGTTGTTAGATCCTGTTGATCATTGATTATATATATCCATTTTTCATTCATCTGGCAAGCGTGGCCTGGAATTCTAGTTTAGGGAGCAAAGAATAGGACCACTTGTCTTCTTTCTAGACATGTCATAGGAGGTGACTAAAGAAAGTTGGCGGATAGGATGACAATCTGTCATCTGTGAAAAAATGTGTCATGTCTTGTCTCAATTTCTGACTTTTATCTCCTATCAAATAATTCCCATGGATCATGAAGGTCAGCGAACATTTCACCTTTATTTTTTTGTGGTAGGCTCCTAGATAGTGGGCAATTCTAGATGTACCACCACTGTTGATGGTTCAGTAAATCTGACATAAGAATAATCAAAGAGTTGACCCAGAAGTGTAGTACTGTAAACAAATTCAAAATGAACTGGAGGCAACAGAGATATGGTTCCTGAGAAGAATGATGAAAATACCATGGACAGCTAAGAAAACTAATGCAGATGTTCTCATTGATGCTGGCATAAAAATATCACTTATATCAAACATTAGGTCAGACAGTCAAGATTTCTAGGGCATGTGCTGAGAAGAACACAGCTTGAACACTTAATAACCACGGGAAAGATCAAGGGGAGAAGGGGATGACAAGAGAGAAGTTACTAGATGGACTAGTATTATGGCACAGGAGAAGTTCACCAACCGAGCTTATTGACAGCACAAGAAACAGAGTCGTAAAGAAACAAGATAGCCTACGCCATTCAACATGGCACTTGATTGATTGAGAAGTGTTTGCTGTGCTCCTGGCAGGATATGATAATCTTGGGATACTTCAAATGCCTCCTTTTAAGGACTAAACAGGCATCCATAAACTTCCCCTTACACAGCCATACCTTTGAGACAACCTTATATGTGTCCGAGTGTCACCTCAGCTACATAACTGAGAAGCATCTGTGCATTTTTCAGAAAGGATATAGATTTTCAAGAGTTACCTGCTCACAATTATAGGTATCATCATTATTATCATCATATTCATTGTGTGGCCTGACTCTTACAAGATTCCTGCAGTCGTTCAACAACAGCTTCATCTAGTGCCATGCAATTTTGTTCATTGTATTTAGATGGTTAGTTGGCTGGTTGCTGATCCAGCGGTCTATGGTATAATGCCCTTTGACCTAATACCATTGTGTGAAATATGCATGTGTTTGTGAGCTGTTGTTTTGTTCCATATAATGTGTTCCATTTATCTGGCCCTGGAGGGAGAAGCATTTCCTGATGTCATCCAGTGCTAGTCATTCAAAAATGTGGTGGTCATCAGTTTCATAGGGATTAGTGCACAGCCACCACCCTGGAGTGTGTTGTGGTTGTATTCTGTTCAGGTGATTGTTAAACTGCACATGTTGTGTGTGTGGAGTGTGTTGTGGTTGTATTCTGTTCAGCTGATTGTTAAACTGTACATGTTGTGTGTGTGGAGTGTGTTGTGGTTGTATTCTGTTCAGCTGATTGTTAAACTGTACATGTTGTGTGTGTGGAGTGTGTTGTGGTTGTATTCTGTTCAGGTGATTGTTAAACTGTACATGTTGTGTGTGTGGAGTGTGTTGTGGTTGTATTCTGTTCAGGTGATTGTTAAACTGCACGTTATGTGTGTGGAGTGTGTTGTGGTTGTATTCTGTTCAGGTGATTGTTAAACTGCACGTTATGTGTGTGGAGTGTGTTGTGGTTGTATTCTGTTCAGCTGATTGTTAAACTGCACGTTATGTGTGTGGAGTGTGTTGTGGTTGTATTCTGTTCAGGTGATTGTTAAACTGCACATGTTGTGTGCACAGTTGGAAGATGATTTCCTTTCCAGGAGGTTGTTCCTTCCCAGGAGGTTGTTGATGTCTTTAGGATTTGGGCTGGTCATATATTTATAGATTTCCCTCCCAGTGTTTCCCATGGCCCATCTGTTCATCCGATTCTTTTTGCTCACAGATTTCAATATTTTTTAAATTGTGTGCATGGTTGTTTGTGTATATGGCTGTTGTGTATATGGCTGTTCTTGTTGTGCTCCCTTCTTTGCTAGTCTGTCTGCCTTGTCAATGCCAGGTGTGTTTGAGTGGTCAGGAATCCACTGCATAACAATGCTGACTTCATAAGATATAAGCAGCTGTTTGGCATGGTGATATATTTCAACTAGCTCAGGCTTACAATGCCCATCACATTCTAGTGCTTGAAGAATAGACATAGAGTCTGTGAAAATAACAATGTTTTGGACTTTTGATGGAAAGGCATCAAATATGATCTTCAGGTGGTAAAAGTCAACTTCTAGTGCTGTTATTTCAGCTTCATAGTTAGAACATATCTCCCCACAGGCATCAAACTACTCATCAGTTTTTTGTCTGGATATTCTATATAGACACCATAACCTGCTTTGATGATGGCTTTGAAAGCAGACCCATCAGTATAGACATGAATCCATTGTTCTGGGTAGGTGTCTATTGTTTTCTGTGTTGCTTTCATAAGACTTACTAGGTTGGAATGTTTTGTTGTATTATCTCTTAATTGTATTTTGATTTCTGGCAATTTAAAACTTGTGTGGTAGTAAACATTTTTCTACTCTTTGTAGCTCTTGTCTTGGAGGTGATAGCTGTCTTTTATTTCATTGGCATGACTGAGGACTGACTTTTGTTTTATTCTGTAGTTTAGTTGCCAGTTTTCTACACGTTTTTTTATTTGGGTGGTCTTTGTTAATTCTTTTCCTTCTTTCATAAGTCTCCATTGCAGCCATATCTCAAGGGGTTCTACATTTGTATGTTTTTCACATGCAGCCGTTGGTGTAGATCTCATTGCTCCACTAATGTGGCATAGGGCATTGTTCTGCAATCTGTCTAGAGATTCTACATTTCTCTTGGAACATGTTGTCAGGAGTGCACTGTTGTATTTTAAAGAACAACTTCTGTAGCCGAGATATAGTTCTCTGATTGTATCCTTGTCTGGTTCCCAAGATATGCCAGTGAGTCTTTTCAGTAGCTGTAAACTTTAGTCAGTGCTTTATTTTTGACATTTTCTATGTGCTTCTTGAGGGTGAGCTGCTGATGAAGCATGACTCCAAGATATGTGGGATGTTCTTCTCTTGGCAATTTCTGTGTATTGTATTTAGATCTGTGTCAAGGATGCCATTTGCATAAATTGAATTATTTAGAAGAAATTACATGGAAGATCAAGACATGTCAATTGACATGGGTGTTATCCAGTATGCAAGTTTTACCACATCCTACACACTTGATATAAATAACCAAATGGTCGGAGGGTATCCGACAAATTATTTGACTTGATAAAATTTCAGTAATCTATTTGTTTATTATTGTTTAGTTTATAAGTTATTTGTCTCTTGAAAAATTTCCCATTTGGACAGATACGTTGAGATTTGTCCTGTGTAGTTTTATTGTGTTTTTTTAATATACTTTTAAATATATTTTTATTCATAGGTAAGGTAAGTGTTTTTAGTACCCAGTTTAATTCATTTTGCTTTACCTACACACTGGAACCAGCTGTAGTGATGGCACATTTAGAATTGTCCACTGCTGATGTTCATTACTTTTCTGCAGGTAGCTTTTGCCAGCCCATAATCTTTCAGACAAAAGCACAGGTTCTTCTCCGTTGTGCAACTGAAGTGACACCATGACTCGTATACGGTTGTCTCAAAGGCATGGATGTGTAAGGGAGGTTGTCTCAAATGCGTGGATGTGTAAGGGAGGTTGTCTCAAAAGGCATGGATGTGTAAAAGAGGTTGTCTCAAAGGCATGGATGTGTAAGGGAGGTTGTCTCAAATGCGTGGATGTGTAAGGGAGGTTGTCTCAAAGGTATGGATGTGTAAGGGAGGTTGTCTCAAAGGCATAGATGTGTAAGAGAGGTTGTCTCAAAGGCATGGATGTGTAAGGGAGGTTTACGAATGCATGTTTAATCCACCGAAGGGAGGCATTCAAATGCATCAGGATTACCATGTCCTGCCAGAAGCACAGCACACATTTCTGGGCCAACTGTCTCATCATCCATCAGATTTGTTGACCCATCCCCAGTGATGGCACATCTATCATTCTCTGTGATTTAGGAGTCTGCTACAGAAGGTCCAATGTCCGTGATGGCACATCTATCATTCTCTGTGATTTAGGAGTCTGCTACAGAAGGTGCAATGTCTGTGATGGCACATCTATCATTCCCTAGTCTGCTACAGAAGGTGCAAAGTCCGTGATGGCACATCTATCATTCCCTGTGACTTAGGAGTCTGCTACAGAAGGTGCAATGTCCATGATGGCACATCTATCATTCCCTGTGACTTAGGAGTCTGCTACAGAAGGTGCAATGTCCATGATGGCACATCTAGCATTCCCTGTGATTTAGGAGTCTGCTACAGAAGGTGCAATGTCTGTGATGACACATCTAGTATTCTCTGTGACCTAGGAGTCTGCTACAGAAGGTGCAATGTCTGTGATGGCACATCTATCATTCCCTGTGATTTAGGAGTCTGCTACAGAAGGTGCAATGTCCGTGATGGCACATCTATCATTCTCTGTGATTTAGGAGTCTACTACAGAAGATGCAATGTCCGTGGCCTGCATCTCTTCATCATCCATGGGGGATTATTTGATAGAAGACAAAAGTAAGAAATTGAGACAAAATGTGACGATGATTTTTTCCACAGGTGACAGGTTGTCAGTCTATTCCTTATTCACCTCCTATGGCATTCCTGGAAAGAAGACAGTGGTCCTATTCTTTGAACTAGAAGTCCAGGTCCAGGTTGCCACACGGACAATATGACAGGAAAGTATGCTCTGTATGAAAACTGACATAGTTGGTTCAACACTATCAATAAAATTATCAGACTGCAGTCAAACTGTATAACAAATATGGTACTTATACAGATCACAACAGAGTGAGCTTGACTGCTCACAGACACAGAACACAAGGGAGTGAGCTTGACTGCTCACAGACACAGAACACAACAGAGTGAGCTTGACTGCTCACAGATACAGATCACAACAGAGTGAGCTTGACTGTTCACTAACAGACATGAACAAAACGAGTGACCTTGACTGTTCACAGACTATCAGACAGGAAAAAATATAAATGATAATATACAAAACAAACTTTTCAGGTCTTTGTCAAAATGAATACATAACTACAGCAAACCATAGAATAAACACATTTGTAGACATTTATCTCATAAACAGGGCTGCTGCAAGATACATTAAAGGGATCTCACCGCAGTATGTACTATCTCATGAGGATTATCTGCTGATTTGTGTCAGAGTTAGCAGAGGTCACAGTGTTGCAGACTCTTCAATAAATGAGGTGCAGAAGCTCCTTCACTGCAGGCTCTGTGAGGAGAGAATTTTTATGCCAAACCAGTTGGCACCTATTGGTTAGTGTTTGATCTTGAATTAACTTAATGATAGTAATGTTTGTGCTTATCTTAATGAATATGGTGTCCATTGATACCATTCATTCCCATGAGTTGCTGGGGTCCGAAAGGGAGCAAAGAATAGCAACACTCTTTACATTTCATGCATGTCGTAAGATGCAACTAAGTAGATTATTTGGCTGTTCCATGCAATATTGGATCAAAGTGTCCCAGAAGTCATGTTAAAGTTGCCAGACCGAAAGACACAGATACTGCATCAAAGTTGTAAACTGATGTTCTCCCATGCCACAATGCTAGGCTGTCCAACATCTTCTCTCTTGGTCTCCGCATACTCCTCTTGCTCATCAACTTGCCTGTTGTTACAATGTGTTCCATCTTTTCTCTTCTCATGATCAACAAAATATAGACTGTCTCTTTCTGATGCAGGTAAGCAGCTCTCTTTTTGAATTAACTTCTTTCACGATATCTTCATTACACTTTTTTATCTGTTCGTGATGTTGTATAAAACTTATACGGGGAGCTCAGTAGCCTAGTTGATAGTGAGCTTGCTTGCTATCACTGGGTTACAGCGTGCAAGGTTCAAAACCACATCTAGACAAATAAAAAATCTGGGTTATGATTTCTCGCTTGACACGACCACTCCTCCAGTCAACTTAGTTGTGAACGAATACCTGACACATGAGTTAAGGAAGGTAAAGACAGGAAGGAAGAGATCTGGCCACCTCACCTAATAGTTGCTGCCGCTTAGTACATGAAGAGTTATCTTCATCTTGACGGCAGGTTGCTCCCATGGGACATACCTTTACCTTTTTATAAAACTGAAAAACACATCCTATAATCTCCATGGATGATATAAAGTGATGTCTTATAAAACTGAAAAAACATCATATAATCTCCATGGATGATATAAAGTGATGTCTTATAAAACTGAAAAAACATCATATAATCTCCATGGATGATATAAAGTGATGTCTTATAAAACTGAAAAACACATCCTATAATCTCCATGGATGATATAAAGTGATGTCTTATAAAACTGAAAAACATCATATAATCTCCATGGATGATATAAAGTGATGTCTTATAAAACTGAAAAACACATCCTATAATCTCCATGGATGATATAAAGTGATGTCTTATAAAACTGAAAAACATCATATAATCTCCATGGATGATATAAAGTGATGTCTTATAAAACTGAAAAACACATCCTATAATCTCCATGGATGATATAAAGTGATGTCTTATAAAATTGAAAAAACATCATATAATCTCCATGGATGATATAAAGTGATGTCTTATAAAACTGAAAAACACATCCTATAATCTCCATGGATGATATAAAGTGATGTCTTATAAAACTGAAAAACATCATATAATCTCCATGGATGATATAAAGTGATGTCTTATAAAACTGAAAAACACATCCTATAATCTCCATGGATGATATAAAGTGATGTCTTATAGAACTGAAAAAACATCATATAATCTCCATGGATGATATAAAGTGATGTCTTATAAAACTGAAAAACATCATATAATCTCCATGGATGATATAAAGTGATGTCTTATAAAACTGAAAAACACATCCTATAATCTCCATGGATGATATAAAGTGATGTCTTATTAAACTGAAAAACACATCCTATAGTCTCCATGGATGATATAAAGTGATGTCTTATAGAACTGAAAAAACATCATATAATCTCCATGGATGATATAAAGTGATGTCTTATAAAACTGAAAAACACATCCTATAATCTCCATGGATGATATAAAGTGATGTCTTATAAAACTGAAAAACATCATATAATCTCCATGGATGATATAAAGTGATGTCTTATAAAACTGAAAAACACATCCTATAATCTCCATGGATGATATAAAGTGATGTCTTATAAAACTGAAAAACACATCCTATAATCTCCATGGATGATATAAAGTGATGTCTTATAGAACTGAAAAAACATCATATAATTTCCATGGATGATATAAAGTGATGTCTTATAAAACTGAAAAACACATCATATAATCTCCATGGATGATATAAAGTGATGTCTTATAAAACTGAAAAACATCATATAATCTCCATGGATGATATAAAGTGATGTCTTATAAAACTGAAAAACACATCCTATAATCTCCATGGATGATATAAAGTGATGTCTTATAAAACTGAAAAACACATCCTATAGTCTCCATGGATGATATAAAGTGATGTCTTATAAAACTGAAAAACACATCCTATAGTCTCCATGAGTACAGATATTTTAAGAACATATTTTTATCTATAAAAGTTCTTTTTAGGGCAATTAAATTATGTTTTGAATCAATGCATTCATTATTTCAAATACAACCTATCTTCTGCCAGATGACCCCTACAGTCTGCTAACATGTTCATGCAAAAAGAATAATCCAGGAAAGACTGCAGTTATACTAGGACCAGTTTGGTATGCTTCATAAATTTATTTTCATTGTACATTAGTTCATTTTCATTTGTTATCCAACTCCTGAGATTAGCAGGATGTGGTCCAGAGAACAGAATGCATTGTGACATGGTTACAATTGACTGTGATATCTGCACCTTTTGGCCAGATACATCTGACTTCAGCATGGGTTCTCAGACACTTTTACCTTCTATAGGATGGGACAGCCAACTCCACCTCTAAAAACTTCCTTAGCTACTCCTTATGACATTCATGGCAAGTACCAGTATCACTATTATTTGTTCACCTTTTGGGTCATGACAACATACGGGCAAGATGTGAGATTACATGCAGAGAGTTAGTTTAAAAAATAAGTTACATTAGGATGATGACAGATGCAGAGCGCTGAATAAGAAGTTAATAAATGTTATCAAAATAAACAAATAAAATTATCGTAAAATTTGTCAATAAAAAGCATAATAAAGATATCTTCAAAGAAGTTCATTCGAAAAGAGATATCTGCTCACCCGCATCAGAAAGAGATAGTCCACATTTTTTTGACACATCACAAGAATAGGAAAGATGGAACATAGTCTGAGAACAGGCAAGTTAATGAGCAAGAGAGGTAGGGGAAGACCAAAAGAGAAGGTGATTGACAACCTGACACTGTGATGTGGGAGACCATCAGTATTGAAAATGATTGAGAACACATGAAACAGAAGGCTATCAAAAGACAGAATAACCAATGACACATGCCACAGACCGTACAAAGAAGAAGCATATGTTAGCTTTGATTGTAGTTCTGTTTGAGATATTTTGTGCTTATTGTCTTTTCATTACGTTCCTGCGGTCTGTAATTCATGTGTTTCATTTTTCCCCAGGAAGGGAGTTCTGAATGAACCAAATATCTTGAATCAAATTCGCAGTCAAGGACAACAACTGTGTTTGAGTGCTAAGTTTTTTGAACTAGTGAATCTCCTCATCAAGGAAAGCGTGTGTGCTGCTAAATCAGATAGGACTGTTGCCACCAGTTCCATGTCACAAATTGAAGCAACAGACACGAGTGCTAATAGTAATCTAGAAAACACAAATCATTCCTGCGTAACGACTTCTTCCAATAACACAGAACATAAGACAGAGTTCACCGGTGAAACCAGTCACCCAGATGATCAAACTGTAGTCACAGAACACTCTGAAATAATCCATGGGAAAACATCTGCATCAGTTGATGAAACCATCCAACTCACAGTCAGGAAAACAGAACAAGATCAGACAGAATTAAACTCATCAACGGTGTTGAAAAGAAAAGCAGAAGATATACAAGATATGTCTTGTGACACAAAACGTCAGAGAAAGGAGAAAGAAG